>JAVUPR010000374.1:3209166-3820000 GCA_036785695.1 Gentiana straminea | reverse complement strand
TTTTTTCAATTACATTTCTAACCAAATCACTTGAATTACATATATTAGTAAAGCTAATAATTTGATGTTTACATACTGGTTGATTAATGTTTTTAGATTACTAAACCAACTTTTTATTTGAAGTGTCTTTACCAATGCCTTATGTTATGGATACACATTACATTTAAAAGTAATAAAATAGCACATCCTTTTGTTTCTTGTTTCATTTCTCCGTATGATATAGACGTCTTCATATGAAATTCATCTAAAAATTATCATATGAGTTGGAGTTTAAGGCTAATCTATACCATGTATTATAAATTATATAAAATTACTATGAATTATAATGTAATAGTATGTCTTTGGAAATAGGTAAGGTGGATAAGAGCTGTGTACACCGAATTCAGTGAGTACAGTCGTGATGCAGAATGGCTAATAACTGGATGGAAGGGTGAAAAGGTCGACTACGTTGAAGGATTTGTGTTTGTAAACAGTGATGACCCAGTCAACGGGTGGCCGTCGGTAAGTATGGATCCAGAAAAACAACCGTTCGACCCTGCTCAAATTCCTCGGTCCGCCGGACCGGTGATGTATTGCCTCGAAGTGGCTTTGAATTATATGAACATTGACGATTCCTCATCAATCGATAACGTAAGTTCTTTTCTGTTTGTTATATATAAATTATAAATTTTACAACAGTCAATTGTTATATTATCATGAATTTTGATAATGTTGGAAAAAAATTAGTACTTAGGATATTGACTGATTACGAATAACTCCAAGGCACGTAAGAACGTTGTATTTTAAGAGATGTTTCGTCTCACACAGTTGTCGCTTAGGGATTAAACGAAAATCTCTCTCAGGATACAATGGAGGTGTTTGATTCAAACAGTGACTTGTTTGAATCAAACTCGAGGTCACTAAAAAATTTGGTTCTGATGATGCTGTTCTTGGAATGAATTCGTTTGCATATATGTGCCTTTTATAGGCTGAAAGTACCCCACAAACAAAGTGACGTACTCCTACACGAACGGGAAGGATCGTATCAGTTTGTCCAAACATTGCACTTTTGTACAGATGCATCACTTCGAAAAAAGGATGAGTCTGTTCGAATGAATGCATGCATCAGTCCGAATGGATGCATGAACTGATGCTTGTATTAAAATACGGCAATTCCCGTTTCGCTGCGATAACATTAATTCATACGACAATTCGTATGCAAACGATTATAAAATATTTACTTTATGAAAATATATTTAACAGATAATGGTTACCAAATACCAATTGTTATAAAATTGAGAGTGTTATAAAGTATAGGCTTCTATAAATAAAAAATATTGTTGAATAATAATGTCAACACCTCATAATTGATAGAGAATTAAAAATAATTAGCATAGAAGGTTAGAAGAATCTAATACTAATAATAATTAAAAAAAGGCCCACGATTGCTGTTGACTGTGATGGTGGGACCACCATTTAAATTAACGTGCTGAACAATTAGTCAAACAATAAAAGATCCAACGTGTAGTATGGCAGCAGCCAAAGTGGAACGGACGGCTGGCCGTCGTGACACGTTTGCAATATTTCCCAATAAAAAACGATGATGCTGACTACACAGTATAAAATATCTTTCATTGGATTTTCTGAGAGCAACGAGGAGCACAAAAACGGGTAATTCTTTGGCGGGGACTCCCTACGGTGAGTACCCGGCTAGATTTGCGTCATGTGTGCAAGATGACAGAACAACGCACACATGTATAGGTTGGGCAGAGCTTGAAAAAGCGAGCCCTTATCGAAGAAAGCCATTGCGCGCTAGCTAACGTTTTCGGTTAGGTTTGTTATGTTAGTTGTAGCGCGCCTTACCTCCTTCTCTCACTTCGGAAAGATTTAGCTTTCTTATGATGACCTGGTCGAGAGAGTACGATACATCGGTGTAAAAGATTGAGTTGGATCTGTGAGGTTGGTTTAAGATGATGTTACGCGGCGTTCGTAACCGCCTAGAAGTGAATGAATTAGAAAAAACGAAGAATTAAGGAAATGAGACGACTCTTTCTTGAACTATATCATAAACGATCTTCCCCTCCACACCAATCACGAGTTTTTCTCTATTCCTCTCGTATATTGTCGTAACGCCCTTAATGCTAGGTTTTGAAAGAGACTTTTCATGTCATTCCCATTTAGGTCGATTCGGATCCCTCCGTTGTTTCCTTTTCCTTCCGCACCTTTTCCTCGAAATGAGAAAGAAGATGGTACACTTGAATTGTATTATTTAAGTGCTTATTGCTTGCCAAAAATCCTACTTCTACAATTGGTAAGTCACCGGGTTATTCAAATAAGTCGTGTTTTCCGTGGTTTTCCCATGTTACAACTTATGTACCAATTCGGTCGATCCGGAATGGATCGGTTAAACATTCTATTAGGGAGCCCGGGTCTTGACTCTTCCGTGTGGTATTCATTCTCGTTCGGCTCTTGGAATCACATCCAAAAGTGGTTGGAACGACTCGCAAAATCCAACCACTTCACCTACTTCATTGCCCCCAACCCTTTCTCGTACCTCTATTGAAACGAATGGTTTCATGTTCTTTCATCGATTGGTTATTCCTCTCCGTTCGTATCTCTTTTTCCAATTTCGGTCTCGATTAGTTCACAAGATTAAATGGCAAATTCTCCGCCCTCGATTCGATTGTTTTCCAAGAATGTTGAGCCGGGTATGTAAGTCATGTAGAAGAGATGTTTATTCACTTTTAGCTTGTAAAGCCGGCTTCTTTCATAGCCGGATCCTAGGTTGCAACTTCACTTTAGAGAAAGAAATTCGCCGGGTGGTAAGCCACATACCTGTATATTAAACCTATGCTTATCTTATGTTATGTCTAGCCTAGACTTATAAGTATAAGGATACGTCCCGCTAGAAGGAGTATGAATAGTTGGATTCCTTACTAGGGGCCTCGCCTTTCTTTTTCATTTTATTTTAATTAAAGGCTACATTCGATTCTGACAACGGGCAAAGATACAAAGAAATGAATACGTTTCCAAAAAGCTGGGAGACAACTTTACATTCTTTGGTTCTTTCATACGTCTCCCTATCTCCCTATTCTGGCATAAATGGTTCTTTCATACGTCTCCATAGGGAGATGTTCTTGACCAAACATCTCACGACACGAGCTGACGACACCATGCAGCACCTGTATGAAAGTTAGTACCATCCCGTTAAGGACGGGTTTTTTTGTTCATATGTCAAGGGGCGGTAAGGTTTTGCGCGTTGTATCGAATTAAACCACATGCTCCACCGCTTGTGCGGGCCCCGTCAATTCCTTTGAGTTTCGGTCTTGCGACCGTACTCCCCGTGCGGAGTGTTTCACGCGTTAGCCGGGCCCCGATCCGCGTAGACCAAGGGCTTTTTACCTATTCTGATTCCGAAAAAATTGAACTAAAAGAGGACGAAGCTCAATATAATAATAAATATAAATTCTCAATTTCTAGTAATAATTTATTACTATTAACTGGTGAATTTGATACCGAACCAACTCATAATTTAAATTTAAATCCTTGTTTATTGTCAGACCAAGGAGGAGTAAAAACAGATTTTGAAAAAGAAAGAGAATTTTTCAAAATTTTTTTTAAGACCGTTCGAAACCACCCTAATCTCAAAAAAATTACAAAAGAATCTAGTGGACTAAAAGAAATCAGTAAAAGAGTTCCCCGGCGGTCATATGAATTAATTACCGAGTTCCAACAAAAATCAGGAGAATATCCAAATAGGCGGTGGCAAATTCGCTCAAGAAAAACCAAATTTTTAGTAATTTTAACTCCTATCAAGAAAAAAACTATTACTAATAGTAAAAAAACTATTACTAATAGTAATAATAGTAATAAGGATACTAAGAAAAATAAAGATGCTAATATAAACGATCTAAGAAAGCAAGGGAAGGCTTCGCTCGCCCTAACCCCAATTATGGAAGCCGTCACCAACGCGGAACCATATTCCATTTTGTTTGTACCTGTTTTGCTTTTTTTCTTTCTTTCCGTTTTTTCATTTCACACAGGATTGCAATTCCCACAAATCTTCCCCTAATTTCAAGTATGCTTACCATTCTAATAGAAAGAAGCATTTATGCTTTAATTATATATACAGGGGGGATAATTTTCCTCTTTATGGTTGTATTATACCATAATTGGAATCTGACCTTCATAGGTTTTTACTTGGGCAATGTTACCATGTTTCGCACACGTGGCGCACATCTACCGGGGTACTAACCGTAGGGCCGGAGTCCTCGTCTAAGTATTTTCCTACAAAAACAGACATAGAATCGTGCTTTTATTAAAGATATATATATTGACATCGTATATGTAATATCCCATATTAACGATTCGGAAAAAATAATATTAAACTACAAAGTTGAGATATAATGAATTTGATAATTCGGGTTATTCATTTCAGCAAACGACGACACCCGTCTGAGTAATTTATGTTTAGGTCTTTACCATTCTGAACGTGTGTGTGTGTATATATAGAACCATTGTCCATTCCCTATTAATGACATTTGGTTTTAATTGTAGAGAGAGGAGGGTTTGCTAGGGCAGCTAAGAGGACATTGCAAAGACTTAAGGTTTCAAGTAGACGTGAGCTACGTGGAGTTTTTGAAACGTGTAAACGTATCAGAGGAACAAGCAAAATCCAACGGCATATGGGATGCACCTCATCCATGGTTGAACCTCTTCATCACCCAAAAAGACATTGCTACATTTGATCAACTGGTGTTCAATAGAATCTTGAAACACGGCGTCGGTGGGCCCATGTTGGTGTATCCGCTTTTGCGTTCCAAGTAAGTATAATCAACTCTTATTAACGTTCATAAACATCTGTACGAAATCCGACCTATTATCTTTTATGATTTTACGGTACCGTGATAGATGATAGACCGCATTATTTCCTTTTTCCAAAATGAATCAAAGATATGATGTGTAGTTTGTCCTATATCGATATAGATTTTGCTTTGACGAGTCAAATAAAAGATAAATTTGTGTTAGGTATTTTTAGGCATATATCCTAATCAATGGTGGGATGTCAATTTCATTTATTTGATTCGGTTTTTTTAATAAGACCACCATTTTTGGCTTTTGTACGTGCTGGAAACAATGTTTTGACGTAGATATATGTTGAAAATTAGTCATGAGGATCCACGTGGAAGAAAAATAAGCAAAGTACCGTTTCTAGTGTATGTGTGTACGCCTGACACGTGGCTTCATTCAAAAGGCTAGGTGGGGACTACGTATCTAAATCATTACGCTGATTGGCTAAGTTTTGATATGTGACCATGCATGCAATTTAAATAAAGTACTCTCTGATCCGTCCCAATTTATTTAAGACATTTTGAAACTTTTGAAATTTAAGGAAACATCATTTATTGTATTGTCTAGTCATTAAATACTTGACTAATTTACAATTACACCGTTTTTATATTGTTTTTATATTTTTCAATAAATGTTGATATGTGGTATTTTAGACATTTAAGATACAAATTTAAATCTAAACATTAGTAATGAAACTTATTTTAAGACATCCATAAAAGGAATATATCCCAAACAAATTGGGACGAAGGGAGTAATACGTAGGCCCAACCAAAATTGGTGCTATATGCCGATTATTTTGCTTGATATGTTAGATCTAGCTTTCAACAGAATGGATAAGTCTGGTGTAAGGACTCTCTATTAGAACGGATCGTCAGATGATTGTCATGTGTACAAATAAACAAACAGTTTTATTTTTTCAACATATGTCAGCCATCCGACGGCATATTCTAATAGAGACTTCCTATATCAGAATTTCCACATAAAGTCAGCTTGTGAAGCAATTGAAATTGTAGTGCATGAATCAATTCTCTATTAAGAATAAAAAGAAAGAAATTAAAAATAAAAATAAAAAACGAGGTAAATAAATGCTTTGATTCAAGTGAATTCAACTGCAAGGTGACATGAAACGACAACAGATACAGCATTGGTTTTTTAACTTTGAATCTTATCTACTTTATGTTATGTAGTAAAATAAAAATAAAAATAAAAATAAAAAGTTAGATTCCCCAATATTGTTAAAGAAAGGCAGACATAGAAACTTTATTTGTGCCTCTTTTACACTAGGGTTATTTTGGAGTTTTCAATATATATATATATATAATTGATACCATATATTAGCTGTATACTTTTATATATTATTTAGATAATATATTTGTACTTACTGTTAGAGGATTTATAGGAATGTATCTAGCCTTAATTCTAGCTTTACTGTATTTATAGGAATGTACTTACCGCCGGTTTGCAACAGTGCCGGTTTCTGCCGGTTTGTCGAACCGGCGGTTTGACGAACCGCCGGTTTGCCGGTTTGGGCCGGTTCCGGTTTACCCCGGTTTGCTCCCGGTTCAGATCACGGTTCCGGCCACGGTTTTAAAATTTCATAATTTTTTTTTCCTTTTCATTTTCACATACTCTACGTGAATATTTTGCAACCAACGGTATTTCCTTTTTCACCACTCCGCCTTACACCCCTGAACACAATGGAATCTCTGAACGTCGTAATATGCATATTGTTGAAACTGGCTTAGCTCTTTTAGCTCATGCTTCCGCTCCCACCTCGTATTGGCCTTATGCCTTCTCCACTGCTGTCTACCTCAAAAATCGTATGCCCACGCCCACTCTCAAAATGCATACCCCTTATGAATCTATTTTCCAAAGTCCTCCAAATTACACTAAACTCCGTATTTTTGGCTGTCTCTGTTATCCCTGGTTGCGTCCCTACACACCGCCCGGACTTCAACCTCGTTCCCGTCCTTGTGTCTTTCTTGGCTATGTCCTCAACCAGCATGTGTACTACTGCTACGACCTTGTCGAGTCTCGTATGTATATCTCGCGTCATGTCAAGTTTGTTGAGTCAGTTTTCCCGTTTAAATCCACTCCTCCCTCGAGTTCCCTACCCATCTTCCTGCCTCTTGCCTCTATATCGGATTGGCTACCTCTCTCTCCTCCTATTCACCCTCCTATCACTACCCCACCTCCTACCCCACCTCATTCCCCGTCACCTCCTTCCACTCCTCATCCTCCACCTCCCCCCCGCCACCACCATCTCCACCTCCCCCTCCCCCGCCACCTCCTCCTCCACCTCCCTCCACTTCCACTCATCCCATGCGTACTCTAGCTCGTGATCATATTCATAAACCCATTCAAAAGGTCAACCTTCACTCTCATCTTTCAAATTCTCTTGACACTGAACCCAACACTATCACCTAAGCCCTTAAAACCCCGAATTGGAGAACTGCCATGCAGGAGGAATATGACGCTCTCATTCGCAATGAGACGTGGTCCCTGGATCCTCCCCGTCCTAATCAGAATGTTATCAGTTCTAAGTGGATTTTTCGTCTCAAGCGTCACCCAGATGGCACTATTGATCGTCACAAGGCTCGCCTTGTGGCTAAGGGGTTCACTCAACGCCCTGGTATTGACTACTATGAGACGTTTAGCCCGGTGGTTAAACCTACTACAGTGCATGTTGTTCTTACTCTAGCTCTATCTCAGGGGTGGTCTTTACGCCAGCTAGATATCAACAACGCGTTCTTACAGGGTCATCTGTCTGAGGATGTTTACTTAGCCCAGCCACCGGGGTTCATCAGCACTGAGCTTCCTGACCATGTATGTAAGTTACGAAAGGCTATTTATGGGTTGAAACAGGCTCCTCGGACTTGGTATGAGGAGCTTAAGGGGTTCCTCATTTCTAGTAACTTCAGGAATGCTACTGCTGATTCATCGCTTTTCATCTACAATACCGGTACCATTATTATTTATCTCTTGGTATATGTGGATGACATTATTATTACAGGGAATGACACTAATCCGGTCACTACTCCGCTGCCAGCTGATTTGTCTGGTCTTACTGCTCAGTCTGGTTCTCCACTTGATGATGCGTCTGAGTATCGTATGGTTATTGGCAGCTTGCAGTATCTTTTGTTTACCCATCCGGATCTTGCCTTTTCGGTGAATAAACTCTCCCAGTTCATGCATGCCCCTACAGATCTTCATTGGACTTATGCTAAGCGCATGCTTCGTTATTTGGCTGGGACAGTTGAGTTAGGCCTGCAGCTTTACCGTGACTCCCCTCCCGTTCTTCATGCCTTCTCTAATGCTGATTGGGGTGGCTCTCACGATGATTATGCTTCCACTGGGGCTTACGTTGTCTATCTTGGCAGGAATGCCGTCTCTTGGAGCTCCAAGAAGCAGTCTACTATTGCCAGGTCTTCTACTGAGGCTGAGTATCGTTATGTTGCCTCTACCACTGCGGAGCTCATGTGGGTTACTTTTGTGTTACGTGATCTTGGTTTTTCCCCACCTAGAGCTCCGGTTGTCTATTGTGACAATTTGGGCACTACGCAGTTCTGTCACAACCCAGTTTTTCACTCACGGATGAAACACGTTGCCATTGATTATCACTTCATACGTGATCAGGTGCAACGGGGTTCTTTACGGGTTGCTCATGTTAGTGCTCAGGATCAACTTGTTGATTGTCTCACCAAGTCGCTCCCTCGCTTGGCCTTTGTTCAACAGCGCAGCAAGTTGGGTCTCGTCTCTCGTCCACCTTGAGAGGTGGTATTAGCTGTATACTTTTATATATTATTTAGATACCATATACTTAAAAATTAAACTAGTGAAATTGATATGATACATTAAGATGTTTCATCCACTAAGCACTTTTCTTGGTTTTTCATTTTCCATGTATCTTGAGGATTTAGCTATATATCTATACACACACGGTGTGTGCTCTTTCCTAGTATGACGGGTTTTCCCATACTAGGTTTGCCGCTAGTACATTTTGAGGAAGCAGAAGGGAAGGGTCGGGATATAACATTATTTAGAACTTTTCATTCATCTTTTTTTATAAGTAAATATAAAGAGTTTTATTACTTTTCTTTCGTACCATTGTTAGTCCACATCCTTGTGCGAGATATACGTACATATTTTTGTATTAATTACAATCTTTGATGGTTCTAATTTATATGATAATCAGGTGGGATAATCGTACATCGGTTGTGATACCGAAAGGGGAGATATTTTACCTGGTGGCGTTGCTGCGGCTTAATCCACCATATCCGAAAGGCCCTCCGTACGAAGAACTAGTAGCGCAGAATCGAGAGATTATACAATGTTGCATTAAAAATGGGTTGGATTTCAAAATGTACCTTCCGCATTACAATTCTAAAGTGGAGTGGGAACAACATTTTGGAAATCAATGGACGAGATTCGCTGAGAGGAAGGCTCGGTTTGATCCAATGGCTATCCTTGCTCCTGGGCAAAATATTTTTCAAAGGAAGTACTCCAGCTTTAAATAGTTGGTGCTTATATATATTTACTACTACATTTCTGCTTAATTCTCCCTTTTTCTCTCCTTTAAAATATTCCTATGTATGTTGTGTTAGTTAAATTGCGATTGATGAAGAAGCAATTATCATCAATGTAAATGGATATAATTGACCAGAGTTTTATGTTTCATGTTGAATATTATCGTGTGAATTGAAGGAGACTAGTAATATATATATATATATATATATATATATATATATATATATATATATATATATTATATATATATATATATATATATATATATATATATATATACTTTGTTAATTTCAGATAGTAAACAAACAAACACGAACACTTGTCCAGGTTAGTGACAAATGGAATCGGATCTTCTGTTGTGCTTCTGTTGTGCTTCTAAAAAACAAGCTTTCAAGGTTTTGTTTTTAGATTTTGGATGTGAAATTCCTAATCTACCTCCACTATCACAGCACATGTATAATTAATATCAATATAGATGATGATCCTCGCCCGTGACAAATGTATAAATTAACAATACCTAGTAACCTAACTCAAATGAAACATGTCGTGCAAGTTTGAACAAACATCTCTGTTAGTTTGACGTAAATGAGTCAAACGTGAGTGATAATGTCGAGATTATCTCGGATATTTAGCGGTGGAATAAGGTGGATATCTGGCTGTGAATGTGGTGCAAAAGCCGGTGGTGCACGACGGTGGATAGGCATTTGTGGTGGTGCAAAACAAAGAGTAAAGAGCAAGCAATTTGACAGAGTTTATCTACGTTTTGTATTAATGTGTACGTGTGACTGTGAAATGGTTACATTGAGCCATATTTATAGGCAAGCCACATATAAGGGTTTAATGACAATTAGATACAAGTAATTACGTACAATGAGACAGTAATTAAGCTAACTATTGTCTGGCGGCGCCGATGAGGTGCGGACCTAATACTTAGCCGTTTCTTGTATCCTTGTCTTGTAACTCTTGGGCTATAGCTTGTCTTTTCTCTGTATAGCAGGTTGTGGTCTCTGACGGACCTGATAGCCTTATAGGCTCGCGGGCCGGCCCGTTAGCTAGCCTTTCCTAGTGCCGCGTTTGGGCTAAAGGCTCTGGTGCGGGACCGAGGGCTCGCGGGCCCAAACTGGCTTGTGGGTTCGCGGACTGCAATGGCTGTTGGCCTCATACACTACTTTGGTGGCCGGACGGGCCCGAATAGGGATCCCCGGGACTGGATTACGCGCGGTTCAGGCATATCAGTGAGTAAGTATTTTTATGTTCATTAACGCTCGATTGTTTGACGTACATGAGCCAAGATGGAGCTCTAAAAGTAGTGTAATTAATTATCTAGTCAAATTTTAACAGAAATTTCATATCATTTATCAAACAAACGAACTTGAGCCTGTTAGTGTGCCCGGCGGATCCAGAAATCAAATTTAATGTGGATTTATAACTTAGAATGAAAATGAAGAGACAGGAATGGATGAGGATGTTTGACATTAATTGATTTATGAAGAAGTATCAGATTCTTGTGTTGACATGCACAAAAGATCAAAAGCTAAAAGATTCAAAAGCTTTTTATAATTAATATCTTAATTCCATGAATCATTTGATTGTGTCTTTTTTCTCCCCCCCACCCCCCTTCCTGTTTATATAAATTATTATTTTGTTTCACACATGGTTCTATGCAGATATAGGTCAATCTTTTTTAAGTTTTGCAATTCTTCTCTTTTTCTTGGATACACTTTGCTTTTATGTCATGAAAAGTAGAGAAAGTTGTAAATAATTGGGATAATAATTAATGTTATAAAGGACATTTAACTTTAATTAACACAGTGCCTGAATTATTTTCATTTAATTAGCAATTAGAGCTATATCAAACAATATATATTTTCATTTAGTACCTTAGAACAACATATCAAACAATGTATTATAATTACAATCAATGATGTAAATTAAAGTAAGTTTGTGTCAATTATTTGATTGTGGTTGTATGTTTAATTACTTTGTTAAACCCTACTTTTATTGACAGACTACTATATTACTCATAACTTTTCAGATAATAGTTAATAAGATAATGATTAGAGGGTTATGATAAGATAATGATTCTCTCGGAAGTTTAACCAGTCGTCCGTTCCCATGCAAAGTGTCTTGCAATGTGGCTTAACCCTGAACCTTCTTAATTTTACTTTTTATATAAACAACTATAAGAAGATAAATACAGTAATAAACATTTTAAATATTTCAACATTTTATTTTAAATGTGATCTATAATAAGGGTGGGAGATGTCAGCTCAACATTTCAAACAATATAAATTGTCTGTAAATTATTTACTTTAACACGCTCTTTTAAGTGTGACCTATAATAATAGTCAACTGTCGAAATAATGTAATTTAAATAATTCAACATGCTCCTTCAAACGTTCTTTTGTTTATAATGAAGGGTGAGAGAAGCTCAACATTTCAGACAATATAATTAAGAAAGAATACAATATTTACATAATGGTTTGAAACCATAACCTCCTTGAAAAGCATGCTTAATCAATATATATTTTCCAAAAGCTTAAGCCTATATATTTTAAATACTCCAACACAAAGTGATGGTGTATCTCTAAAGTGACATATATATATATATATATATATATATATATATATATATATATATATATATATATATATGTGTGTGTGTGATGGATAAAAGAATTCAAATAATCACCTAAAATATGTGGTAGATGTCTTGCCCTGGGAATTACGAAACTAGTGTGTTTTATTGATAACCTGTCTTTGGCTAAATGTTGAGAGCTCGGCCAACCCCCCCCCCCCCCCCCCCCCCCCCCTTGATTCTGCGACTGTTCTTGATGATATTAGGCTGATGTTTTCTTATTTTGACTCATGACATGCTTTGTTTTGTATTGTGGAAGGGAAAACAACGAGTTAGCTCATAATCTCGCTGCTTTCTCCCTCAAATATGATGTTGGTGTTTTTTAGCATGGGTGTACTCCGATATGGACATGTATAACTTAATGCTTTATTAATGAATGATTTCGTCGTTTGGGAAAAGAAAAAAAAAAGAAAAAAGAAAAGTTCATCAACTAACACGACAAAAAACAAATAAACTACAACGGGACAACACAAATTTAGATTAAAGTAAACTTTTGACCGGCTTTATTAACTTTACAAGTAGATGTACAATGATAAAATTAGGAGATCGATGGACGGGAAATTCTTCTCTGATCAGTTAATTGAGAAATAAAACATGTGGATGAATCTGGATCACGTAGTTTCAATTCAAATTCAAACTGTATGGTCCAGAATCATCCACGTGTATTTACGGTGTAAATGGAATAACTAGGGAAGAAGTACCCCGATGGGACACAAATTAATTGTGAAAAAGATGATTAAAATAATACAAAATTAATAACTTTGTTTATTGTCCATTTGCTTTAAGTCATTTCATTCAATATCTTTAAAAACTTCTCTTTCAAACAAATTCGAAAATTTATACTCTTCTATGACATGAAAAACTAATAAAATGTGTCGTCTTTTCTATAGTTTTTCCTCTTCTTTTTATAGCTAATATATAGACAGATGGAATGATATGATATGATACATATATATATATATATATATATATATATATATATATATATATATATATATATATATATATATATATATATATATATACGCCGTCCTAGAATGTAAGTCCATTTGGGCTTTTCACACATATTAAGAAAGTTGGTTAAATTGGTTATGTGTCATTAATTTTGATGGAAAAGTCTAAAATGACATTTGACTATTATTAATGCAGAGTAGTGAAAAGTACGTGGGTAAAAGGGGTAAAAGGAGAAAAATGTAATAAATATTTTAATGTTTATTTAAATGGACTTACATTATGAGACAAAACAAAAAAATAAACGGACTTATATTTTGGGACGGGTAGTATAAATATACTTCTATACCACAATCTTAGTATGTGAAAGATTGTGAGTAATTAATATACCTTTGAAATAAATGATGTATCATAATTATTTTCTTAGAATTCTTGGACCACATTTTTTCCCCTTTCTTTCCTTGGACTTAAATAGATCCAAGGGGGTTAGTCTTATATGAGGAGGATGTTTGAGGAGTGGCTGCGTAGGCATTAACTTTGCGCGCGAATTTGAATTTAGATTGGCACATGTCAGTGAACGTACGTAGGCACGCGTCTGAAATGGAGTGACCATGGAAGACTAACCCGATCCAAGGACCACTTACAGACTTTATACTAAAGAATGAGGTTGAGACTAGGGCCTACCATTACATGCTACAATGGAGAATTTACACCATGTTCAGACATAGAATTATACATTTTTTTCAATTGGAATAAATATTTTCCTTATTTGATGATTTTTTTTCATTCTTTTACAGTATAGTGCAAAGAATGGTCTTTTTCTAAAGGGTAAGAATATAGTCTTTATTAAATAAAAAATTATTACAATAAAAACAACTTGTTTGATGTTATTCCTTTTATAACAAATATAAAAATTCATGTCCAAATGTGTTGAAGAGGATTAATTGGGTAGATTTTTAACAGTCAAATTGCACAATAACGGTGAAATACTCCTCTCAAGGACATTTTTCTCAACTTTAAGGGTGTGTTTGGTAGGGAGAAATGGGATGAGAAAGAAAAAAATTATATTTCTTTTCTTAATTTAGATGCGTTTGGTTACTTGAGAAAAGAAAAGCATCTTTTCTCAAGTTATAACTTTTCTCCAAAAGTGATTTTTTTTTCCCTGTTTTTAATTCTCAGTCTACTGTAAAGAAAAATTAATTGAGAATAGAAATGTTCTGTTTTTCCAACACTTTTTTTTTCTTCCATGATTTGTATAATCATATCATTTTTTTCCATTATCTTGAAATTTCTTATTTTTTGTTTCAAAAATAATATACACAATAAAATTTCACTCCCAAATCTGATTATATTTTTTTTTCACCCCAAAGAAAATCGATTAGAATATTTTTCATGACAACCAAAAATGCTTCGGTGAGAATAAATTGTAGTATTTGATAATCAATTCTCGTTTCAAAAAAGAAGATAATCAATTACATTCTCAACATCTTTTCTCTGCATGCCCAAATACAAGATGATAATTTATTCTTTTATATTCTCAACTTTTCTTTTCTCAGGTCTTTTCTCAACACTTTTCTTTTGTCAGTTTTTCTCTATACCAAACATGCCCTAAAGGTTTATTGCAAGCAAAAGTTAGCTCACAAGCCCAAGTTCAACCCAAATCCAAGTACACATAGCAAACGAAAAATAGAACAAGAGAAATTCCACGAGCTTTAAAAAAAATTATTTCAGACACCATGGTTATTTTTCAGGGACGTCATTTGATGTTGACGTTCCTACCCTTATAAAAATGTCACCACACGAAGACAATGGTTTATTTTCAGGGAAAGGAACTTCCTAAATACTATTGATATATTGCTATTGATATATGTAAAATAAAATAAAAAACCTCAATAAACCCATTTCCCAGCTGCTTATTACAGAGATCATGCATAGAAAGCAGTATGGTAAATTGAGGGTAAATAACAAAAGCATACCTTATTATTGCCATGGGATAAAGGGGGAGAGGGGGAGAGGGGAGAGGGGGAGAGGGGGAGAGGGGGAGAGGGGGAGGGGGAGGGGGGATGGACTTGGCAATATAAACAGCTCTAAGCATATTACATATCAGTATTATGTACTCACACTGCAACTAAGGGGTGAGAAGCTCCGGTTGCAGGATTAACTTATCATGACACGGGTTGAGAGTAATGATAGCAGGACGGGCCATGCATCTTGTCCGTAGTTCATAATACAGATTCCAACTTTTCCAGTTCTGGATCCGAGGTCCCGGGTGTACCATCATCATTCTCAGGGTTCAAATACGCATCAGCTATAGCCTTTCCCTTCTCAAGCACTTCAGAAGGAACAGTTTTAAGAAGACTGCAATTGAGGGAGAAAAATAAAATCAGACATTGTATCGTCCTAGCAACGCTACTTGATCTGGGTAGGGGCAAGTTTATCGGAGCAGATTGTTACAGAACCAGAACAAGTGATTCGTCTAGTGACATCATGAAACAAGAATTAGGTTCACTCTCTCCTATGGCGGATTTGACCAATGTGTTCAGCAAAAAGTAATCTTACTATATGATATCACTAGATGAATCATTTATGAGATACAAGATGCATTAGATTGTTATAAAATCTGGATCCACATACCGAACGGTAATAATGCAGGTGTATGAACTTATCAAAGAAGAAAAAACCTGTCCAATGCAGAAACTGCAGCACCGACTTTTACCATCATTGACTCAACAGAGGCATCTGCTTGGTTTCTTGATGCGTGCAATAGCAAGGAATCGAGTTCTTCCAAAGACCTGAAATATAAATACAAATCTTCACACATAAATTTGCCAACTCCTAACTAAATTGTATTTGATATTGAGTTTAACAGGTATAGAAATAGGTGGGTTCTATCAGCACCACCAAAGTACTCGAGGGAAATTTATTAGCAGTGGGCATCGCATAAGTTGGTAAAAGTCTTACCTTAGGCATTCATCAACATTGTCAAAAGCAGATTTGCTATTGTTAGCATCAGATGCATATTGCGCCACCTGCAAACCAATAGTTGACGTAATCGAACTACAATCAACAATCTAGTACAATCAAGAATCAAGCACAAACAGCATAACTGCTAACAGAAAAAAAATGAACAATTCATTGTCTCAAGACAAACTGTACGAGACTAAGAGAAAAGAAGATTCAGTGCGTTTTGAAGTATAAGGTGTCTGAGGTTTCATTTTGTAGATGTAAGCAGCAAAAGGGCTGAAACTGCCCTTAATTTATAGGTTGAATTGAAGTTAGATAAGGAAAAATAGAACCATTGCATGTAATTTTGAGTGTATCTTTGACAGATATACCTATCATCTGATTGGAGTACTTGTAATCATGGAAAATTGACTGCATAATCTTTCAACAAAAAATAACAATGTACTTGGCAATGACCACAATGCACCAGAACATGAAACAGCCATATGTTTTAACATGATAAATTGTGTTCAACAGAAACTTGAAATCATGACTTACAGCTCGAATATTGACACGGAGTGATCCAGCAGGGCCAGAACGTAATAGACTGCGACAGTCAGCATATTGAGGTTGTTTAACTTCCAAAGACTTTCCTATATTTGACAGATCAATACAATATCACCTTCAAGTTCCTGTCATCACGGACACACTACTACATGTTGATCGAAGAAGATATTCTGTCAGAGTGGGCAAGAATATTTATGATGACTTTCAGTGACAGCTATTTATTTACGTATAGACGAAGAGGTGTATTACCTAACTCTTTAATTTGCATCTCTGTCAATATAACCGCAGGTATATATGTCACCAAAGGATCGAGCTTTTTCCTGGTTAACAACTTTAGCATTAGTTCACAAATTCAAGAGGGTCATCAGCAGGTCTAAGTGGCTACTAAAATCTCAGCCACTTCCGCGCAAATACTGACTCTGCTAATAAATTCTACAAAATTCGTGGAAGCTTGTGGCTAAAACAGAAGCTGGACAAAAGTCTATCAGTGCCAGGTAGAGTGAAGAAACAGAAATCGTGATGAATATAACATGTCCAAAAGACAAAACCTGATGTCACCAGAGGTCTTATAACCTTAGACCTACCAGCTAGAAGAGGGGGGTAACACAGCATCAACAACAACAGGGAAGGAGGTTGATCTGAGTAACTAACAACCTTCCTAAA
This sequence comes from Gentiana straminea, assembly GCA_036785695.1. Lineage (NCBI taxonomy): Eukaryota > Viridiplantae > Streptophyta > Magnoliopsida > Gentianales > Gentianaceae > Gentiana > Gentiana straminea. The sequence continues at coordinate 3,802,881 of JAVUPR010000374.1, read as the reverse complement.
TGAAGTATACAATCCTTAAACCCTTATTGTAAACATGTCAACAACTTCGAAACATTTTGAAAGCTAATTTCGACTACCAATGAAACAAATTAAGGGATATTAGCGCTCACCTCTTCACATATTTGTCGAAAACACCGCCTCCAACAGCATCTGCAGCCCAAACACATGTCAATTCATATAAATCTACACTATCTTCCACATTCCTGTAGCTAAAACTAAATTCCTTTCACTGTGTATGAAAAATTCAAGATTAACAGTTGAAACTACAGCTTGAAGACCATCATTTTTGAATTTTTTGTAGTTGTTGACTTGATTTGTGTAATATCTCAAGAGTCAAAAACATTTTCTTATCGAAATGTATAAGGTAAGAATGCAAGTAATAGCCTAAATATTTCATCACTTTCCCGAACTTCAGTTCCACAAACAAAGGCGATGCTTACAATCACATAGTTGCTGTGTTTTTTAAGAGTTAAAGACTGTAGCTTGATCAAAAAGAATCCACAGCAATTCAACAGATATAAGTACATTAGAAGCAAGCATTCTTAATGAATTTGCACCTTTAGGCAGAGAGAGGCCGTGAAGACAGAGCAAAGCTATAGAAACAAATCGTCTGCTCAGCCGGTCGTCTTGTTGGAAGAGTGTGCACCTCACCGCAAAACTACGCCGTCTTATCTTCGGTATGAAGCTAAAGTCCGACACAGTTGCCGGAGGAGCCATCGCACCTAAGCGCACTCCGCTAATCTGCGCGTTGAGGTTTGTTGTCGCCATGGTTAGCCGTAGCAAAGCTTGAGCTTAATTCAGAGGATGAAATCACGTAACGACTGCCTTATCCAATTTTCCTTCCATCTATATTTAATTATTTATTTCCTATTTTTTACTAATATTTATAAAGTGTTATAAAATTATTGATACAAAACTAATACAACGAACCATAATAAGAAGACAAAGAATATATGGCGAAATAAGAATAAACTTTTCTGATTCAATTTAAATTATCTTCATTTCTTTATATCATCTCATTACAATGGATGGAGGAATTTGTAATTAAATATTAAATGCTCATGTCTTCTTTTCTCTGTTATATCCTTCCGTACATCATACAAAATCATTTGGCCTATTTATAAGACCAATGATACTTAATGCATAAAACCTCATCTTATCTTCACATAAATACTTATATCTTACGCTTTAATGTCTCTAATCCTTTGTATCGACAAATTAAGGCATTGATAAACATCCACATCTTTAGTAGTATATTCATAACACTCCCCATTGGATGTCTATTATACACAAAAATATATGTCTCGTTAAAACCTTCATTTGAGAAAAACCCTATGGAAAAAAATTCTAATGAGGGAAAAATACTACATATTCAATTTGTGTTTACTCCCATGTTTTGAACATCTATTCAGGTCTTTGAGTCATTGCATTCCGATCTTCGAGAACAATCTCTCAAATGTAGCGGTAAGAAGTGATTTAGTGAATCGTCTTGCTGGATTGTCACTTGATATGATTTCTTGAACATTAATGTCAAATTTCTTCTGAAGATCATACATGGCGTAGAATCATTATGAATATGCGTTGTCCAATCGCCTTTGATGTAGCCTCCATTTAACTGAACTGTAAATGGTGCATTGCCTTCGTATAATATGACCGGCTACCCTTTCTCAACAAATAAACATAAGTTCCACGGATATAATATTGTGTCAACAATAATAATCAAATGCATTCTCTATTTTCTCCATGAATATCAATTATCTTGGCATGATTTGAAGACATAATGACCAAAGAATGCATATTGCCGAGCACCATGAAATTGATGTACAGCCAGTGGTGAATAAATAACCAGTTTTAGACTTTGCTTTGAGGGGGCCAAAGATATCCATCACCCGTGTAACCAACAAGTCCCCGACTTGCTTTGTTATGATCTGAGTGGCTTAACGTATATGGCATGTTTTAAAAACACTGTTTGGAAAAACCCAGTGGAAAAAATCCATGCAAGGAAAAAGATTCATGACATATGCATTCATGTTGCACTGGTTGTCTCGTTAAAAACCTTTAACTAAGAAAACTCAATGGAAAAAAACTTGGTTAAAAGGAAAAATAGTACAATCATTGATCTTCAGGACCAAAAGACATATTTCTTGTGCATATAATGGATCTTTATAATTCAAGTTAAATACTCATATTTTATCATCTTTTGTAACACTTCAGGAGTTTCATTATAGATCCGAACTTTCTCAGATCAAACTATTTATCCCGCTTCTAAGGTACTTTATGTAATATATACTTTGTGTTTCATACACTTTGTTTGCTTCAGACTTTTAATGCTTCTAGCATTTCATGTGCTTCAAGCCCTTTATTTCATTCAAATGATTCATTTATTACGAAGCATGTATGTCTAGCTTATGAATCTCGTTCATAAGCCCAAATGTTGTAATCTATCTCATCTTTCTGAAAGATGATAAATTAATTCACTTATCTCAAATCTGTGAGATTTATATGTGTAGGAACAAATAAATCTTTCACGCTTCAAGCGTTTATCATAAATATCAATATAACACTATCAAATATCTGATTTTTCAAAAATCATTACATTTTTCAGAGGTATCAAAATATTAACACGAATTAATGAACTTCAAGTTCATTTTCTCTCCCTCATGTATGTATAATCACTTTCTCTGTGATCTGCAGATCATATAATGTATATTGATAATTTCATTTTATCGATTCCACACATTCTCATTGTCAACATAGTCATGTTGAATTTCTATTGCATTAACCTCTTAAGGGTTTTAATGATTTCATTTTCATTATACTCTACAGAAGTACATCATTTCTCTTCTGGATTCTACCAAATTCTTTGGGACTATATTATCATCTGCTCGAGCACATTATAACTCTTTTAGAGTTTCTCATTATATAGTTATAGGCCTATTTTTTTGAGGATTTATATCTTTTAACCAATTGGTCTATAACGCTTCCAGTGTATTTTATGACATCATATTTTATCCTTCTAGGACATCAATTTCAATTAGAGCATTTGCAGCTGCTAACTCTTCTAGAGTAATTAAATGAATCTGATGATTATTCACAGATTATTCTTCTATGAATTTCAAGTTCATGTATTATTTTTCTACGAGATCTATAAATTTCACATTTACTTCCTCCGCGTGATCTCGGAAAAATATTTTCATCACAATTCATATCTACTAAGTTTGCAATAACACTTTGTGGGATTCAACATTTCAATGTGATATCCTCTTATATAAGTATCAACAAATATTACGAGATATTTACTCAATTGGGGAGAAGTATATTATCTCTTCTGTAGATTAATATCTTTTTGATTCATTGTCTCCTTTTGATATCACTTCATGAGATATCCTTATAACTCAATAAATTTGTTTGAGACATGAAAAATAATGTATGATATTCAAAGCTCATAATATCCGCATCATCTTCAGGATGACCGTGACATCGCGATTTATTTCATGGATGATGTCTTTTGTGAAGTTTTATCAAGTATCACCAGATATTTTATCGTACCACCGGTACATAACAAATGACTTTTCATGTCACGTAAATAAATATTTCATCTGGTACTTAGCTTCTCTCACTTTTCATGGACAATTTGTTTTTGTCTTGATAAAAAAATGAGCCTTTGTCGTATCCATCAAGGATATATCATCTAATGAATTTGGCTTAAGGCCTTTTTCAACTTCCAATTCCCGGACTTCATGTCTGTATTTTATCTCTGTGAATTTCATATTCACTTATTCAAGTGTTCGGGAGCTTCAGATGAGCTTCAAGTCATCTATGTATATCACAAGAGAAATGATCATCTCCAAGTGACCAAGTCTTTTATTCAACGAACAAAATGATTTACAATATACCATGTTGTACCAATGTTTTTCCATTCCCGTGTCATCCACCCACTGCCGGTGGGATTTATTATGATGATTGTTAAAATCACAACTTTAACCACGGTAACTGATATAATTATATTCAGTCATGTTCACATCTAGAAACTGACTCATATGATCTGATACATCTCAAATGTTTCATTTAGTCGCGTTCACTTTTGGGAACGGACTTGTATCATCAATTATCGGTCATATTCTCTTTTGGAAACGGACTTGTAAGACCTTTTCAATTGTAGCCAATATCGTATTACGAATAATTCCGACAACTTCAGGAGAAAAAAAGGCATTTACCTATTACCGAGATGGTGCGATTTGATTCTTTTTTTTATTTTTTTCATATTGAGATTGATTTATTTCTCCGGGTCTTACGAAAAAGACACACATGATTCAGGAAATTTTTTGAAAAAAAAAAATCTACGCTTGTTGAAGGTGAAGCTTGGAAATACAACAATTCCTTCTGTCGTGTATCCTCGACTAATGCAGCCTGAGATGCTATGTTTCATTTGTTGATTATAGTATTCAGCGAACGGTAATTTTATGGTGGTCCAGGTCCAAGTTTTGGATCACCAAGTCAGCACTTTCAAAGGGATACATTGGTGGAAAGATTTACAGGTAGGATTTCATTGGTGGAAGTTGAATTCCTATTGGTTGGGCACACCAAGTAGGATTTGGTCCTGGACCACGGTAAAATTTGTGTTCAGCGAAAGGTTACACCTAAGGGTTCTGTATTGTAGGTCAACCGTACTCCAATAGTATCTCACTTATAATTCATATATTTCAAACATTCATACAATAGAGAAAAATTCTAGTTTTTTTTCTTTTGTGTTTCACAACTCAATTGGTAAACAATAATTCAATTACTGCAATATTTTTACATATGTATGTTTCATTCATTAATTTCTAATTTCTTTTTCACTATCATTTGATAAAAATGGTATATAATTATATAACCATTAAAATAAATTTAAACCATAATGTATTGTTTTATGTAAATGTATCATGATGATAGATGACAAGTACTAACCTAATTGATGATTTAAAATGTACTTTTTAACGAGAGTAGGTGAAAACATTCCCATAATTCCAAGAATTAATTTATTATAAATACATAACATTCTTTTTTGCTTGTTATATTTATTTTCAATTTTATTTTATGGAAAAATACATAACATTCTATTGGAGGTATTTATTTATCAAGAATGAGTTACGTAGATTTTATTTTCAATAAAATAATGAAAATACTAACCAAAATCGAATCTTACCTCAATACTTTACCTCAATCGTAGCATCTGATATGTAACCATGCAATGACACGAATGAGATAAGATAATCACCTTTTGCAAATGAGGTGTCCAATAAAAGATAAGAATACTGATCGGCCTTTTATAAATGTCCAATCTTACCGGCAGTGTACCGGGTCAACTGTAGCCTAGAATTGGTGAGTCAAGGTCGTATCCCACAGGGAATCTGGTCGAGTACCAAAGTCGGTCTCGTTCATAGTTTAGGCCAACATGACTACTGAGGACGGTGATTTGTCAGATCACTGGTTCTACAAACTAAATATACACAAAAGAATGATTAAAACTATATAAAAGAGATAGCCGAGCTATGATCTAATCTAATACTCACAAACCCTAGCTAAGTCCCGAGGTATTCTTGATTCACCTAAACGTTCTCGATGTCACGTAGGAAGTCGTTTCCTGGCTCTGAGAATAGACATTATTTCAATAATCTACCCTCCTATGTCAGGTTCAACAGTCCGCTGACCGGATTTAACTGACCTCACACGGTCTACGATCAATGAAACGCTCTACAAGTCGATACAAACCTCACATACGAAACCGAATCTGAACAACTCAGTCGGTTTTACAGGGTGATCCTAGAACCCCGGTTCCCGTATCCTCTCGCAAAATACATATGTAAAGGCGATACGTGTGATACAATTATCAAATGGCCAATTTAACAAACGTGATAAGAATAAGTTCTAGAACTACGGTAACATCGAGAATCAACAGCCAAACATCAAGAACACCACATGAACAAGCTATGATTCGTTTTCATAGACTATCACATAACTCTACTATCGGGCAATTAGCTACTCATTATAACTATCAAAACACAAGAAATCAACATGTAACAAAAATGAAAGCAAGAACAAGATGTAAATTGAAATACCAAATAGGTATAGGCGGTCGAAATCGATTCTCCGAACGAAATCCCGTCAATAACGCGTCAAGCTATCTTCGAAAATAAACGGATTACAACAGTCTAAGCCTAATCTAAGCTAAACTATGTACATACTAATCTAGATCTAAGAAGTGAAGAAAAAGTGTAGGAAAAACTGAAAAATTCGATCTAAAAGAGGAGAGACTCGATCTAGATCAAATGGGGGGTAATTTATAGCGTTTTGGCAGATCTGGACGCTAGGCGTGCACCTAAGCTTTGCTAGGAGTATGCCTAGCATGCTAAAAACACGGATTGAAACTTTCTGGACCAATTTAACTGCCAGGCGTGCGCCTAGCATTTCTCAGGCGCGCGTCTAGCTGACACACCCTCAGTAAATCAGTCATAACTTTGTGTGTAGACCTCCAAATCGAGTGATTCAAAATGCGTTGGAAATCTAATTCAATTTTATACATATTTCATGAAGGTGTCCAGCCTATAAAATTCCTATAAGGTAGATCAAAATGCAGATCAATTGAAGGTATGGTTGTAGTACCAATGAGTTTTGATCCGTTGAACGTTTAAGCTTCGGGCACACGTTCCAACCCTCGTATCTCGCCTTATGCTCATCTCGAACACCTAATACCTGTACTTAATCACAACACATACCACACGTAACCTCTACAGGACACTAGGGTGACCGTGAGTATAGTAAATACACCGAAAAAGACCGAGAATCCCGGACTTTACGTCCTAGGTCTCGAAATGATAACCAAGGTGTAAATACATAAAAATACAACCAAATGTATCCGAAAACATATAAAACGAGGTATAAACGGGGTATAATCACATAGTAAATGATAGCCAATTTGACTCTCATAAACTACCCCTACTTAGCGTTTGCTCGCCCTCGAGCAAAGATGAACGCTTCAGCTTCAAAAATAAAGATGGATTCAACATTGCTATCATACATTTAGTGTATAAGAATTGAAATGGTAAAACACAAGAAACTACACAAATACATATGATTTAAGTTCTACCTTGTATTGAGAAAAGAATGTGTGTGTGTATAGCTTCTTCATCATTCGTCACCTACTACCGGTTTAGATTAAAGACGTATAACGTACCGAGGCTACACCATAGGCTTATACTTCATAAACATCTCCACTAATCGAGGTCTATCGTCATCTAGTACGGTCAAGAAGGACTTGAAGGGTTATAATGTTAAGCTAAGGTCGGGGCTAACGAAAGGATATTTACGATAAAAATAGAAAGAAGAAAGTGCAAAAGAGCTTTAACTGAAGTAAAAAATTACAAAACTCGGCTATCACTTCGTCTTCAATCTTTCCCGACTATTTACACTCTCGGGTTTCAAACCGAACCCTAACTCCAACTTCACATTTCTTCATTATACAACACTTTAGTCCCTCTTTGGACTTATAACAAACTTAAACTATTCACATTTACTACTTATGTTTCTTTTCTTTTCTTTTTTCTTTTTTCTTTCTTATATATACATCAAAATTCCGAACAAAGCTGGAACCTACACATTGCTACACTCCTTATTCCGAATAACTCGTAAATCACGACTCCATACCATTACTTACGTGTCAACAATACCTCGCAACATCGTAAAAATGTGCGGAACGAACAAGCTCAATTGCAAGGTAGTCAAGGGTACGTAGATTGAAATAAAGTTAGGGACATTGATTTTCACGGGTTAGTAACATGAAAGGCTAGTTCGGGTGGCAGTCTAACCACCCTACAAAAGGCAAAGAGGGGTAACAGTGGATTAATCGTTTAGGTTGGCCTTTGGCTCTGATCGGGTCAAAATAAATGCCAAAACCGTCATCCCGTACCTAACAATGACGACCTCTCTATTTCACCTGGAAGTTACTAAAGTTCTAGGTAACCGGGTCATGAAGAACTACCATAATCGTTCGCTAGTCAAGGTGATTCATGAAGTCAGAGCTAACTTGAAAACAATTCCATGCTCAATACATGATCACAACACAAACCAAATGCATCTATACAATCACTATATGTTTAACAAAACAATACTAAAGGCTCAATGTACCACAAACAATGTCAAAGGCATCAAAATTCCTAAAAACTGACTCATTTACACCAAAGGAATAACAATCGCTAAGTATAACTCGTTCCACATGAAAACGAAACATTGAAGCTAAACCGACTACCCCCTACTTTAAAATGAAACACGAATGGTAAGGGTAGAAAAGTTAGCTTACAGCCGGAAAAAGGCGCGAGTACGATCAAGTGACATCCGTAAAATGAACTCCCAGGGTACCTGTACTTATAAAATATACACAACCAACACCAAAGGTGTACAAGTATGGAGGATAACACAATGAAACTACCCGGATTACCACAACTCATCAAAGCCAAAAACACCACACTAGCCCCCCCCCCTCCCCAAAACACACTTCTTCGAGTTATATAACAACAAAACTTACTCGAAGTATCATAATACACACTAAAGAAATACAGTGAAACGCGAGGGGAAAGGAAAAGCAATAAAAACACATCCTGAGTTTATAGTCCTCAGCTCGACTTCTACCCCCAACTATATGTCAAGGATAGCTATACCAAAGGAAAGCAAACCGTTGCTTCTCCCTACAAAAATCGTAAGAATTGAGAACCCCTTGAAATTGAAATACATAAAACATGGGGCTCAATCCCCACCACCAAGATTGGTTCGATGAGTCCATTGCACAGAACAACGAACTCATTTCCCCGAACTAAAACATAGCCCAACTAACAATGACTCTAACACCAAGTATGCATATTTAGGCTCAACATCAACAACAAACTCAATAGGGTGCACCCCCGTAGGTATAACAGTAATGCTAGACGAAAAAGGAATAGATGATTCAATAATAACAGGATTCATACCCTATTCGTAGCATTCCTCAAGGGTGACTTCTTCCAAAGTTTCACGTTCTCTCATCTCAACCTATTTTCTCTCGACCGGTTGATCTACTTGAAGAGCCAAGTTCCGTATGGCTAGATCCAAGTTCCGTATGTCTGTTTGCATCGTAGTCTGGCCATTACGAAACTTTCGAATCTCATCTTGAATCATTTCCTCCGTGTAAGTCTCTGATTCTTGAGGCGGAGGTGGAAGAGTATCGAGTTGTTGATCAAAGTAACTCGGGGCATTATCCCACTCATTTTTATAAGATGCAGTGTATGGGTTGAACTGGTAAAATGGTTGTGTTTGGTAACCCATAGCACCGTAATTATAATATCCGAATGGGTAAGGATAAGAGCCGTAATTGTAGTATGGATTCATTATCTGCAAATCAGGGAAACAACACGAACACAATCACGGTATCTTGTCACTACCACTAGAGAAGTAAATGGTGTGACTCTTCAACAACAATAAAAAAACAAACTATACATAGAAAACAAATAAGAAAAATGACCTAATCCAAAAAAACTTAACTATCTTACAAGATATCAACCCGATTCCCCGGCAACGGCGCCAGAAAGCTTGATCGGCCTTTTCTAAGTGTCCAATCTTACCGGCAGTGTACCGGGTCAACTGTAGCCTAGAATTGGTGAGTCAATGTCGTATCCTACAGGGAATCTGGTAGAGAACCAAACTCAGTCTCGTTTCTAGTTTAGGGCAACACGACTACTGAGGACGGTGATTTGTCAGATCACTACAAACTAAATGTACACAAAAGAAAGATTAAAACTATATAAAAGAGATAGCCAAGCTATAATCCAATCTAATACTCACAAACCCTAGCTAAGTCCCGAGGTATTCTTGATTCACCTAAATGTTCTCGATGTCACGTAGGATGTCGTTTCCTGGCTCTGAGAATAGACATTATTTCAATAATCTACCCTCCTATGTCAGGTTCAACAGTCTGCTGACCGGATTTAACTGACCTCACACGGTCTACGATCAATGAAACGCTCGATAAGTCGATACAAACCTCACACATGAAACCAAATCTGAATAACTCAGTCGGTTTTACAGGGTGATCCCAGTGTTGGAAAGGTGTCCTAAACCCAATCAGGTTGGACCGGATCCGATCGGGTCGGGTCATTTACAGTCTATTTAGTTCATGTAATAACTTTATTATGATTAATAAAAGCACTTATGTTATTATATATTGTTTATCTTCATATTATTTGTTGTATATATATAGTAACGTCCCTAGTGTCAAACTGTGATAGAGAAACCATGAGAGTGATTATGGTTGATGAGATCTCTAATCACTCTAACAAGTTTGGTACTTAAATGTCTCTAGTCTTATGTATTGTCAAATGGGACATTGATAGTATAACCAGACTAGCACGTATTGGATGTCTTCTATCTTATAGAATGTAGGGATAGATCTCGTCTATCGAAGAGTAGAGACACTTGGACTGTACGTGGACGTGTATTGGAGAATGCGTACATTAGACTGACCCACTTACATTAAGTGTCACGTTATGTGGCGGTTGTGTAATTATCCATTAGACCGGAGTCTTCATGGCATCACGGTGTGGATTGTCATGCTTTGACACTATTGAGATTTCCCCTAACCACAGGGCGATCATGCGGTAGTGATTGGGTGTGATATTAAAGCATGCGGAGTATACATGATTGGTCTTCCGGGAATCGCGTATCCTATGATTGTGATCGAATATCCGAAATGGCCTTCTTATAAGGAATGTCTAGCTCTCGAGAATCTTTGCAAAGTGGGAGTAAATGTGTTATTCCGAGAGAGCATGATATCCAGATTATAAGATACGATCGTTAATGTATTGACACTCGAGATACGATCGTATGGATATTATTACAGCGATGTGATTGTAAGTTACACGGTAACTGCTTTACATGAAATGTAGTAGTCATTGCTTTTGAATCTTCCGATGATTGGGGGTCACGGTGTGTTGCTAGATGCTATCCCGTGATCGTTAGGCATGAAGGGCGTTTTAGTAAATTTCACTTTGTGTCTACGGCCAACATATTCGGAAGCCTATCGGGTCACACACATATGAGCATCGAGTCGGATTAAAATGCGGTTATAGTTGATAACCAAATAAGAAAAGTTTATCTCTAGACTGTAAAGGTTATAGTGGTAAATTAATATGGTGGTATTTATTTATTATGAATAAATAAAATACACGAATTAATTATATACAAATTATTTTAATTAAAGAATACTCCGGAAGTCAATTTATTGACTATAGGGGCGCCACATTTGATGTGTATCAGATACACTTGGATTGTGCACTTTAATTAATAGGATTACCATAATATTAATATAAGATATTAATTGATTTTGAAAAAAAAAGATTTACGGTAATAAAATATAATCAATATAAGATATTGGCAATATTTAAATTTTATTTAATATGAGATATTATAATAAAAGAGATATATCAATCTGGAAGATTTTCCTTATTTTATTAGGAAAATGTTTTCTTCTCCTACACACATATGGGGCGCCACCTTTAGCTATAAATAAAAGGTGGGTGTCAATCTCTTTTGTACATCACAATTGCAAGAGCTAATAGTTCTTGTGTAAAATATAGAGCATCCTATAATGAGTTTTTGAGAGAGGAAAAAGGCCGGTCTAGCAACCGGAGTTTTCCGATAGCAATCCAAGGAGGATTCTGGCGAGGAGTTCGTGTGGATTAGCTATAGAGGCCGGACACGTGGACGACTTGTGCACTGTACTACTCTCCGTTGACGGTCAAAGCGACGATCTTATAGATCATCAAGGTATAACCATCAAACTACTTAACGTGTTTATTGCACTAAACGAAGAACGATCTAGAAAAAGGAAATCAAATTTTAAATTTCGATGCGTTAAACTAGTGATTTCCTAACACCTAGAACCCCGGTTCCCGTATCCTCTCGCAAAATACATATGTAAAGACGATATGTGTGATACGATTATCAAATGGCCAATTTAACAAACGTGATAAGAATAAGTTCTAGAACTACGGTAACATCGATAATCAACAGTCAAACATCAAGAACACCACATGAAAAGGCTAGGATTCTTTTTCGTAGACTATCACATAACTCGACTATCGGGCAATTAGCTACTCATTATAACTATCAAAACACAAGAAATCAACATTTAACAAAATTGAAATCAAGAACAAGATGTGAGTTGAAATACCAAATAGATATAGGCCGTCGAAAATCGATTCTCCGAACGAAATCCCGTTAATAACGGGTCATGCTATCTTCGAAAATCAACGGATTACAACAATCTAAGCCTAATCTAAGCTAAACTATGTACATACTAATCTAGATCGAAGAAGTGAAGAAAAAGTGCAGGAAAAACTGAAAAATTCGATCTAAAAGAGGAGAGACTCGATCTAGATCACATGGGGTAATTTATAGCGTTTTGGCAGATCTGGACGCTAAGCGTGCGCCTAGGCTTTGCTTGGCGTACGCCTAGCATGCTAAAAACACGGACTGAAACTTTCTGGACCAATTTAACTTCCAGGCGTGCGCCTAGCATTTCTCAGGCGCGCACCTAGCATTTCTCAGGCGCGCGCTTAGCTGACACATCCTCAGTAAATCGGCCATAACTTTGTGTGTAGACCTCCAAATCGAGTGATTCAAAATGCGTTGGAAAGCTAATTCAATTTTATACAACTTTCATGAAGATTTCCAGCCTATAAAATGCCACCAAGGTGGATCAAAATGCTGATCAATGGAAGGTATGGTTGTAGTACCAACGAGTTTTGATCCGTTTGAACGTTTAAGCTTCGGGAACACGTTCCTACCCTCGTATCTCGCCTTCCGCTCATCTCAAACACCTAATACCTGTACTTAATCACAACAAATACCACACGTAACCTCTGACAGGACACTAGGGTGACCAAGAGTACAGTAAATACACCGAAAATGACCGAGAATCCCGGACTATACGTCCTAGGTCTCGAAATGATAACCAAGGTGTAAATACATCAAAATACAACCAAATGTATACGAAAACATATAAAGCGAGGTGTAAACGGGGTATAATCACATAGTAATTGATAGACAATTTGACTATAATCAAATACCACGATATAATTCCAGATAATAATTTGAATACCATCATATATCATGGGTTGTGTCTGCCAATAAGAGATATTTCTATGTCTAAAAGATAGATCCATAGAAAATCCAGATGGGTGCTAATATAGAAATCCCCAATAGTTGATTACCGTAATAATAAATAATTATCGACTTCTATAAGATTGTTGGGCCGGATTGCCCACACTCTTAAATGATAAGAAATATAGTTGCGCCTTTACTAACACCAATTTGTTGGGCCAGATTGCCCACACTCTTAAATGATAAGAAATATAGTTGCGCCTTTACTAACACCAATTGGTTTTAATACAACGGTAAACGCTTGATCTTTAACATGGTAGCACAGCCAGAGGTCATGAGATCGAACCCTGGTTGAAACATTATTATAAAAAAAAAATTGTGCAAGTGTTGGGAGAGATTGCCCACACTTGAGGGGGGGTGTTGGGCCAGATTGCCCACACTCTTAAATGATAAGAAATATAGTTGCGCCTTTACTAACACCAATTGGTTTTAGTACAACGGTAAGCGCTTGATCTTTAACAAAGATATTATCATTGCTAGATGGTCCAGTACTAGAAATCAATAGATTGATGACCATAATACCAATAGGATTGATGGCCATAAATTGAATGCCATAGGATATCACAAGAATACCCGAATACCAAATATCAACGAGAATACCCGAATACCAGAACACCAGAATACAAATATCTCCATAATACCGTATATTGTATACCAGAATACCATATATCAATCGAATATCAATATGAATGATGAATGCCATAATATGAGAGTACAAGATATCACCAAAATATCATAATATCATAATATCAAATATCAATGGGAATACTTAAATACCATAATACCCGATAACCATCGATCAATATTCTATAAGACGAATAATATATTCATTCATATATAGAAACAAAATTTTACGATTGTATGATGCGATCGAAGATTAGATAATTGATAAGGAATATCCAATATTGTGTAAATAAATAATATCCCAATACTTTGGTAAGAAATATGAATATTGTTTTAAACCATCCTTACTCATATGGCTCGGCAAAACAGTAACAATGAAGGAATATACATAATACATTTCTAAAACATCAAATAACACTAATACTCCTTCAATATTCCACAATACAACATAGTACATTTCCTCTCTATGTTGTCCAAAACATGAGATGAAATGAAGGAGTTACTAATTCTGTGATGATGATGACTGAGAAAAAAACCTCCCTTGCAACAATAAGCTAAATGCACAAATTGAGGAAAATATATATAGTTTCTATACCTCTTATTACTATATTTGCTTTGATCTCCACTTATGTACGTGAGTCCCAATTTTATGCATAAATGAGATGTCAGCTAAAATTAACGCCAAACAGAGGATAAGACAGTAAAAGAGGGAAGATAAGTATTAAAACATAATCATTTTTCTCTTCTTCGGCTTTATTCCCCTTACATTCTTTATTCTTCTAATATGTAAAGAATAAATTTACAATAAAGTAAGCTTATCAAACCTTATATTTCCCAAATCAGTCAGGCAGAAAAGACATTGAAGTAATGAGTGATGATAGTATTAGGCTGAACTCTAGACCGAAGGTGAATCAGACTCCATGATCGCTTGAAACGAAAATCGGTTCAGTTCTATTTTCTTTAACGCATTGTAAGAGTGAATTTAACAATTCATCTCTAACAATAGACAACTCTATCGGTAGAGACTCGTGCTGATAACGAGTATTGGAACAGATTGCCCACACTCTTAATGTACAAGGAAATAAAGTAGCGCCTTTACTGACACCAATTGGTTTTAGTAGAACGGTAAACGCTTGATCTTTAACATGGTATTGGAGCCAGATGTCACGAGATCGAACCCTGGTTGAAAAATTATTTTTTTTTTAAAATTATGTAAGTGTTGGGACAGATTGCCCACACTTGAGGGGGTGTTGGGACAAATTGCCCACACTCTTGGAAAAAAAAAATCGTGCAAGTGTTGGACATATTGCCAACACTTGAGGGGTGGGTGTTGGGACAGATTGCCAAACTCTTAAATGATAAAGAAATATAGTTGCGTCTGTACTAATACCAATTGGTTTTAGTAGAACGGTAAGCGTTTAATCTTTAACATGGTATCGGAGCTAGATGTCACGAGATCGAACCCTGGTTGAAAAATTATTTATAAAAAAAAAATAGTGTAAGTGTTGGGACAAATTGCCCACACTTGAGGGGGTGTTGGGACAAATTGCCCACACTCTTGAAAAAAAATTTTGTGCAAGTGTTGGACAGATTGCCAACACTTGAGGGGTGGGTGTTGGGACAGATTGCCAAACTCTTAAATGATAAAGAAATATAGTTGCGCATTTACTAAAACCAATTGGTTTTAGTAGAATGATAAGCGCTTGTTGATCTTGACAACGTGTTATAAAATTATTGATATAAAACCAATACAACGAACCATAATAAGAAGACAAAGAATATATGGCGAAACAACAATAATTTTTTCTGATTCACATCATATTATCTTCATTTCTTTATATCACCTCATTACAATGGATGGAGGAATTTGTAAAGAAATATTAAATGCTCTTCTCTTCTTTTCTATGTTATATCCTTTCGTACATCATACAAAACCATTTGGCCTATTTATAAGACCAATGATACTTAATGCATAAAACCTCATCTTATCTTCACATATATACTTATATCTTACGTTTTAATGTCTCTAATCCTTTGCATCGACAAATTAAAGCATTGATAGACATCAACATCTTTAGTCGTATATTCATAACATAAACTACATTAATATCAAATATTTAGACAATGTAAAAAATAATTTATTTTCTTTCAAAAATAAAAATAAAACTATAGAATTTATTTCATGTTGAGCAAAAAAAAAAAAAAAAAAAAAAAAGAATTTATTTCATGAAGTGGGCCTTCCCCAACTCCCTATTTAACATTGGATCATCATGTGGTGGCCAGTTGGGCTCACAAAGCCTTAATATGTTCTCATTTTTTTTCCTAGCCATCAGATACTATTAACGAGTTTTCTGTTTGATATTTTAAAATACATTTTTTTAAATTTATTTTATCTCTATTCAAGATGAGATACATTGGATTTTATATTTTATGTAATCTGGATGAATGCAAAAAATACGCATGATATATAACTGACCAATTGGAAAAACGAAATTCATCAGATATTCGTTTTGTTGTTAGTAGAAAAACAAAACATAAAAAAACTTTTATAAAAGGCAATGGAAACTTTTAAAATAGAGACAAAAAAAAGATAAAAATAAATAAATAATAAAGGCAATGGAAACTTTAAATAGTGCCAATGAATTTCTTAAAAAAAAATAAAAATAGTGACAATGAATAGGCACGTGATTCAGAATAAATGTTGCTGGGTGCATCTGCATGTAGCAGTACAACACCTTGCATGTGATATTGGGGCCCTTTAGGTCTCAACTCTCTCTGTTTACATACTTGGCTAAATTCCGTACATTTGAAACGTTGAATTATCATCTCTTTTTAAGTAAATTATAAAATAAAATAAAAATGTGAATTTTCTCCTGCATTTAGTGTGTCTGTAATGTATTACATACTGCAACCTCCATACGCGGAGTTAAGTTGTGCATCACGATCTACACCGTCTAATTTTAAATTGGATTTAAACTGTATGATTTAGATTGTTTTAAATGTCAGCTCTAGGCAAATCTCTCCCTCACAAGACAATCTAACATCTAAAATTAAACAACTATATTTTTTTCTAAATTCAAAAAAAATATATATATATAGATTTTTTATAAGAGGTCTGCCTGTATGTGAGTTATATGGGTGGACCGGGAAGTTATTATGTGGTGTTTCCATACGGTGCGGAGAAACCGTATGATAGCACACAGAACACACAGTTTTATTGTGTATTTAAACTGTGTGGTCCTGATCGTTTCACCGGCCACTTCACCTCAAAATAACTCACCACATAATAACTTTTCGGATGGACCGAGGCCCAAAGCTGTTGCCGATGGTGACGTATGAAGTGACAAGTATATTAACGGAGTTAAAAATACCCGTCAGATAATTGCAGGCTTTTGCCCAAAGGATGGGGCCCAACCCACAGTTCAGCTCAGCACAGTACATATTCTGTCAGAAAAAATGCGTGGGTGGACTGAGCAATCTTTGTGTCCTTCCCGAGGTTAATTAGTAAAAAGTGAGGCCCTATTACATCGCTTTCTTTCTTTCTCACACCAGGTTAAAAAAAAAAATTGAAAGCTACTATTTGGGCCTTTGAGGGTACCCATTTATGATCCTTTGGGGCCCATTTTCTTTTTTAGTATTTCTTTGTCTTCTACTACTTATACTAGTGAATCGCGACTCCGTGCAACGCACAGAGTGCCCATACTATAAGTTTTAACTTATTTGACGATATTAAATACGAAGAAATTTAGCATGTAACGAACCGTTCAGAACGCAATTTTTAAGCGCAACAATGAAAAATAAAACATTTTACGTCGATCTTCTTTCGGATACCACAACCTACCACACAACTCTACCCTACTCAACCCACTCTTTCTTATCTACCACACACATTATCAATCATCCAACCGCACCCTATCCCAACAATTTTTAACACTCACCTATCCAATCCTACCTCACCATTCCCTACACCACATTATCTTACTACATATTATCTTACCACAGTACCCTATATTACTTACTTTATTCAACCTACCAAACTTTACTTAACTTACGCCACATCATCCAACCATACCATCCTACCCTACCATACATCACCGCATTACATCTCATACCTCGCCTCACCTACATTAGCGCGCCCTACCGCACCCTACCTCTCTACATACCTACAAACCTTAACCTACCTCCCAACCTACATATTAATTCACTATCCTAGCTAAGTCTATTACACCCTATTTTATATCATCTCACCCTATCTTACCCTACCCACCACCACATCCTACTCTACCCTACAACTCCCTACCCTACCGTGCCCACCACCCATCTTACTATACCCTACCCTTCCCACCACCCCAACCCAACCCACCCCACCCACCACCTACCTAACATCACTTTCCTCTTACACACCACCACGTGTTTTATCGATTTTCATTTCATTCCATCCGATTTCATCCTGCTCAATTTTCATTTTATGAAAAATTCTACAATGCCAGGCCTTACAAACCAGACGATCCAAAATAACAAAAAGGGCCGAAACACAAAAAGCAACAAATGAGAGTAGAAGAGATGATTTTTTGGTGGTTTATACATGTGAGGAGCCGGGAGAAAAAAAAAAAGGGAGGGTGCCACGTGGCATACCCTTTCCTTTCTTATTTAGATAGGAAAGAAAAAAAAAAAAGATATGTTTTTTTACAAAAAAAAAAATCATTTCAAAATTTTAATATTTCATGTATGATAATCGTCAAACCAAATATTTTTAAGTATAAAAATCGTGTAGGCAATACGTCGTCGTTTATATCTTGAAAACGGTCGTATCGCCGTGTACAAGCGATATGTTTTTTTTATGAAATGAATTTATTTTAAAAAATTTATAATATTTCATGTAAACGTAAACAAAATTGTTTTGGCGTGATACAAAGATCGTGTCGCAATGTCGTTGCGCTTATATTTTGAAAATAGTCATACATTTGCTGCATATATTCACACATTAAAAGATGCAGGGGCGGATCCAAAGCCACCTAAGGGTGGTCCACGGACCCCGCTAAAAATAAAAATACACTGCATTTTACCTATAGAAAATATTTCGGACCCCGTGAAAAAAATTATTTAGTGTGTTAAATATTTACGGACCCCGCTGAAAAAAAGTTCTGGGTCCGCCACTGAAAAGATGATACAATAGAGTCATAAAAAATGGAACAATTTAACTCAAACCCTTCTTCTATAATAAAAAAAAAATTTAAAAAAAGAAACTTTTCTGGGCTGGGCTTGCCATGAACAGTATAAAAATAAAATAAAATAAAAAAACTGAGCCGGGCTTTTGGGCCGATGAACAGTAAAATGACGAACCAATTAAAAAAAAACAAGTGTCACTCAATAACAACTTTTCCTTTCTTATTAGTATAGGAAGAGAAGATATTCCCGACGGTTTTTGGTGCAAGTTAATTTGTTAGTTAAACTAAGTTTATTCCTTTACATAATATAGGCTGTGCATTTTGATAAGTAGATCCATTATATTTTGCAAAAAATCCGCAGACCGTTACAATAAATTGATATAACACGTACGTTTTTACATGATTGATATGAGTTCCGTCGTAATAAATGATGTACTATTGAATAAGGGTAATAATACTGTCATAATCACTCGGACACATTTAGTTACACAACATATTTTACATCATATGATTATGATGGACCATAAATTATGATTGATGTAAAATTGTGTTGCAGTTCTTGTTGTGCTTGAGTGTTTGTGATAGTACTATTACTAATTGCATAGTGTCACTTTATTGTGATAATTTTGTTTGGAACTAGCATTTCCTTATGCTATTGCCACAAAAGAGTAGAACGCAACTTATGTCAACACATGGCATAACGTAGAAAAAGAGTGTGATGATTTGATACGCGTTTCCATACTCTCCTATGTATCGCAAAGTTTGTTATGTTTTACTATGTTTTGCGATAATAATATCGTGACACCTTGCCACATTTGCTATATTTGTTATGTCACTTGTTCGAATCGAACTTTGTATTTTACTTTGGTGTTTCACGAAATTTCAAAAGTTTTGGTTAATCGAGGTTTCAATCCCTAAAACTTGCTGATTATGTAAACCAAGAATTGTGTTTGAATGATTCAATGCGTAAAGAATTACCTATAGCCATTAGCACGTCCTATTGTTGAAAGAAAGGAGATCATTTATAAAATCAAGCCTCATACTTCAACTCAAGAACAAAACAGTTATTGCTAAACTCCGTTTTTTTTATCACTGATTTATACGAATGGGCTTCTATTCACATTCAAATGTTACCTCAAAATGTGAAATACATGTGTGGTGTCTCTATACGTGTGGAGATACCGTATGATTCAATATGAATCATACAGTCTAATTTTGTATTTAAATTTGTGTGGTTATAATCGTTTCATCCGTCACTTCATCCCAAAATCCCCGCTAGGTGCAAGTATTTTCCGCTCAAAAGAAGCCGAAGGTAATTGACAAAAACAATGCAAGTTGAGTTGGACTAATGGAGCATTGACAACAATACTACGTACTGCAATCACTATGGAAGTAGCAGCAAGCATTAATAAGTGAAGAGTAGTGATACATTCAATATTTTTTTATTACAACATCTTACACAACACAATCAACACCACATATTTTGTTGGGATCCATTACAATAATAATTGATCACTTTAATCAATGGTACCAAGCATGTAGTTGTTTGTACACTACACAAATGTCATTTTCCTTAAGTGAAATAGAGACATGATTTTTGTAACATATTTTATTGTTATTATCATTGACTAATATATATACATCAGTTATTAATTCATACTAGTTTTCTTTGATAACGATGATTGAATTAATGCAAATGGAGTAATTAGGAAAGAATTACCCCTAATACTAAAGGTCATTACTCGTTCTGATAAAAATTAAAATCAGTTTTTATCTCCTTCGATTATTTCTCATTTAAGTAATAGAACTAAATGGCGATAATAATAAATATGTGTATTTAAAAAAATTGCAGCCCTAACGGCTTAGTTCAGTAATAAAATACATCATTGTATTTAAGCTAATGTGTGGGTGTTGGATTTCGCAAACGATCAACTTCTTTCAATATATAATAAGAGGTGATGTAATAAATAAATTGATGCATAATTTTTTATTTACATCCTTTCTATAGAATGTGTAAGAAAAATGAATGTTTAATTGAGGGGTGAAATGCTATTAAACTCTAGTAAAGATTTTTACCTAAAATTATATATTTACATATATGAAATTTTTTTTTTTAATTATCAGAAACAGTGAATGTATAATTGAGGGTGAAATAGTATGAAACTCTAGTAAATAAAATGTCACCTAATATTATACTTTCCAACTCAAAATAAATGAATAAATAAATTATACTTTCCAACTCTTTCTGCCATGAAATTGACTTATGACTGAAAACTGCAACCCCCTTCCCACCCATCCCTTTTATATCTCTATTATCTCACCTATCCCATCCTCCTCCCTTTTTAAAACTATCAAACAATGAGTTATGAGTTATTAAAACTTTAGACTATATGACTATATGTACAATTAATCTTTTAAATTATTCTCACATTGCAAAAAAAAAAAAAAATTTAACATTAATGTGTCTCTTAATTTGGAGGTTTAGGATTGGTGTCTCAAGAAAACAGTTAAATGTGCGTGCGTATATTTCGTATCCGTAGAATACAATATTATTCTCATAATTGCTCTCGTAATATTTTCTATATGATGTCGGAGTAGACGTTCTAAAATCACTATCAAGCAAATGAGGTATTGCCTAGTGATGATTAATGTGACCCCTTAACCTGAAGGTTTCGGATTGTGTGAGTATATTTCGTTTCGATAAATATGCTGATGAGGTATTGCCTAGTGATAATTAATGTTGAAACATTTTTTAATATGTTTTTGTGTGGCATATAGACCCCAATATATATGCCACGTTTACAGGGATGTTTAAGTGTTAAAATGTTAATTTTATTCCTCCCCGACTGATTAAGTTTTTGCGCGAGATGATAATTCAACATGATACTATCGTCTTTCATTATTGTTCAAGTGTTGGACTATTTCTTATGTATTAACGTTTGTTGGTGTATGTTAAAGTTGTACCATATCGAAGACTTGCTATTATTTCGCCGTCATATTATATAATATATGAACTTTCTTTTCTCGTAGCCTATGTTTTGATGTTGATATTCCTCCTCTTATATGTGCTGAACTATATAATCTACATGATATCAAAGCTGTAAATCACGAGTTCAAACATCTCTATTATAACACTAATTTCTCATTTATATTGTTCAAACGTTGAGCTTTTTTATCGGCATTTTAGTGTTCTTAATATGTTTATGTGTCTCGTGTTGAATCAAACACTTTGTTATAGACTTACGTTTGAGTGACTTTTTTTTTAACTTTTTTTTTTGTAGATATGATAATTTAAGATACTACAAAAGCTATATACTGCATTTAAATTTCACCTGTAAAATTATTATCATACATAAAATTATCAAAGCTAAGAGCATATACAATAATAGGACCTTTCACAATGTGTATTTACCTCAAAAGACTACAAAATTATCTACATGGCCACATTGTCTTTTTGTTATCATATTGAGAACTACAATAACAAAAAAAACACACTCACTTTTATGGTTGTGGTTGTGGTTGGGGATACACCCACAACCACTATCACAACATAACCATTTTTGAGATACATTTTTTATTTATTGTAGATTTTATTTTTCATTTCACATGGTGACTTTCCATAAAGGTGGTATTCACAATGGGTTTTTTTACCAAATTGTATATGCTCTAAGGATTGTAACACTAGAACCAAAGCAATCCCTATAAACGGTGAACAAACATCTCTTTTAAAGCAAATATGTATAGTTCATCATTAATAAATTACTTCTTCTCTTTGTCTGTGTAAATATAAGCACCACCATGTAGGGTAGTGTAGTGTAGATTTAAAACATCAGGTATATATATATATATATATATATATATAATGAACAAAAGCAATTCTTCTTTCTCTCTCCTTGTTTAGTGTAAACTCAACTCTCTGCTGCCACTTACAGAAACGATGTGATTGAACAATGCCGTTTCCTTCCTGAAGCAGTGCTGCCTGCTTCCTCATCTCATCTCTTACACACAAAAAAATTCACATTTTTCCTCAGCCTTTAGTAACTATTCTCTTTCCTTCCTTTTTCTTCTTTATCATCAATGTCGGTGAGCTACACAGAGTCACTACTTATTGCTTTATCTTCTTCTTCTTCAGCTACTACTACCATTACTACTACTACCATCACCAAGTTTTTCACTTTCAAGAACTTAAAAGATTTAAACTTTGTACAAAAAAGTCATTCCCTTTAGCTCTTTTAGGAGTTTCTTGAAGTGGGCTATTTCTGCTTCTTCTTCATTTGGGTTTTCTTCAAGTGGTTATAATAATAATAGCCATTTTCCAAAAATGTCTGTTCTTTTGGGGGTTTTGTTGCTCTTGAGCTTGGATTATGTGCATTCAGAAGAAGGTAGTTAGTTTTCTTCATATTTTATTAAGAGAAAGTAGTAGATTAAACAAATGGCGTATGTCAGTATTTTACTCATTATGGCATATAATCTGTTTAGGTAGTTGTATATAGTGTTTACTACTTTTTTTAATAGTTCTTTTTGACTTTGTTATATATTATTCCCACATAAACACTTTGTCTCTTTGTTTCACACTGTATGTCTTAACAGCTTTCATTTTCAACATTATGTACATACTACGTAATTGCTACTAATTTTTGTTTATTATTTGTCTATTTTTGCCAAATTATAAGAAGGGTCTACTTTGTTGGAGATAAAGAAGGCATTTAGGGATGTTGATAATATGCTATATGACTGGACTGACTCACCCTCCTCAGATCATTGTACATGGAGAGGAGTGACTTGTGACAACGTTACCTTTAGTATCATTGCACTGTAAGTCGATATCCTTTTTTTTTCTTTCATGCTGCTTGAATTTTTTGTAAGGGTACATATAGGGGCACCGCCGTGTTTTTATTGTGCCACCACACTAGGAACAATTAACCGGAAGAAAGTCGATTCTCAACTCTATAATTGACTTTCACAGTGTGAAAAAGTGGAATAGTCGATTGTCACTATGGTGCCAATACAATAGAATTGGTGTGGTGTGGTGTGGTGCAATGAAAGATGCCCTTCTGTAATTAGTCATGAATTTCATGTTTTAATATGCTTATGGATTGCTCTGTTTTACCTTACTTTTAGCAATCTCTCTGGATTGAATCTTGATGGTGAAATATCTACTGCATTTGGACAACTTAAAGCCCTTCAATCAATGTATGATCTCTTTGCCTTTAATATCTATATGTGTTCTTGTATATTGTTAATGTACTTTAATCTCTGTTATTTAGGCATGTATATGATGATACAATTTGATCTTTGATATTTTACAGCGACTTAAAGGGTAATTATCTTTCTGGTCAAATCCCGGACGAGATCGGTGATTGTTCTGCTTTGAGTAGTTTGTAAGTTGTTTCTCATATTTGACGAGACTGGTTTGTATAAAAAGTTCAATAAGGTTTACATCTAATTATCTAGAAAGATATTGTACTAATGATATGGTACTGGGCGTTTTTCTTGCTGGATTAGGGATTTTTCATTCAATGAACTCTATGGAGATATCCCCTATTCAATTTCAAAGCTGAAACAACTGGAGTGTCTGTAAGATTCTTTACCGTGTTAGTTTTGAAACATGTGTTTTAGTAACTTCGGTTTCTACAGCTATGTTCATTGCATTGTTGTTAGGGTCCTTAAAAACAATCAACTTATCGGGCCTATTCCTTCTACGCTTTCTCAGATTCCGAATCTGAAGATTCTGTGAGCTTTTTCTCCCAATTTTCTGACTTATTTCATTGCAAACTAGTGTCCCTTTACTTAATTTTGCAATACACCTCTTTAGAGACCTAGCAAACAACCGGCTGAGTGGAGAAATACCTAGACTGTTGTACTGGAATGAAGTTCTGCAATATTTGTGAGTATACTAATCATAGATACATATAGCACTTTGTTTATAATTTCTTGCGTGTAAAATAGTTCTCTCGGTATAAATAGTAGAAATATTGAGTGTGATTTTGTATGACCGTAGGGGCTTACGTGGGAATAACTTGGTTGGTACGCTATCTCCAGATTTGTGTCAGCTTACAGGATTATGGTACTTGTAAGTGTCAAGTCTACTTGGCTCTGGCGTTTTTCTTTTTAAGACAACGTTAACTCGTTTTCATTTGCTAATGTTGTTTTTATCTAATGTTTAGTGATGTTCGAAACAACAGCTTAACTGGCTCCATTCCGCTGAACATTGGCAACTGCACTTCCTTCCAGGTTTTGTAAGTACTATAACTTAACTAGTTCTGATTGAAAAGCGGTTGCAGCTTATGGATGATCCGTATCTAATATTGATAATTTTGTGGCTAGGGATTTATCGTATAATGATTTAACCGGTGAAATTCCGTTCAATATTGGTTTCTTGCAAGTAGCTACCCTGTAAGTTCTTGGTATATTTCCTTTAAAGAATTGAGATGTAGGAGAAAGACACTTTTGGCCCCATTTTTTTCACGATTTTTTCACTTCGATCCCCAATGGTTCTTCGTGAAACTTTTACGCCTTATGTAGGCATTTCTTTTACATTTTTAGTCTAAAATGCCAATTGTGAAATAACCAATATTGAAGGTACGATACATCAAAAAAATGCACAGATGATGTGTAAAAGTGTCAAGACGAAACATCAGGGATAGAAGTGAACAAATCGTGAAACCAAAAGGGACTAAAAATGTCTTTATCCCCAGTTTATGGCTACTAGTATAACGTTATCCTTGTACCGGGTATTCCTTGTATGATAGGTCATTGCAGGGTAATCGGCTGTCTGGGCCAATCCCTTCGGTTATTGGCCTAATGCAGGCACTTGCTGTGCTGTAAGTACTTGTGTTTTTCATTAAATGCAGAGTATCGATATGTTTATTCCCCTTTTGGCCTTTAAATAGAAACCTTTGTTAAATTTTTTACATGTCTTTGATCAGTGATTTAAGCTGCAACAATTTGAGTGGGCCAATACCTCCTATCATTGGAAATTTGACTTACACCGAGAAGCTGTGAGTGTTCATACATGTTTCCATTTAATTACGTTTCTCAATAATATGTATAAATGCATGCATACACTTTAACGGTAAGTCAAACTCGGATTCCATTTGATTTCTCAAACTCAGTTTTGCTTAAACAACTTTTCTTCATCTTCTAAGCTCTGTTTCTTGTTTGTTTGTTATGTTCTTATGTATATAACGTTCCATTAGGTATCTTCATGGGAACAAATTGACCGGTTTCATCCCCCCGGAGCTTGGAAATATGTCGAAACTTCACTATTTGTAAGGACTGTTTTGCCCTTCTGAATTTATACCACTTAATCCTTTACATATAGATTTCTCTTTTGTTTTTTAGGGAACTGAATGATAATTTGCTTACCGGGCATATACCACCAGAGCTCGGGAAGCTCACAGACTTATATGATTTGTACGTCTTCTTTCTTTTGATGCATTTTATACAATTGAGCTATTCATAGTGAATGAGAAAATTAGGTGAATTTTTCTGCAGAAATGTTGCAAACAATCTACTTGAAGGGCCTGTACCTGAGAATCTTAGCTCGTGTACTAATCTCAATAGCCTGTGAGTAACTGAATTTTCCATTTGAGAATTTACATAGAACACGAAAGCAGCTAATGAACATTACTTTTTCATATTTGCTGCAGAAATGTGTATGGAAACAAGTTAAACGGGACCATTCCCTCTGCATTTCAACGCTTGGAAAGCATGACGTATCTGTAAGTTCAGCTTAACTTTATGCTTGAAAATGTAAAAATAAAATATAAAAAAAATAAAATTGCATAGATGCGGAGATCGTTCATGTTTTAATTGTTTTTATTTTTACCCTAGAAACCTATCATCCAACAGTCTCAGAGGCTCCATTCCCGTTGAACTCTCCCGTATTGGCAATTTGGACCATCTGTAAGTGATGATTGACACCTTTGTTTCCTAGTAATGTACGCAATCGACTCTTAAGTAAATACTTCACCAAGTATTGACCTAAACTCTTTGTTATGTGCTTTGCGTTTAGGGATCTGTCAAACAATCAGATCAACGGCTCCGTACCTGCTCCACTTGGTGACTTGGAACATCTTTTGAAACTGTAAGCTCACTTGTTAGTACTTGAAATTTTACCCTGTTTCGCTCGTACTAATAATCTTGTGCCATATTTCCTGTAGTAACTTGAGCAATAATGATCTGACTGGTGTTATACCAACGGAGTTCGGTAATCTTAGAAGTGTGATGGAAATGTAAGAAATGCATCTTCTTGTGGATTGCTATGCACCACCGTGTTTTTACTGTGGCACCAAACCGAAAATGGTGTGGTGCCACTAAAGACGCTCTTATCCGTTGTGTTTAACCTTTTTTTTTTTTTTGCAGAGATCTTTCAAATAACCATATTTCTGGTCCAATCCCAGAAGAATTTGGTCAACTTCAAAATCTTTTCTTGCTGTAAGTCATTAGTTTACTAACCATTAGACCACATTCGACATCAACTGTATTTTGATTTAAATATCCATTGTTTAACGATTTCAAGCATTATAATTCATACACTTTTATCAATTTTTTGCCACAGGAAAGTAATGAACAACAATTTATCAGGAGGTGTCATGCCCTTGGCTAATTGCCTCAGCCTCACGGTCCTGTAAGATTAAGATATAAAGACTCGTTTTTTTATTGTTCGACCTTCGACGTTATAATTGTCACTAACTGCCTACTTTAATGCATCTTGCAGTAACATATCCTATAATGATCTATACGGGAATATTCCAGCGGTCAACAATTTCACTAGATTTTCAGCTGATAGGTAAGTGTATATGCTAACTTAGAAGTTTTCATTTTCATAGCCTTTCATATTGATGTTCATGTTACGATTCTTATACAACAACGTATCTTATAGTTTTATAGGGAATCCGGGTCTTTGCGGTTTTTGGCTCAACTCTCCGTGTCATGCATCACATCGAACAGATAGAGGTGAGAATGTTACCTATATATATATATATATATATATATATATATATATATATATATATCCTTTTATGGAATTTCTTGCACTTGTCAATGTCTTGACAGGAATTTCATGAGTACCCAGAAAATCAAAACCGATTTTTATGGGTTTTACGCACATTTTAGCTCGTTTTTTTTAAACGCAATCATTTAATTGATGCATGCTTTTCTTAGTATAGTATAGTATGTTGTATAATGTATGTTTTGTGAAGTCCCGGAGTTTGAAAATAAGCCAAAATTATTTCTTGTGATTCCCTGCAGCTTCTATATCTAAAGCAGCTATCCTCGGCATTGCTGTGGGTGCTTTAGTCATTCTTCTGTTGATCTTAGTGGCTGTTTGTCGGCCTCAATATCCGGTACCCTTTTCAGACGGATCTTCAGACAAACCCGGTACTTTTTCTTTTCAATGCATCGTATTTTCTCCTCTGTCTGCATACTCGGTTACTTGCATAAGGTTTCTTTGATAATTGTTGGACAGTGTACTGTGCGTCTCCAAAACTCGTGATCCTTAACATGAACATGGCACTACATGTGTACGATGATGTAATGAGGACAACAGATAATTTAAGTGAGAAGCACATTATTGGATACGGAGCATCGAGTACTGTCTATAAATGTGTCCTTAAAAACTGCAAGCCTGTAGCTATCAAGAAGCTTTATTCTCATCCGCAATGCCTCAAGGAATTCGAGACTGAACTTGAGACAGTTGGCAGTATCAAGCACCGAAATCTCGTCTGTCTCCAAGGTTATTCGCTTTCACCAATGGGGAACCTCCTCTTTTACGACTACATGGAAAACGGTAGCTTGTGGGACCTACTTCATGGTATGTACTTGTACAACATTCTCTGTAGTTCCATAGGTGATTAGGGTACCAGCTTTTCATATATGATGCACGGGTACTTTTGTATCCCGTATCCGAAATTGATACGCACCAGATACGTAGGATACATATCTTGGGGCGAGTTTGTAATTTTAAAAAATTAGATACGAGATTCGTATATGCATAATCATAATCCTGATATGAGAAATGAAGAACCATGTTGAAAATTGAGTAAATTCCTTTAGATAATGAATGAAAAACTGTCTAAAATGGTGAAATACTACGAAATCTGCAGGGAAACGATACTTATATTTGGAATATTTACATAAATGCCCCCATGCCCGTATCCTATATTTTTCAGTACTCCGGTACCCGCGTATCTGTATCCATGCAACGTAGTTTTTCATGACGATTCTAAAATTTGTGTTTTACACAGGGCAAATGAAAAGGCAGCAGTTAGACTGGGGTACGCGTATCCGTATAGCATTTGGTGCAGCGGAAGGTCTTGCGTATCTTCATCATGATTGCAGCCCGCGTATAATACACCGGGATGTAAAGTCCTCAAATATTCTACTGGATCAAGATTTTGAGGCACATATTACTGATTTCGGTATTGCTAAAAGAGTGTGCACCTCGAAATCTCATACTTCGACTTACGTTATGGGAACAATTGGCTATATCGACCCTGAGTATGCCCGTACCTCGCGTCTGACTGAGAAATCTGACGTGTATAGCTTCGGCATTGTTCTTTTGGAGTTGCTTACTGGAAAAAAAGCTGTTGACAATGAATACAACCTTCATTATCTGGTAAACTTCTAAACTTCCATATTTCATTTCTTGAGATAAATTTAATTTGAATTCAGAGATTCTGTAGTTTACAGATACAATTTGGATCCGGATTATTTGAATATCTATTTTGCAGATTTACATTGTTTTACTGTTTTTTTACTGCGAGTGCCGTTAATTTAACATTTCATACACATTTTGTTTGCAGATAATGACTAAGGCCACCAATAATTCAGTAATGGAAGCCGTTGATCCCGACATTTCTGCAACATGTAAGGATCTTGGAGAGGTAAAAAAGGTATTCCAGCTTGCTCTTCTATGCACCAAGAAACAACCATCCGAAAGGCCTACCATGCACGAAGTAGCCCGAGTTCTCGGAAGCTTACTGCCGCTGCCACCTCAGCAAAAACAACCACATCCACTGCCACTGCTGCCACCACCTACCCTGCTCCCATCGGCTAAAGCTCCGTCCTATATCGATGAATACGCGAATATCAGGGCTCCCCATTTGGTGAACTGTCCGTCTATGAGCGCCTCTGATGCTCAGTTCTTTCTTAATTTTGGAGATGTGGTTTCTCCCAACATCCATGGAAAATAGATTGGGTGAAGTTGAGTTAAGATGTATTATTAGGGGTGCTTGTGAAATTTTGTACAAATATGTGGGGTAGCAAGGTAAATTATAGTTAGTATTTCAGAAGCGCGGTATCATGAAAAAAACGGAAAATTCTTTATGATGAATCTATTTGTGTAGTTACGTATCGTGGCATCATCCTGACCACATGTTAATGGTCTATAGTGCATGGCCAGGATGATGCCATGTCCACAAATGGAGTCACCATACAAGAACTGGGCCATCACACGATTGTCGTTATCGATCATGGTGGGACCGGTATTTTCTGTAAAGCAAATGTAGATTGGTGAAAGTGCAAGAAGGGTTGAAGTAATGTCACCTTCAGTATTGTACTACTTGTGGAGCAAGGACCATTTAACTATCTTTAGTGGAATTGAGTTTGTAAAAGTTTGGGACCATTCTAAATAGTAAAATGTTGTTGGGGTAAAATGTTTTGGGACCACTGTCTTAATGTATTGGAATTCGGAGGGGTACCATAAGATTCTAGTAGATAGATTGTGTGGCCTTGGTTTAGAAAGGACATTTATACAAAAAATGATCTTGGCTGGGAAAATTCTGATATCGGAATTCTCTATTAGAACGACCGTCGGATGACTGACATCGGTAATCTGACGGTCTGTTTTAAGAGGGAGTCCTTATACCAGAATTACCTTCATGGCTGTGGATTTTGAGGATCGTTGATGTCATCGTACACGAGGATAGGACGATAAATATATGACTACGATTGGAAACATGGTTCAAAACGTGTCACAAGAACGTGTCACACGTGGTTGACCCACATACCCATTAATCGTAGTGGAGAGGTGTTAGTGGGGTTTGAGGAGAATGACTCGACCTATTACTACGAGCCCTTTGATCCTATTAGAAGACTCGATAACGAGGTTGAACCAACTCGTAATAAGCAAAGAGGGTCCATAACCCGAGGGGACACATTGAGATCCAAGATGAAGCATGGGTCAAAGGCCTGCATACATACTACCTCCGTCCCATAAAAAGTGTCCACTTTTGTAGCGCACACAGATTAAAAAAATAATTAATGTGTTGTTTTTTAAACACTAATAGACGCATATACCCCTATTTAATAATAAATACTTGTTTTGAAATATGAAAAGAGTATACACACATTAAATGACACGGTTAGGGTATATTTGAAAAACATGCATTAAATAACGCATTTTTTATTATTTAAATACATTTTTTTGCGGGACAATTTATTTTTAAAAGATGGACACATTCTTAAACACCAATAAGGATTTGAAATATACAGGGCTAATGTCCAGGCACGTGAATGGCGTAGCATTGGGAATTCGGTCAGCCCTTTTTGAAGTCGGTAGGTAGCCCTCTATAAATGCATTTGAATATTCTTTGTCATGCGTTTTTCTATTTCATTTTCACTATATTTGCACAATCTAAAACGATAACAATTGATGTAAACGTGACTGTCCCATGGCGATTGCTATGATTAATTTTTCATGCATGTATCTTTCTTTTGAAAAATTATGATGCAGAGAGTTTTATTAGACTTGACTGTCAATTTGTGGCATATGTGTATATAAGACAAAAATTATTTTGTTTGTTTATATATGTGACACATACACAACGTCAGATTTACCCCTTTCTTCTATATCAAAAGCAAAAATCCCTTCTTTTTTTTCTCTCTCCCACCTTGATAGGTTTGATGCTTCTGCACTCAAGAAATCTCTGGCGAAGTCTCCACCATCCCTCCAGAATGTAGCTTATCATATGTTGTCACCGTTCTATTTAAATAACTCACATACTAACATCAGATGAAGCGAATCAACTTGATAGCCTTTCGTAAAATGCTTCAGCAGCTCAAGCTCACGCTTGTTATCTGATAATTCCAATAGAATGGACCTACCATAACCGTTATTGACCTTAATAATAGATATTTTATATGCTTATCCTCAATGTGCCATGACACATTTATATTTTAAAAAACTTACACCACCAGATGGGATATTTGTGTGCATAACTTGCAAATATATTGAATGCACGTACAAATTGGGATATATCATATTACCATTAGTATAATAAATCTTAATTCTTTTTGTAATTTCTATCAATAATCCAATCCTTTTTTTCCCATTTGGGAACAAAACAAAAAACACACCATCAACTAAAAACGTGCCATACTTCCACTCCACCGCCTATTAAAAGTTAAAAGGTAGTGTGTTGGTCTTCTTCCTTTTTTTTTTCTTTTTTTTTCCCCCTCTTCTGGGGTGTACCATGACGATGCTAAATCTCGTCTATATAAATGTGGAAATATTAGGGTTAATATTACATAATATTACATTGAACACGTTACATTGTAACATGTTACTTATGTATCAAAGAGACATATTAATTGTATTAAATAAATAATTAATATGTCCTAAAAGTCATAAAGTAACTATCTTTTGTCCTATTATGTAATAAACATATACATACCGACTCTAAGCATTTATTCTAGCCGGCTCTAGTTACTTTTATTTTACTAGCTAGGATCCTCTCTTGTATCTATTTATACTCATTCTTTCAACATGAATAAACAAGTTGAAGTTTACTTTCAAGTATAATTTACTTTCTCAAACTCTCTTCATGGTATCGAGACTTAAACTCCCGAATCCGCCGCAAATTCTCGCACCTGTTTGAATCAAGAATGTCTTCATTATCTGAAGCTTCATCACCCTCAGTTGAGTCCTAGCTGCCTCAGCAGACTGGGGTCACTGAAAACCACTCTTTTACAGATCACAGACTTGATGGCAACAACTACCTGTTGTGGTCAAGATCTATGAAAATGTATCTCAGGCCAGAGCAAGATGGGATATTTGTTTGGTTCCAAACCTGCCCCTGTTGAAACTGACCCCAAGTTTGAAGCATGGGATACAGAAAATAACCAAGTCATGACCATCCTCACTAGGTCAATGACAAAAGAGATCAGTGAGAACTTCATGATGTATGATACTGCAAAGAAAATCTGGGACAATGCCAGAGACCTTTACTCAAAAAAATACAATACATCCGAGGTCTATGATCTTGAAGCTCAAATCCAAAATTGCGAGGCAAGGGGATATGTACGTAACTCAATACTTCAACCAACTATCTAGGGCATGGCAACACCTGATATGTTGGAAACTCACCCCCGGAATGATGTTAAGGATGCGCGCCTTTATAAGGACATTATTGAGAAAAAGAGAGTATTCAAATTTCTTACCGGACCGAATCCTACTCTTGATGATGTTAGAGGAAGAATCCTTGCCACAAAACCTCTCCCCAATCTCAAATCCATGTTTGCCGAGGTCAAACATGAGGAAAGCGAGGAGGAAAGTGATGCCGCCGAACTCCCCGCCGACAACCCCCGCCGAAAGTGCTACCCCGTCGACCGTCGGGAAGCCCGCCGAGGTACCGAGACATCCAGGAAGCCTACCGATAAACCGGAAATGTGTTCTCGTGAGCACCGCAAACGCACAAATCACACCAAGGACACTTGTTTGGAAGCTACATGGCAAGCCTAACTCCTCCAGGCTTACCGGGGAAAGTCGGGGTGCATGTCAATGAAGAGGAGAATGATAACAAGCCGAATGCTCGCCTTGTCGCATTCAAAGCTTTCCTCACCCAACAAAAAGAAGGTAGTCCCTCTACCGACATAGCTACTCGCTAGTGCGGGTAAATTCTACTCTTCTATTAGTAATGAAACATGGATTGTTGATTCTCGGGGGCCTCCTCCCATATGACCGGCAATAAAAACCTCATAACTCAACTTATGCCATGTCATCAAATTCACAAAGTTAAGACTGCTGATGGATCAATCTCGTGTGCAAAAGGTTTTGGAACTGTTAAACTCACTAATAAGATATGCCTAAAGGATGTCCTATTTGTTCCAAACTTAGACTGCAATCTCATATCTGTCAATAGACTAGCAAAAGATTTGAATTGGACTGTTGTTTTTAATAAGAATCAGTGCACTTTCCAGGACCCTTATTCACAGGAAGTGATTGGGAGGGCTAAACCCTGCTCAGGATTGTATGTGGTCAACCCTGCTGAAGACAGAAGACTGAAGACTGAATCTGCCTCATCAGCCTGCACCTCAACCTTAGACAATATCATGTTATGGCATTATAGACTAGGACATCCAAGTTTTGGTTATTTGAAGTCTGTAATTCCTGAATTATTTAAAGGATGTAATGTCAATGATCTTCAATGTGATATTTGCCAATTTGCCAAACTTACCAAATCTGTATATACCAAATCGCCTTATGTGCCATCCACACCTTTCACTTTAATTCATAGTGATGTATGGGGACCTTCAAGAGTAAAAAGTATAACAGAAAAAGGTGGTTTGTCACTTTCATTGATGATCATACTAGGAACACATGGTTGTTTTTAATGAAGGATAAATCGATGTTGGAACAATTTTTCGAATTTTACAACATGATCTCTACTCAATTTGACACTAAGATCAAGATCTTAAAGACGATAATGCACTTGAGTACTATGAGTCTAACCTCGGTAATTTCTTGATGAATAAGGGGATTGTCCATATCAATAGTTGTGTGGAAACACCTCAACAAAATGGGGTTGCCGAGAGAAAGAACAGCACACTGCCGGGAGATGGCTAGATCAATCATGTTCACCACACATGTTCCAAAGTATATGTGGGGTGAAGCTATATTAACTCGCCACTTACTTAATCAACGGACTTCCCACGAGTGTTAGGCTTCAAAACTCCTATCCAAACCCTCCCGACCACACACTCCCGCCCTCATCTTATTTCCCAATTACCTCCAAAAATCTTTGGTTGCACGGTATTTGTTTATATCCATGCCCAACACGAAGCAAACTTGATCCCAAAGCTCACAAGTGCATTTTCCTAGGATATGCAAAGGACGGGAAAGGTTACGGGTGTTATTCTCCTTCGAAAAGAGATTTTACAATTCTATGGATGTAAAATTCTTTGAAAGAACTCCCTACTACAAAGAAGTCCACCGAGGCGATCACCGATGGAAACCGATTGAAATTGACCTAAATCCGTTCCCTCGGCAAACTCTTAACCCTCGAACCTGCGATTCTCGGCGATCGAACCTCGGCACCTGCGACTCTCGGCGGCCTGCCGATCCTCGGCAACCTGCGAACCGAGCCTGCGACCCGAGCCTACGATACTCGGCAAAGAACTCATCGACTCTCGGCGGCCGCCGACATTGATGATGACTATTGCTATTAGGAAGGGAAAGAGATCTTGCACTACGATCATTCTATTCATAATTATTTATCTTATGATCGGTTATCACCTGCTTTTGCCATGTTTACACAGGATTTGGATACTCACTCTATTCCTAAGAATATACAGGAAGCTCTCCAACATGATAAGTGGAAGGCGGTAATCAAAACCGAAATGATCGCTCTCCTTGACAACCATACCGGGACCTCACCACTCCCCCACATGGAAAGAAGACGATCACCGTAAGTGGTCATTCACTATCAAATACAATGCCGATGGTACTATTGACAAATACAAAGCTAGGCCGGGTTGCAAGGGGATTCACTCAAACATATGGACTTGACTACAAAGAGACCTTTGCACACGTGGCAAAGTTAAACACTGTCAGGGTACTGATCTCACTTGCTGTCCAACTTGACTGGCCTCTCCACCAATTGGATATCAAGAATGCTTTCCTAAATTGTGACCTTACTGAGGAAGTCTATATGAATGTACCTCCTGGTTTTACCAATCCTCACACTCAAGGAAAGGTTTGTAAATTGAGGAAATCTCTATATGGCCTAAAGCAATCCCCAAGAGCTTGGTTTGGGAAACTCACTACTGTGGTTAAAGCTACTGGATATCATCAATGCAACTCAGATCACACCATGTTTATCAAGACCACTAGCCAGAAAAGATCTATTCTTATTGTATATGTGGATGATATCATCCTCACTGGTGATGACTCTCCTGAGATCCAGAATTTGAAGACTCTACTGGCAAAGGTTTTTCAAGTCAAGGATTTGGGCTATCTTAAATACTTCCTTGGTATGGAAATTGCAAGAAACAACCAGGGTATCTCTATCTCTCAAAGGAAATATGTGGCTTGGACTCGCTTGAAGGAAAGCGGTATCTTTGGGATGCAAACCTCGCTTGTATCCCCGCAGACCCCGCAATACCCCGCTCGCATGGTGACATTGTTTGTCGAAAGGATCAATATCAAAGACTTGTAGGGAAACTCATTTATCCGTCCCATACAAGACCCGATATTGCATATGGAGTCGGTCTCGGTTAGCCGCTCATGCATTGCCCTACCGAGCAACATTGGGATGCGTGAACGGGATACCGAGGTACCCGAAGTCCACTCCCGGCCAAGGCTTACATTTCACCAAATCTGGCCGAGAGATCTATCAAGGTTTACACCGATGCCGATTGGCCGGCCGTCACACGGACGAGAAGATCTACTACGAAGCACTCGTTCTTATGTATGGGGAAATCTTGTCACCTGGAGGAGCAAGAAACAACCTACATCGTCTCTAAGAAGCGATCTTGCCGAACTCGGGGCATTAGTTTTGGGTATCCGTGAAGCTCTATGGATAAAAAGGGTCATGACTGAACTTCAACAGCCCCTTCAGCAACCTATCACACTCTGTTGTGACAATAATTCAGCCTTATGCATGGCAGAGGATCCAGTTCATCATGATAAAACCAAACATGTTGATATTGACAGACATTTCCTTAAAGGCCAAAATCAGTATGTTCCCTCAGCAGACCAAAATGCTGATATTCTCACAAAGGCAATTCCACCGCTTATGTTCAGCGGAGATTGAGTAGCAAACTTGGTCGTATTAACATATACAACCCGGTTGAGGGGGGTGTGTGGAAATATTATGGTTAATATTACATAATATTACATTGAACACGTTACATTGTAACATGTTACTTATGTATCAAAGAGACATATTAATTGTATTAAATAAACAATTAATATGTCCTAAAAGTCATAAAGTAACTATCTTTTGTCCTATTATGTAATAACTTATACATAGCCGACTCTAGCATTTATTCTAGCCGGCTCTAGTTACTTTTACTTTACTAGCTAGGATCCTCTCTTGTATCTATTTATACTCATTCTTTCAACATGAATAAACAAGTTGAAGTTTACTCAAGTATAATTTACTTTCTCAAACTCTCTTCAATAAATATTCGGGCCGTATTTTCTTAATGACAATCCGTTCAAAACTAAAAACTATTGAACAAGATATTTTCTTAGTGACAATCTGTTCAAAACTAAAAACTATTGAAAGAGATATAACGAGGGGTGGTGTTTACATGTTTTAGAGTGAGTATGGGATTGTGAATCACATGTTGCCTACATAGTTCTTGTGATCGTTTATATGGGGAAACTTTTGCCACAGGCATGCCTGTGCCTTGTCCATTGTGGACTATGTTTCGTGTCCCTCAAGTATTGGATTTGTCCATGTTAATCCTCTTTATTTTAGGAGATAATCGCAGTAATTTAAATATATGATCAGAGTCTTAATGACTAAAGAATCTTTCTATGTTTATCCTATATATTACGCACGTGTGCTAAATATCTGGGATAGCTCTGGCTGACCTCCGTCGAGCCCCCGAGGCCGT
The DNA here is from genome assembly GCA_036785695.1 of Gentiana straminea. Taxonomy (NCBI): domain Eukaryota; kingdom Viridiplantae; phylum Streptophyta; class Magnoliopsida; order Gentianales; family Gentianaceae; genus Gentiana; species Gentiana straminea. The sequence goes on along the minus strand of JAVUPR010000374.1, from coordinate 3,765,010 downwards.
TATGACCCGAACTGCGCTTACCCAGCTCCGTTGCGTCCTCATCAACCTACAATGGACTGAGAAGCGAGCAAGACCAATCTTTCACATGGGGTTAAGATCTGTCTGTAGGCTTAAATTGAGGCTCATGACCCTTAATGTTATGGCTTCATTTAATGTTTGGTTAATGTGGAGCGACACGTGGCGAGGTGCAGTCCGACATCCATCATACCACAACGAATTTAATTTTATGTATCATATCGATATACGGCTTCCGTAAAGTTTAAATTTGACGTTTTAGTGATTGAATATTGATTTTACACCTATGTAAAAAAAAATAAAACCCAAAATATGATTTGGAGATTAATTGTGATATCAATAAAATTGTTTGAATTTAAAAACTTAACAAATAAGCCATCACGGTCGTGACGTGTCACATACGTAAAATACGTACTTGACGAATCTCATCTGCTGCACATTTCAATTTTTTTGGTTTTCTTTTTTTCAGCCAAAATAAAATATTTCAAGTTGCACAGTGCTGAATGCTCTGCTATGGTTTAGGGCGGGAATCCGAAAGTCCTCTCTTCAATTCTCTCTCTAGGGTTCATTTTTTCAAAATTTCAAAGAACATTGCAGTCTGAAAGTGAAATTTCTTTGGTATTTTTTGGTTTAGCTGTATTAGAAGTTAGCGTATATGCGTATATTGATGCTTTGATAAAATTTGAATTTGAAGATGGCGTTGAGGAAGGGGTCAAAGGTCTGGGTGGAAGATAAAGAGTTAGTTTGGGCAGCAGCTGAGGTGGAGGATTTTGTCGGCAAGAAGGTTCAAGTGTTAACGGAAAATGGTAAAAAGGTATGTATTTTTTTAACTGGAAGTGCTATTGGGAAGCAGGGGTGCATTTTTAAGTGTTTAATTTACTGTTTGTGGTTGTTATTTTTGTAGGTGTTTGTGCTGCCGGAAAAGCTGTTGCCGAGGGATGCAGAGGCGGACCATGGCGGAGTTGATGACATGACGAAATTGACGTATCTTAATGAGCCTGGAGTACTGGATAACATTCGAAGACGTTACGCGCTTAACGAGATTTATGTGAGTTGATCAATTCTGTTGGTTGTTATTTGTGATTAATTTTTTTAACTACTTGTATGGACTCATTTTGACTTGAGGGCATGGTGAAGTTTTAACTAAATATTGATTGTTAAAAATGTTAATGGTGGTTGTTTTTTGGAGGGGACCACTATTTTTTAACTTGAATTTACTGTATGGAATGTGGATGTCACCATAAGTGAAAATGTCACAAATTGCAAGATTAAAGATTGTTTTGCAACTAGATGGCAGTTGTTAGTAGTGTATTCATATTATGTATGTGGATTCTCGGCTTTCGGTTCTTACAAGGCTGGACGAAGAGCCGAACCCATAGTAAGAATAATTAGTTTTGCTATATACAATTATGCACTTGCTTTTTGTATTTTTTTGTAATTTATTTTTTTCGCCTTTCGTCACTTAATTATGAAACCTTAGCATGAGTTACCAATCAACTGGGAACACATTGTGGTTCTAATTGGAATTTAATTGAAAAGTCTTGGCATGAATTAAATCCAGCTGTGAACTGGATGTACCCTCTTTTCCATAAATATGATGGCACATCCCGGAAAACAAAAGAAATCTTTAAAGGCAAGCAGCCATGTGACTGATTGGATGCTCAGTGGAGACCATCTTTCCTTATGCTGTGCTCGTCTGCCGATAAATTTAGAAACAAAATTAATTTTGTGCTCTATGAAACAATGTTGCTGAATCCTCCCAATATAGTAATATCTATAACTGAAAAATGTCGAATCTAGGAACAACTTTTACAACCCCACTACACCCCATCTAAACTAACAACGAGATAAATTTAGTGACTGGTAACTGTGAGGCATTGGATTCTTGATGTGCTTTTGTAGGAATTTGATTTACAGAGTAATTCTATATTTTGAATTTTGTATTTAGTAGTTCTGTGGAAAGCTTCTGTAAATACTGTTTGTTAATGTTATCCCTATCTGACCATAGACATACACCGGAAGCATCCTGATTGCGGTTAACCCATTTACAAAGCTTCCACATCTTTATAATCTGCACATGATGGAGCAATATAGAGGGGCTCCATTTGGTGAGCTGAGTCCTCATGTTTTTGCAGTTGCAGATGCTTCTTACAGGTTTCCACGTGTTTGCTATTCGGTTAAGTGATTTAAGTATGGTTATGTTGTGCTAAAATTAGTAATTGGCATTTTCGCTTCTGTTGGTTAGGGCAATGATGAGTGAGTGTCGAAGCCAATCTATATTAGTTAGCGGTGAAAGCGGTGCTGGAAAGACTGAAACAACAAAACTTATTATGCAGTATCTTACTTTTGTTGGTGGTCGTGCTGCCAGTGATGATAGAACAGTTGAACAACAAGTTCTTGAGGTGAGTTTACTTCAATTGAGAGAGATATGTATTGAAAGAAAACTTTCAGCAACCTCAAATTTCATCTCAAATGGCCTCAGGTGATGTAATGTAATAGGCTTTGGCTTTAACCATAGGAGTCCTGCTATGCTTTCTTGTTCTTCAGTCTTCACTTACAAATTACGATATAGCTTCACTTGCACAGTTCTGTGCCTGTCTAGTGCTGATTATTTCCCCCCTACTTTTTCTCAGTCTAACCCATTGTTGGAGGCATTTGGTAATGCGCGGACTGTTAGAAATGATAATTCAAGGTTTGTCTGATTTCCTTACCATACTTTTCTTACACTACTGTACTGTTGTAAAATTTTGTAGTAGATACAGGATTTCTTAATCCAGATAATAGAATTATTTCCTGTTTTTTCATTTCACATTGAATGTTGGATGGCTTCGACCGAAATAAATAGTTAAAACTTAAGCAATTTAATCTTGGAATTGTTGCTTTACCTGGTGAGCTTGACCAAAACAACTGGGTTTGATATTGTAGATTGGATTTTATAGTCTTAATGGAAACATATGGTGTTTTAGCTTATTATCTTGTTGATCAACATTGATACTCTATTGGACATGTGGTAATTTATTTTGGTGCTATATCATATAATTACCGAAGGTTATACGAAAGCCCTTCTGAATGTATTGAAGGTGCTGATGTCTAATCAGTTATTTGTCATATGAGAGTAGAAAGACCTTTGTTGCAAATGGATTTAATTTGTACCTCTTTTTTTTTTTTATTTAATTTTTTAATTACAATAAAATGTCAGTACATTAAGTATTATTTCTTTGTACTCCTTGATGAGTCATGCAATCGTTCTTGTGCTTGTAGCCGATTTGGGAAATTTGTTGGTATCCAGTTTGATGCCAATGGGAGGATATCCGGTGCTGCAATTAGAACCTATCTTTTGGAGCGATCTCGCGTTGTTCAGATAACTGATCCCGAAAGAAACTACCACTGCTTCTATCAGTTGTGTGCTTCTGGATTGGTATAATCTCTCTTTCTTTTTTGTTGTGGCTGAATTTGTCTAACATGTAATTTGCCTGGGTAGTTGAGGGTAAACACACATTTGTTTCTGCTTCTCATTTTTCTGTGTATGCAAAGCTACTGGATGTAGTTTTCTCTGCATAATTGTTGTCTAACAAACCTTAGCTCAATTGAAAATGTCTGTTTTGTTTGTCTTAGGATATTTTTGATTTTGGCATTAGCCAAAGGTTTCTCCCGGGACTAAAGACTTAACAGCTTGTTATGAGGTTGGGGAATTTGGTGCTGAGTTTTTTCTTTTGAGTTAAAAGCCTTTGGTACTAAGCTTGATTGCATCATTTTGAATTACCATATCATGGAGTCCTTGCTGGTCTGACTTTTCTTTTACTGGTGGACTGAATTTCCCCTTATTACTATTTTTGCCTCACCTCCCCTCCCCCCTCTGTGTGATTCTTATATTTGATCTTTATGACGATGCTTTGACTGTAGGACGCCGAGAAATATAAAGTAGGTCATCCAAGTAGCTTTCACTACTTGAACCAAAGTAAAGTTTATGAATTAGAAGGAGTAAGCAATGCCGAGGAATACATTAAAACAAGAAGGGCAATGGATATTGTTGGTATAAGCTCAGAGGAACAGGTTAAGCTATATCCGAGAAAGTTATTGATTTTACTTTTCTTTTGGAATATGTCATTGCTTTTATTTATTGGTCGTTTACCTGAGCAGGAAGCGATATTTCGGACATTGGCTGCCATTCTGCATTTAGGAAACATAGATTTTTCACCTGGAAAAGAGCATGACTCATCTGTCATCAGCAATCAGCAGTCCGATTTTCATCTGCAGATTACTTCAGATCTCTTAAGGTATATTTCTGCTCGTTCCTAATTCTGACGTTTTAATTTGATTTAGATATGCTTTTCCCGTGAAGTTCTATTCAGTGAACCTTTCATTCTCATGTGTTCATATTTGGTGGTGCCTTGAAGATAACCACTTAGCATTCTAGACTGTTAGGTGTTTATGTCAGATTTGATAGGACAATGAGGTGCAGCAAATTAGGAATATGATTGGATAACATTCTGTTTGAATTCATACCGTATTTAAAACGATTTGATATTGATTCTCTGAAAATATCCTAGACGGATTCCCATGGATTGTAGATTGATTATAGGGATCTTAACATATCCTCTCCTATGTATATAATGTACTCAAACGTCTTATTGCAATACAAGAGCCACAATTTCTTTCATCTTAAACTTCTTACTCATATTCTTCATGGTGTTACTCTTAGATCCAATTTTCTTTTGGGATGCATTCCCTTGGATTTTGGTTTAGCTTTGCCCTAAGGCCAGGGATTGTTTTTATTTTATTATATCAGTTTATTCTAGCTCCCTTCTCCTTCTCTCTGATTTTGTTTGTAATGTTTTTAGTAAATGATTCCCATGCGTTGAAAGTTCTCTCAATATAGCTCTTTCAGTGACATTCTCAAATGCAACTTTGTCAGTGAGTGTTTTTAGGATGAACGGACCATACATATAGGATTCTAGGTGATTGTCTTTCAATAGCAATCATACAGTTGTCCATTTTTTATAATTTTTTTGGTGATTGTCTCACTTTCAATTCTACAACTTTTGTTATTGTTTTGGATTTACTTTATAATTTGAATGCCTTGATGTCCCGTCTTGTTCTTTAGGTGTGATTCTAAGACATTGTTGGCCTCACTTTGTACACGTTCAATCCAAACTCGCGAAGGGATAATTGTTAAAGCTCTTGACTGTAGTGCTGCAGTAGCTGGCCGGGATACTTTGGCAAAAACAATTTATGCTCGGTTATTTGATTGGTAAGGATTTCTTTCACAGCTATACCTCTGACACTTAAAACATTTTTATTAAGCTACTTGTCTAGGAACCCATAATTTTTTTTCTCCCTGTTTCAGGCTTGTTGAGAAAATTAACAGATCGGTTGGGCAGGATAATGATTCGAAGATTAATATTGGGGTTTTAGACATATATGGATTTGAATGTTTCAGGCATAACAGGTTACTTGTTCATCTTTTTACCTACTCCTTTATTTTCAAAAAATGATACGCACACAATCAGCTTAGCATCAATGGGATCATCATTTGAATATTGGGTAAGAGGTTGTATACTTTCACATCGAGTCATCGAATGTCATTGTAGCCTTGTCATCAAAAGGCTCTATATTGGCCTGAAAATTAAGCTGCCCATAAGCTATGGTAGACAAGGTGAAAATTTTCAGGATAGATGTTATTCTGTATATGTTTGTACTTGGTTTTTTATTTTTTTATCTTGTTCTAATTTGGTCCTGTATAATGAATTAGTGTCAGAGTTGATCTGGTCTTTGTTCAATGTATGAGCTCTAATTTAGAAGCTCCCTCTGTTTATTTGACTATATAGATTACTTATCAGCAGTTCAAGTTGTAATTGTTATTTCAGCTCAGTAATTTTGCGAGGTTTTATTTTGCTCGATTGCAGTTTTGAGCAATTCTGCATTAACTTTGCCAACGAAAAGCTCCAACAGCATTTTAATGAGGTATGAAATGAATCTTTTTGGTGATTCTGTTTGGATTTCTGTACTCGTAGCATGTAGCGTTTCTTTGTGTTGCTCATTCCTCCATATTTATTGTCTGGTTTTCAGCATGTATTCAAGATGGAGCAGGATGAATATCGGAAAGAAGAAATAGATTGGAGTTACATAGAATTTATTGACAACCAGGATGTTTTGGACCTCATTGAGAAGGTAAGTTTGGACTTATCATCAGCTGTTAGCTTTGGTTGACTAATTAACATTTGAAATTTCGAAATTTTTGAAGTTTAGTTCCAACTTAATATTTGAAATTTTTCTGTCTTGGTTCCTTGTATGTGAAAGACCTGTACACATTCTTTGGTAGTTTATTTATGAGTATACTTGGTGATACTTTTGTTGCATTTTCTGTGCGTGTGTGGGTGGGATGGGTAGGTGTGCATTTTCCTTATCACATGGAATGGAAGTACTATTTTCTTATTTTAACGAATTGTGAAAACTTGTCCTGTTTTTAAGCTTCAGACTTAATTCCTTCTTTTGGGTGTGTTGGTAAGTTCTACTGTTGAGGGATTCTTCAGCGTTTCCTGATCAATGTTCGACTTCTTCTTGCAGAGACCAATTGGGATTATTGCACTTTTGGACGAAACATGGTATACTATCAGTTTTTTCCTGTCATTACCGTTGTGTTTTTTGAAGGGATGTCCTGGTTGCTTTTTATTCTCATCTCAGTTTCTTTATTTTTGCAGCATGTTTCCTAAATCAACACATGAAACATTTTCAAGCAAATTGTTCCGTCATTTCTTGGCCCACCCGCGATTGGATAAAGAAAAATTTTCTGAGACAAACTTTACCCTTTCACACTATGCTGGCAAGGCATGAATACCTTTAGATGCTGCTTTAAAAGATTTGTTTGATTTCTTCAGATGGTGTTCAGAAGATTTAATTCCTTGTATTTCTCTTCATCTCCTTTGTTCATGCTCGAACTGTAGGTCTCGTATCAGACGGACTCATTCCTTGATAAGAATCGTGATTATGTTGTTGTTGAACACCACAACCTTCTATCTTCTTCAAAATGCCCCTTTATAGCTGGCCTGCTGCCTTCTCTTCCGGAAGAGTCATCAAGATCTTCATACAAGTTCTCATCAGTAGCTTCTCGATTTAAGGTGGGGAGCGTGTACTGATAAATATCATAAAAATTTATTGTAAAACCCTAAGATTAAAAAAAACAGATTTTTCTTCATTTTGTGCTACTCCCATTCTTTCCTCTGCTGTCTTCTTTTTGTTATTGGTGTTGAATTAGACAAATTTGCTCCTTTGAGTGTCCAACAGGAGATTTCTTGCCTCTTATAATTTTTGCATTTAGAAGGGGCATGAGGTGCTGATTTTAGTACAGGGACCATGTAGAAAATCTAGGCCCAAATCCATATAAGATGAGGGGCCTCATCCCAAAACCTAGGTTGTGAGGTGAGGGAAGCCATATCTTAATATAGTGGATGATACAATAGCAAGTGCCCAATGTGGGATAACTTTAACACGCCCCCTCAAGTGTGGGCCTATAAAGAGCACTATAAGGCCAACAAAGAAGCCCAACACTTGCACAATAAAGGGGTGGCTCTGATACCGTGTAGAAATCTAAGCCCAAGCCCATATAAGACGAGGGGCTCATCCCCAAAATACCATGTTAGGATCAAGCGCTTACTGTTCTACTAAAACCAATTGGTGTTAGTAAAAGTGCTACTATATTTCCTTATACATTAAGAGTGGGCAATCTCTCCAACACCCCCGCAAGTGTGGGCAATCTCTCCAACACTTGCACAATATAATTGGGAACAAGCCCCTCAAGTGTGGGCAATCTCTCCCAACACCTTCACAATATAAATTGTGAAAATAATGTTCACACCAGGGTTTGATCACATGGCTCTGATACCATGTAGAAATTTAAGCCCAAGCCCATATAAGAGGAGGGGCCTCATCCCCAAAACCTAGGTTGTGAGGCGAGGGAAGTCCATCTCTTAAGTGCCCAATGTGGGACAACTTTAACAGACCAAAATTTGCTTTAACCAGAGTCTGGTGACTGAGTGTACTGCAGTACTGGTTTGAATAGGGAACTAGTTCTCCCGTATTGTAATAGTTTTACTTGCTTTAATGTTTATTTGAGCGGAAATTGATTCTGCTTTCCCTTATGTTTCTATGAAACAATTTTTGGATGTCATGACGGGTCGTTATAATAGGGTAGGCTGGTAGCACTAGATTTAAATTAATGGGTTTATCGGTTTGTTGGTCCACTGTCAGCTACTCATCCTTGGGATTACTATCCTTGTTCATTTTGTTATTACTTGTGGTTTGGTTTATTAAGGATTCATCTTGCTTAAAGCACTAATTTGTACACCGTTTCTTGCTTCCAAATTATGATATGTTGTAAGTATGCTTTGGTTGTTTTTATGAACATAATCACTCCATCTTTTACTTTTGCATGCAGCAACAACTTCAAGCTCTTATGGAGACTCTTAGCTCGACAGAGCCTCACTATGTACGATGTGTGAAGCCTAACTCTCTGAATCGGCCCCAGAAGTTTGAGACTGGGAGCGTCTTACACCAGTTGCGTTGTGGGGTTAGTGATAGATCCTTCTGTTCTGTGTTGTCATTTTATGTTGAATTATTGATGCTTTAAGAAATTCTTCCCCCCCTGTCTAATGCTGGTTAATGGCTGGTTGTAGTACCATTCATTACAGCAATTTGAAGAGATCATCTTCTGGCATACCATGCTCAATTTATTTCCATTTTACTTTAATTTTTTTTAATAATATATACATTTCCTCTTTTGACTTAGTACTTACTACAGAGTGTATTTTCTGAACGTCCTTTGGATGGCTTTGGCTACTTGTCCAAATGGGCCTTGCATTAGCTACAACTTGTTAGTTGTTACTGATTTGCACTTAATCGCTGGTGTGAGCTGAATATTGATGTTGTCAGCAGCCTTTCATTTAATTTGTTATCAAGCGTTGAAGTTCAGTGACATAAAGTGTGAAAGTGGGAATGAGAATGATGTGGTCAGGGAAGGAGAGACCTCATTCTCCTTCCCACACTTGCTTAAATTTACACAGAATAACAATATCCTTTGATGAAGTTGGTCTCTGTCCATTTGTACACCGTACTTTCTATTTGTAAATCATAAAAATTTCATTAAGATGGGAAATATACAATCATGTGTACACCGCATTTGTTCTAATCAGATTTCAGCCATGTGTTGATTCCTGTGGCGGGGATTGAAGGTTCTGAAGCAAACAGTCGACCATAACTGACTTTTACCACATTACATGTTCAATTTATGTGGCACAGAAACACTTTGTGACATCCTGACAGAAAAGTAAAAAAATATTGTTAATTTGCTGGTATGATTAAATTTTTATGTTATTATTCTGCAGGGTGTTCTAGAAGCTGTTCGAATAAGTTTGGCTGGCTATCCCACTCGAAAGCCCTATGGTGAGTTTGTTGATCGTTTTGGGATACTTGCCTTGGACATTATGGATGCAAGGTGCGTATGCTGGTTCTTGGAATAGAAGCTAGAAATTTTAACTCTTTTCCTTTACTGGATTTTTTTCCCTCTCTTTCATTGATGTAAGTAACATGTAATGAACACCAGGCCTTTGTTTAAATGTACTACCTCCGTCCCAAGATAAGAGTCACTTTAGAGCTTTTCACGCAGATTAAGGAAGTTGGTAGAAAGTGGATGGATCTCATAAATATTAGTAAATAAAGTCTAAATTGCCCTTTCATTAACATTAATGCAATGGTTTCATTTTTTAAAAAATTGTTAAGTGGTTAATAAATTAGGGGTAGGATGAGGAAAAAACCCAATACTCCCTCGTTTCTTTGAACTGTCACATTTGAGAAGTTGTTTTGTTCACATTTATCTGTCATTTTAGAATACCAATATAACAATTATTAATATTTTCCATTTTTACCCCTGTTTAATTAAGCCTAGTTGTTATATTTTCCATGTCCCCAAGCAAATAACATCATTTCCCAATGATAGGTGAATTGGGATAGTCAAAGAAGTGACTTCAATTTTATACCTATCTACGTACTTCAATCGAAAAAAATAGTCGGAAGCTGTGAAGGCTAAAAACAAGGCACAATTTACTAGTATATAGAAAAAAATAAATCACATTATTTAGTGGGAACTGGGAAGGAATATTTAAATTGGAAAAAGGATAATCATGTCGTTTTACACTCTATTTTAGAAACATTAATCACTTTCTTAATTTGTGTGATTCTACCTTAAGCGACTATTAAAAAAACCGGAGGGAGTACATGCTATCTTGGTACTCTAAAGTGACTCATATTTAGGGACAATTTTTTTGAGCTAAAGTGACTCTTATTTGGGACGGGGTAGTATAATTGACAAACTGCACTTCTCCCTAACCTATTATGCTTTTTAGTGAGATAGTATTTTGTGGCATTATATTAGGAGATCCGATGATCAAAATCTGCTGTCGTATTTATGGACAAACATGACTGCTACTGCTAAGAAAAATCGTTCTCCACAACACATTTGATGGGGTGTGTTGAAGTGCATAATGGTTTAGTTGTACTTCTTTCTGACAACCTAAGTTTTTTCCGGTGATGAAATGGATGATGAACATTATGTTGTTTTGTCTATCTCTCCACTACACTCTGTGCCCCCCCCCCTTGCCTCCTTATTTTATTCCCTTCCTCTTCCCATAAGAGTGACAAGAAACAACATATACACAAAAAATCAAATCTAAAGAAACCATCCATGTCGCGTCCATTAGTGATTAAATTTAGATGCATTTTTGAACTGCTAATATGATAAAGGGCTGCTGAAACTTATCTTTCATCCCCAATAGGCATCTTTCTAACTATTCTTGCCTCTTCATGTGAGTTTATTGAATTTGAACTAATCCCTGTATATCTGATTGCAGTTATGATGAGAAAACTATGACCGAGAAAATACTGCAGAGACTGAATTTGGGAAACATTCAGGTTCGTTGCAGGATTGGATTAATTTCTTGTAGTTTATATTTTTTATTTGTTCGTAGACTGGTTGATTCTGCTATGCTCTAAAGCTACTTTGAACTGTGTTCAGTTTTTACATGTTTCTGACTTTCTGTGTTTTTATGCAGTTAGGAAAAACAAAAGTATTTCTTCGAGCAGGTCAAATTGCTGTTTTAGACTCCCGTCGGGCAGAAGTTTTAGACTCTGCAGCAAAGCGTATTCAGAATGAATTCCGGACATTTTTCACACGCAGGGCATTCATCTCCACCAAGGCTGCTGCAATTTCTCTACAGTCTTGCTGCAGAGGTTATATTTCCTTTGTTTTTTCCTGAAGAAGCAATTTCACAAGGCATTGTTGGAAATTGCTTCTTGTCCTGAATCTCAATGGGATGTTGCGGCTTGAAATTCAGTTTGTGAAAGATGATATCGCTCAAAGGATAATTGTGTTTATTAATGTAGACTGTACACCATATACATTTGTCATTCCAACGAACATCGCGGCTTTAGTGTAGATTGAAGTATTTTTCCAGATTTATGGCTATATTTGTGGAAATTTTAAACGTAAAGGTGCAAACTATGTGACTGGGTCTTTTTGCAGGCTACCTTGCTCGACATTTTTACTCCCTAAAAAGAAAAGAAAAGGCTTCTATCGTAATACAGAAATATGTGCGCGGGTGGTTGTTGAGGCATGTGTATTTGAAGCTTTATTGTTCAGTGTTAATACTGCAATCCAGTATCCGTGGTTTACTGGCTCGGAAAAAGTTTTCATGCTGGAAACAACACAGAGCTGCCACTCTGATTCAGGTGGCCTTTTCTTCCCATAATCGGTTTTCCCTTGTACTTTAGTTGAATACATAGAATTGGTGCATAACATGCCTACCTGCTACCCTGGAGGCTGATTTTAAGAAGGAAAAAAAGGACAATCATTCTTCATCTGCTGCTTGTTTCTTAAAGTTCTTATTTGCTTGATGTATAGGTGTCGCTCTCCTTTGTTAAATGTAGAATGGCTTTAAGTGTTGAGCACACTTCATTATCATCTATGGATTCTTTGTGAAAATACTGAAACCAGTGGTAGTTGATTTAGGATGGGGATCTTTTTTTTGTCCCATGAGATAATCACTGGTCTAACATTTACAATTGTCATTCAATTAGTAGTTTCATGACTAACTCACTGAGTGAAGCTTTATATTACATTTAGGCTAATATAGAATGAGGATTTTTTTTTAATGTGTGTTATTTGACCATCTACTACTTACAATTCATTTGGATTCTTATTCTGGAAATGCAAAGACACTTACTAATTTAAGACCCCAATAGGGTGCATCTTGCGCTATTATTCTAATTCTGCGCAACACTTGAACCCTTTTCTCTTGCCTTCATTTTTGGAGCATCTCTGATGGCTTTTGTTTTGCTTTTGTGGTTACCTTTGTGATAAACTGTCATGTGTTCCGGTGAAATCGTAACGACGAATATGCTAGTTTAATAAACTTTTTTTTGGTTTGTTGTTGTTGCTGTTGTTTTGATTCTTGTGAATACATAATTAACTTAATTGGATATGCGTGTGTGGATCTGTTCCTGGTTTGTATTGGTTGGGGGGAGAGGGGAGTTGCTAGATCCTGAAGAGAAGAGCCCTTCTGCCGCCTGAAGTTCTTATAAGTCCGGTGCCGTAGTTAATTTGCTCCTGCATGATTTTCTGAAATTTCTTGCGCTTTTACAACTACCTAAAAGGTTAAAAGGAAAAGGCTTTCTTCATTGCCTTGGTCGACAGTTCGTTTCCTCTTTCATTAATCTCTGTTGGTCTTTTTTCCCAGTCTTTTTAGGGTACAAGAATTCTCTTCACTTTCCTTGAAATTAACTAAGACAACAAGTATCTGTGAGTTATGAACTTTCTTTTCCAATTTTCCTGAAATTAACTGAATTTCTGTGGGCTGTAATAACAAGTTGAGTAGTTAACATCTTGTTTTTGTACACATCATAATCAACCACGGGAAGTCTCAGCTTATATGCTTGTGCTTGTTGGAATTCCCCCTATTTGACAAGTGAGAATGTAGTTTCTGGAATGGAAATATGATCTGTACTTTTGTTCAATGCTTTTAAGATGCAATAATGCTTTTTTGACCTGAGAAATGTGCTTGAAAGAAAAGTTTTCTTATCTACTTCTGATGTTAAACTCAGAAGTACAAGTGTGTGGTAAACATGTTACTGGGATGTACAAGTGTGCGGTAAACATGTTTACAACGCTAGGGCTTGTTATTAGAATGCAGTAGTATCTGGTATGAAGGAACACTAATTCCCTTCTAAATATTTTTTCAATAGGCTCATTGGAAGATGAAAAGAATCCGTTCCGCCTTTCGTCATCGGCAAAGTTATATTATTGCTATTCAATGTCGTTGGAGACAAAAAATGGCCAAAAGAGAGTTTCACAAGCTTAAGCAGGTGGGAACCTTTTCAATTTCGTTGGCTTCACTGTTTTATCCAATACGGTCCTCTTTAATTTTCTTAATTGACATCACAGGAAGCTAACGAGACCGGTGCCTTGCGTCTTGCAAAGGGTAAACTTGAGAAACAGTTGGAAGATCTGACATGGAGGTTGCAATTGGAAAAGAAATTGCGGGTACGGTAAATTTAAAACCCGGAAGAAATTATTGTCTGTCTTGAACTTGCATTTTACCTAGTGACCTTTTTTAAGTATGGAGTTAAAATTCTTCATTTCTCTGACATTATATTGTGTTGCTGAGCCACTAAGCGTCTAAGCCTGTGTTATTCTGGTTGACTTGACTATTACCTTGTTGCTGCTTAGTCTGCAAACTCATCGTGTGATTAAGGAAAAAGATGTTAAAAAGCATGTACTTCAATGCTTACGACAAACACTTTTTAGCTGATGTTTGTAATCCAGCTTTTATATGTTCAACCCTTTATGGATCCTCAGGCTGCGGTGCATACCCTAGTACCTTGCTTCGTCGAGTTTATGTAGGTTATTTTATTTTATAATTTTTTTTGTTGCATCGTTTCATCAACCCAATGCCGTGTGACCACTCAAATGTTCTTTTGAATTACATTTCTACAAGTCTGACCTACTTGAACTGAATTCATTCAATAGAGATTTTTTTATAGGGAAAAAGAGATTCATTTCGGAAAATTTCATTCCATTGAGATGTTAGTTGAGATATTTCTTTCAATCTTATTAATTTATTCTCTGTCTAGTGCGGCCCCCGCGACCTGAACTATACACCTTTACCAATCCCATGCTTTTCTTTTTTCCTCTTGGTCTTGTTGCACCTTATTATTTCTTTTATTTTGGTTCTGTTGGATTTATGCGTTTTGTGCTTGAATAATTCTGACTTCAACCTTTCTCTTAATATGTTATTTGAAAAAATGGTATGCAGCAATCAAGTGAAGAATCCAAGTTAGTGGACGTTTCAAGACTTCATAAAGCTGTGGAATCATTGAGCCTTGAACTAGACGCTTCTAAGCTTGCTACAGTTAACGAGTGCAACAAGAATGTAGTTTTACAGAGACAACTAGAACATTCGATAAAGGAAAAGTCCGCTTTGGAAAGAGAATTTGTTGCATTGGTTGAACTGAAAAGTGAAAATGCAGCATTGAAGGTAAATGCCCAACTGTTATCTGACTTATTGGTTATTAAAAAATTCTTGACAACATTACTACTGGCTGTCTTGTTCGTTGTGCCTAAATTATTATTTGCTTTCATGTATTTTTTTTAAGTATTTTTATTATCGATGTATAGTGAAAATATATATGAAGGAGCCATGAACCACCCCAAAGCTAACTAGAAATACTAGTGATCAACATCACCCCGTCCACAATATGAATTGGTCTATGTGACATATGGAGTCTTGTACTGTCAATGATTTCTGGACTTTAGCCATTAGTCCCTTCTTAATATTATTGTAGAAACTTTGATTGTGCTTTTGCTGTGCACCTTATTTTCTAGCGGCCAAGCTGAATAAAATTAGTTGTCTCTGAAACTTGGGCTTCTATTGACCATTTGTTGCCCGGATACAAATGGTCTGCTTCTAATAAGGTATTTGATCACAAGACAAAGCTCTTAAGATTTGATACCATATAATTTTTGCATGAGAGCAATACTAATATAAGATGCTTTTTTTTTCCTTTTTTTGCACCCAGCCTTTTTATTTGACTACCGTATCCCTAGACGAGTGGAGGTGCTTTATGGGTACCAACGTTGAATTTTCGCTTGGTTGTGATGATTTTAGCAATCCTTCTGATGAGTAGATCTGTTGAATTATGCAGTCTTTTATCCTTTTTAGCTGCTGAGTACGTTGTTTAATTTTTTTTAGCCTTTGTTGTGACCATACAGCTCTGTTGGAACAGTAAACTGTTTTTACTGTTCAAGAGCCGATGGTAGTGGAGGATCTTTTAGTTTATAGCCGTTGGGGGCTTTCTATATATGTAACTCTCTCCTTATCCTACCCGATAAGTATCAAAGCAATAAAAACAAGAGTTTCCTCCTATTCTCTCCTCTCTAAACTCTGATTTCTACAAAATCAATTTTTAATTGTATTATTATTCTTCTTATTCTTGTTCTTATTATTATTAAAAAAATTATTTCGCTTCAAAGGGTATATTTATAATGTAAGGTGATGACTTGTCGACGTCTGTGCATAGCATTGATAAGGTTATGTTGACAATGTTTATATTCGTATGCTGTTTGTGAGAATTGTTCTTTCTCGGCGGAAAGATGCTATGAGGGATGCCTCCAGTGTCATGATATTCCTTTCTGTTTTATTTTGAACATTTTGGGTGCTTATTGTTTTTTAGTAGGTAAAAGTCCACTCATGTTTTATCCTTCCATTTTGCAGAAATCTTTAATCACTTTAGAGGAAAAGAATTCTGCACTAGAGCGTGATTTGGTCAAGGCCAAAGAAGAAGCAATGGATACTACTGATAGGTTGAAGGAAGTTGAACGCAAATGTTTGCAGCTGCAAGAGAATCTGAATAGGTTGATCTTTTCCCCAATAATGGTCACTTTAAACGTGTTTTTTTTGCTGTTCTTTGGATTGCAATCGATGAAATGTTGTGGCCCTTTGGATTATAGGCTCTTGGATGTTTGAGTATGAGTGTTTGTTTTTCCCATCTCATTTTCTCGTTCAGAAGGTCTTAAAGAAAGTGCTTGTACTATAATGATTATTTGGTGATTATGTATTAGGAAGGTTTAGTGATGTCGTCTCATCCTTGTAGAAAGGAACACGGAAGATGGTCAAATCTTAGTCACTTGAAAAGCTGTTTTGGTAGTTGATATTATTCCTTTATTCTTCGATATCAACATTAGTTCTTATTTTTATGGTCAAGTTTGTTATGTTTAGTAACTCTAGTTGTGTCAGTCCTTTACTGGGCACTTTTTGTTTGAGACATCAGGTTTCAATGATCATTTGCTGATTCTTTTTTATTTCTCAGTACTCAAGGAAAATTGACATGTCTTCTGCTCTTGTAATTTGTTTAGTTTTAAGGAGAAGCTCTCAAATTTGGAGGACGAGAACCTTGTACTTAGACAAAAAACATTGAATGCGACCCCGAGGAGTATCCGTAGTGGATTCGCAAAATCATTTTCAGATGTAAGATCCATTTCTAACTGATGCTAGAATTGTTGTTAAGATGTGTGACATTGTATTTGATTCTTGTGTCTTCTAAATCTTTTGCATTCTGTTGTAAAGAAAAGCTTCATTGTTTTCACATATATTGGAAACTCGTCTTCTGCATTTTTTTTTGGCTCTTGATTATGCCTGTTTTTCTGAGGCAGAAGTTTCATGGAGCTCTTCTTCCTCCATCGGTGGACCGGAAATCATCATTTGTGAGATTGTTATACTTACACATACATATGTTGATGATATGTCGTGCTATTGTTTTCCCCAAAATATATTTCCCTCACCCTTGGGTTGATTTAGGAATCTCCGACTCCTTCAAAAACCATTGGAACATTATCACAAGGTTTATCCGGTTCTCGCCATGCAAAAAACAGCCTTGAAAAACACCAGGTTTTATTTCATCCTTGCTTTTGTCTTCCTTTCTTTGCTCATCTTTTTTTTGGGGTGGGGTGGGGTGGGGGGGGTGGTGGTGGTTGTGGTGCATAGTCTTGACTCAATGGTACAGGCTGTCTAGTCATACGAAATTCAGCCTTCAAAGCACCGGTTATTTTCTTTCCTTCTTTTCCTTTTTCTTTTCTTTAGGATTGGGAGGAATCTAGATTGTACAATAATGAATATCGAGCATAATCTTGGCATAATGATAAAAGTCGTCTCTTTAGGATATTGTCCATGGTTGGAGCACTTGCTGTATATACGATAGAATAAGGTAAATTTGTATAATAGAAGGTTACATCATTCAGATCTATTAAGTATTAAAAACCTTTCACAGTCTATTTAGATCTGTAAAATATATAATCTTTAAATTCTGCATGTATTGCACAAAATACATTTTCCCTATTCAAATTATGTCTTGTAAAGATTCTGTTGCATTTCACTCTAAATATAGATTCTGTAAAATAGAGAAAAGTGGTGTTTGAGTGTGTAAAATAATAAATTTGTTAAAAATAACTGATGCAAGCACTCTAAATTACCTTCCTTCCTAACAACTTAAATCTAACCTTTTGGGATATAAGGTTATTCAAGAAGGATAATGTGGTTTCTTAGACTGCGTACATGCAAGATGCTATGGTCTAGCTGCTGCTGCTTCCTTTTCTCCTCCTTCAGTTTTTCTCATTTTACAATATTTTTTGTTTTGACTGCCTGAATTTGAGTTTTGGTGTGTAGTTAAATTTATGGTAGTTTTGTTAATGAGAACCTTGTCCTTTCTTACTTTTGCAACTACGCATTGTGCCAATTGATCTGGTCTGCAGGATAATTACGAAATTCTGTCACGGTGTATCAAAGAAAACTTGGGTTTTCAAGATGGAAAACCTGTGGCTGCTTCAGTCATTTACAGATGCCTTGTTCATTGGCATTCCTTTGACTCTGAAAGAACAACTATTTTTGAATTCATCATTGAGGGAATTAATGATGTTCTGAAGGTGATTTGATTCAAATACTAGTTCTTTTTACCCTTTTTTTGGAATTCTTTTTACAACATATACAGCCGTCTTTCATTTTGTGAAAGTTCGATTAGTCTGCAATGTTACTAAAAAAATTCATGCACGGCCATCTGCTTTTAGGTTGGCAATGAAATCGGCACCTTACCTTACTGGTTGACAAACACGTCTGCCCTTTTGTGTCTTCTACAAAGGAATTTGCGGTCCAATGGATTTATGACTGCTAATTCACAGCGTTCTGCTGGTTCTGGTGGACTTAACGGTAGATTTACTCATGTAAGTGATTTAAATTTACTCCTTTTAAGATTTGCCTAGATTTTGTACTCTTATGGTTTTATGTTTTTGCCCTAAAGTCTTTTGAGTGAATCTGGTAACCTAGAAATTCAGTAAGTATTATATGAAGTTCAAAGATACCCCTAGAAATTCGGTAAATATTATATAGAGTGAATATGTGTGTGTGTGTGTGTGTAAGCCTAAAGGTCCACACTTTTCCATGCCATTGTTGAAGTCCGTTTTCGCGGTAGCATATGGTTTTGTATTCATTACAAGTAGACAAGGTTGACTTGTCATGTAATCAGCTTCTTGATTTTTGGCTTGTGTATTGTAAATAATATTTGAATTGTGATAAATTTATGTCAACTTCTTTCTGGAAATGAGTAGTTTTTAATATCTGCTTGGAAATCAAATAATTTATTTTATTTTATTTTACTGTGCCTTCATGCCACATTTATATTTTGTACTTCATTTAATTTGTTTTAAACCTGTTTCTTTGATCAACAAGCTTAGAAGTACTGCCCACATGAGTATTTTCCTGTAGCATTACCCCCTCCGTCCCAAAGTAAAAGTGCTTTTAGCTTTCACACAGTTTAAGAAAGCTAACAATTGATCTATTTTGTAGTAATCTAGGACAAAAGCACCCTTCATCTTTGAATGGGTTTTATACAATGGAACACAAAAAGACAACATATAAATGAATCGATTTAGGGGTAGATAACAAGGGTGAAATAGGAAAAAACATTAAATGTTGAATTGATTTGTGAGGACTCATATTGCGTGACAATACAATAGGCTAAAAGGACTTGTATTACGAGACAGAAGGAATATCTTTTTGGTTTCTCTTTTCTGTTATTTTCAATCATTTTTCTCATCCTTGACATGGCTGAAAAGTGAAAATGGTTCTTTATCTTACCTGCTCAGGGTCTAAAAACTCCTCTCAAATATCTTGGGTTTGAGGACGGTCTTTCACATATGGAAGCAAAGTATCCAGCAATATTATTCAAACAACAATTAACTGCGTGTTTAGAGAAGATTTTTGGGTTGATACGTGACAATTTGAAGAAAGAGATAAATCCTCTACTGACTAACTGCATTCAGGTAAGTACTCCCCACCCGGAATTATTCTTTCTTTGTATTTGTGTTATTTTTATATTTTTTGTGGGGAGTTGGGTGGGGGGGTGGGGGGGGGGGTGCAGACGCACCAATTTTACTTAACTTGAGAAAGTAAATAGCATGTTTGAGTATTTCGTATTGGTCTGTTGTTCTAAAGGCACCAAAAAGTCGAGTACATGGGGGGAAATCATCACGGTCTCCCGGTGCAGTTACGCAGCAGCCTTCAAGTAGTCAGTGGGATAACATCATCAAGTTCCTGGATTCATTAATGAGTCGCCTCCATGAAAATCATGTATGCTTCTTTGTGCCTTTTCTCTTGTCTTCTATTAATGCAGATATTCTTTTAACTTATTTTCGATATACAATTATACCTGTCGTATTTCTCTTGGATGAACTAGTTTTTTGTGCTTTCCTTTTTCAGGTTCCGTCCTTTTTCATCCGTAAACTCATTACTCAAGTCTTCTCTTTCATCAACATATCACTGTTCAACAGGTATTTATTCGTAAATTGAGCTCTCAAATGGTGATTCTGCGATTACCACTTTCCATTTGGTTTTACATGTATATGTTATAATTGAATATGCAGCCTGTTGCTTCGACGAGAATGTTGTACTTTTTCTAACGGAGAGTATGTGAAGTCTGGTCTTGCTGAACTGGAAAAATGGATAGTCAATTCCAAGGAGGAGGTCTGTTAAATTAATGTCTTTGCAAATGTATTTACGACCAAAATGAATGTTTATCTGAAACTAAAGTATCTTAAACTCAGTTTGCAGGCACCTCTTGGCACGAGCTCAATTACATCAGGCAAGCTGTTGGATTTCTGGTATGATCATATTGCTGCGAGATAAAACAGAATTATCGAGAAATTTGATCCTGATTATTCTTATGCCTGAAATCTGTAGGTGATACACCAGAAGAGGAAAAAATCTTTGGCTGAGATTAGACAGGATCTTTGCCCGGTAAATTTTTTTAAGCAATAGTTTGGACAGCTTGATATTAGTTTCACTCTCGTATTTCAAGTTCTTGACGTACATGCTTCTTTTCAGGCTTTGACGATCAGGCAAATTTATCGCATAAGTACTATGTATTGGGATGACAAATACGGGACTCAAAGTGTGTCAAACGAGGTGTCTTGGCTTTCTGCTTAACATTTAATCATAGGGTTTGTTTTGAAAATCTTCCCAGATGTTTGTGACATTTCCATTTACGCCGCTCATTGGTGAGAAATTACACAAAACACCGTAGTTTTCTTTGCCGTGAGTGGTTTGAGTCGTTTTTCAGACCTGAGGGATGTGAATGGAGAAGTCATAATCATAAAAGTAGACGGGGAAGTCGCCGAAATTATCAATGATATAGTGATATTGTTGAGGCATGTGAAAAATGTGTTCTCTTCTCTTCCAGGTTGTTGCTGAGATGAGAGAAATTTTAAGCAAGGATTCGCAGAATTTGACGTCAAATTCATTCCTCTTGGATGACGACCTAAGGTAATAAAACCCCTGGACACTAGCTTTTCCAAAATTGTGTTCATCATGTTGTTAAAGGAGATAAATTAGTCTTCCATTTCATTCATTCTTCGTTAACAGATTCTCGTTTCGTAGTTTAATCAAGTATATTGGCAAAAAATTGCAGCTGGCCGAACTGGCTGGATTATGTGATTTCAGTCAGTAAGTTCTAACAGCTGCAAAAATTGAGTCAGTGGCACAAACTAGCTCTTTCTGCTGGAGATGAAGCAGACTATGATAGATTGTGCCATAAATTGTAAGCAAGCAAAAAAAAAAAAAAAAAAAAAAAAAAAACGGCGGCGGGGGGTGTGGGGGGGTAGGGGGGGGGGGGCAGAGAGAAAAAAGTATATTGCTAAATGGCCCCACGAATTTGCTTTGTGTGCTATGTATTTTAATTAAATTTTCTTACTCCATGGCACCATAAATTACTTTTAGCACATTTCATGTTAAAATGTTGTCTAGCATAAACGTCACCCGATTGATGTTCGTTATACAAATTAACACCACCGATGCTGATGTTACCCACCATGATGGTGTTCGTGAGGGACGTTTTTTCTCTTGAAAAGAAAAAAAATCATACAAAAATGTGGTGTCATATAGTAATTTATGATTGGTTTCATTTTTGGTTGCAGTGTTGTATGACATTTATGTGAGAGCTAATAATGTATGCGTAATATTCGGACAATTAAGCCTTTCTCGGCTCTGACACAAGGGTGTAAACAAATATTTCCTTTGTTATAGTTTTTCTGGTTACTAATATTGGTGCATATTACTTCCCCAGTATTCCATTTTCAACGGAAGATATATACATGGCACTTCCAGCTATAGAGCCTTCAGACGCGCACCTTCCCGAGTTCTTGTCAGAATACGCGTCTGCACAGTTTCTGGTCAAGGATATAAAGTAAAAGGAGCTTGACTTCACCTGCTGCTGATTTTAAGAGCAAAACCGAGTCGTTTTTTTAGGACAAAGCTCTTAGAGAAAGCTGGAGATATCCGACATCTGTATAATAATAATTTAAGTAAAGAAAATACATGTAACGATGATGTTACAACAACATTTGTAGTGATTGATTCGGCTAAATCGCTTGGTACAATGTAGGCAGATAGATTAGGTAGGAAAGATTTTTGTACAGGAATAGGTGTAGAATTAAATATGAAGTTGATTAATTTATTGTGGCACTTACAAGTTAAACCTTTAAAAGAAGAAATAAGGACAGACTGAAAAAAAAAAAAAAATGGGGTCGAGGTATAAGTAAAGATTAGTGATATGGTAAACGGTTATAACACTATTTTACACCATTGATTGTAATGTGATTAATATCAATGATCATTCATTATAATAAAAACTATATTTCAGGACTGGTTGACATCTATTTGGCTTGAGGATGCCGGAACGGCACCAGCCAGCTGCTGTAAATCAGCCATAGAAAACGACCTCCATGATGATAACTTTCTGCAACGAGGAGACAAAGATGATCCTTGAAACGGGCTATCTTCATAAAGCGGTTTAAGACGATTTGTAATGACATGGATGTCATTGTTGTTGTTGTTGTTGTTGGTCAAGGCAAAGGCCAAAGCATTGGTTCGACCACTTGAGTTAGTGATGGCTTTCTTCGAGATTCCACCGCCCCGTAAAGATGGGGCGGTTCGGTTCTTATGGTCCCACGCGATACGGCAAGCAAGAAGGTTTCGTCTTCTCTTCATGTACAAGTTTTCCGGCTTGGCGATGTCTTTAATGGTGGAGGAGAGAGAAGAGGCATCAGATAAGCTGGCATATGACTTTGATTTGCCATTGTAAAAACTTGATATGCCTCTCCTGCAGTTTTTTTTTGGTAAATTGAAATTCTTGTCATACACTAAAAGAAATTTAAAATCAACAATCACTTTTTTTTTTTTAAAACTAAACTTCTATCTAGAATATTAAAGAAAAGTTACCTCTTCTTTTGATTTTATATGCACATTCTTTTTTTCTTTGAAAACTTAAAAGATATTTACTCATTTAATCAAAATTGGCCTTATGAAATGGTGGGAAGGGAGTTCATTCCACGGTACCAACTAGCTGAAGGTGATATCTTTTGAAATCGTGTCTTCTGACATCTCGATCGTATACTTACGATTTTGAAAATGAATTAATGATGCAATAATAATGGGATTTTTATGAAAATAACAGCATGTATCATAATCAATGATTATATATATATATATTTTTTACTAATAGTTATAGATAATGAATGTAAATATATAGGGAATAAACAAAATGGTTAAGACTAAAAGATTAATTTAGAAGCATATATATACTACTAACAAAGTTGGATTATAGTAAAGAAAAGAAAGTAATTGAGCGATGATCCATATGTAAATAAAT
This sequence comes from Gentiana straminea, assembly GCA_036785695.1. Lineage (NCBI taxonomy): Eukaryota > Viridiplantae > Streptophyta > Magnoliopsida > Gentianales > Gentianaceae > Gentiana > Gentiana straminea. Next base: position 3,741,700 of record JAVUPR010000374.1, on the reverse strand, counting down.
CCAAAAAGGTTATCCATATAATTGTTGTTATTACCACCACCTTGGAAAAGGTGATGGATATATGCGGTGGGGATTCCCATTAAAGACAAAAAGCGTAGCTGTCAGAAAACGTTTTCTAGATTAAACATCTGCCAAAACGTTTCTGATTTTGTCCTTTAACTTCTAAAATTGCACTTTGTTTTCTTTAGAAGGCTAAAATTGCACTTTCTGGTTTTCAACTTTTCATACAGATTTAAACAAAAAAATTGTTAATATTTATTTTAAGAAGAACTAACTAAAATGTCTTTTAAGTTCTCTTAAAAAAATATGTCTTTTTTTTGGTCAATCATAAATATAATAATTACTACATTCGTTTTATAAAAAGTATCCACTGTTTATGGTGTACAAAAATTAAGAAAATAATTAATATATTATATTTTAAGTAGTGATAGACATATATACCCCTATCATATAATAAATGCTTTTTTGGAATATGAAATGAATGTATAAACATTAAATGTTATGATAGGGTTATGTTTGGAAAAAATGCATTAAATGATGTATTGGTTTTCTAAATTAACACTTTTTATGAGACAATATTTACCCCCTCGCCCCGTGGAATTTTCCCTCAGCGCGTGAAAATTTCCACATGCTGGAGGGAATTTCAACCGGACCAGAGGAAAGTTTCGACAGGCTCCTACGTACTCTTCTTTATCTTATAAAAAGAAAAGAAAAGAAAAGACATACCCACATGATCGAGTCGAGGTTTTGGTTGGCAAATTTAAATTTAATAAAAGTGGTGATGTTTTTCTCATACTTCCAAAGGTGTTCATTAGTAACAATTGATAGAATCGTTATTGACCGTAACATTTAATTTCTACACGGAATACTCTAAACAATCAAATTGCAAAAATTAGAACCGATGGATTGTTGGTTATAACATTAATATACGGACATAAATAAAAAGAATAGGAGAGCATATAAAATAAAAAGTAAATGGAAAACCTCATCGGTAGAACCTCCTCCAAAGCTTCCATGGACCCTTTGAACGTGCTCTGAACCTCCCCCTCAGTCTCGCCGGAATCCTCCATCGACTTGCCTGAAACATCACTGTTCTTCCCTATAGAAGATGTAGACGAAGAACTACTCACAACATTTCCTTTCTTACCTTCATTACTTTTCTCTTTCTCCGCCACCTTCTCTTCATCCATATCCCTCTGATCTCCACCGCCGATCTCCGGTGAGTCAATCAAAGGTATACCCGAAATCTCATGCCCGTAGCTGTCACGCGCCGGCCGTCCACCCTTCTTCATAAATTTCCCTGTAGGCTTTTTTAGCAAAAAGATCAAAACTTTGTTGATTAATAACAAAACCCAGATGAAAATTGGAGTTATAAATTAAGTTTCATTTCTATTGCATTATTTCAAGGTCAAAGCTTTGATGGATAAAACACAGCCATGAGAGATTACAATAAAAACTGATGTAAAATGGAGATATGATCGAGGAAAAGATGTTTTATAGAAGAGGGTCACGATCAATGATGAAGATGTTTATGTTTTTTTTAAGCATTTATCGCCATTAAAGATGAGATTTAAAGCTCTAGAAGCAGAAGAACAGCATCACCCATGTTGTTGTGATGATATTATACCAATATGTTAATATAAATAGGACACAAATTGTGCAACTTTGTTTATCCAAAAACCTTAAACAAATAGAGAGTAGATATGATAAAGTAACATAGGACGACATGGCACAAGCTATATCGGTTTAGTGGTGAGCTAGACTATAATATCTCGTGAAGAGATTAGTGTTAGAATCCCGTGGAAGAAAAAAAAATATTAAAAAATAAAAAAAAGGACGACATGGATTTAATATTCTTAGAAATTAAAAGGAAATGGGATTATTATTACTGTACTATATTATACGGGAAGGTCTTCAATTCAAGAAAAGTTATGATACGAAGGATTATATATATTTTCGGGTTATTACTGTACTATATTATACGACGGATATTTTCGAATTATAAAATATAAAAGGTCATGATTAGTTTAACTCACACTTATAAACTAGATAAAAGAGAAAATAAGAAATAATCATAATCATTCATTCTATGTAAGTCGAAAATGCCCGTTGCATCGTCATAACGACCCTCCACTTGGGCCTTACATTCTTATCCTCACTGCTAGTCATCCATGCTATCATTGTTATAAGGAATCAAACTTACTAATAATATATAAAATATATAGATTTATAAATTAAGAGTAATGAAGGCCCTTCAACAAAATATTAAACAGAGGCGGGAGGCGGGCTAAGTGTGTCAGCAAATACGCCAACTCGGAGTAAATTTCGTTTCTCAACAAAAAAATAAAAATAAAAATTAGGAGTAATGATAGAGTCCACAAATATTAAACAATGTAACACATAATCTCCCATCAAGTTTGAATCACAATCAATTAACACTCATCAAAATCAAGGGTGAGAGATCATGTTGTGGCATTCATTGTGTAATTTTTATTATGCCTCTATCATTACTCATAAATTAATTAGAGAGGGTATAAGTCATGAGAGATGATACTGTTGAGTAGGAAAACTTATCCCCAAGAGTAACTTTACTTGGATGTCTTATCCCTTCCACCTTTTGATTTACGGTCTTATCTTCTACAATAATTTTTTAATATGCTGATTGTTATGCAAAAATTTATCCTATAACAATTTTATGTATGCTATAACAAATGACATAGTCTATACATTTATATAAGAAAAAAAAGGGTAAACTCTATCCCGAGGGTCCCCACTCCCCCTGTCCCACGGGATGAGTGGAGATGTAAATTGTTATAAAACGGATGGAGATAACTTCAGATGCAAGAAACAGAAACAGAAGCAATCAAACATAAACAATCAATGGAGATAACAGAAACAAGAAGAACACAGATTTAACGTGGAAAACCTCTCAGTGGGAGAGGTAAAAAACCACGGGCAGAAAAGAGATATTTTATTATGCACTGAATTTTACAGATTTCAACACACTCGGATAATGAGACAACAACTGTATTTATAGGCACAAATCCCTAAACCCTAACCGCCAGGAATCTTTGTCTGATGCACCATAAATACCCCTACACGTGTCCTCCTTTTAATGACACTGTATAGGCCGTCACATAACAAATTAACGGATGTGGGACCTGCTCGTATTCCAAGACTCGCGGACTATCACCCCGCGATAGTCACCCCCCGCCGACGAAGCTCGCAGACTCCACCCTGCGAAGCACGTAATTGAATACACTTCTCAGCTGTCCATCACACAGCTGAGTCTTCAGATTGGTTCCACCAGATGTAGAGTTTAAGTCACTTTACTGACAAATCTCCACCTTGACTTCAACTCTCACTGAAGTCAAACAGATTGCATAACCAGATGTACTTGTACCAGATGCATTCGTCAATGCCAGATGTACTTGTACCAGACTATCTCCACAGCATCCACTCCACTGATCTGCCCTCAGTAAAGTTTCCGAAACAGATTATAAGCTTTGAATATTCGGTAAGTCCAGGCAAAGCCGGAACTTACTCGCCGAAACCGGTTTAGTGAACATATCGACAGGATTCTCCTTTGTGCCAATCTTCTTCACCACAACCCTCTTCTCATTCCTCAAGAAATGATACCGACATCAATATGCTTGGTTCTCTCATGATGAACACGATCCTTGGCTAAACATATTGCACTAAGACTCGTCACAATATATATCGGCCGATCCCGATGCAACCCCAAATCACCGACTAGCCCGGATACCCTCCTTAGCCCATTGCCGCTTCGGTAAGAGCCATATATTCTCGCTTCGGTAGTTGATAAGGCTACCGTAGCCTCGAAGAGTAGCTTTCCACCGGTGACCACCGCATTTCCCAATGTAAACACATACCCAATCATTGATTTTCTACCGTCAACATCACCGCATAATCGCATCACGGAACTCGTGACCGGACCCGCATCACCTCCATAAATGAGACCAACATCACCGTACCTCTCGGTACCCGAATATCATTTTAACAAACTTTCCGGTGTTCTTTTCCAGGTTGAGCCATAAACCCGCGACAACACCGATTTGCCCGAGCCGAGATCGGCCTAGTGCACACCATGGCATACATCGGATCGCCAACCGCACTAGCATAGGGAACTTTTGACATATACTCATTCTCTTCACCGATCGTGAAGCATAAACGGACAAATGAACATTTGATGCCATAGGAGTATCTATTGGTTTTGCGACGACATCCCAAACTTGGCCAATATCTTCTGCATATAACCCTGCTGAGACAAGAACAACTTCTTCTGACCCCTATCTCTCCAGATCTCCATCCCCAAGATTTTCTTGGCTGCACCCAAATCCTTCATTTCAAATTCAGCACTAAGAAGATTCTTCAGATTTTGAACATCAAACTTCCTTGCTGCAGCTATCAGCATGTCATCCACATACAGAACAAGATAGATATATGATCCATCTTTCAGCAGACTGAAGTAAACACAACAGTCATAAGGACTTCTGTTGTAACCCTGCTGAAGCATAAAACTGTCAAACCTTTTATACCACTGCCTTGGAGCTTGCTTCAAACCATACAATGATTTCTTCAACTTGCAAACATAGTTTTCTTTGCCGGGAACTTGAAAACCCTCGAGCCGTGTCATGTATATCTCCTTATCCACCTCACCATGTGAAAAGCGGTTTTCACATCCAATTGCTCAAGTTCCGGATCCCGCCGTGCCACCATTGCTATTAACACCCCGATTGAAGTGTGTCCGACCACCGGTGAAAATATTTCATCAAAGTCAACCCCTTCCTTTTGACCGAATCCTCTTGCAACCAAACGTGCCTTATACCCGACCCTTCTCGCCTTTGTTATTCCTTCCTTTTTCTTGAAAATCCATTTGCAAGTCACAACTCCCTTGTCGGTAGGTTGTTTGACCAATTCCCAAGTCGATTCTTCAATAATGACTCCATTTCATCTCCCATGGCCGCATGCCACCGAGATGCTTCGTACATGTCATCGCTTCCCCTGTAAGTAGTAGGTTCGAAACCTCTACTTCTTCTCGCAACTTGGAGTGCATATCCACCAAATCATCATATTCATATCTCCTTGGAGGTATCCCAACATTAGATCTTCTAGGCCTGCTGGCAGCTAGACTCTGCTGATCAATGTTTGTATGACGCCCCGCTGAGGTCTCAGCAGGCTGGCTTGGATCAGATTCTGGTTCATTATCCAGATCTGTATAGTGTTGATTTGGATCCACCGATTGTTGCATATCGAGTGACTCCACCCGTTTCTCAACACTATCGATTCAAGACCTCGGTTTCGGACTCGGTAGACCTCCCCACGATGAGTTTAACATAGAATTTTCATCAAACACAACATCCCTGCTGAGGATTACTCTGGACTCTGCTGATGACCAAATCCTATATCCTTTCACTCCATCACCATACCCCACAAACACTCCTTTCTTGGCTCTTGGTTCCAACTTCCCTTCACTAACATGATAGTAAGTTGTACTTCCAAAAACCCTTAGAACTGAGTAGTCAGCAGGCTTGCCTGACCACATCTCAAATGGTGTCTTGAGATTGATTCCTGTGTGAGGGCTCCTATTGATTAAGTAGCAAGCTGTCTTAACAGCCTCTGCCCAAAATCTCCTTGATAAACCAGCTTGAGAAAGCATACATCTTGCCCTCTCCAAGAGTTTGATTCATCCTTTCGGCTACACCATTCTCGCTCGAGGTGTATTCCTTACGGTATGATGTCGGCAATACCCTCACCGCACAAAATGAATCAAAATCCGTCCAAATAAATTCCGGACCATTATCCGTACGAAGCTTCTTGATTTTCTTGCCTAACGATTCTCCACTAGGGCCTTCCACCGCTTGAAGTTATTGAATGCATCACTTTTGTTCTTCATCATCACCACCCAAGTCATCCTTGAATAGTCATCTATGAATGACACAAAATATCTGTGACCACCCAATGACTCAACTTTTGATGGACCCCAAGGTCTGAATGGATATAATCAAGTGATGCCTTTGTATTGTGCAACCCTGCTGAGAATTTACTTCTATGCAACTTCCCAAACACACAATGTTCACAAAAGTCCGATTCTTGACCTTATATCCCCCAAGAAAACCTGCTTGAAGAAAGAACCTGCATACCCCTTTCACCCATGTGACCAAGTCTCATGTGCCACAGCTGAGTCTGCTGAGACTGGTGAACTGCTGAGGATGCAACAACGAAGAAGTGCCGCATACGATAGATCCTTGTAATATATACAAGGTTCCCTCTTGATGCCTTTGAGGACTACAACCGAATCTTTGAAGACATTCACCGTCCACCTTCACCCTTGAAATTGAACCCTTGTCGTCCAAGGGATCGAGAGATACCAAATTCTTGGTCATCTCGTGGAACATGTCTTACATCCTTCGGTGTACAAAATTTACCATCCTCTCGTCCTTAACTTTACCGAGCCAATTCCCACAACTTTACGGACCTTGCTTGTTGGCCATATAGATTTGACCACCATCTATCCGCTCATAAGTAGAGAACCACTCTCTGTTTGGACAAATATGGTAGGATGCTCCGAATCAAGTATCCACACATCATTGTGGTGTGTAGAATCCCCCGCAACTAGAACCGGATCCTCATCGGTTGCTCGGTAGCCAAGGCTACCGTGCCGAATTGCCTTCCCCGCTCGTTTCTTCTTCCTTGGACAATTGGACTTCCAATGTCCCCGCTCCTTACGAATTACGGACATCATCGATAGACTTAGGACCTTTGGACACCGACTTCTTTTTCTTCTTCTCGTCCATATCCTTTTCCACTATTGTCGCTAGCTACTAGCCCAAGGCTGTCATGTCATCCCGGCGGCCTTGTGTCTCGTGTCTCGGCTCCCCGGCATGTAAGGCGGACCTCACATCCTCTAAAGCTACCGTATCCTTTCCAACTATGAAAGATCGCACAAAGTTTTCATATGATGCCGGCAATGACACCAACAGGATTAGGGGTACCGCATCTTCATCTTCAATTTTAACATCAATATTCCTTAAATCAAGTAATATTGTGTTCACCGGTCAAGATGTTCCATCGGTGGACTCCTTCATGCATCTTCAAACCGAACAACCTCTCGTTTCAATAACAACTTGTTGGTCGGTGACTTGGTCATATACAAGCTTTCAATCTTTTTCCACAACTTGGCCGCGGTGTCTTCCTCGGCAACCTCGGTGATAACATCATCAGATAAGCACAACATGATGGTTGAATGTGCTTTCTCTTCCAGACTGGCATAATCTGCTGCACCTGTATTTGGTTTGTCAGATAAAGGATTCCACAAACCCTGCTGTTTCAACAGTGCACGCATCTTGATTTGCCACAGACCAAAACTGTTTCTTCCTATAAATTTATCGATTTTTACGTTTACTGCTGACATCTTTCCTTGCTAAAGATTACAACTTTATCACAGATCCTAGCACCTTGCTGAAGGTCTTGGTGAAGATGAAGTTGATCGTACGATCGTTTTTTCTCCGAAACCTTGCTCGATACCACTTGTTATAAAACGGATGGAGATAACTTCGGATGCAAGAAACGAAACGAAGCAATCAAACATAAACAATCAAAGGAGATAACGAAACAAGAAGAACACGGATTTAACGTGGAAAACCTCTCGGTGGGAGAGGTAAAAAACCACGGCGAAAAGAGATATTTTATTATGCACCGAATTTTACGATTTCAACACACTCGGATAATGAGACAACAATCGTATTTATAGGCACAAATCCCTAAACCCTAGCCGCCATGAATCTTTGTCGATGCACCATAAATACCCCTACACGTGTCCTCCTTTTAATGACACCGTATAGCCGTCACATAACGTAATTAACGGATGTGGGACCTGCGTGTATTCCGGTACTCGGCGGACTATCACCCCGCGATAGTCACCTTGCGACGAAGCTCGCAGACTCCACCCTACCGGAAGCACGAATTGAATACACTTCTCAGTTGTCCATCACACAAACCGAGTCTTCAGATTGGTTCCACCAGATGTAGAGTTTAAGTCACTTTACTGACATAAATCAAGATCCCCCAGTAGCTCAGAATACATTTATATATATATATATATATTGAAAGACAATTAATAAAAATGTGTAATCATATACATTACGCTTGATACAATGATTATACGAAATTCATTATTATGGATCGATGATTTACTCTATTGCTCGAGCTCGAACTAAAACTATAATTTTCTAATGCATTTTTCTATGTAGAATAATAGATAAGGACAGATAAGATGAAGTGAAATTACATTATTATAATAATTATCCATGATGATAAATTAAACATAACAAGGTTTTTGACAACATTCATTTACAATTTTGCATAGAAGGTGGGTCCCAAACATCATAGTGGATAAGATCCCAGAGATCTTTCTTCACGGGTGATTCTGTTGTGGAGAGGCTCTAATAGAGAGTTGTGCACGTGGCAACATCTAGACCACACAATTTCATCATGTGTGGGGAATTCCCTATTGCATCTGAAACTGTGTGGTCCAGATGTTGCCACGTGTACATCTCCGTATTAGGGCCTCTCCACAACAAAATCACCCTTTCTTCACTACATCTTTGGTTTCTCCAAAGTTTTTCTCACCAGCTTTTCTTTCTTTCTTCTACCAAACTTTAATTTTATTTTATAATTTCTATTGTTTCTTTATTTTTTGGGGTAAAACGTGTGTACCGTTATTTACGTTCAAAAACATGGGCGATTCTCGTAGAAATGGTTTATATTTTTTTCCAGAACGAAATGATTTATATTGAAAAATATGAAAAAACAAAATAGTACATATAGTGTAAGTTATTAATGATGATAGAACTCAGGTTAATGTATACATATATTTTTGAATAAATAATAAGTCACAAGTCAAATAAGATCAATATATACAGTGTCAATGAATTCACTGTAAGTGTCATTTTCATCATAAAGGGAGATATATTGGAGGGAAAAAGGGTCAAAGGGGGTGGGGTTAACAGATACGACTATATATATATATTTATAATACCTCATGAAGCCATTTAGTTTCATACGGTAGCATGTTCTGATACCATATTCAATGCTGCAAAACACCACTTAGTTTTATATGATATCATTCTCTGATATCAAATGTAACCCCCTAGAGCGCCACTTAGTTTCATATGATAGTGCGTTTTGATGCCACATGCAACGCAACAAAACACCACTTAGTTTTATGTGGTAGCATGTACTGATACAAATGTAATGTGAAAGAATGTCACTTAATTTATATGGTAATGTGCTTTGATACTACATGCAACGATGCAAAACTCCACTTAGTTTAATATGGTAGCATGTTCTCATACCAAATTAAACTCCCAAAACGCCACTTAGTTTAATATTGTCGTGTGCTCTAATACCACCTACAACGTCACAAAATGGTCTAGAACTCAGGACTAGAGGCGCTAGTTCAATTATAATGGATCTTGTAACGATTTAATTTTTTTTGTAATCGTCGTTTAACTTAGAATGGTTAACCCAAACTATCACAGGTTTAAGAAAGAAAATATTAAATTTTTTTTTTGAGGGTGAAAAATATTAAATTAAATGATATGAAAAAGGGTGTACGAATTGTTTCTTAAATCATCCACCCTCCTTTTCATCCTGGCAAACCCCATAATCCTTTTAAATCACATTATGCTGACTCATAATTGTACGGCCATATAATCTTTTATTAGTGTCCATAACCATTGTGCAATTATTATTACATGTTATTATACCATCTCCAATAATTATATTTATTATACATCACTCTTTAACCCCTACGCATTTATATCTTGAATGCATCATTTGCCAAATAACAAATCAAAAGATAAGGTGAAAATAACAGATGAGAAGCAAAAAAATAAAAAAAAATAAAAAATAAAAATCCTTTCTTTCCAAGGGTCAAAACCTATTTTCGACATTGCAGAGGTCGAACGTCTATTTTCGACCTTTGTAAAATCAAACATCGCCCGAATCTGGTGTCACGGTAGATTCACTCACAATGAAGCCTTTTACAAGAACCTTAAACTGTTAGAATTAATTAATTCTAATACTTTCCTCAGGATTATTAAGAGTTCTTTATCTTTTAATTGATCCTTTAATTTGTTTATCCAATAGGGATTAGTTTATTCTCTATCGGGTCCAAGCAATTGGCTGAAAGTCCAACTAGCCATTGGGACTTGACAGCCAACGGCTAGTTTCCCCTTTTCTGTTTTCTGAGTGCTGGTTGCACTATATTAACAACCAGCCCCTCTTGTAATATTTTAAGCTTTCTTTTACTGAAATAAACAACAAGTTATTTCTATCTTTCTTTAAGCTTGCGCTCTTACATGGTATCAAAGCTTTTTGTTCAAAATTCAAATTTCTGGGAAATTTTTTAAATCCTCATGGTTGCTGAATCAACTGGTACAAGTAATACTACTGCAGCAGCTCCTCTTTCTGATCATCTTTCCACCAATAACGGTGATCTTCAAAACATCCAGCCTGCTCTTAAACTCACTGGAAAAAATTACTTGAAATGGTCCCAGTTTGTCAGAACTTATCTGAAAGGAAGGAGCAAGCTCAGTCATCTTAATGGGACAGGACCAGCTCAAGAAGATCCTAAGTTTACGGTATGGGATAAGCAAGACTCCATGGTGATGTCTTGGCTATGAAACTCCATGATCCCTGAAATCAGTAATACATGCATGTTTATGGCCAATGCAAAGGAAATCTGGGATCATGTGAAGGAGACTTACTCAAAAGTCAATGATGCAGCCCAAATTTATGAGGTAAAAACAAAGATTTCAAATTCAAAGCAGGGTAGTAGATCCATCACTGAATATTCAGGTCTGATGCAAGGTCTGTGGCAAGAATTAGACCACTACCAATGCATCAAGATGCACAACAGTGAGGATGCTAATATTCTGAAAAGGATATTTGAAAAAGATAGGATCTATGCCTTTTTGGCTGGTCTTAACATGGAATATGACTCTGTCAGAGTTCAGATTCTGGGAAAGAGAGATCTCCCTAGTTTAAATGCAACTATAGCTCTTATTAGAGCAGAAGAAAGTAGGAGAAGTGTCATGATTGACACATCTCTTGTTGAAAGCTCTGCTTTGATAACCCAAGGCACCAAGAATACCACTGATAAACACCCTACCTCTCAGAGGAATGGGAATACTTATCAGAAGAATAACAACAAGAATGGGGAAAGAGATTCCTTGTTCTGCTCCTTTTGTAAAAAGAGCAGGCACACCAGAGAAAATTGTTGGAAACTCCATGGGAAACCAGGGAGTGATAACACCAACAAGAAAAGTGCTAACAATGTTAATGGCAATGAGAATCAGCAAATCACCAGTGAGAATATCCATAAGGCTGTAAACCAGAGTCAAAACCACAACCTTAGGCCTTCAGAAATTGAAAAACTGAGGAAGTTCATTGACTCCCTCGAGAGTTCATCAACCTCCATGGATTTTTCAGGTATGACTAGTTTACACAAACAGTCTGAAGGTTCAAAAGAGTGGGTACTTGATTCTAGTGCAACAAACCATATGGTCTTCTCTAGTGATAAGCTGACTTCTTACAAAGTTTGTGATAAGAATAGAACCATCTCTGTTGCAGATGGATCTCCTATCCAAGTGACTGGGATAGGAAACTATGTTCTATGGGATTAACTTATCCTAAGGGATGTGTTACATGTCCCTGACCTATCAACTAACCTGATCTCCATTCAGAAATTAACAAAAAACTTGAATTGTTTAGTTGCCTTCTCCTCTAATATTTGCTTGATACGGGATCTTGTAAAGAATGAGAGGATTGGGGTTGCTAAAGCTAAAGGAGGGTTATACTTCTGGGAAGATCAAGAGAAAGAGCAAGTCCAAGCTACTGTTTTTTTCTCTAAAGCTAACATAAACAAGCTATGGATGTATCACTATAGATTAGGACATCCACCTTTTAGTATAATAAAGCAGATGCTACCTAATATGTTCAAAAACTGTGATAGTGATAAACTTTGTTGTAATGTTTGTGAACTGGCTAAACACAGAAGAACCTCTTTTCCAGTTCAAAACATTAGATGTAAAGATCCTTTCACCATTATTCATAGTGATGTTTGGGGGCCTGCTCCAATTCCTAATATAAATGGTTCTTTTTGGTTTGTTTCCTTTATTGATGATTGTACTAGAGTAACTTGGATTTACCTTATGAAACAAAAATTTGACTTACTAAGTATCTTTCCCAGATTCTATAACCAAATTCTGACCCAGTTTGACACAAAGATCAAGAGGATGAGGTCAGACAATGGTAGAGAATACTTCAATCAGCTACTAGATCCTTTCTTTGAGGAAAAAGGGATATTACATGAATCCTCATGTATCCATACTCCTCAACAGAATGGCCTAGCTGAAAGAAAAAACAGGCATCTACTGGAAATGTCTAGGGCTATAATGTTTCACATGTCTATCCCTAAAAACTATTGGGGAGAAGCTGTGTTAACAGCAACTCATCTGATAAATAGGCTCCCTACTAAAGTGCTGGGAAACAGGTCCCATATTGAAACTTTGTATCTGGGGTTTCCCAGAATGCCTAAACATGAAAGTCTTCCTCCAAAAGTGTTTGGTTGTGAAGTGTTTGTACACATTCACCAACCAAACAGAGGGAAATTGGACCCTAGGGCACAAAAATGTGTGTTCATAGGGTATTCAAATACTCAAAAAGGTTACAAATGTTACCACCCTCCTTCTAGGAAAGTACTCATCTCTAAGGATGTAACTTTCCATGAGGGAACTCCTTACTTCAAAATTCAGGGGGAGCCTGTTACCAAGGAGTTGGACACTAACACTGAGTTCCTTGGTGATCTGAGTGAGAATATCATCTCTCAAGATCACATACCACTAGAAATAAATTTTGGATCTGTGCATGTTGAAAGTGAAATCAATACACAACAAAAGGAGAAGACTCCTATTGTATATACTAGAAAGAAAAAGGTCAGCAAGCTTAACCCTTCTATGTCTCCTTATGAAGATTGTCATAGTGTGCCAAATGCAAGGGGTACTGATTTACCTCAGGAAAATTATCATCCTGAGGAAACTTCTAGTGAATCAAAACCCTCTATTGAAAATTATGGAACAAATAATTCTGAGAATAGTGACACAGAAACCACAAGCAATACTAATGATGATCTTCCTATAGCACTGAGGAAGAAGAAGAGAGAATGCACAAAGCATCCTATGAGAACCATCTTATCCTATAAGAAATTTTCACATAATCATAAGAAGTTTCTTATGAATCTTCATAAAGGTGATACACCTAAGAACCTGCAGGAGGCTATCTCTGATCAGAAATGGTCTAATGCAATGAAAGAAGAAATGCGTGCCTTGGAAAGAAACAAGACTTGGGATCTTGTACCTTTACCAAAGGGTGAGAAACCAGTTGGTTGTAAATGGGTTTTCACTACCAAATACAAGTCAGATGGCACCATAGAAAGACATAAAGCCAGACTTGTGGCTAAGGGGTACACTCAAACTCATGGGGTGGATTACTTTGAAACTTTTGCCCCTGTTGCAAAAATGAACACAGTCAGGATTCTTATATCATTGGCTGTGAATCTGGGATGGCACTTACAACAATATGATGTTAAAAATGCTTTTCTTCAAGAAAATCTAAATGAAGTCATTTACATGGTTGTTCCCCCAGGGTTTGAGAACTCTGATGGGAAAGTGTGCAAGTTGAATAAAGCCCTATATGGGTTAAAACAGTCCCATCGGGCATGGTTTGGCAGATTTGCCAAATTTATGCTTCACAAAGGGTATAAACAAAGTCGGGTGACCACACCATGTTTGTAAAACATGGTAACACTGGAAAGAAATCCATTCTGCTGGTGTATGTTGATGATATCATTGTCACTGGAGATGATCAAGAGGCTAATCAACACCTACAAGCAGCAATGGCAAAGGAATTTGATATCAAGAACCTTGGCAAACTGAAGTTTTTTCTAGGGATCTAATTTGCCTACTCTAATCAGGGCATTTTCATATCCCAGCAAAAATACATCCTTGATCTCCTAACTGAAACTAAAAAGTTGGGATGCAAGCCTGCTACTACACCCATTGATTACAACCATGGGCTCAGTGAATTCCCTGAGGATAAAAGTGTTGATAAATACTCCTATCAAAGATTAGTAGGGAAGTTGATATATCTGGCACACACTAGGCCAGATATTGCTTTTGCTGTCAATGTGATCAGCAGGTTCATGCAAGACCCCAAGACTTGTCATCGAGGGCGACGGACGAAATTTTGGAGTGCGAAGGGTTGTCCAGGGAAAGGGATCCTTTACACTAAGGGAGATGGATTAGACATCAAAGCCTACACTGACTCTGATTATGCTGATGCTATAGAAGATAGAAGGTCAACCTCTGGTCACTGCATTTTTTTGGGAGGAAATCTAGTGGTTTGGAGGAGCAAGAAGCAACCTGTTGTGGCAAGATCCAGTGCAGAAGCAGAATTCAGATCTATGGCTATTGGGATCTGTGAACTCCTATGGATGAAAATAATTCTAAATGACTTGAAAGTGATATGGAAGTGCCTTATGAAACTGATTAGTGACAACAAATCAGCAATTGATATTGCACATGATCCAGTGCAACATGATAGAACGAAGCACATTGAAGTGGATAGGCATTTTATCAAAGAGAAACTGGAAAGTGGTCTCATTGCTACTGAATTTGTACCCTCCAATGATCAAGTGGCAGATCTATTCACCAAAGGCCTACCTGGGAAGGTGTTTCATAATGATGTTGGCAAGCTGGGCATGTTGGATATTCATCTACCAGCTTGAGGGGGAGTGTTAGAATTAATTAATTCTAATACTTTCCTCAGGATTATTAAGAGTTCTTTATCTTTTAATTGATCCTTTAATTTGTTTATCCTATAGGGATTAGTTTATTCTCTATCGGGTCCAAGCAATTGGCTGAAAGTCCAACTAGCCGTTGGGATTGACAGCCAACGGCTAGTTTCCTCTTTTCTGTTTTCTGAGTGCTGGTTGCACTATATTAACAACCAGCCCCTCTGGTAATATTTTAAGCTTTCTTTTACTGAAATAAACAACAAGTTATTTCTATCTTTCTTTAAGCTTCCGCTCTTACATAAACATATCAGCAGTGTGCTCGGACCACCACAACATAATTTGATAACCCAAAAAAAGGGCCATTTAATCTGAGTATATATTATAACATATAGGAGAGGGTCAAAAACCAGATACAGCTCCTCAGAATGTCCAAGATATCCTTCTTCTTCTTTTTCTTCTTTTAAAAAAAAAAAAAAAAAAAAAAGTAATAAATAGAAGAAAGAAAAAAAAAAATAGTTTTTTTGAAGATAAAAAGGAAGGATCACAAAAGGCCAGCTTCAAAAAGGGTTCTTCTCCTGAGAGTTTCATCAACCAATTTGAAAGTCTTTTTAACAAGCTTATGATCCAGTGCAGTGGTCCTATATATCTTGAATGCTCTGTCCACATGATCTGGTGCTGTGCACTGGAAATACATCTCTTCAAACTTCTTTTTCACATACCTATTTCATCATATGCATCATTAATACATACAAGGAGGAGGACATCATGTATCAACATCTATCTAGCTGGTTTCTTGCCTGCCTTCTAATTAGTACAAAAATGAATAATGATTGAAAACCAAAACCATTCATGTATGAAAAGTCTCTCTTGTTAAATATGTAAATGGGGTCTGTAGTGGGGGCACCTCAGTAAATCTACTGGTGCACCAGTCCACACCTGCCTCGGTTATGGGCACCACACTAATTTATTATGCATATACCTATGGCACCACAGTTTACTAACTTGTGACACCACCACATCTACCGCTTATTTTCACCCCATGTAAAGATCGACCGTTGATTCTAGGATCGACCCCAATATGTTGTACTTGAGACAGTTGATTCTAGGATCGACCTTCAAAAAGTCGATTTCAGATGTGGTGGAAAAAAATGCACTTGTGGTGCCATAGGTAGTAGATTCATCATTTGCAAACATACTGTGTGGTGCCTTGGGTAACCGCCTGTTTTTAATATTGTTGTGGTGCCCCGGACAGCCTAAACCACTGGATGGCATTAGAGTAGTGTTGCTGTCACAATAAAATGGTCACAACACGCTTTTACACCAATGATCATGGTGTAGGACCTACTGATTAATATAGATCCCACCATTATCAATGGCGTAAACATGTGTTTTGACCATTTTACTGTGGCGCCGGCGTTTCCGATGCCATTATTAGAGGCATATTTGATACTAAAAGAATGAATTACTCACTCGTATGCATGCTCGATTTCTTGTTTTCCAGTAGAAACCGGCTGGTAATCTTTGAACCACTCGCACACATTGAGAGGAACCTATTATGATCAACACAAAAACAAATCAGAGAAGCCATTACCAGTGGAAGTTCATTTCACAACGCAAACAACGATAAAAGAAGACGCCTTACTTTCACAACTTTCTTCTCGAATATATCAAACTTGTTCAGAAACAGCATGAACGAAGTTTTCTGAAACGGAACCATTTCAAAATTAGAAACTGAATTAGACAAAAAGCAAGCTGATGTTTCACCTTTTATTACTTAAACCTTACCGAAATTCAAAGCAAATTTCTTTTAGTACATGAAGAAGACAACAACTGACCTTGAAACATGGTTGTTTCAGAACCCACTCAAACAGCTCCCTGGTTTCCATCATTCTATTCTTATTTTCATCCTCAAAAAGAGTCTGATCATACCTGCAATACAAATATATACACTTAGATCCAGTGGTGGATCCGAAAACTGGATCCAATGGGGGCAGAAAATTGAAGAAGCCACCACAGACACGACCAAACTCAAACATCATCTCTCTATTTTACATTTATGATGAAATGCAGCAGGATCTTTCCAACCATTAATTCAAATAAAGAAACTGTATTTTATGCCACAGTGAACATTGTGGTAAATAGAAAGCTCACTCGCTAATAGCGGCACAGAATATCACAGCAGTCACACCCTCGAATAAATGGATCCACTTCCTTCTCTCATTTCTCTGGCCTCCAACGTCAAAGAGCCGGTATACTTCACCGCTTCTTTTGTTTTCTCCAACTGGGCTGTAAAGATACAACCAGTTAGTTAAGCAACCATTTTAGTACAAAACCCATAACTGATCACAGTCCTATGCCCAAGATGACTCAAAAGAAGCAGGCCCAAAAGGAACGATCACGTTTATATGAACACTTGCAGTAGGACTATAAAACAAAGTAAATCTGTAAACTAGAGTTTCTGTGAAATTCCGTGAAATAAAGAAAAACAAAAGATTGAGTCGGTAAAATATAGAAAATTTCTAACACATACTGATGCATGTGCTCTAATCTTGACGTAGCAATGATATTGTTGTAATACTAGTTAAATTCAAGTCAAAAGAGTAGATGACCATCTAAATGAAACTGTGTAAGAACACCTGAATTGGATTTCCACGACACCCGTAGTGCGGACTCTAGCATAAAGAACATCCTCCTACAAAGTGAGAACCACAAATTAATGAATACCAGTAAACACAGAAGGATTGTTTTCCTATTTTTTCTCGATTTTACTTTATAACCTTCATCAAGGTTCAAAAAAGTCAACACTTTGAATAGAAAAACACATGACTGTATGCTCCGCATACCTTAGTTGGTACATAGTTTGTGTCAGATAATCGATGCAAATTTTCCATGAAATAACGAGCACAATCTGGAACTTGAAGTTCATTGCCACGCAAATAGGTCTCCTACAAGACAAGACATGAATTATATAATCAGTATCATGCCAAACAAAACTAAAAAAGAAATAATCGAAAGTTATGGTGACATATAAGGCTAGAAATGAAACACTCAGATTATAAGTAACCTACCTGTATTGCAGCATCCTTCCAGAGATTTTCTATATCCTCCGCCAATTCTCTAGTAAGAAAAGGGTAGTCCAACCGACTTCCGATTTCCGAAAGTTTCTCCCCAATTTCCTATAGGAGTGACAGTCAGAAGAAAAGACTATTTGAATTAAGTAAAAGCACAATATATTCTTGAATTGTTGGCAGATAGTCAATAAATTTATGGTATTCCCCAGTCCCCACAAATAAGGGGGCATTATGATGCTAAAACTCTCTAATGCAGAAAATTGTTCTCTAACAAGTAACAACCAAAGTTTTTCGATGAGATGCTTAATTTTTCAAACATCATGAACTTTGCAAAAGGAAAAGACGAACTTCCGTGTCAGAGTTTAACTATAATGCCAAGAAATTAAAAAGGTTTAATGACCAAATAATTAATCCAAACCTTGTTTTCAGCAGATAAAACATACTTGGAGAGATCGGCTTCACTTTGAGCTAATTCCTTTGAGCCATCATTCAAAATCTGCAATCATGATATCATTGAATTAGTCCAACGTTACACTCCATTACATTCTGAATTTTATTAACATGCAATTTGTCATGGAATTCAAGTGTATATCACATGCAGCAACCCTTTTACATATGGCAAAAGGACAACACAAACACACCGTTTCCAAGTATCCGTACTTTTATTGTCTGATACACATTTGCATGGATGACAGGAACGTAGCTCTTAAGCTCTGCATCATCAAATCCTGTTTGGAACAATAGTTTTATCTGCAAGACAACCGAATACAAGCTATTAAACTCGGTATGCAATAAACTAGTAATCCTTGTTCTTTTTAACGATCTTTTCTAACATCTTGCCTGCTTAAAGATGGTTGACTTCCCAGATTCTCCAGCACCTTACACACAAAAAAGAAGATAATAAACGATGATAATACTAATAGTGATAACAATTCAACAAAAGAAAGAGAAAGAAGTGAGGACCAGAACAAACTAAAGATTTGTAGAGAAAGGGTAAACAAGGGGAGCAATTTTTTAATTTTTTTTTAGAAGACCACTTTGACAATCAAACCATAAAAAGCTTAGCTGGATTTCAATTTTACAAATAAAGGGACCGATTTCTTGAATTAGAGCCCTACAAATTATCAATTAGAACTGAAGCCTATAGACAAGAATGCCAGAACAGCACAATCAGAGCCATTACGAAAAACAGAAAGAATACTAATTAAGAATTACAAAGTTCACATATAGTACGCTTCTAAGGAAGCGATTTACAGCAGGGGAAGGTGAAACCCAGGAATTTGCCAGAGAGACTTCAATACTGAAGCTTAAGAAACTGTAGAATGTTGTATTTAGTATAACAAACGGTCGAATATTTCTATGTTTGCAGTTTGGCATTTCTCAAGATGCGGAATCAGTACCTAGTCGCATTTACAGTTAGATTCCCATCAAGGTATTATTCGCCCGTTTTGTTTTGAGGATGCCTACTTTGGAATGTGGTTTAACATCCAAATGAACTCATTGAATTATATCTCATCCAAAATATTATGGTGTCAGGGAGTTAAAGTTTTAGGAATAAGTACAAGTGTATGTTATGAGACGGTCCTTCACATGTGGGATTCTCAGCATACAGACAAGAAGCAGTATTAACACAGTAGCAAAACTACTAAATGCTCTTTTTTTTTCTTTTTTTGTTTTACAGAAAAAGGCAGCAGTGAATCTTGATCAAATGCCTCCCCCACAGCCCCACCGTGTTAAATAATCATTTCATCTAAAATCTTAAGCTAAAGTTATCACCCTATTTGTGTTATCCACGCGTTAGATCTCTTAATTTACCCTTGAGTGTCTTATGTTGGCCCGTGATCTTTTTATGAATTAGTGCATTTTCTTGGCCACATCAAACATGAGTTCTTTGTGTTAGGCCTACCCATGTGAGGCCATCTTCAAGTGTTAAAATATCTTAACTATTCTTCCTTATAACATAAGGTATCAGGTTTGATGGTAATTTAAGATAAACATTCCGGCTTTTCCGGGATTTCGAATTCAAACAATAAAAAGACCCCAAAAAAATAGGTTCAATGTCTATATTTGAGATGGAAAAAAGCGGCCACCTTGTCAAAGGACACATACATATTAAAGCATTCAATATGGATCAAGGCTTACCTAATAAAAGAAGTTTCTGTATATGCTTCTCAGCCTTAGATTCTTGCTCTATTCGCCTATCTATTTCTGCAGTCTGAAAAAAACATCAAGCTAATATACATGAATATTGATGACAAAAAAAAATCTCCACACAAAAAACGAGAAATAAGCAAAACATAATTAACCTGCGCATTTTCTTCAACTTCAGCTTGATTATAGTCCTTCTGTCTACTGCATAGTAAACCCATATTTTGTTCCAAAACAGATAGCATACAGAGGTGCAAAAATATCAAAATCCCCAAGGCATGAAGCTTCTACAGAACTCCAAGCTCAATCTTTTTTTTTTTTTACAAAATTTGTGCTTTTTTCTGCGATTTTAGAACCCCATTAAAACATTTGGGCAAAATGCAGCAAATACTTCAAGTATCAGCTCAAAAAATTGCAGAAACAAATTCATATTCTCAAAATAACAAGAACTCTGAACAAAAACCAAATGTAAAAAATAAAACCCTACACTAAATAAGACGAAATTTAACTTCTTTTCAGCTAACAACAACTTCAAATATGTGCACCATTGATACTCAAACTTGACGAAATAAAATAATAAATTGATAATGCTAGTTTAGAAAACCAAAAAAGCAAGAATATATCATAATTGTTATAGTGCTGACCATATGAACAAGATGGGTCGGATCTGTGGGAAGAAAAAAGAAAGAAAAAAAAACCCGAAGTGATCTGGGAGAAGAGGTTCAAAAGAAAAGGGGCACCGCAGGATGAAAGTGTTGAATGGAAAAAGATGGAGAATTTGAGGGGTGGCTTTAAAGTCCAAACCAAATAGTGAGCATTATTTGCATCATTATCAATACAATCTCCTTTCGAAAAGTTTTATTTTTATATCAAAAAAAAAAATGTTTTATTTTGTTTTTCAGAAATTAAAATCAAGGGGTAACTATTTGTTGATCTATCCGTTGTCCCATACATGTTGGTGTATCACCACCACAATATAATCGATTAGTGAAAGTGAATAATAAAAAAATTCCGGTACAAATGAATAATAACAAATTATATAACAACATTTCATACATCATTCTACAAAAAAAAAATTAAAAGAAAATGAATTTTATTAATCAAAATATCAGCCGATGCGGCTAGAGAAACATGTGCGGGTGAAGAGATTCTCCATCACTTACGACCATTTAAAAGTAAAACCTCCTTAGCTATTAAGTGGGCATGGGTATTCCTCTTCATCTTGACCTAAGAGAATGAAGACATGTGAGAAGCAAGGAAAAAGGTAAAGGCAAACTTCAATGATATTCTCAATAGCAGATTTGTCCTCAATGTCATTCGTAAGCCTTTTATGGATTAGGAGAGAGTTCCCTCGAAAATGATGTCAAAGAAATCCTAGCTAATGGCCATGGTCTGCTATTGGGAATATCATTAAGGACAAAACTTCTCTGAGAGTTGGATCTGAACACTTCCCTAAGCGATGAGAAAAAGACCGAAAAATTGTGCACTCGTTGTTCCGAACCAGCCCTCCGATTGTGCACTACAAAAAATATTTATGAAATTAATGTACATCCTATAGAATAATTTATAGTCTCTATTATATAGCATAAAATATGTGTTCTTCCTAAATAAAAAATAAAAAAAAAACATAAAATATACCACATTCGTCCCATTAAAAGTATCCACTTTTTTAAAATAAATTGTTCTATAAAAAGTGTCAATTTAGAAAATAAATACAAAATTTAATGCAATTTTTACAAACATACCCCTATCATTACATTTAATGTTTATATATTCATTTCATATTCCAAAAAAGCATTTATTATATGTTAGGGGTATATATGTCCATCACTCCTTAAAATACAACACATTAAGGTTGTGTTTGTTTTGGGTTAGAGTTTTTTTGGGAGTTTTATTAGATAAAGTAATTGAAATAATGATTAGAAAGTTGATGGGGTAAAATAAAGTAGAATAATGATTGGTGTAGATTATGAAATGATTGGTGAAATAAAGTAGAATAATGAATAAAATAATAGTAAAAAATGTAATAAAGTTGATAAAGTGAAATGATGAGAGATGATTTAATATTTTTTTATTTGTAGTTGAAGATTTGATTGTTGAAAGAATTGTAAGAAATGATTGGTGATAAAACTCCGGCCAAAACAAACGGAGCCTAAATGTTTTATTAATCTATGTGCATTATAAAAAATGGATATTTTTTATGGAATGGAGGTAGTATATATATATTCAAATTATATATACAGAAGGTCAAATAAAAAATAATATATATATATATATATATATATATATATATATATATATATATATATATATATATATATAAATACCCCACCCCGATAAAAAAACAAATTGGATTCGATAAAATATTAGTACTAAAAAAAAAATAAATTTAAGGCGCATTTTGTTTGTAAATCAACTTAATTTTATTAAGACTTATTCCGAATAAAATAAGAAAATTAATTTAAGTAGTGTTATAACTCAACACTTATCTAATTAAGAGTGTCTGAATCTCTTTGTGAAATTTTCAGCGACAATCTTACCGCTTATATCTGAAAATTCAATCGCATCACTTTTCCTTCTTTTTTTTTTTTCTTTTTTTTTTTTTTGCGCTGGAGTGCACACATTCACTACAAAATATGATAATTGTTTTTAAATATTTTATTACATGAATATTGATTGTATATTTATATTTATACAATGAAGCTTTTGTCTACATATGTATTATATACGTGTGAATATATTTATTAAAAAAACCTATATGTTTTGATATTTTCATTCAGCATTTTTTCTCCAAATAAAATAAATACTCCTATTCATTTACTTATAGAAAAAGGCGTGCGCGTGCGTGTGTGTATATATATATATATATATATATATATATATATAAACACCATTGATAAAATTTTGTGTGGATAAAATATGCATGGTACGTGAACAAGATTCACTCTAATAGATTTGACGATCGAAGTGCATTAAAACACACAAAACGACATCGTTTTATGTGTAGTTTATAAACCAAAAAACGTCGTGTCTTTGCGCGTATTTCGTTACGCTTGATCGTCGTTCGTATTGGAGGATCAAAGTCATACGTGTACGTAACATTGTATCAATTTTCTAATATAAGAAAAGTCCACAGGTGCAAAATTTTAAAGTTAAAAAAATCATATTTCGGATAAAGACGTTATCAAACAAGCTTTAATTTTCGATTTCGCTTCTTATTATATTAAGATTTCGATTTCGACTTCGATTTCGATTTCGTACTTCGATTTAACAAATGTTCAAATCTGAAAGGATAAAATGTAATACAAGTGGTCTGGGAATGATTTGAATAATCAAATGTTTTTGGAGTTCCATGGCTGGTGGCTCAGACTTCCGGTCAACTTTTTGAACTAAAGTACAACTGTGATTTCACTGTAATAAACTCAGTTTTTTTTTTGGTTTTTTTCGTCCAAAGACCCACAATTCTTTACAATTTTATTATTTATTTTGCTTTCTTTTTTACTAAGGGATATATAGATATAGAAAATGGCTAATATTCACTCCAATTTAGAAAATGACAAGATCTAATTGTCATCATGAAAGATATAGTGGAATTCAACTTTAAAAAACTATATAAATAGTTGGTATATTTAATATGTTAGAATATTATTTTGATAATAGTTTCACACTTCTAAGACAACTATTGCTTTAAAAAAAAAAAAAAAAAAAAAAATAAGGGACCAAAAGGATTAAATATATTTTTTAGTATTTGACAAGTTAAAGAAAATAAATTAGTATGTAAAAAAAAATTCAAACATAATTAATTCTACCACAAGTTAAAGAAAATAACACAAATGAGGTTTTCTTTATGAAGACATTTCAATCTGATTCTTTAGTTCAAAAGAAATATCAATTAATTTATGGCATTTGGTTTTGAAGAAAAATACCATCAGAGAAAATGAGAGTGAAAATAATTGTCATCAAAATCCCAAATAATACATGAGTATTTAAATTCTTCATAATGTTCATTGATGCATTATATATGTACATAAATTACATTCTATGTATTTAAGTTTTGTTTTAAACCAGGTGGTTCTTTGTGTGATTCACTAACCTTGGAATTATGTGAGTGATCCAAATACTATCATTCTCTATGATATTCACCGACAATGTATTATTATGCTTGTTTCTTCGATAGATTCACAGATACTAAATGATTTACTACAAAACTTGTAAAGCTCCGTCTATGTAAAATTCTCTGTGATATTCATTATCGGTTGATGTACACTATTAAAATAAAGTGAATTTACGAGCTCATTTACCGAAGAACAAGAAGGAGAGAATGACAATTGTGAAGGAAAAAAAAATAAATACTCCCTCTATCTTTTTATCTGTCGCAGAGAGAAAAATTACACAGATTAATAAAATAATTAATATGTCTAACATATAGTATTTGAAATGTATTTTTTTATTGGAGGTGTAAATACTTTGTTAGTAAAGGAGTTTTTGGATTGGAAATGTATTTTTTTATGGGAGATGTAAATACTTTGTTGGTAAAGGAGGAAAAAATAATAAAGGATGCATTGAAAATGTAAAATGATAGATAAATAAAAACAAATCAAATTCATAAATGTGACAGATAAAACGCGGAAGAGGGAATAATAAAGAGATATCTTTTCACACTAATGTTGTTTTACACTTACCAAGAGCCGAGAGTGGGCTTCGTTTGATATTCCACACGCCTGCCATTCTGACCGTAAATGAGTCCGGAAAATATATACTATTCTGGACAATTTATGGTCAATTCACACAACAACCATTCTGACCCAATTTAAGTCAGAATACGATCATTATACTGATTTTATTCTAGTCAGAATTTTGAATGTTTTTCATACTCATTACTGGTCAAAAAGACATTCTGACTAAAATTGAGTGAAAAAAACTTTTAATATTCTGTCTGAAATTCAGTCAAAATCAATAGTGGTGTTCTTATATTGTTATTGTTATCCTGACCCAATTCTAGTCTGAATGTCCGGACTCAATATTGGTCAGAATGATGCTCTGACTATATATGATTTTGGAAAACTTCAAGCATTCTACCTAAAAGATGGTCAGAATCAACCAGTGTGGACTCTCAACACGTATATTACGACCATATTTCGCATGGATAATCGTGTCACATTCGATCGACCAAACTTTGGTCAGAATGAACGCGCGTAAAATAAACAAAATAAGGGCGAAATTGAAAATAAATTTCGGTATGATAAGATAAAAATTGGTGTGAAAAGATATTTCCATAATAGATGTCGATGGTGATAGTACCCAAATGAAATTAGGATTTATTTTCATTATTTTCCTTTTTCTTTCAAATAAGAATCACGCATCATGTTAAATAGTAAGGTTAATTCAGTCAATCTTTATTACATGTCCCATTACCCTTAAATCTTTTCAAATGTTTTCTCAATGTCAATTAACTTAATAAAAGAATACAATTAGTAATCCATGCAGTGTTAATAAAGAGGTTGCAAGTGTGGGTATCGCTTCAAATCAAGGGTGGATTCATGAATTTATTTCGTGACGATGACAAATTTCTTGGATTGCTCGTATCTCGTTTCCTGGAATCGCCTTACGTAGTTCCCGGATTGAGGGTATTTATAATGACAATACTTGCCAAACCCTAAGGTATATTTCTTTTATTTAAAAATTTGGTAGCGCGCGCAGACTTCGGTGTCGATACGCCGACTTGCGGTGATCGACCCTGGATTCTAAAATAAAAAATTTAATGACAAAACTATATGTTGTAGCTCATCCATAGTGTTTTAACAACAAAAACCCCAGTACGTTATTTTAATACTAAAAAAATATCGAATGGATTCTAAAATAAAAAATTTAATGACAAAACAATGTGTTTTAACAACAAATTTACATTATTTTAATATTTAAAAAATATCGGATCTCAATCGCATAACTGAACCGTCGAATGCAGTTTCACCTCTGATTCAAATTGTGTTTACAACTAATTACTTGGCTAAGTACATTTACAAACAGACAAGGGTCTTACCAAACATAGTCAAAGTTGAACTTGTTTTCCCCGGAATATTTGGAAAAAGACATTCTTTGAATCCTAGTCAAATTTTAAGACATTAAATCTAATAGGCAATTGGGAAATAAAAACATTTTTTATATGTATTGAATTAATTAATCATGATAATTGTTTTTAAGACAATATATTAAAGCATATAAACTATTAATAATTATTTACCTCTTTATCAGTTTAAGCCTGTAGGAGAACTGATAAGATAATATGATATCAGAACGGGATATCATGAGTTCAATTGTGTCGGGAATAAGGAGAAAGGACGAACTATCTTTATAAATGAAGTGTGTGGCTCATAATATGATGATATAGAGGTGTTTGAATGTTTTAATACGAGAGAATATATATTTTACAAACTTAAAAAAAGGGTAAGAAAGAGTGATTTTGGCAGCAAACATAAACACAAATTTGACTGTGTAAAGAAATTATGAAAAAGAAGACAAAAAACTCTGAACAGCTATGTTGAATTGGCCAGATTGTTCTATCTGAGGTACATGTGAACAATTCTTTATGATTTCCAATTTGACCTTCTTCTCTCCCCATATCCTGCAATAATTACAAAGGTAAGTTCAGTTGCTCAATGCCTGCCATTATTAGAATATAATTGTTATATGAAAATTGTATCAAATCACATGTATTATATTTACATGGTATGAGTGTGGTATGAGTGTGTTACAAGAGTGAAAATAAAAAAAGTACTTATGCATGTCCATATTGATCTATTCGTTGTCATACGATAAAATATATCTCTCCTATCGTTTCTTCCCAGGAAACAAAAAGTAGTTTACAAATTCTAAAGAGATATTGATTTGTACTCGGGTACATACCCTAATGATAATCCATTAGAAGTCCTAACGTACGCTTCTCCCGGAGTCAGGATTCGAACCCCGCTTGGGGCATTGTGGTGTTTTCCTTTCGTTTCGAATAAAAAAATAAAAAAATTTAAAGAGATACTGATTTACAAGAATCAAAATGAAAGGAAAAAAAAAATTCCCTCAAGATGAAGGCGATTTAGTAAAAGGAATATAAACGGGCTTGAGCCCATTGATTACATGGGTGGATGCATCACCCCTTGAGCCCATTATACTTTTTTTCTTCTTATTTTTTATATTTCATCAATCTAGAATTTTTTCGAAAGACTTTTGCATAAAGCGACAAAATTTATTCATTCACTTGTGTTCGAAATTCACCGTTTAAATTCCGTCATCGTCGAAATTCATTAATTTTCGGGATTCACAAATTCACCGTCGAAATTCACCGATTTCGGGATTTTCACCGATTTTCGGGATTCACTTTTGTCCTTCTCGATAAAAATTATGTTGTCCTTCTCCCTATAAAAAATATGTAGTTGTTATCAAAAATATTTCGTACTCGGCTTATCCCTAATTTTCCATATTTTTTATATTAGTTTTTTTTAAGAGACATTATAATAACAGATTATTTACCGTCAGTTCTACAACAAAATATCGACTTATTTTCGGTTGATTGTCATACTAGATCAAACTCGGCCAAGTAAAAGATAATAATTGAGTTCAAAATCGATTTTTCATCAATTAATTGTTTTAGATGTGATGTCACGATAACAATATTGTGGAATCATGAAGACGTCTTGTTTTAAAAAGATTAGCATGTGAAGCCTCTCTAGTCTTGTATGTTTGGATCATATGGTATATAGTGTTACATTATATTGTAATTTAAGAGTTATGTTATACGGTTGGATTGATGTAATAAAATGAAATTGAATACATGCACATTACAACGATTGACATGTAATGTAATTCAATTAACAAACTTTCATATAACATGACAAATAACATTCACCCCAACTACCATCCTACCACACTTTTATCTATACCAACCCACACACCAATTCTTGTCTCACCCACATTGTCACCTACTCACCCTTACATCGCTCCACCTTACATTTACCCTTACCACTATCCCTACCTCCCACCCATCACCTCACCCTTTACTCACACCCCACCCTGACCCTCACCCCACCTATCATTACTAGCACATCTACCCACCCCCACCCTACCCCGACCTCACCCACCCGTCCTACATCACTCATTCTAACACGCTCCACATATACCATCATTGTACCCTCACTCAACCATTACCGCACCCTTACCATCATCCTTACACCACATACCCCTACCTTACCCACCCAACTCCACCCTTCATCCCCTGCACCCAACCTCACACCCTTAGCGCAACCACCTTACCCCTACCCCTACCCTACCCCTACCCTTACCTTACTTTACATTTACCCTACATCACCTCACCGTACTCGCACCCCACCCTCACCATTCCTACCCAAACCGCCATGATCGTACTTGATGAAATCAAATAAGTAATCAAGATATAGCTAAAAGGATTGAATAGATTTAGAGAATACATACTTCTCAAGTTCGTATGCTTTTTCCACAAGAAATACTTGATCGTTTTCTCCCCATATAATCAACACTTCCTGCATCTCGCAATTTAGGTTACACTCCAATAATTTGTAACTATATATATAATGAAGCATATGCATGACTTTTTTAATTATAGTTTTTTTTTTTTTTTTTTTTTCAAATGAAAAAAGAAATTAGAATCCACACATACCTGTTGAAGAGGACTAAGATTCACTATGTCGTTTTTCCCCAAAGTCAATCCAACTAAAAGCTCCAATTTCTCCTTTTTGTTCTCAGCAAACAATTTCTGCATGCGTTTGATCACCACACATTCTAAATTAAAAAGTTAAACCAACTTAAAACCCAATAAACCAATAACACTCTCTTCATTGATCGTGACTTATGTACTATCTTTTATACAAAACAAATGAGGTAAACTTAGCATTTTTGTTGTATCTAATGTCTGACCAATCTAGGAATTTATTTCAATAGGCACGATAACAAAATTGAAGATAATATTTATGTTTTCCTTAAGAATAAATCTGCATCGTTTTAATACGAGAAAATATCTCGCGCATCAATTCCGAAGCCATGGTTTTTTGTTTTTTTTTCACGAAATCAATAAATTTTCGTCAAAGTAATTTTTCTTTCAGATGTCAAATTTCTATTTTTTTTCTATAGGTAATGTACTACATAAATTTTTGTTAGAGCGGGGACCATGCATCCCTTATGTGATACATACATTGATCCATCAGTGTCTCGAACCATTGGGGAGTTATGCGTGCCTCTCTTCATAGTGTAGATCTGCCCATGTGAATCACCAACGGCGGATCCATAAACTAGAGCCGGAGGGGAGACTCAAGGAAGGGAAAGTTCTTGGGTGCACCCGCCATATGCGGAGTGTACCCGTGTGGAATGATATGGTTAATCTGTTTCTAGACTAGATTCAAACTGTAAGGTCCAGATTTGTTAAGTGTCACTTTACCATGTGGAAATACCACACAAGAACTACCCCAAGGAAGTGAAGAAGCCGAAAGAAAATTTGAATTACTACTACAATGGTTAAACCTTTGATCGTTATGTAGGATCTATCGATCATGATATCGACTTATATCAAGGACGTGAAAGTGAGTTATGTCACAACCGTTATGACGGTAATATCACTCGTACAAGAATAATGCTACCGACACAATCATCCGTACACGAATGTCACAACCTGATTTTACCTTATTGATTATGACGTTACTTAAAATTAGTGCTAAGTTTGGATCGGGTTAGATTAGTTCGGTTAGATTTGTGATAATACTAGTCGGATTGGTTTGGAAATTTTATACCCACACCAAAACACTTTGGAAATCCGATGGTTTGATTCGGAATGATTTAGTTTGGGCCCGGTTTGGAGTCAGTTACTTACGGGAAATTTTATTATGGTCCTGGACCAATGATGACTTGGTGATCTAGGACCAATAGAAAAATACAAATAACACAAGGGCCTACCGTGTAAAATATAAATCCCATGTATTGACGTTTTTACCCTTCTTATAAGATATTTTATTGGTGGATAAGTATGATATGGTGATCCTGTACCACCATAAAACCACCGGTTACTTATGCCTAATTTTTCTTAAATGCAAGAAAAAAAAAGATAGAGAGCAGATAGTGTATATAGTTCATAAAACAAATAGTTTTAAAAAAAATTTGTTACCTTATCATAATCAAACGAATCTATGAACCATTCCAATGTAAATCGGTTCGGGTTGAAACCAAACCAAATGATTCGATTTACAATTGGATTGAATCATTTCGATTGAATGATTTGGCGCCACTTACTCAAATATCCCAATGTTTTTAACATTTTCTCCTAATAATAAATGGAATATACAAAATTAAATGGGGACATCGATGGGAATTACTTACGTGAATCATATCGTTCAAAAAGAAATCCGGCATGTACAGTCGCCGGTGAATCGACAATGTCAACAGCGACCGCATATTCCTCGCCGTCTCCGGCAACATAATGTCCGATGTATTCTCTGCATTTGCTCGCTTCAGGAATCCCTCATTATCCTTCAATGTCATAGTCAACGCAGAGCTCGCAATAACCACCTTCTCGACAATTTCCGGGAACATCAACGCCACGTTATATGCTACGAATCCACCATAACTAGTCCCAATCACTGAATACTTTTTAACCCCAATTTTCTCCATCAATTTTCCGACGCAATTCGCTTGGAAAACCTCTGATCTTTCACTAGATTTGGTTGTGGATTCACCGAAGAAAACAAGGTCAGGGACGTAGAGGTTGAATTTGGGTGCGAAGAAGACGATTTGCCGGCGCCATTGGAATATCCCGGAGGGTCCGAACCCGTGAATTAGAATTAGTGTGGGCTTAGAATTGGTAGAAGAATTGGGACCCCAGAAGTGGATGGTGGTTTTATCGTCGATTTCAATTGTTTGAGAGGACAGTCCGGCGGAGGAGACGCTACGACGGAGGTAGCTGTTATACAGGGAGGTTATGCTGAAACAATCCGCCATTGTAGCTGTAGGTGAATTATGAAAGCTTTTGAAATGGGAGTGTATTAAAGGAAGAGAATGAGCATATTGAGCATCTTAATAAAGCATATGTAATAACGGCCATGGATTTTGTTGAATTTTTACTCCCGGGAAAATGAAAAAAAAAAAACTTTAGCAGAAAAGAAGGTTGAGTTTACCGTCCAATGTGAATTATAATTTATAAGCCAAACTATCTACTTCAAAAAGTTTCTTGAAAGAAACCTTAATTTATTCAATCATATCCGTTAAACATATGGATAACATAACATATTATTACTTTAGATAGTTATATTTAACAGAAGATATATAAAATCTTGTTAGTATTTCTTTATCGGGATGTTTATACACGACCGACAAATGATTGGAAAAGAGATGGTTTCCACCAAACAATCTTGCATCAGATAGTGCAAAGGTAAAAGATCTTCATCTGGACTATTTAAGCAATGAACACAAACCAAACAATTATATTTTACAGTGAGCTCAATAACACGGGCTTTTACAAATGCCATATAAATCGTCTCCAAAACCATAAGCTCCACTTTGTTATACATACTTATACCATGTTTATACTAATATTGACTTAGAAAAAAAAAATACTAGGCCTACATTACTTACTAGTTACTATAGAATTCGATGTTGAAATAATCGTTTTTTGTAGTCTGTAGAGAGAAACCTCACGTAGAATCGAGATTAGTTGAATGAGTTAAAATGTCACTAAACATTGCTTTCAAAGAAAACAAAAAAGAAGTCTGTAAACATAATATTTATCTTATATTGTGCAAAAATAATGGTCCATACCGGAAATGAAAGAAGAATAATTGGCAGGTAGGGTATCCATTGAATAGCCCTAAAATACTGAATTATTGTAATTCATAAATAAATAAATAAATATAGTGAATTATTGATTTGGAATGTAAATGTTGTGGTAAGTCAATGGAAAGATTGTTTGGTGGATCTTGAAAGCATTCATTCCTTTATAATACAGAAGACAACTCTTGCCACTCATTCTCTTAATATATTCTTTATATAATTCTAGTTTTTTTTTTTCCTTTTTATTATTATATCTAATTAATGTAATATACTACTTCCCGTCTCAATTTGTTTGAGACATTTTAGAACTCATAATATTTTAGGAAACATTATAATAGGTTGTATATATGATCATTTAAAACTTGACTAATTTACCTGTTTATCCTTTACATATGTAACATCATTTTCACGTAATTTATAAAATATATTAGGACAATTTAAGTAATTAAAACAAAAACTCTAAGTCTAATTATAATAATGAGACTTGTTTTAAAATAACCATAAATGAAATAATCGGAACGGAGGCTAGGGAGTATAAAAAACTTCCATGTAGGGACTATTACCAAGTGATTTACTTTTGGATCATGTAAACTTTTTTCACCATAATTATTATGCCAGCTCCACGTCAGACGTCCCCAAATCAACATATTCACGAGGTGTGACTTGATAATTCGATTTAGTAAATGAAACATGTTGTAGAGGTTTTGATGAAATAAATCGTTTCAAGTACTAATGTTTATCTATAGTAATTATTCAAATAATTAGTGGTATCGTTAGTGAAAATCTACATTTGACCATTACACAATAAATATTGGGCTACATTCGTAACGGAATAGACGTAAAATAAAATGAGAAATAAAACGTTGTTCCATATTTCTTTTACGTACTCAAACTAATCACCATCAACCATCATGTTTTCTGTTAGATTGCCTGCAACATCGTCATTCATAATGAGCATTGACGATGCTGGATATCGTCGAGTGTATAATTCGGGTCTAAATACTCTAGAACGTCTTACCAAGAACCGTTAACAATGGAGGTGGATTGTGATGTGATTTAGACTGAGCCTGAGAGTTGGTTTCTCCCAAGTTGCCTACATATCCAATGTATCTAATTGGAATGAAGTCTTTCATAGTTCCTGAGGGTCGTTTTTATAGGGAGGCGTCTCGCCCCTTTTCTTGTTGGACAAGTACATGATTCTTAAACCCTAAGGATCATTACGTGTAAATCTTTTATTTAAGAGATAAATACACTTGCATGAAACCACAAGTTATGTGTCCTATAATTCAGGGATTCTCCCCATCGTTAACCGATCATACAGGCACGTGCTTGAATTATCCTTATAAGGGAAAGCCCTGACGTCCTGCGTCATGCTCCTCAGACTGTCTCGACCAAGGTTACCCGACCTCCCATTATGACAGAGCCGCTCTGCGGTGGTCAGGTCGGGCAAACTGAGATCGACCTCCCACCTGGGGTAAGGTTTGATCTGCACAGGTCCCCTGGTTCCAATATTCTTCATGTACTTATTACAAGGCCACTCTTTGAGTGACACGTGCTGAGGTCTACTCTGACCATCATCATAAGCCCCCCCCCCCCCCCCCCCCCCCAGGTCTGACCAGACCTCGTTTGGGTTGGGTAGACATGACCTAGAAGGGATGCAGCTATGTCT
This sequence comes from Gentiana straminea, assembly GCA_036785695.1. Taxonomy (NCBI): domain Eukaryota; kingdom Viridiplantae; phylum Streptophyta; class Magnoliopsida; order Gentianales; family Gentianaceae; genus Gentiana; species Gentiana straminea. The sequence continues at coordinate 3,708,096 of JAVUPR010000374.1, read as the reverse complement.
TTTCACAGAGTCAAGGTTGGCCTTGCCACGTGGCTGCGTTATTGCCATTAGTTAGTTATGACAGGCGCACAAAACGAAGCATTTCTCTACATGCTATAATGATGTTTGGTTTTCCCAATACCGTTTTTTTGGGGGTTATAACCCCCTAGTCTCGTCACGTCCCTTCAGACGTTACTACGCTCCATTTAAGCCCAGGATTGAAGTCGGACGCTTGCTATTCTAAACTTCAACCATTTCAGAACAAGTAAGCTCTTTGTACCTTGTTTATTTTGATTTCCTTTATAGTTAATGAGTGAGCCGATTATCCTTACTGATAGTTCAATCGAAGCTCTATTTGAATCCGAATCAGAGTCAAAAAACGAAACCCCCCAATCTAGGGTTGTTCCTGAGAAACCTGTTCTTCCACCGGCCGGAAACTCTGTCTCCAAACCTTTAATCAATCGTCGGGGATTCGAACATTTGGTTATAGCCTCTCGATACGATCCAAACTACACCGGTCCGCCGTATTCTTCTGGCACCTCACGATTCGTTTTGAACCTAAAAGCGCACATGGCTTTGAAGTCTCAAGCCGCTTGTCACGGTATTGATACCAAACTGACCGAAAAGGATGTAGCTTCTCTCTGCAAGCAATACAATCTGGAGAATCCTTTGTTCAAACCTACCGTTCCTGCTCCTGGTGTTTATGCCTATCAGGCTCCGGCCGGCTGTTGTGATGTTTACAAGAAGCAACTCCTTTGTGGCCCAAGGTTTCGTATGTCCGACTCTCCGATCTGTTTAGGTATCGGCCCAAATAGTTCCAAATAGTATAAGGGCGATAGTAGGTTTCGCTATCGGGTGCCGGTGCGCTTGCATTCCCTTCACCGTCTAGACATTCTTTTTATCGCTTTCCGGACGACCGCTTTCCACGGCAAGGAGATTTCTACAAAGAGATCCAATTTACCGAGAAGGGCGAATCCTCTTACAAAGGATGGAAATCCCGATTCTTCTTCATCTGCCCGGAAGTGGAGGCTCCCCTGGGTAGATGGAACTCTGCTAACTTGAGCAGCGATCCTCGGCCCACAAATGTTGATAAGAAGCAGATATATGACATCCGGAAAAGTGGTGTCTATATTGGTGTAAAGAAATTCTCTTCTAAGATGATCGAATCGGCCCGACTTCCGACTGCTGGGCCCGACCCTTATATGGAATTAACCAGGGCGGAATATAGAACTTGTAGGACATTTGCTTTAACTGTGTTTTCTATTGTCGAATTTATGAAACACTTGTACTAATTCTCCTATGCTTTCCCTTGGACAATGTCTTTTTTTGTTGAGCTGGTAGCCGATGTTGACGAAGAAGAGGAGATTCCTTCTGAGGGTCATTTGGAACAGGACTCAGAGAGAACAGTGATCACCGACCTGGGTGTTGCTCGGTCTGCAGGGAATGTGCTGAGCCCCGAAACGACTAGGATCTTGTCCGAGCACCCGGAGGATCCCCTGGCTTCCTCTGTTCCAGTCACTCCTATAGAGGTGGAGGATGAGAAGGAGAAAGGAGAGGAGTTTCGGCTTCAGAAAAGGAAGCAAGTGGTGGTTGTGGATACCCCTCGACGGGGTAAGTCGAAGAAAAAGAAGACTGTCCACCGCCCTATCAAGGAGATTGAAGAGGTTGACCTGGAGGATGAGCCGCCCGTGGGTCCGGGGAGTCTGGCCGAGCTGTCCGACCAGGACTTGGCTGCTGTGGTAAGTTGTCCTTTGGGGTCCAGACCTTATATGCCTTGTACTTTTATTATTTATCTAACTAGTTAACTTTTCCAGGGTGCCCAAATTGGTCAGGAGTTTCTGCACAGACTCACTGAGTCGTCGGCCACCAAGGAGGCTCAAAAGAAGAGCATTGAGGAGCTGCAAGTGAGCCGGGAGAGGTACAAAGAGGCATTTAAGTCTAAATATGAGGAGATCAAGGCTTTACAGAAGCAGCTCGAGGAGGTCAAGACTCGGTGTATGGCAGAACTTCAAGCCGCATTCGACAAGTACACCGTTGAGAACTCTGAGTTGGGCCAAGCATTGGTTAAAGCTCGAGGTGAAAGGGATGCTATGGAAGCCTCAATCCCTAACCGGGTCAACCAGTGTTCGTCATGAGTAAAGTCTTCATCAACGTTGACCTTAAATCGAGATTAATAATACGCATTTTATATTAAATCACACGTTTATATTTAATATTTAATGTTATGTGATTTATATTATGTAAATTGGTATTTACTCGTTTTTATCCGATTTACTGTGCGATTAATGTTGATTTTACAGATCATTACAAATCGAGAAGATTAGTGTCATTCAATCAATTATCTCAAGATAATGAAGGAAGGAAATCGGAGCATTAAATGAAAGATTAATCAGATCAACACGCAAGCGTGCAGTGGGGAACAAGTCAGACAAAGAGACGCGTTTAACACGTGTAAAAATGGCTCGGTCGACCGAGCCTATCCATTCGGTCGACCGAGAGTGTCGGCTCGGTCACTTACGGGATTTTCGCGTGTATATCTTCTAGATCCTCCCTAGGTCGGTTACAGCCTCTATATAAGCAGTAGCTACGAAATTTGTAAAACAGACCAAAAAAATATACCTTAGAATATCATTCAATAAAATCACTCTATTCATATCTTGATTCATTGTAGTTTATTGAGGGTGTTTCCAGCAATTTAAGGGCTGCATTATGTAAGCCTTTATTTTCTGTTTCTTTTCTTTTAAGTAATTAATTCCCCCCAATTATGCTTTATTGTTTGAGTTAGTTAATTCATAGCTAGATGATGTAGATCTAGGTTATGTTGTTATGGATGTGGCGAAGCCTTGTCTATGAGGATCCCATAACCTACGTCACATATTTAGTTTCTATCCATGAATCTGCTTAGTTTAATTAATGCGTATCTATGTTAGTTTATATGAATGCTTTACGAATTACTGTTTAATCTGTTCTGTATGATGAAACGCTGAGAGATACGTTCAGGGATGTAATCTGGGGGAAAAAGACCATTCGGTCGACCGAGCCCTATCATTCGGTCGACCGAGCCCTATTTTATCCGTTAAATAGCCACGTCTTTATGGTTAGGTTAACTTAATAGAATTTATTATCTCAGTAGGTATGGCTATGGCTACGTTACTCGCTTAGTTTAATTAAAATGTGTAAAAAGGAAATACCAATATAAAACTCTTAGGTAGGCTTATGAATTGATCTTCGGACGTTCAGCGTTATCTAAGTAGGTTTATATTTGGGGATTGCTAGCACCTGATTATACATACGTCGTAGATTAGCATGAGACTATAACTTGGTAATTGCTAGTTGGACGAGAGCTTGAGTAATCGTTTAGGAAGTACGCCTAACCATAGGAATGTTGCCTAGACGAGGTGTACGGTTAATATCGGCATCCTTAGAGTCGTAAGCGTGTGAGTTATATGAGATGGAGGCACCAAAAGGCGAAGTCACGTAACAATAACACAGTGATTTAGTGACCTACCGGTGCTAAGTCAAGTTAAAGAGGATGACTCCCGTAGCCAATCTAAGATAGATACAAACGGATTGACGATTAATAAGTTCGGTTTATTATATAAATTATCTAGGTCCAAACGATAAAGACTATAATTGGGGAGGTTAATTACGTTGTGGTCGTGTCTTTACCTTTCTTGTCTTATGTTGGTCATAGACCGCCTCTATGTCCTTGACATATTTAATTAATTGTTTGTATATAAGATGATCCACAATTGGTTCCCTGTGGGATCGACCTTGATTCACTATAGCTATACTACGATGGGCCTAGTCCTCTTGCTAGTATTGGTTTATGGTGGTCAAGTATATTATAACCTGATTGACCCCGATCAGTCTTCTGACCACCTAGCCCGAGCTCTGAAAGCTTTGCTGAACCTAGTCATGCAGCATGGCTATATTGTTGGGGTTGATGAGGCGAAGGAGCAGCATGCCGAGCTAGTTCTTTCCCAGCTTCCGCATCATAAAACCATGTACAAGGTGGGTGCAGGCCAGATTTATGGCGACCGCCTGAGAGAATTTAAGGAAGGAGAGGGCATTGGGGCCAAGTATGCTAAACGCCGACTTGCTCCTCAAAGCACTGAGCCGACTCCTTCTTCGACAGAGCAACATCCTGATGGCCAGAATTGATTGCTCTTTAATGTTAAGATGCATTTTATTAAAAAAAACTTGTTTGCTTTTTTGGATATTTGTGGTGCTCTGCGCCAATGTACTTCTATTTCTTTTTTGAAGTATTTTTACTTTTATTTTTTAAGTATTTTTATTTGTGTTTCGAAATTTATTTTGATTTGAATACTTACCTGGTATCATTTATATCCCTCAGTATGGCATGCTTTACTTCTCGTAGTGGATGGCATACTTGGTTTTTTAATTTTGAGCCTAGTATGTTTTTTTGTGTTAGGACCTGCAAACTTGAGAAGCTTGTGAAATTCAAGCTTTCTGAGTATGTCCTGCAGTACTCAGTAAAAAAATTGGCCTGCCATGCAGACTCGGAAAGCTTGTGAAATTCAAGCTTTCTGAGTATGATCTGCAGTACTCAGTTAAAAATTTGGCCTGCCCTGCAGACTCGGGAACCTTGTGGAATTCATGCTTTCTGAGTATGCCCTGCAGTATTCAGTTAAAAAGTTGGCTTGCCCTGCAGACTCGGGAAGCTTGTGGAATTCAAGCTTTCTGAGCATGACCTGCAGTACTCAGTTAAAAATTTGGCCTGCCCTGCCAATTGACGATGCTGGATATCGTCGAGTATATAATCCGGGTCCAAATACTTTAGAACGTCTTACCAAGAACCGTTAACAATGGAGGTGTATTGTGATGTGATTTAGACTGAGCCTGAGAGTTGGTTTCTCCCAAATTGCCTATGTATCCAATGCATCTAATTGAAATCAAGTATTTCGTAGTTCCTTAGGGTCGTTTTTATAGGGAGGCGTCTCGCCCCTTTTCTTGTTGGACAAGTACATGATTCTTAAACCCTAAGGATATTACGTGTAAATCTTTTATTTAAGAGATAAATACACCTACATTAAACCACAAGATATGTGTCCTATAATTCAGGGATTCTCCCCATCGTTAACCGATCATACTTGCACGTGCTTGAATTATCCTTATAAGGGAAAGCCCTGATGTCCTGCGTCAGGCTCCTCAGACTGTCTCGACCAAGGTTACCCGACCTCCCATTATGACAGAGCCGATCTGCGGTGGTCAGGTTAGGCAAACTGAGATCGACCTCCCGCCTAGGTAAGGTTTGATCTGCACGGGTCCCCTGGCCCCAATATTCTTCATGTACTTATTACAAGGCTACTCTTTGAGTCACAAGTGGCGAGGTCTACTCTGGCCATCATCAAGTATCACCTTGTAAAATCAATTTGTATTTATATTTCTTTCAAAATATACCTCTAATCTTACTCATTAATTACACATAATCATTTATCCTGCCAAATAATGTAAATAAAAGGCATATAATATAAGTCAATGTAATACAACACATTAAAAAAAAAGTCAATGTAATACTAAATGAACACTATTATTACAGTTCGTTTCACAGAGTAGCATCAAAGTCGCTTTGGCCGAGTGGTTAAGGCGTGTGCCTGCTAAGTACATGGGGTTTCCCCGCGAGAGTTCGAATCTCTCAGGCGACGATATTTTTGCTGTTTTTTCCTTTAACCATGAAAAATGATTCTTAACTGTTTGCTTCTTAAAAATTCATCTATTGATCTTTTTTTTTTTTTTTTGAGGAAACTTCTAATTATCTTCTGCTACCATTAAATCCAATACCTTCATCTAGTACAGTCATTATTAATAAATGTGTTTATCTTTTCTTTGTGTACGTATTTATGTATGGGTGGAGTGGGGGTTGTGAATTTGAATTATTTGTTTGCATCTATATATACCTGCACCATGTAAAATTCATGAATTTTCATTTACCAATCTCTATCGTCTGTCAGCATGATCTGTTCTTCGGCTTTTCTTAGATGTATTTATTTATGCCTGTGAAAGATTGAATATGAATATGTTTATACAAGCTGAATAGTTATGCAGATTCACAAAAAGCACATCCAAAAGCAGCACCATATTTTGCTGTGTGTTTTTATTAAACAACAAGATAAACGAGTTCTGGGGTGATGAGGTGAACTACATATCATACACTTTAATCTCTTCTTTGAACTACATTCTTTTATCTTTTATGATTTTGTTCTTTAATATGCTCTGTGTGTGTGCTTATCGGGTCCGGATCCTCGGCTTTTCGAGTCCGGCTTTGCAGACGTGGCCGCATCGGGGCCGCTCGTTCCAGGTCGGGGAGAGAGAGCAAACACTCTTGGGCGGTGTCGATCATGCCAAAAGAAAGCAGGGGAAAGACTGGGATCCAAAAGCAGAGGATCCAGTCGCGTGTTTATCTTGCTGAGTTTGCTATACCCCTGTTGGTGCAAAAAGCACCTAAACTTAGCTAATTAACTTCTGCACAATATGCTCATCCATGGTTCAAACAAAAGAAAAAAAAATACAGCAAACTGAACATAAAAATGCAATCTTTAATTTCACATAGTAATCTATAAACAACAATTAAAATATAAACTGCAATCCAGAAAAGAAAAAAAGAACAAAGATTTATTAATCCAATAATCAAGCACAAGCACAAGGACTATCAACAAGAACAGCATCTTCTTCTCCACTTCTGAACAGCAAATACCCAACAGCAAGCCCCAATACAACTGCAACAAACACCCCGCCATTAAACGACATAATCGCCAGCATCAACAGATACCCAATCGCCGAATTGAGTCCAAATAGAACCGACCCGATTATTCTCGCACCGGTCCACTTCTTCCCTTTTGCTCCTCCGCCCAGCAACGGAACGGCCGTCGAATCTATTCCGCCGCCTTGTGATTTGTTCAAAGATGAAATCAGCTTGAAGCGGAGGCGACAGTCTTCCAAGTATTGATAAAATACGGAGAAGATTAAGCAGGCTAATAAGGTGATTAAATAGCTTAACCATGAATCGGTTTTCCAGAAATCGAATAAAAGGGTCACCGATTTGCTCCAGTAAAAGGTCATGTGCATCATCTTGCTGCTAAAAGTTCGGATTTTTGAAGGGTATGAAGAATTTCTTTGTCTGAATCGGTGGGTTTGATTGGTGAAAAGAGAGGCGTTGCTTACGGATTCAGCAAACACAAGTTATAGAACCAATTTGCTTGTCGGAATATTGTTCTGATTCTTTTCAAGGGTATAATATAATAATGATTATATATACACACATATATTTCCTTCTCCTAAATTATATCGATATAGGTCTTTTTGATATTTAAATAGATTTAAGAAATAAATTGATCCACTCAAAAAAAATTAATTAATTGATAAATGTCATCAACTAAAATAAATATACTATTAAATATTATATCAGTAATATAATACTTATAAAGTAACAAAAAAAGTATTGAATTATTGTGGTATCTTAACCCGAAGTATCCGAGTTCGAATAACAGTTTGCGTGCGTATATTACGTTTCAAAAGAAATTAAAATAATAAGAATTAAAAGTAAGAAAAATGGTCTAGATTTTTTAATTTTTTTATTTAAGAGGATATTTATATTAAATGAAACAAAAATTGTACAATCGTTTAAAAAGCATAAAAAAAAAAAAAAAAAACTGGTATAGACTATTGGGTGAGATTTATAATTAGAGTAAGGTTTATGTTACAATCTTTTTAACTCAACGAATAACACAAATTGATATGATTGGGAGACCTCTAATAATGTGGCATATATTTTTATGATTAATCTCACCGTGACATTAAGTTATGACATTCGTCGTGTGATAATGATAGTGACAGTAACATTATTCTTATTTTACGAGAATACCGGTGCGTTAATAAATGAGTGATGTTAATACCACAAAGGTTATTTCACAGTAAGTTGTTTAATACAATTTTGTATCTTAATTACATTAGATCTATCACACTAATCAGTGAATCTCATATTATGATCAAATATGAAAGAAAAAAATATTATGTCAATTATTATGAAACAAAATTGTGTTATGATATTTTCAATAATAAATACTAGTGACTGCCAGGTCGGGGATGGTTCATCTGTTTTTGTGTTTCATGATGCCTGGGTGGACTTCCCTACTTCGTTCCGAGTGTCGCATGCAGGGCACGATCTCCCGACAAATTGTAAAGTGGCGGATTTGTTCATTCCTGGTACACGACGATGAAATGCTCCACTAGTGCATGCGCAATTCCGAGGTTGGGAGAGTGATGCGATTCTCCGTACCCCGATCACACAGGGCAATCATTTGGATAGACGTATCTTGCATTATGAGAGCTGAGGAATTTATACAGTTAAATTTGACTATCGCCTGACATTATCTCTTTACATGCCAGGGTTGAAGGGGGGAGCAGCTTCCGGATCAGAAGGTCGGACAAAGTGTGGAAGCAATGTTGGGGGGTTGTAGTCCAGCCACGTATCCACCATTTCTTGTGGCGATGTTTACATTATTGCTTGCCAGCAGCGTGTAATTTGGCCAAACACAACGTGGGAGATGGTAGGTGTCTTTCATGTGGGGCCGCAAACGAGACCATGGCGCATGTACTTTTTGAGTGTCAAATGGAGATTAGGGTATGTGAGCGGACATCTTTCGGGGCTCTGGTGCGACTGGGAGATTTTCGGACTTTAAGGGCTTTTGTGCGATGCTTCATGATCGGTTGTCGTGGGAGGATATGGCGGAGTTTACATAGGTGATGTGGCATATTTGGAAGGCGCGGTGTAGTGCAATTTACGACGGGCAGCCGGTGTATATTTATCGTGTGTGCTCTTCGGCCCTCAGTGCAGCGAGAGAGTTCTTTCAGACCGCTCAGATACCTAATATGGGGCAAGAACAACAGTTGAGGGATCGTTGGGAGCGGCCGCCTGCTGGGACGATAAAATGCAACGTTGATGCCTCAGCCACTCCGAACGCTTCAGGGATAAGGCTTATCTTTTGTGACCACCAGGGATCCATTCTGGCATCTTACTCTTTCCACCTAGATCCAGGCATATCGGTGACAATGTTGGAGTTGAGGGTGATCCTCATGGCATTAGTGGAGGGGCAGCTCTTAGGCCTTTCGTAGTTGTTGGCGGAGAGCGATTGCCTTGTCTGTGTTCAGCGGCTGCAGCATCGTGAGGACGACTTCTCTTCTTGTGGTAGTTTAATACAAGATTGCATTGCGGAGACGACCCACTTTTCGACGGTTGGTTTTTCTTTTGTTCGGCGTACTGGCAACGAACCAGCATATATTCTTGCGCGACTAGGCGCTGATTCTTTAGGTGTAATTGCTTGGAGAGCACATCCTCCAAACTCTGTTACTACTGCAATTTTGACGGATTTAGTTGATTAATAAAAGTGTTTTGTTTCTCAAAATAAAATAAATAATAAATACTAAAATAAAAAGTAGGTGTGGTGTTTTTTTTTGTTGAAAGGGTTAGCCGGTTAGGTGTGGGGTTTGGTGTTCATGTTTTGTGAATAAAAAAGTGATAGCGTGCCAAGGAAAGTACTTTGTGAATCACGTCCACACTTTTGTACTAGTACAGTAGTACTTTTTAATCAATCAAATTTAGAAACAATATATGAATCCTTTATTTTTAAAAATTAATAGTACTTTGGTATTTACAAATATATATATATATATGTATGTATATATATATATATATTGTGTAACGTTTTAAAACACGTATTTTAATCAACTCAAAGTAAAGATAATCACGAACACAATTAAACTCGAGGCAACTTGAACTAAGACTGTCTCCAATAGAGACTTTATTTACACTCTAACTCTTGCATTTCCAGTATTTTACCATATAACTTTATTGGTACTCTATCTGAAAAAATGTTACTTGAATCTACATATATGGAGTATCCCCTCAAGGTGAATAGTGTGCACTTTCCCTTCGTTTTGTGGTGGATGAATATAAAAAAAAATAAAAAATTGTGGTTAGATATATAGTTGAAAGAAAATGTGTTTGAAGGATGTTTTTTATAAAGTGTTAAAAAAATATAACTGGAACAGAAAACGACGTGTTTAAAGTGTTATTTAAAGATATATTATTAGAGACCGTCTAACCTTGAGCTTGCTTCGAGTTCAAGTTCATACTCGGACTTGAGTTTGTAAATTTAAAGTGCGTTCAACTCAATAAACTTAATGTTTGACTAGACTCAAATCATTTACATCCTCAGGTAAGACGACCAAATTGCGGATCAAAATAAAATGTTTACACTAAAGCCACAAAATTGCACTACACGCCTATGAATTACAAATGAGATGGTGACAAATCCAGAAAATGTTTCTTCAGAACCACAAATCCGCTTCAAAATAATTTTGAAGGATTTAAAAAAAAAAAAAATCCACTGGGGCCGGGCCGGTGCCCCATTGAGATGAACGTCGGTTTGCCTCTGGTGGTTGCTCTGAATGGAGGGTGTTACATATTCGATTCGACTCATTTCAGCTTGGATTTCAAAGAGCTCTTCAAAGGTTTAGCTATAGGTTGAGCTATGGACTTCCGTGAAATCCTATTCAGATCGTACTTCACGGATAATAATGCCGAAACAAGTGCAAGCAACATTGTCGGGTACATGAACACCGTTTTGGTTGGATCGGTGTTTACTTGCTTACCGAGAATCCCTTCTTTCACAAGGCCCCAAATAACGAGAAGTGTCCCGAACATGCTCATCCTACCTGGCTTCACAACGCCGATTAGTCCTCCAGCCACTGCAAAGTAGCTTCCAGCTAGAACCTGGTCCAAGAAGAGCAAGATATTTGTAAAGCAAGTAGAGACTAAAGAGGAAAAGTTTAAATTTTTGGAGAAAGTTTCACTAAGAACACCAAGAATGCCAATGGGGGACGAGTATTAGTGCCCTATCATGTTTTATCTGTCACTTTAGCACTTAATGTTTTCCTCATATTATCTATCGTTTAACAAAAATCACTGTAGTATTTAATGTTATTGCTCTAATTCGGTCCCTTTAAGCCACTCTTCTTTGCTACGACGACATTTCTTGGTAGGAGAAAGAAAGGGCAGTCTAGTTGATATAATACAAAAGTGGCTTGTTTACTGAGACGGAGGTAGTACCATTTTAAACAGTTATGAGATGAAAAACTCGCAAGCAAACTCAGACTGGCCATGTTTTAGAGATTGTCTTCTCCAACAGGGAAACAATGAAGCTCAGAAAAAAATTCTAAAGTGCACAACTATGCAAGATTTTAAAGAAACGAAAAAAGAGAAGAGTTATGTACCGAACCTCCAAGCGTTGCAAGTCAACTACAGCTGAAGCATTTTTTGCATCAGTCAGGTTATATATGCTAAGAAGATTATCCCATTTTGGCATAGTCTTGTCATTGATTAGGACATTCACGAAAGCTCCTGGATAAAGTAGGGCCTTCACTACAGGAAGAGGAAAGATTTCACTGGCAATCAACTGGGACGATGTCACCTGAATCGGTGTTGTGCATATTCCAGATCTACATGGAACCCTGAAAAAGTGCCAACAATTAAGTCAAAAGTATTCAGCAATTTAATGCAGGAGCAATGCTGTCTTTTTGCATCGGAAACTGGCAAACTATCAGCATACAACCAATAATGTACATCTAGGAATAGATTGAATACTGTATAATGCCAAGTTTGCAGGGATTCGAAGTTACGGAAGGGGATCATAGAAAGAAAAGTGCAAGAAACAATGCTACCATAATCAACCGATAATCAGGAATTTACTCGTTATAGTAATATCGGCTTTCTTGTCCAGAACTAATTTTGCATTGCTACAATACACAGGGAACACATGGGATCTTCTCCTCACAAGTGAACTGACTGGAATGTTCAAGTTACTAATGCCAAAAGGATACGACAAATATACTCGATACACATGAAAAGGTCAACATTTTGAAGTGTTTGTAACTGTATGATTAAAGCATAAAGCAAGACTAAACAGACTGCAAAATTACAAAACATTGGCATAGATAGGAATTGCCTAATAAACTACTTTCAGAATGGAGCATAAAACCAGAACACCACAAGAAACCAAATTAAATTGGCATAATGCTTTCAAATAATCAGACTAAAACTTAGCAACATTACAAATGATATTAAACTTTCATCAGAAATGTTTATACTCTGGCAACTCCCATAATCAAGGATGAAGGTCAATCAAAGAAGCTACCAATCAAACATATCAAAAAGGGACGGCCCAACAAATTAGGAACTTAGAACCAAATTTTAGAGGAAAAACCATTGATTTCCAGTACAAAAAAATCGACCCAATAAATAGAGCATAACAACAAAGTGTCTATAAGCTGTACCAGTTCAATTATGAAAAAAAGTAAGAATCTTTAGCCAAACAAACTACAACCCAGGTACTAAAACAGCATAAAATCATAAGCCCAGAAGGAATAGTGCGGTAATTTTGTAAAGTTAAGCAGTTATGTTTTAGATCACCTGAAAAGAGGGACCTGGAAAATGATCAGTACAAGAAAGATGCGAGATGCATAGGTAGATATATTTCTCCACTTTCCCTTTGATGAGGATGCAGGATTCGGTCTTGAGGACGGACCCGCCATCAGAAATTCTGACCCGTATAGCTGTTTGGATTGCTGTTTTTGTGTTGTTGGAATTATGTTTATAGATCTGTTGTTTTTGTGAATTATGAGTGTATTGTGAATGCGACCTCTGATAGGCCTATCTGGTGATTATTCCCTATGAGAAAAAGCTCAAAACCAGGAAAAGAGGATGGAAAGATGTATTTTACTTGATTTGTTTGTTTTTTTTTTTTTTTTTTTCGAGTTCGAGCTAGAATCAAGTTACTCGAATAATCGAGTCAATAACAAGCTTCAAATTATATTAACTGAGTCGCTTGTGAGTTAATCGGCTTTATTAAATAATCATTAAATAAATAAATAAATAATCGAGCCTACACCCCTAAAAAAATAATTTTAGTTTCAAATCGAGTATTTAACTAGTCGAGTTATATCGAGTATTTATGACTCAAGTCGAGTTTTAAGCCTGAGTTTTTCTAAGTTAAGTCGGGCTCAAACTCTAAGAAGTATTGATTCGATTCGACTCAATTACACACCTACTATGCACAATGTGAAAGGGAGGGATGAAAACGGAGGTGGTTTTAATTTAAAAATAGGGATTTTGACACTTTTACAATAAGAATTTTTACAAATAACCCTAAAAAAAATTACAATAGGTATTTCGATATTTTTAGTCCTTCATGTTTTAGCTTTGTTTCAAAAATAACTCTTATCTTTTTGAATGACAATTTTAGTCTCGTAAAGCTAAACGTTGAATTCGACATGACAACCATGTGTGATTACATTTCCCATCTAAAATCGACATTCTCCTGTCGGATTCAACGTTTAGTCGACGTTAATTTATACTTCTAATTGAGAAATTGTCTTAAAATTGAAACAAATACAAACTTAAGGAACCAAAAATGTCATTCAAAATCATAATAGTTATTTTTAAAACAAAATTAAAATATGATAGACCAAAAGTGTTTTTATTTTATTTTTTTTTTTTACTAAGATGGATTAAAAGTGTTAAAACCCATTTACACAATACATACATATATACATCATACCACACCACATTAATACAATAGTCTATGAAACTACCTAGACCCAACACGTTTATAATTCGAATTGAATGGTGTGGATGATTTTGTTCGTGTGGGATGAAATGTAATGACATGGTTTCATTTATGCATTTAGCTAGTGAAGGAATAAAACAATTATATTCCGTGATAAATTATACAAAAAATGGTGGATGAAGACGACGTTTAGTGGGTGACGGGTGTAGCGCAAGGTGCGATGTATGGTAGTAGGGTGGACCATGGTATGATGAGTGGTGGTGAATGATGGTGGTAGTACAAATGGCGGTGGTAACGAGTGATAATGACATGGTGGTTGGTAGCGGATGTTAGGTGGAGGGATTGGTGGTGATAATGTGTAACCAGAGGCAACTGCATTAATTTATGAATTCAAAAATTTATCATATTTTGTAAGTATTAAACTTAGTCTTATATATTTTAGTTCAATACAAATCAATATATAAAAATAAGTCCGTCAATCTCATAATAACCATGTGAACATTAATATTATCCTCATTATAATATATTTTTAGCTGGTCGACTGACCCATATAATACAAAGGTGCAGCCGACCCTATTGTGTAACTATAGGAGGCTTCGCACTATCAGGGTCGGTACATTCGTACGATGTGGATACACAATAATTTACTATAAAACACGAGTGTTTACCTCTATAAATGATCTACAATGTGAAACGTAAAATTAAGAGCATTCACAACGAACGCATATACAAGGACGTAGCTACATGGTGGGCTTAGGGTGGCTAAGTCCACCCGGTTGCTATTTTTGATACACCGAAAAACCTATATAATCCAGTCTTACACAGTCGGTTATCTTAACATAGTCTACCCGACTGTACTTAGATAGTACACGAGCCCACCCGAAGATAAATTCCTAGCTCCGTCATTGCGCATAAATAATACTACCTAAAAAAAATCTAATTTTATATACCAACCCAACTTAAAAGAATGAGGCACATGTCTTGGTCATTGCATTTGGTCCCCTATAACTAAAATTCATTGAACCAGCCCAATTTTAGAGACTTCAGATCTAAATACCGTAATACTATTATAATATGGTCTTTAATTACACCACAGTATTCATGAATCACAGTAGAATTGACTTTGAGTCAATTATAAAACAAAAAAAAATCGATTTTTCTTAAATGTATTGTAAATATCGATTTTGAAAAATTATGTTTATGGCTCCAAAATCAACCTTAACATGATTGATTCTGAGATATTGATGTGGTACATTGACAGGTAAGGTGCAGAGGGTAAAATTGGAGGGGTCCAAATAATAGTCATGTTAATAACATCTTCCTAATTTGATTTGAGCTGTTTAAATAATGGAATGTTTGTAAAATATGTTTTATGCCACTGGATCGTATGTTCCAAAATAATTTTGATACAAAATCATCATCAATTTTTTCCAAAACATATAATCACAACGGACCGTAACATCATATTAAAAACAACGAGTCAACGAAAATTCACTGATTTCTATATCGATTTCTTTTCCTTCCTAAAGTGACTTTCATTTAATTAAAACTTAAAAGTTACAATCGTTCGATGAAAATTAGTTTTTTTAACCGTAACGAATGTATCATCACCCTACTATAGTACTATATAACCTAAAATTGATGTGATGCTACTTGAAACACCGGACTTAACAGATAATTCCAATGCAGTGACTCGTTATTAGAACGGATCGTTGAATAACTATCATGTGTACGACTATATAAAATTTTGTCTTTTTATATACGCGACAGTCATCCGAAAACACGTTATGATGAAGAGTTTTTGCATCAAAATTACCCGGATGGCCGGATTTAACGCTTAGATTTTTTATTTTATTTTATCAACGGCTTAGAATCTGACCCACATTCTCCTGAAAAAGAAAAATCTGACCCTACACTTAATCCCAATCCAACGGTTAATTATTAACCACGCCTTTCACCAACTGGCCTTTGAAACACGTTGTGGCTCCTGGTACTTCCACGAACATATCCTTATTACCGTCCGATAAAAAACAATCGGACGTTTCACCTTGTTTACAATTCGGCTGTCTTCTTCACTTTCCTCTGTGAAGCAAGCAAAGCATTAACGTCCCGCTCTTTTCTTCCGACAAACAACTAGAAAGCTTTCTACATTCTTTCTCTGCATTTTCCAGGAAAATTTCCTGCATTTTCTCCGACTCCCTCCCTCTCTCTTTTTTTTTTTGGGGTTCTGAGATGATGGAAATGCAAGACCAAGCTACAAGCTTTAATCTTCCGGCAAACTCTTTACCTTCAAGCAGTGAAAGATCTTCCAGCTCGGCCCTTCATCTTGAAACCAAAGAAGGTTTATTTTGTGACATTTTTTTGGGTGCTTTTTAGTTCTCGTCTTCTTGCTAAGAAAAAAGATGAAAATTTTAACTACATTTTCTTTTGTGGGCATCAGGGTTACAAATGTATAAATTTTCTTTCACTTTGGAGTAATTTGTAGCTTTTCTGTTTAAGATTCAGTTTGAAGTATTAACTTGTCTTAGTTTTCATTGGGGACAGTACATGCATGAGCTTCTAGATTTTAGGCAATTCAGGAATTAGTTCAGGAAAAGGCGGCAGAAAATGTTCAATTTCTGCATTTTGGGCCAGCTGATTTGCTTTTGGGGACAAATTGTTGTAGTTAAAGATGAGGGTTTTGGAGAAAGATTCTAACTTGGGGTTTAAATTAATTGTAGGTATGGAGAGTGATGATGAAATAAGGAGAGTTCCTGACCTAGGTGGAGAAGCTGTGGGTGCATCAGCTTATGGCCAAGGAGGTTCAGCTGCTGGTACGGTACATCAATCGGCAACAGGATCAAGAAAGAGGGGCAGAAGCCCAGCTGATAAAGAAAACAAAAGATTGAAGAGGTGACTGTACAACCCTGTTCTTAATTAATTTAGTATTTCTAAATTCTGCCTGTTGGGGATGCTTATTAATTGTTTTGCGTAAAAACACCACAAAACTCGAGCCTGATAGTGCTTCTTGAGTCACTTTGGGTGGATTCAATAATTATTTTGGTCTATCCTTACAACGTTATGTCTAATCTTTTTTGACACTTTCCCTAACCTTCCCAAGTGGGATAATGAAAACATAGCAAAATACGAAAAAATTGGTTAAAGTCCACGGGATCGTCCACAGTGGGACTACTGGACTTTTTGCTACAGTAGCATATAGTGGCTAGATACTATGCTATTATGATTGATAATGGTGAAAGACTTGATATGATTTACAAGAAGATAGATCATATGAAAAAGAGGCAGTTTTTCAAGGGATATTAAGGATGATGGTGGTGGTAAGCTGCACAAGAAAACTGTTGTTGTCAAGATGCTGCACCCAGGGCATTCTTTTAATGGACTAATGACTGCTTAGTATATATGATTGTTAAATGCGTTGATGGCTTTGGTGACTATGCTTAATGTATCTGTTTGATGACGGCTTTTATGGCTTTGGTGACTATTTTGATGGCTTTGGTGTCAGGTTTGTTTGATAGCGTCTTTCTTTGCTATCAGTCAAAGCTAAAACTACACAGATACTATAAATTTGATAATGATTTGGAGTATCATTAGACGTTCGTTATATATGTGGAGTAGTGTGGTAATTATACCGTGTTGTGTTGTGTTGTGTTTGGTGAAAAGATTGCTTAGGAACCGAGTTTCTGCTCAGCAAGCTAGGGAGAGGAAGAAGGCGTATTTGATTGACTTGGAGACTAGGGTTAAGGAGCTGGAAACCAAGAATGCTGAGCTGGAGGAACGTCAGTCCACTTTGCAAAACGAAAACCAGATGCTTCGACAGGTATGTCTACCATCTCTCTCTCTCTTTTCCTCTGTTTTGTTTTAATGAGAACCAGATGCTTAGAGACTGTTTTTACTGATAATGTTAGGTTTTGATTGAAAGCATTTCTTTAAACACTCTCAGTTTTTATAGTGTGAAATTGTAGTTGTTGTAAATAGAGTGAATGAACAATTTTTGCAGATATTGAAGAACACGACAGCAGGTGGTCAAGACGGGAGGAAGTAGGGTATACCATGAACGGAGGAGGCGGTGCTAAGCCTATCAGAGGGACTTTTTTTTTATGTCAAATAACTTATATAATCTAGTTTAATCCATCATGCCAATCGTAGGTTAACCCACTCGATCATATGAACACAGTCTATTAGCCCATCTGAATACAAGTTCTTGGATTCGTCTTTATATGCATGTGTTATATGTGGGGTGGGGTGGGTACAAAGATTAGTATATAGAATGTTGGTAAATCAAGTGTTGAAACTAGATTAGGACAATTAATGGCTGCTTAAATCTGAGATTTGACTCTTAATATATGTTATGATGCATTCCTATTTTCGCCTTCATTGAAGATCTTTTGCGGAATGATACATTCGTAGTGAAAGTCAGAAATCATGAAACAAAAGCCAGTAAAAAGATTACTGCAACTTGTTTTACTTTTTTTATAAAAGCGTATTGTTAAAGACCTCACATCAAATTCAACACGACATCACACCGAGGCCTTAATTTTGACTTTCTAAAGCAGTTGAATGTGTGCATATTCGATCAACTTAAGATCTTCGATCTTAGCTCAATAACTTGCTAGTTTCCGGGGAACGTAATAGTGGGAGTGTGCGATCGCGGGACTTGAGAATATTCCAATTATGGTATAATACAACCATAAAGAGGAAAATTATCCCCCCTTGTATATATAATTAAAGCATAAATGCTTCTTTCTATTACAATGGTAAGCATACTTCCAGCGGATTCTATAGATGATATAAAAGGAGCAGATTCAGGCTCGACTCTCTGGTATCGGCATCGGTAACATTCAAAGTTGAGCTGATTCTATCTCTCTCATCTTTATAAACTTTTTTCCCACTTACTGCCCCGACTTGCATGTGTTTACGTGCCACCTAGAGTGGAAAAGTAGCACTATTTTATACAACACCAGCTGCAGATCCAATCAGAAGTGTCTCTATGTTTCCAATCCTCTCTTGCTTAAAAACTTCACGGTAAAATTTCCTTAATGTATCGCAAGCAAAGTAGTTCATTACTGCGTATGGTATAATACCAAAAAGACTAGGAGTTAGGCCTCTTTAGAGCTCTCCAGGTCCGCCTTCTTGCAGTATTTCGACAAACGCGTCAAGTAAACCGTTGTAAACACCTCTTTACACAAGAAAGAACGATGTCTCTGCTAGAAAACTCTTTCGGATCCGCCACCGATAGACTTTGTAACTCCCATTACAATCAGTAATACATTGAATAGGTAAAGTAGAGGGGCCTTTATTGACATCCCAAAAAAATATTACATAATACTCCTCATTTGGATGTCTATCAGACAAAGTTTGTCGTCTATAGTATCAGACAGACATCTACTCTCTATTGAATTACAAATAAGATCGGAAACATCAGTGTGAGCAATAGATTTCTGAATCAATACGTACATGCCGATGTGTAACTCAACTGACTGAACCAATCATCGTTTTTCTATTGTTGCCCGCTAAAACACACTTGTTAGCAGTGAAAACAGCTGCACAATTTGGATTTCTGGTCAATGTAAGTAAACCTGAAACCAGGAATGTATGAGACATTATACAAAGTCAGAGCAGGACTGATGAGAGTTAACTCTTCTATGCATTTTACACATGTTTTACACCCATTTTATTGCACTTCGAGCCTCAATTCCATCTTATTAACACTATTTCATGTTAATTTTGTCACTCTCGGTTCCACATCACACTTAATGAGAAATCTCGTTTTTAATCGTTGAAATATGGATTTTTATAGCACACACGGGGTACTGTGTACCCCACGGCAGGGGCGGACCCAGCATAGGAGAGGGGGGGGTGCATGGACCCCACTCAATATTCCGGGCGAAGTTATTAGTATACCCCTCTAATAATATTAAAAATATGTATGTATACATTTTCAGACATTTTTCAATGTAATTATGTGTTTAGTTCATCTGGTTAAAAGCTTTATTGTACACCCTAAGGTCACTACTTCGAATCTTGGGTTGATGCATGTTTTTTTCACCTTTTTTTTTATCTGGCCCTCACTGGAAAATTTTCCTAGGTCCGCCACTGTCCCACGGGATTACGTTTGTTGGTTTGTTTGTGTTTTTTTAATCTGGCCCCCACTGGAAAATTTTCCTGGGTCCGCCACTGTCCCACGGGATTACGTTTGTCGGTTTGTTTGTGTGGTATTTCAGAGGTTCGATTATTAAAATGATCGGGAATGATGAGATATGACGAAGATGGTGATATCATCTTGTTTGAGCCAAAACATCGCAGCTCAGTTCACCAATCAAGCCAAGCCCACACCTTATTCCCCAGCCGAAGTGCTGTTTGACTTATATTGTAGACTAAGTATTATTATAATATGTATTAATTAAACTATATTTTCATGGGGTAATGAAAAATGAAAAGAAGGAAAATAATACCCAGGCTCCGGAGGTTACTACCCAGGCTCCGGTGGTTGGAGACCCGGGTTCGTTTCCCCCCCCTCTCCTTTCGTTTCCGATAAAAAAAATACAAAAAAAAAGAAAAATAATATTATAATAATATAGATAGATTGGATTAGATAAAAAGTTAGAAACGGGGGAGTTAGACGATTGGATTTTGGAGAACAGAGGGAATTGGGATCGTCTGCTGTATGCGGCCAATGCTATGAGGTGCTGTGAAGTGAAACGGCGTTGTTTCGACACAAAACGACGTCGTTTTTCTGTGATGTTTTTATTTTTTAAGTTCGCGATCAAAACGGCGTCGTTTAGACTCAAAATGACGCCGTTTCCTTATCACAGCAGGCCCTGCTGTGTATTCACCACAACAGAGGATCCGGGTTCGAACAGAGGGGAGTCGAGAAACAGGGGCTGCGCTCCTGGGCATTGGCTGAGCCGAAAATAGTCCTCAACCCTTCCATTTTTGTCATCTAAATAGGTTGTAATTGCTTGGATTCAAGTTGGGTAGTCTTGTATGTTCTTAATTGGTTCAAGTCATGGTGATTGATTTTCATAGGTGATTAATTCATGACTGACTGCATCATCTTAGTGTTGATTCGAGGCGTAATTGTAAGAATTGGCATGGACACTAGTGACCATGAGCACTTAGTAAAATCATCTAGAGACAGAATTGATTTCTAGAATGTGTGTTACCTAATCTTAGATTAGGCAATTTATTGCACTTTAACGCGTAGCCATTCATTCAATCTAGTCCTAGCCGATAGATAAATGTTTTGTTATAGTATGTCAATGCGAGAGATCGATTAACGTGATAATAGTGAATTGCACCTTGAATGCTTTGAGAACACATTGTTGAATCTTGATTCCAAGTAGTTAGAAGACCTTATGTCTAGTTCATTGGAACATCACCCGAGCCACCTTGTTTCATATCATTTCCCCTACATCCGAGTCATTTTAGCTTTAGTTAATTGCACTTTTAGTTCGTTTTCATCACTTAGTTTAAGTTGCTTTTTGTAGTTGATTAAAGACCACTTCTCGAGTTATGGATACACCTAGACTAGATGTTTGGGCTACTTTGGTACTCAATTGAGATTTCTCCCTGTGGATACGACCTTGCTCACCAATCTAGATTACAATTGACCCGGTACTCTGCTGGTTAGATTGGAAGCCTAGTGAAGCCGATCAAGCTTCTTTAAGATTAAGGACTGATCTTAACTTGTCCGTTATTAGTCACATGTACATTATTTCTAGCAAGTAATCCTACTTTCACGTTAACAACAAGTTTGAGATTACTTAATCTTGAGAAAGAGCACACAATGTGATATGTGGCTCCAGAATCTAAGATCCATTGTGTATATTTTTAGTATACTAGTGCCATCTAATCCTTGAGCAGGTAAGAAGTGAGTATTCAGTGCATGAATTTGGTTCACTACACGGCCGGATGAATCAGAATTCAGAGATTCAGCAGCCTCTCAAATTATTGTGAAGTGAGACACTGAATTCTAGACCTAGCTTGTCCAACTTCCTGATCCTCCCCACTAGCAGATTGATCTAAATCTGTCTGATCCACCATGTTAGCTCTGCTTTTGGACTTAAAACTGCTGGATAACAATGTTTCTTATAGCAATTATCTTCAGTATGACCATTAAACCCACAAAATGCATTGAATTTTTTTATTGTTCTTAGTTTTAAAACTGTTTGCAGGCAAGTTCTTTGACTGTTCTATTCTGTTGGATAGACTGTATCTAGACCCAAATTGATCAGCTCTGTCATTCTTGGCATGTCTAGTCTTTTGGGCCATCAAGATTGTGGAAGCTTGATTCCTTGCCTTGGTAAACACATAAGTTTTCTGTCTCTCAAACTTGATAGCCATCGCAAAAGCATCTTGGACCTCAAGAAAAGGCACCATTTGTTAGGTGTAGTGCCCGAAAGACAATTTCTGTTATTGTTTTTGACAGGATTTATAATTCATCTTAATATTTGCATTTATGCTTATATTAATACACTGCTGAAAACCCTAAGTATATCGGTAAGAAATCACATAACTCACTGTATGGCATACACACGAGGATTGAGTTAGTGATGATATGCTTAAAACTATTTAGTCCGTGATGAATTTAATCAGAGTATGGGTCTCATGATTAATATACCAATAATGCGCCCAGAACACTTAACGGTGTGACCGTCTTATCCGGACCGTCAGTATAGGGTACCTAGTGGGGCATTTATATATGATGTCTATCATATAGGACTGAACCGATTTGATTTGAATTCTCGATATAATTTCGTGATCGAGAAATCTTATCGAATCACAAGATGGTCATAAATGGATTAATCTCAATCCTGATGTGATCACAGTCTACTGCTTGGTTCAAAGTAGGGTTTGATGTGTTAGTTAAGGATCACTTGGATGCATGTGATCTGAACACTTCTCGTTGGCTCTATTCTGGAATGAGTGAGTAGTCTGTAACTTCACAGATATGGAATCCATTCATTCCTACGGAAAGTAGACAGACAGTTCTCTTATTTGTTAATCCTAGAAACTAATCGATGGGTCCAGTTCATATTATATTAGTTATGAACTAATTGATCACTAGGGAATTAATGGTAAATAAGGATAAGATGTTTTGAGAAGGGTTTACTGAAATATCCCGAATCAAAACGAACAGTCTATGGAGGATTTATCCGTATGTAATGATTATATCAATGAACGCTTTTACTCAGTGATTAGAGTGTAAGTATATATCTATAATCGATATAGTTCAGTTTCGGGTTTATGATGGCGTAATCCCGGAATTAATAGATTGAATAAGAATTGTTCTGTTCGATGAATAATTTTATTTAATTTATTGTAGCTACTGGTTATAGGTCCATGGTCCCCAATGTGGCTTCTAACATGCATATGTTTCTTGAAGTTGGGCCTCAAAAAATAATTAAGTAGTTGGACTATTTAATTGATGTGCGATTTATTATTTGTTGGACTAAATAATAAAATACATGGAAAAGACATTTTTCGTGGACTCGGCTCATAATTGAGTGTGGCGTGTGAAACCCTAATTTTAGGGGTGATTGGCGTGGTATATATGTTGTAATTAGAAAGAAATTAGTTTTCTTGGATAATTACATGTCATGTGATTAATTGTTTATTTGTTAAATAATTAATTAAGGTAAACATATTAGATTAATCCTTAAATATTCTAGATTACTCTTGATTATTCTTGGAGTATCTTTTATGGAAAATAATTATTATAATTGATTTTGTATTAATTATTAAATCCTTGGAGGACAAGGATTTCTCTCCTATATAAAGAGAGTTCTCCTAAGCCTTTGATATATCATAATACACGCATATACACACAAAATAAGCTTGGAATTTCGGCGAAAATCTTCGGGATTTTCCGGGTAGCATATCAAGGAGGTCAAGCATCAAGGATCAAGCATCTCAACTATTCGGATCTCGGCTTCTCAATCTTGGAGTTCATCCTTTTTGATTGGTAAGTAGATCTCACCTTCTTGTAGGTAGATCTTAAATTATGTAGTTTAATTTATATTGATCGTGATCCTTGTTATTCAGCTGCGTAATCGGGCGGATCTAGATCCGTCCGGCGATATTACATCCAACACCATTAGCATGGCTTGGAACACCATTGGCTCAAAATCATCCTTTAGGCCTTTCAGAACTTCATCACATGTTCTGTTTCCATATGATCCAACAGAGAGTTCATGGCATCACAATTCGGCTCGGCTTGGTTCGCCTCAATTACACTCTAATTAATACAATAATTTTTTGGAGAATATTTCAAAGAACAACAATTCCCCCTTGTGTGGTGAGCGAATTTGAGGTGAAGTGATGGGTGAAACAATCAGAACCACACAGTTTAATTGTTTAAATACAGAATAAAACTGTGTGGTCTGGAAAGTGCTACACGGTGTCTCCACACCGTGTGGAGACAACACACAATAACTTCCCCCTTGTTAGTGCTTCAAAATAAATACCTTCTTACTTATTTACGCCGAATTCCAAACTTCACTATAAAAAAAATGTCGTCGTCTTCATTGCTTCTCCTAGTTCCCTACACCGATTCGGACTCTGAGGCCGACGCAGACGCCGTCTCCACCGTATCCAGTGGTCAATCTGGAAGCTCCACCGTCCCCATTTGTCAACCTGGCAGCTCCACCGTCCCTCCGCTACCTCAATTTTCATGTAATTCTTTTTATCGTTCTTTTTTCCCCCTCAAATTCTTGAGTAAATTTTTTCGCGACTTCCAACGATTTCCCGGTATTTCTTGTGATTCTAATGAACCCCCTATATAATTTTTTTTTCGTCTTCAGTGCTTCCCCTGGTTCCGTACTGCGATTCGGACTCTGAGGCCGACGCAGACGCCGTCTCCACCGTCCCCAGTGGTCAACCTGGAAGCTCCACCGTCCCTCATCTAGCTCAATTTTCATGTAATTCTTTTTATCGTTCTTTTTTCCCCCTCAAATTCTTAAGTAAATTTTTTCACGATTTCCAACGATTTCCCGGTATTTCTTGTGATTCTAATGAACCCTCTATATAAATTTTTTTTGAAAGAATCCGGCTCTGATTTGTTAATTGTGTTGTTACTGTGATTTTGTTCATGCTCAGACTATTGTTTCTAGGATTGACTCATCACCTTTGCTTACAATCAATCAAGAAGGTTCAACTGTTCTTCCTCAGTCAAGCTTAGCCGGCTCTAGTGGTGACATGCAAGAACAAATGAGAAACCAAATGAAAGATCCAGCCACGCGCCAGGTAGTTATCTTGAAATATCAGTGTCAAAAGATCCCTTTTTTGTCTTCTTTTCGTACATACTTTAGTTGAATGTGGTATCTTATGTGCTTATTCAAATCTGTTTGTAGATGATGAAAAACATAAGCCCAGATTTTGTTTCACGTTCTTCTACAGATGCCATCAAAAGTAACTATTCTCCTTCATCCACTTGTGCATAGTTAGCTTCTTTATTCCATTGTGGACATTCATACGGGAAATGCACTCTATTGTGGCTTTATTAACTGTTAGCCTACCTTTACCTCGTCCGCGACCTCTAGCTGCAACTCCTCTGCCTCTACTTCTTGTTTCATCATGACTGACCTTTAGTGCTTGCTCCTCTCCGCCATTCTTTTTAAACTTCTGCTCATGCACCAACAATGAGCTTTGCAAAGCATCAACCGACAAATTATCAATGTCTTTCGACTCCTCTATCAGGGCTCCACACTGGATTAAGCCATTTTGATAATATCTTTAGATAGTCGACTAATGGTCAATCCACTGATGTGTAATAGAAAGCTGCAAGCTTTATACTATTTGTCGTATAAACTCTTCTTTCTCTTATATCCTTTGTTTGACTAATCATTAGTTAATAATTTGACCCGCAAAGGAAGTTAGCCTGTCTGCCTGAAGTCTTCAAATTGTTTCACTATTGCAGTTTTTGTGTTGATCCGGAGACGTCAGTGGAGCAAATTAAAGTTACAGTTCCAATTATTCTTCTCATTCTAAAGGTTATGTCTTTATAGTTAAGTGATGAAGACATGGATCTGGAGGTTTTGTTTCATAAAGCAGTTTGTATTGCTGATTCCATAAAGACTGTTTGCAGTAGGTTGGTATGTCGGGCATTCTAAGATTCATTGTCTATATATATATGATCAGTGTTGAAAATGTGACATGACACTTGTAGTTTTGTGTGTCAGGATGGAAAAGATAACAACGAACTTCTCTCCGTAGATTCTGAGGTTTCTTCTCTGTTGCCCTTATGCGCTTGCAAAATGAACAGACGACGATGACAATTTTGCTAGTTGCTTCTCACATATTCAACATGGAGCATCACTAGCAGGTCATCATTCAGTTTTCTTGACGGTTTTTGCTTCACAAACCTTTTTCTGTTTTACGTTTTTTCAGAGAATTAGTGTTGTTGATTTGTACTTGAATTGAATGCGATTATTTGGGGCTACAAGTCGGTCGACATTGCCACATCTGCTGAGGCAGAGATGGAAATAGTCATTAAAGAATTGCTTCATAATCAAGGTAAAAGGTGGCGAGCAGTGGACACATATTTTCTCGCATGTAAATATACCGTGGGATTTGAAAGCAATAGTGAAGAGAGTTTGAGAATGTGATAAACACAAGAGTAAACTTCAACTTAGTTTATTCATTGAGTAAAAAGATGTATAAATAGATACAATTGAGATAGAGAGACTAGCTAGCTAGCTTGGGCGGCCACTTGAGTATGTAGATGTGGGCGGCAAGCATGCAAAAGTAAAAAGTAAAAGTTATGTCTATGACATAAAGTAAACTAGAGTTTGACATATTAATTGTTTATATGACTCACAATTAATATGTCTTTTACAATTAATTTTACAATTAAATAAGGTGTACAAAATATTATGCACGAAATCCTGAGGCTCAGCAATCTGCTGAGCACCCTGCTGAAGCCTCAACAGACTGAGTCTGCTGAGTAATATTTCCACACCCCCCCTCAAACCGGGCCGTATATGTTGATGCAGCCAAGTTTGCTACTTAGTCTCGCCGAACATAAGAGGTGGAATAGCCTTGGTAAGAATATCGACATTCGATCCGCCGAGGGAACATACTTGGAGTTGAATAATCTTGGCATCAATCGCTCCTTCGAAAAGTGTCTGTCAATGTCCACATGCTTGGTTTTATCATGATGGACCGGATCTTCTCCATGCATAAGGCTGAATTATTATCACAACAGTGTGATAGGTTGCGATACGGTTCTTTGAAGTTCGCCGGTACACTTTTTAGCCATAGAGCTTCACAAATGCCAAGTACAAGTGCCCTTAGTTCGGCTTTCAAGATCGCTTCTTGACACGAAGAGGTTGTTTCTTGCTCCTCCAAGTAACTAGGTTCCCCCATATATATGAGCAATAGCCTGTGGTAGACCTCCCTGTCAATGTGACATCCACCAATCGGCATCGGTGTAGACCTTGATTGATCTATCGGTAGACTTGGTGAAGTGCGGGCCTTGGCCGGGGAGTGGATTTTAAATACCTCGGTATCCTATTCACGCATCCCAATGTTGCTCGGTAGGGCAATGCATGAATTGACCGACCGTGCAGGCCGACCCCATATGCAATATCGGGTCTTGTGTGAGAAAGGTATATGAGTTTGCCTACAAGCCTTTGATATTGTTCTTTCCGGACGAATGTCACCATGCGGTAGGGTATGACCGGGGTCTACTCGGAGATACAAACGAGTTTGCATCCCGGCATGCCGCTTTCCTTCGGTAGGTCCAGGACATACTTCCTTTGGGAGACTGAAATGCCATTGGTGTTTCTAGCTACTTCCATACCAAGAAAGTACTTGAGGTAGCCCAGATCTTTAACTTGGAACACCTTTCCCAGTAGAGTCTTCAAGTTTTGGATCTCAGTAGAGTCTTCCCCAGTAAGGATGATATCATCCACATAAACAATTAGAATGGACCTCCTCTGGTTGGTTGTCTTAACAAACATGGTGTGATCAGAGTTGCATTGATGATATCCCGCAGCTTTAACCACAGTAGTGAGTTTTCCAAACCAGGCTCTTGGGGATTGCTTCAGGCCATATAGAGATTTTCTGAGTTTGCATACCTTGCCCTGAGTGTGGGGATTGACAAAACCAGGAGGTACATTCATATAGACTTCCTCAGTGAGATCACCATTGAGAAAAGCATTTTTGATATCCAATTGGTGTAGAGGCCAGTCCAGTTGGACAGCTAGAGAGATTAGAACCCTGACAGTGTTGAGTTTTGCCACTGGTGCAAAAGTTTCCTTATAGTCAATACCATAAGTTTGAGTGAATCCCCTTGCTACCAATCTGGCTTTGTACTTGTCAATTGTACCATCAGCAGTGTATTTGATAGTGAATAACCATCTGCAGCTAACTGTCTTCTTGCCTTTGGGAAGAGTTGTGAGGTCCCAAGTATGATTATCCAGGAGAGCAGTCATCTCAGTTTTAACGACGACCTTCCACTTATCATTTTGAAGGGCCTCCCGAATATTTCTAGGGATAGAGTGAGAGTCCGTGTCCCGTGTAAACATGGCAAAGACAGGAGACAACCGATCATAAGATAAATAAGTATGAATAGAATGATCGGTGCATGATCTTTTCCCTTTCCTTAGAGCAATAGGTCCGTCATCAATGTCGGTAGACCGCCGAGGATCCGATTGCCGAGTGTCGCCGGGCTCGGGCTCGGGGTCGGCGGGCTCGAGTCGGTTGGTTGCTTTGGGGATCGCAGGGTCGTTGAGTCGGTAGGGTGCGGGGTTCGGTCTGCCGAGGATCGCAGGTTGCCGAGGTTAAGAGTTTGCCGAAGAAAGGGGTTTAGGTCAATTTCTATCGGGTTTCCATCGTGATCGCCTCGGTGGACTTGTTGTAGTAGGGAGTCCTTTCAAAAAAATTTACATCCATAGAATTGTAAAATCTTTTTTCGAAGGAGAGTAGCACTTGTAACCTTTCTGTCCTTTGCATATCCTAGGAATATGCACTTGTGAGCTTTGGGATCAAGTTTGCTTCGTGTTGGGCATGGATATAGACAAACACAAGTACAACCAAAGATTTTTGGAGGTAATCGGGAAATAAGATGGGGGCGAGGAGTGTGTGTCCGGTAGGGGTTTTGATAGGAGTTTTGAAGCCTAGTACCTGCCGGGAAGTCTCGTTGATTAAGTATGTGGAAGTCAATATGGCTTCACCCCACATATATTTTGGAACATTTGTGGTAAACATAATAGACCTAGCCATTTCAAGCGGATGCTGTTCTTTCTCTCGGCAACCCCATTTTGCTTTGAGGGGTTTCAACACAACTACCGATATGGACAATCCCTTTATCCATCAAGAAATTACGAGATGAGACTCATAATATTCAAGAGCATTGTCGGTCTTCAAGATTTTGATCTTAGTGTCAAACCGAGTGGAGACCATGTTGTAAAATTCTTGAAAGATGGGTCCAACTTCGACTTATCCTTCATTAAAAATAACCAAGTGGTTCTGGTGTGGTCATCTATGAAGGTAACAAACCACCTTTTCCTGTTATGCTTTTTACTCTTGAGGGTCCCCATACGTCACTGTGAATTAAGGTGAATGGTGTGGATGGTAAGTAAGGTAATTTTGCATACACAGATTTGGTGAGTTTAGCAAACTGACAAATATCACATTGAAGATCATTCAAATTACAACCTTTAAACAATTCAGGATCTATAGACTTTAAATAACTAAAACTGGGATGTCCTAGTCTATAATGCCATAACATGATATTGTCTAGGTTTTGAGTGCGAGCCGCCGAGGCGATTCGGTCTTGTCTTCGGCGGGGTTGACCACAAACGGACTCGAGCAAGGTTTAGCGGTCCCAATCACCGCCTTTGAGGAATGATCCCGGAATGTGCACCGATTCTCATTAAAAACAACGGTCCGGTTCAAATCTTTAGTAAGTTTACCGACGTATATGAGATTGCAATCTAATTTTGGAACAAATAGGACATTCTCGTGCATATCTTATTAGTAAGCCGCACCCGACCAAAACCTTTTGCACTAGAGATAGATCCATCAACAGCCTTAATATTGTGAATTTGGGGACATGGCTTAAGTTGAGTAATGAGATTTTTATTACCAAATCATATGGGATGAGGCCCCGAGTCAACAATCCAGGTTTCATTACTAATAGATGAGTAGAATTTACCTGTACGGCATGAGAGGCTATGTCGGTAGAGTGACTACCTCCCTTTTGTTGAGTTAGGAAGGCTTTGAATGCGGCAAAGCCGAGCATTCAACTTTGTTGTCATCTTCTTCCTCACTTATGTGTCGCACGACTTTCCTTGGCGGTGTCCGAGGTCTTGGAGGAGTTAGGCTTGCCATGTAGCTTCCGGCAAGTGTCCTTGGTGTGATTAGTGCGTTTGCGGTGGTCACGCGCAACGCTTCCCGCTTTATCGGCGGGCTTCCCGTAAGCCTCGGTAGCCTCGGCGGGGGTTCCCGACGGTCGGCGGTGGCACTTTCGGTAGGGTTGTCGGCGGGGGGTTCGGCGGCATCACTTTCCTCCTCGCTTTCCTCATGTTTGACCTCGGCAAACATGGATTTGAGATTTGGAAGAGGTTTAGTAGCAAGAATTCTACCTCGACATCATCAAGAGTAGGATTCACTCCAGTAAGGAATTTGAATACTCTCTTTTTCTCAATAATGTCTTTAAAGAGTGCAACATCTTTAACATCATTCCAGGGGTGAGTCTCCAACATATCTAGGTGTTGCCATGCCTTAGATAGTTGATTAAAGTATTGAGTTACAGACATATCCCCTTGTCTGCAATTTTGAATCGAGCTTCGAGTTCATAGACTTCGGATGTATTGTCCTTTTTTGAGTAAAGGTCTCCGGCATTGTCCCGCATTTCCTTAGCGTTGTCATACATCATGAAGTTCTCATCGATCTCTTTTGTCATAGACCTCGTGAGGATGGTCATGACTTGGTTATTTTCTCGTGTCCCATGCTTCAAACTTGGGGTCGGTTTCGAGCGAGGGCGGGTTTGGAACCGGACGGATATCCCATCTTGCCCCGGCCGGAGATATACATTTTCATAGACCTTGACCATAGCAAGTAATTGTTACCATCAAGTTTATGATTTGTAAAAGAAGAGTGTTCGATTATCCCGGGGCCGAGGCACTGTGAGTCTACGAAGAAGATGAAACATCGATAATGTTGACATTTTTCGAAAAAGAACGAGTTTTGCGGCGGATTTTTAGAACTCGGTAAGTCTCGATACCATGAAGAGAGTTTGAGAATGTGATAAACACAAGAGTAAACTTCAACTTAGTTTATTCATTGAGTAAAAAGATGTATAAATAGATACAATTGAGATAGAGAGACTAGCTAGCTAGCTTGGGCGGCCACTTGAGTATGTAGATGTGGGCGGCAAGCATGCAAAAGTAAAAAGTAAAAGTTATGTCTATGACATAAAGTAAACTAGAGTTTGACATATTAATTGTTTATATGACTCACAATTAATATGTCTTTTACAATTAATTTTACAATTAAATAAGGTGTACAAAATATTATGCACGAAATCCTAAGGCTCAGCAATCTGCTGAGCACCCTGCTGAAGCCTCAGCAGACTGAGTCTGCTGAGTAATATTTCCACAAATAGGTTGTTGACTTCTTATCGAACGCATCTCGTGATGAAAATGCAGACTTGGCAATGTATACAACTTCACTTTATTCCTCATTGCAGGTAAAGCTCTTTTGAACCAATGAAAAAAAATTCGATTTCATTTGCCGGCTCGTTCATTCATATATGTGCCTTTGTTGCGGGTAAATTCTATTAGGCTCAAGGGTGATTCCGCACGATTAAAATTCTTTTTGTGGCTAACTGTTGAAACACAATCCAGGGTCTTCATGGCTGTGATTATGTGTGCACCTGATGCAATGCTGCAAAAGAAAACATGATTTGCTGCATTCAAACAGGTTTGTTGGTATGTCTTTTGCATTCAATATTTGCGCTGTGAAAAGCAAGTGATTGAAAATCATGCACCACATTTGAAACAAAGATACAAAAAAAAAAAAAAAAAAAAAAAAAAAACTGAAGCTCAGAGGGTTCTAGGATATAATAAATTTTTTACCGCATTACTGTTGTCAAGTTGAGTTTAGACATATTTGCTTGGTTATAACTTATAAGCTCACAGATTTTCAGGTGTATTTCTTTATGTAATCAGGTACTTGCAGATATACCAACTTCAATGAAATTCGACATTTTAACGGCTTTAGTAAAGAAGTGCGTGTTAGTGATGTTCTTGAATTTAAGTACTTACATGTCTCCGCACCGTGCGCAACACTGGACTCTAATTTCCCTTCGGTTCAGGTCAGTTACAAAGAATAAGTTTTGAAAAATTCACTGTTAGCATTATTTTTTATTTTATTTTTATTTAGGAAACATACTTGTTAGTGTTATAATAATTTGGTCACAACTGATACAACATATTTACACAGTTGACCATAGTGTATAATATATTATTGATCACTAATGTAAAACCGAAAAAAAAAAATATGATCTATTCATTATTGATCAGTGGTGTAAAATGAAAATGGTCATAGCAACGTGACCCTACACACTTTTACACAATTGATATCGGTGTACTATCTATTGATCGTTATGGGTTCCGTTATGATTAATGGTAAAAAAGTATATTGTGTCGTTTTGTTAACATAATTTTGTTGTGTTGTAGAGTCACTTGCCTGTTAGTGATGTTTTTACATCTTTACCTACCTTCCCGCATTTGCCCTTTTAGACTTCTCATGTAGTGCGTGTGTGTATGAAGATTGCAGTGCTTCTAAACTTTGTTAAGGAGGAAATGCATTCAGAAATTACTAAAAGAACCTCGAGACATGACAAAGTCTTGGAAGCCGCAAATGGAGACTATGATGATGTATCATGTTTTTGGAGTGGTGATGTTCTTCAAAATGTGGAAATGGTTTTTGAAGCCTCCACATGGAGGGCCTCGTTCTTATCCTGAATTTGGCGATGCGGTAAGTTGTCAATAATACCCTTTTCTTCTGCTGATAAAACGGCGTGATTACAGCATCTAACTGTTCCTTATACGCAGGAAAATTCATTTTCTTGATCTGATAGATTTATATATGTGGATCCGTAGCAGGTTCTATCAGCTCTCAATCTGTATCTAAAATTTACCATTCTTTATGTCTGCCTACCGGATTCTAGACAAGCTCCAACATCTTAGAGCACCAACCGTAAATATTGTAAAAACAAGGTTTAGCTTTTGCAGATTAATATTGTAATAGCCATGTTTAACAATATAGGAGAATACTCAAAATACATAAAAATATTCTTCAAATGTCTGGTGAATTTCAATAAAAGTGTATGACATAGGACATGAAAAACTACAAATCATATTCATAGGGAAGACCCAAATATATAGGGTAAATTCATATTGGACCCAAGTATCAAAACATAATACGAATCAGAACATCACAGCATATCCAAAACTGGTATCATGTCTTCTTTCTTCCCAAATATTGGAAGATGTATCTTCTGCTTTTTTAAGAACCTTTTGATAAAAGCAGTTTGGTTGGATTATCCATTTCCAAGAAGTACTGGGGAACCAATGTTTCAATAACTTCGAGGCCGAGTTCACCATGCAAAGCTTGAAATAGAAAGCCTACAAATCTAGCTTCAACTGGTGTTGAAGCCTCCAAAAACCTCAGCAGACTAAGGAGCTCGAAACTTATCACATCGGTTGCAAACAAATGGGTGAAGAAAATTGTAACGTACGCATTTCCGTTTCCGTCCTCCCTGAATCCACCATACAATACACAAATCAAAAAACAAACTCAGAACCTAATACAATAAATAATGCCTTTTATTTATTTTTATATTTTCTTTATTTTTACCTATTACTCCTTTTTCATCAGAAATACCTCTCCAAAACTAATTTCAGCCCCGTAGATGCGGTGGCTTAACTCTTTTGCAACATCAACATGATAACGTGTGCGGACCTCATCAGCTGCCACACACTCGACAATTCCTAGAATCTACAAACAAAAACCTAAACACAATAAAAAATAAAAATAAAAATAAAAAAAACCTGAACACAATATTTCATACCAATTCAGTAGAACTTGTACCATTCTCTCTACTAAGTCTATCTGCTGAGGATGGCATGCACTTTCTCTTTCAACCTTGTCATATCTGTGGATTTATTATCCTCTTGAATCGCTCGACTTCTCCTCATATTGAATTCCCTTGAATCATTGCCTCAAGCCAGTAATATGAGAAGGAGAAGTCAAGCGATTCAAGGGGATAAGAAATCCACATATATGGCAAGGTTGAAAGAGAAGGTGCATGCCATCCTCAAGTCGTCTAGGGATGCACCCACGGCAGTCAAATAAACTTAGTAGAGAGAAGGGTACAAGTTCTACTGAACTGGTATGAAATATTGTGTTGAGGTTTTTTCTTCTTTTTTTTTTGATTGTGTTTAGGTTTTTGTTTGTAGATTCTATGAATTGTCGAGTGTGTGGCAGCTGATGAGGTCCACACACGTTATCATGTTGCAAAAGAGTTAAGCCACCGCATCTACGGGGCTGAAATTAGTTTTGGAGAGGTATTTCTGATGAAAAAGGAGTAATAGGTAAAAATAAATAAAAGACATTATTTATTGTATTAGGTTCTGAGTTTGTTTTTTGTTTTGTATGGTGGATTCAGGGAGGACAGAAACGGAAATGCGTACGTTACAATTTTCTTCACCCGTTTGTTTGCAACCGATGTGATAAGTTTCGAGCTCCTTAGTCTGCTGAGGTTTTCGGAGGCTTCAACACCAGTTGAAGCTAGATTTGTAGGCTTTCTGTTTCAAGCTTTATGTGGTGAACTCGGCCTCGAAGTTATTGAAACGTTGGTTCTCCAGTACTTCTTGGAAATGGATAATCCAACCAAACTGCTTTTATCAAAAGGTTCTTAAAAAAGAATATTTGGGAAGAAAGAAGACAAAGCAGACAGATGCTGATACCAGTTTTGGATATGCTGTGATGTTCTGATTCGTATTATGTTTTGATACTTGGGTCCAATATGAATTTACCCTATATATTTGGGTCTTTCCTATGAATATGATTTGTAGTTTTTCATGTCCTATGTCATACACTTTTATTGAAATTCACCAGACATTTGAAGAATATTTTTATGTATTTTGAGTATTCTCCTATATTGTTAAACATGGCTATTACAATATTAATCTGCAAAAGCTAAACCTTGTTTTTACAATATTTACGGTTGGTGCTCTAAGATGTTGGAGCTTGTCTAGAAACCGGTAGGTAGACAGAAAGAATGGTAAATTTTAGATACAGATTGAGAGCTGATAGAACCTGCAACGGATCCACATATATAAATCTATCAGATCAAGTAAATGAATTTTCCTGTGTATAAGGAACAGTTAGATGCTGTAATCACGCCGTTTTATCAGCAGAAGAAAAGGGTATTATTGACAACTTACCGCATCGCCAAATTCAGGATAAGAAGGAGGCCGAGGCTTCAAAAACCATTTTCACATTTTGAAGAACATCACCACTCCAAAAACATGATACATCATCATAGTCTCCATTTGCGGCTTCCAAGACTTTGTCATGTCTCGAGGTTCTTTTAGTAATTTCTGAATGCATTTCCTCCTTAACAAAGTTTAGAAGCACTGCAATCTTCATACACATACACTACATGAGAAGTCTAAAAGGGCAAATGCGGGAAGGTAGGTAAAGATGTAAAAACATCACTAACAGGCAAGTGACTCTACAACACAACAAAATTATGTTAACAAAATGACACAATATACTTTTTTTTACCATTAATCATAACGGAACCCATAACGATCAATAGATAGTACACCGATATCAATTGTGTAAAAGTGTGTAGGGTCACGTTGCTATGACCATTTTCATTTTACACCACTGATCAATAATGAATAGATCATATTTTTTTTTTTCGGTTTTACATTAGTGATCAATAATAGATTATACACTATGGTCAACTGTGTAAATATGTTGTATCAGTTGTGACCAAATTATTATAACACTAACAAGTATGTTTCCTAAATAAAAATAAAATAAAAAATAATGCTAACAGTGAATTTTTCAGAATTTATTCTTTGTAACTGACCTGAACCGAGGAGAAATTAGAGTCCAGTGTTGCGGACGGTGCGGAGACATGTAAGTACTTAAATTCAAGAACATCACTAACACGCACTTCTTTACTAACGCCGTTAAAATGTCGAATTTCATTGAAGTTGGTATATCTGCAAGTACCTGATTACATAAAGAAATACACCTGAAAATATAAGTTATAACCAAGCAAATATGTCTAAACTCAACTTGGCAACAGTAATGCGGTAAAAAATTTATTATATCCTAGAACCCTCTGAGTGGTGAAAGAGCTTCACTTTTTATTTTTATTTTTATTTTTATTTTTTATTATTTTTTTTGTATCTTTGTTTCAAATGTGGTGCATGATTTTCAATCACTTGCTTTTCACGGCGCATATATTGAATGCAAAAGACATACCAACAAACCTGTTTGAATGCAACAAATCATGTTTCTTTCGCAGCATTGCATCAGGTGCACACATAATCACAGCCATGAAGAGCCTGGATTGTGTTTCAACAGTTAGCCACAAAAAGAATTTTAATCGTGCGGAATCACCCTTGAGCCTAATAGAATTTATCTGCAACAAAGGCACATATATGAATGAACGAGCTGGCAAATGAAATCAATTTTTTTTTCATTGGTTCAAAAGAGCTTTACCTGCAATGAGGAATAAAGTGAAGTTGTATACATTGCCAACTCTGCACTTTCATCACGAGATGCGTTCGATAAGAAGTCAACAACCTGTTCTTTCAAATCCCACGGTATATTTACATGTGAGAAAATATGTGTCCACTGCTCGCCACCTTTTACCTTGATTATGAAGCAATTCTTTAATGACTATTTCCATCTCTGCCTCAGCAGATGTGGCAATGTCAGCCTGACTTGTAGCCCCAAATAACTGCATTCAATTCAAGTACAAATCAACAACACTAATTCTCTGAAAAAACGTAAAACAGAAAAAGGTTTGTGAAGCAAAAACCGTCAAGAAAACTGAATTATGACCTGCAAGTGATGCTCCATGTTGAATATGTGAGAAGCAACTAGCAAAATTGTCATCAGCGTTTGTTCATTTTGCAAGCGCATAAGGGCAACAGAGAAGAAACCTCAGAATCTAAGGAGAGAAGTTCGTTGTTATCTTTTCCATCCCGACACACAAAACTACAAGTGTCATGTCACATTTTCAACACTGATCATATATATATAGACAATGAATCTTAGAATGCCCGACATACCAACCTACTGCAAACAGTCTTTATGGAATCAGCAATACAAACTGATTTATGAAACAAAACCTCCAGATCCATGTCTTCATCACTTAACTCTAAAGACATAACCTTTAGAATGAGAAGAATAATTGGAACTGTAACTTTAATTTGCTCCAACCGACGTCTCCGGATCAACACAAAAACGCAATAGTGAAACAATTTGAAGACTTCAGCAGACGAGTGCTAACTTCCTTTGCGGGTCGATTATTAACTAATGATTAGTCAAACAAAGGATATAAGAGAAAGAAGAGTTTATACGACAAATAGTATAAAGCTTGCAGCTTTCTATTACACATCAGCGGATTGACCATTAGTCGACTATCTAAAGATATTATCAAAATGGCTTAATCCAGTGTGGAGCCCTGATAGAACCACTAGCTCCACCTCCCAACCTGTGCAAAATTCTCATTCAAGCCCTTCATAAACCTCTTGACATATTTAGACTGAATATATACAAAGGTGGGAATCACTCTACGGCTGCACTTCACCGCGCATTCACAAGAAGGAATTGGCCTTAGCACCATAATCTCATCCCAAACAATTTTCAGTTTCTCAAAATATTTTGTTACAGACAGGTTACCTTGTGGAATTTGGTTGAATTCTTCAAGCAGATCTAAAAGACGAAAACAATTCATCTTCGAATACCTTTTTTGAAGTTCCTCCCAGATTTCATGTGCCGAGTTCATCCACAGTACTGTCTTCGCAATCGATAGAGTCACTGATCTCATGATCCACGCTGTAACATTCATGTCACATTGTTCCCATCGCGATTGCAACCTCTGGTCATTTGAAGGTTTTGGAACCGTTCCGTCTATGAAACCTAGCTTATTTTTCATAATCAGCCCCATACGCATCGCTCAACTCCAGGAGTGATACTTCTTCCTATCCAGTGGTGCCTCTAAATCGCCGACGCCTCTGAGTTGTCTTTCTTCCGCCATTGTCGATCTCAATCGAAGATAACGAAATCTACTTCTAACAGATGAAAACAACAAAAAAACATATAACAAAATGAAGAGACAGATTGAAGCTTCAAATCCTCTCTGATACCATGAAGATGATGGAATCACTCCACCTTTTTATTCAAACTAGGGTTTTCTCTATGAACTCGTTTGCAGTGAAAGTAGATGAAAGGTTTTCTGATATTATTCAACTATGAGCGGTCAACTCAGAAGAACCTATATATAGGGTGGCAAGCCCAACTATACAATCAGCGCAACAAATAAATACTAAACTACCAAGACCAAAACAACTGCAGACTAACAATACAGAAAGTACATATATGTATATATACTAACAGATTCTCTCCGATGAAGATGGTGGTGTGGAATTGTCAAGGCATGTGGGGTCTTTGGCAATTTCCCAGCTTGAGGAGTTTTGTAGGCTCCACTCTCCGGAGCTTATTTTCCTTATGGAGACAAAAAAAACAAATCTATTGTTATCAAAAAGCTATGTAGAAGGCTAAAGATTAAAGATTTTTGTGTGGTTGATCCAATTGGCTTGTCTGGTGGCTTAGCTATTTTGTGGCAACAAGGTA
The DNA here is from genome assembly GCA_036785695.1 of Gentiana straminea. Classification (NCBI taxonomy): domain Eukaryota; kingdom Viridiplantae; phylum Streptophyta; class Magnoliopsida; order Gentianales; family Gentianaceae; genus Gentiana; species Gentiana straminea. The sequence goes on along the minus strand of JAVUPR010000374.1, from coordinate 3,669,571 downwards.
TCTTGATTAATTCTGTTGTTACTATGCACTGCACTATTGAATTAAATGTTTTTGACTCCTTTATCAATGCCTCTTGGTGGTTTATTGGGACCTATGTTTACCCTAACCCTGTTAGAAGAAGGGAATGTTGGGCTTTCCTCTCTAGCATGATAGTTTTGTGGGGCAACTCCTTTGTAATTGCAGGTGATTTTAATGATCTCCTATCCCCTAGTGAAAGAGTGGTGGATCTCAAAGATCTGAAGCTTCCTGTCAAGATTTCAGAAATTTTGTTTCTGGGAATTCTCTATGGGACCTTGGCTTTCAAGGCCAGTTTTGGACATGGAGAAGATCTTCAGAAGGCCTTCCTGCTACGTATGAAAGGATAGACCATTTTTTGTGCTCTGGGGATTGGAAAGACTTATTCCCTAGAACCATTCGCAAGCATTTCTATACCTTTGCTTCTGACCATTGCTTTGTCCTTGGAGACACTAATCCTGTAGAAACTAGAAAGCATATTTCATTTGTTTTTACCAAAGGTGGCTTGAGAAGGATGGTCTTAGTGATGCCACCCATGCTGGTTGGATTACTCCCGTTGTTGGTTCTAAAATGTACACCTTCATGATGAAAATCAAGGCCACTAGAGTCCAAATTCTTAAATGGACGGGGTAAAAGTTTTAATGCTGCTAACAAAATTAGGGACTTGAAAACTGCTCTTGATAAGGCTGTCTGTTCTCAAGCTGATTCTTCTATGATTAATCTCATTGAAAAAGATTTGGTTGAGGCTTATCAGGAAGAAGAGAAGTTCTTGGCTCAGAAATCTAGGGTTAAATGGCTTAGAGATGGTGACAAAAACAAGTTTTTTCATGCTGCAGTTTCTAGTAGAAGGAAAAAGAACTTTATTTCTAACCTGAAGAAAATTAATTCTGCTGATTGGTGTCAGTCTTTTGATGATATCTCAGATGAATTTGTCTCATATTACTCCACTTTATTCACTTCTACAGGCCACAATGAAGACCTTGTGAGACATTTTGGTAATTTGGAAGCAAAAATTTCTCAAGAAGACAATCAAATGCTTATGCTTCCTATTTCAGAGGGTGAAGTAAAAAAGGCTACTTTGGTATGAAGTCCCATTCAGCTCCGGGCCCAGATGGTATGACCCCTTTATTCTTCAAAAAATTCTATGGCATTATTAAAGATGATTTGCTGGGCATGATTCGGGTTTTTTTAATTCTGGTAGAATGCTAAAAGAGCTTAATCACATTTGTATTTCTTTGGTCCCTAAGCTCTCCGCTCCCTACGAAGTGTCTCATTTTATACCCATAAGCCTATGTAATGTCTCCAACAGAATTTTGTCTAAAGTGTTGGCTAACCGGCTTAAAAGAGTCTTACCTTCATGCATCAGCCCTAGCCAATCTGCTTTTATTTCTGGGAGATATATCACAGACAATTATATCATGGCTCATGAAATTCCAAATGTTCTGATGCCTAGGAAACAGGGTAAAGATAAGTTTATGGCTCTCAAACTTGACTTGGCCAAGGCATTTGATAGGGTTGAATGGCCCTTTGTCAGATTCATTATGTCCAAACTCGGTTTTTGCGAAAAATGGATTGATCTTATTATGGAATGCTTATCCACTGCTTCCTTTTCTTTTTTGATTAATGGTACTTGAACTGGTTTTGTCAAACCTAATAGAGGAATCAGACAAGGTGATCCTCTGTCCCCTTATATATTTTGTTCTGTGATGAGGGCCTGAGTCTTTTACTTCAGAATGCAGAAAGAAGTGGTCTTGTTCAGGGTATTAAGATCTCTAGGTTCATCCCTTCCATTTCGCACTTGTATTTTGCCGATGATAGTTTGGTAATTTGTAAGGCTGGTCCTATTCAAGCCTTTAACTTACAGAACATGCTCAACGTTTACCAGTCAGCCTCGGGTCAATCTATTAACTTCTCAAAATCTGGCATTTTTCTCAGCAAGAATGTAGAAGATGACCTGCAAAATCAAATCTTAAACTCTTTTTTGGGTGTTTCTGTGGCTTCTCACACTAAGTATTTGGGGCTTCCTTTGCTTCTAGGCAGATCAAAAAGAGATGCTTTTTCCTTTATTAAGAACAAAGTATCCTCCAAATTAAGTTCCTGGAAGCATGGGCTTCTTAATCAGGGAGGAAAGGAAATTTTGGTCAAATCTGTGATTACTATGCTTGTTTCTTATCCTATGTCTGTCCTCAAGATCCCAAAAGGCCTGTGTAATGAATTATCAAGCCTTATGGCAAGATTCTGATGGGGTAAAGAAGCTGGGGAAATCAAGGGAATCCATTGGGTGAGTGGGAAAAAAGTTTGTGAAGTTAAGGGTTATGGTGGTTTAGGCTTTAGAGATTTGGAGGCCCTTAACCTTGCTTATCTGGCTAGGCAGGTGTGGCGAATTTCGAAACATCCTAATTTGTTGGTATCTCAGACCTTAAAAGGAAAATATTTTCCCTATTCCTCTTTACTTGATGCTAAGCCTTCTCCTAATGCCTCCTGTTTTTGGAAAAGCATTTTAACTGTTTTACCTTTGTTTAAGGAGGGATCTTGTTGGTGCATTGGTAATGGAAAATTTATCATAATATGGGAGGACAGTTGGCTACCAAATAATCCTAATGGCAGACCCCTCACTCCTTGTAATCATTCTCCGAATCTTTTTTGGGTTAAAGATCTCATTTCCGGAAATGGATGGAATGAAGAGAAAGTTAGGCACTCCTTTTGGCCAGTGGATGCTCGTTATGTTCTGTCCCTCCCTATTAGAAACTGCAATAACGCTGACTCTTTGTATTGGAGGCCCTCTTCTAATGGTCTATTTTCCTTAAAGTCTGCCTACTTTTATTTCTTTAATAAACTCAATAGCAATGTTGGTTTTGATCATTACCAGAATAATAATGCTACATCCGCTTCCTCTCATAATCATTTGAATATGTTTTGGAAGTTTTTGTGGTGTCTCTCTCTTCCAAATAAGTTAAAACATTTTGTTTGGGAAATGCCTCAAAGGTATTCTCCGTTGTAATAATAACATAAGTAATAGGCTCAAATCTCGTAGCATCCCCCCTTTTTTTGGCTCCTTTTGTGACTCAAATTGTGAATCTACTGAACATGTTCTGATTTCTTGTGTGAAAGCCAAAGATATTTGGATGTTAGCTCCTATTTCTTGGCCTGAATTTGGTAGTGTTGCTTTCAATCTGGCTGATTGGTGGGACAACCTTCTTGCTGTCAGAGATGAGACTTCTTTGAGGGACAAAATTCAGCAAACTATTTTCATTTTTTGGCACATATGGAAAGCTAAGAATGATTGGGTCTTCAATAAAAATCTCATTGATCCCTCTGATGTTATTTCTTGGGCTCTGAATGACTGGAAATTTTTTGTGGATGCTAATAATAAAAATGCTGAAGCGGACTCTCCCAGAACTCATACTGTTCCCCTTAATACTAGTGTAAGTACTTTAAATTTTTGTTGTGTTGCTGATTATCCTTCTAATGGAAATTATGACAGGGATGATTTTGACTTTATTTTGCAAACGGATGCAGCCTGGACTGATCAATCCAAGCCTTCTAGTGCTGGAGTTGCGGTTTTTGACAAAATCTTTAATCTGGTCGAAATTTGGGGTCGATCTTTCTGTAATTTTAACTCGGCCCTTAGATCTGAAAGCTGAAACAGTTCGTTGGGCGCTACTGCGTGCTAGATTCTCTCATTCTTTGTCAGATGGTTCGTGGTAAGAAAACCCCTTCTCATGAGGTTTTGTCTGTAGTCAAGGATATTCAATTGTTGCTGAATTCCTTCTTGCACTCCAGTTATCCACCATATAAGTCGACGGATTAATCTTCTTAGTCATAAAGTTGCTAGTTTCGCTAGGAAACTTTCTACGCCAGCCATTTGGACTGGTCGTTTTCCGGCTTGGGTTATTTCTACTTATCAAACTTTGTAATCCTTCTGCTTATGGTTATAAAATTCCTGTTCGTTGCTGGAAAAAAAAAAAGATAAAGAGTATATGATAAAATAAAAAAAATATTTTTTTGTTTTTCTCATTACTTTACTCATCATCTAAACTCACACTTATGGTGGAGAGATTTACCATCATCTACGATTAATCTAATCAACATGGACAGACATCAGGGGCAGACCTTTATAGGGTAGGGTGGGTGGACCAGTGCCCCTACTGAGATATGGAAAAAAAGAGAGTATTAAAACGATGAGTTTTGGTGTCAAAAAACGTAAAAACAATAGTAATATCTTACTATATCTTTGAATTTGCGGTTAAACATTACAGCGCAAATGAGACGGCAAACGAGGAATGTGATTATTACCTGTATGGTTAACCGTGCTTTTAGTAACTCGAGAGGGTATGTAACCAAGATGGAACTACCTCCAGCACATGCTCCCACAACCAAAGGAGGTGGTATCGGGATTTTAGGCTGTTCACCAGGTTTAAGGTGACAAAGCTTTGTTGACAGTATCATAAGCAAACTGCAAAATAGGATTTTTATGCAATGTTAATCAAGCTGGGTAATAAAAAGAATTCAGGGCTTAAAAATGGTATTCCAATTCCAAGACCTCTTTCTCACCTCAATTGCTTTGCTTGATGCTGACTCGAATTGACCGAATTGCCCCTGAACAAGCCTGTCCACCCATCATCTTTCACAATGTTATTACACACTTCTGTAGCAGAATGGCCACTAGTTCCAACCATCAAATGAGTCCTGATTGTTTCTAAAGGAGCAACAACAGTCCTAGAAACTGCCCTGCAATTGCACCGCACCACTTATTAACCTTCTTAACATGGATTCGCAACTTTAAACTTTAGTTTAAGCCCACCCCCTCCTCTTCTTCTTCTTCTTCTTCTTCTTCTTCTTCTTCACAACCTCCGGCGATGGAACATATTTCAACAGCAAATCAGAAGATGAAAGCTTGAAAGTTTCGTTTTCGTTTTCATTTCGTGGATTCGATGATTTTGGTGAAAAACCAGTGCCCACATTCCCCATTTGATTCACAGAGGCAAAGAGGCCACCAATTGGGTAAAGATTATCATCTTGAAGACCCCATTGAAATCCCAACTGCAATTTTAGAGCAATGTGTCTTGTTTGAGCTCAAAAGACTGAATTTTTTTTCTGCCCATTTCTTGCAAAAGGGCTACAACGATTCGATTATAGGATCCAAACTGTTCAAGAACCAGTCAGTTTCAAGTTCTTAAGCAATCAGGAAACAACGAAACAATGAAGAAGCCAAAGATTCAATTTTAGACAATGTAAAGTCAAGCTTAACCCGAAAATAAGATGAACAGGATAGATTCGTTGTGATGCTCGTATTATTAGAGGCGGAACAAATGTCACACGAAGGCCACATTTTTCCAAAAGTATGTATTTATTATTCCCCTTGCTTTACATAAAACAATGTTATAAATTTATATGCTCTGCTGCCAAAGAATACACATAAATAATAATAATAATATCCACTCTAAATAATTTCTAAAGAAGGCTCATCAGATTGGTATTTCTGTTCACCATTATGCTGCTGGAAATAGGGATGAAGATGGCGAACACCTTCCAGGTATAGCGGCGTCTGCATCTCTATCAACCGCGAAACCTGCATTATTAAATTGCTCTCCTTTTCAATAACACAAATCCCGATCTTTCGCAATAAAAACAAGGCAGAAGCATGATAATTTGGAAGCATTAGCAAAAAGTTTTTCCTTTTTTCAATGAATTAGTTTGTTTGCTTGAAGCTTCCATTTCTGACACAAAAAAACTGCTAAGCTATTAAGATTTCTGCATACTGTGTACTGTATTACATAAACTTTCAACAATATTATGAAATGAATTTTTAACATGCATAAAATGCATAGAGTTTGGATAAGGAAAAACGACTTTACAGCTCGACGAAATGCAAACATCTCCTCTTGCCCAGAAAGCAGGGATACAATTCCTGATGGTGTACCTCCTGCGCTAACTCCACCTTCTGCAAGAACATCTCGGCGAAGTCTTCCTCCTTCTGCTTCTGTTTCAAACTGGAAGCTGAAAACGGAGTACAATGCACTTATTATAATGCAACTGTCTTTGCAGATTTTATTTTTTATTTTAAGGAAACAATTTTTTCGTATAAAGTGGGCAGATTTAGCGCCTTAGCGGTATTATTCATGAGGAAGAACATTTACATATGCTAATATATATCTATGTATATAATACAGAAAACGGTATAGCCAAAAGAATGGGATACCTCTCCAAATCAAAAAGCGTCCCTTCTTCAGTTCCTTGAAACAGATCATCTGGTGAAGCAGCTGCAGAACAATAGAGGCAGCAATGATGATTGTACAGTTCATCAACCAGGGTGATAAATCTCCGAGCCTGAAATACGAATCAAATCAAATGATTTAAAACTTGGCAAAAGCTTTAAATGAACGATCAAAGGAAATACAAAACGAACTCACTCAGAAAAAAAAATGATACCTCAGAGTGAACTTGACTCTCTTTTAGCATTAAAGTTTATTCAACAACATTGAAAAATACTTATCCTTGTTTTAAATCAAAGCTTGATTTAATATTCACAATTCCAGTATAATCAGTTGCTATCTATATAACATTATGAGTGCAGGAAAATAAATTAGCAAACTTGTTACCTTGTCACGAATACGCATACTCATAACTGGAATATCTGAGATAAAAACTGTGTGGAAGTTTTTAGCCAGTGCAATATAATCTGCAGCTCCAACCTTGTATTTGTTGAACATGATATCAGATAATTTCAGTAACTACTTGTAATGATAGGCAAAAGTAAAAACTTAAAAGTCTCAATTTCACATCTTAGATTTCTATGGTATGTCGATTTGATTTTCTAATCCATAAGAGCTCTGAAAGAAAGAATGACAATCAAAACAAAGATATAGTCCAAGAAAAGGATTACCGGACGACCACATAGATACTCAAATGTGAGCTTTGCCAACCCATTACAGCTTTCCGGAATTTCCAATGTTCTGATCAAAACAGAAGTGTGTTTTAAATTCTTCAATACCACAGGATACATAAAAAATGATTAGATAGAACTTACCTCCCAAACATCACAGGAATTGTCTTAGAAGTAACTCTCCCACCAGATAGACTTGTAAGTTTTTCCCAAGTTCTCTCAAATTCCTTTTCCGTAGCACTTTCCAAAGGCCAAAAATAATGACCATGAACCTGGAGAGACCAAGAGACGTAACACATACGACCAATTTTTATTAAAGCACACACTTATCCTCAAATATTACGATGACATTAGAGACAGAGTCTCGTGTTAAAATAAGACGAAACATGGAAGCTATTTGGAAGATTGATCTCTGAAAGAAATGGTTTTTTGGTCCCATACACCATTATGTCTAATAAGGTTCAAGTATGATTACTCTGAATATATAACTGCCCTGCTTTAATCTCACCTGATCTACTGATCCTTTTGCTATCAGACGACGATAATCAACTTCACTTCCAATTAAAACATTTTCACATTGTTCATCCAGCTTGGCTAGAAGCTTTTGGAATATCTCCTTCTGCATTCCATCCTAAATATGATGGGAACAGTGGAAAAGGTTAAGTGCAGTATGTTTTTTATATGCAAATAATCATACTTGTCTTTTAACTTAACAAAGATATAGTATGAAAGGATAAGAATCTTGGTTCAGATTCGAATGTTGTTTTTGTCTTGTATATGCAACCAATTATCCCTGAAAGAGGGATGCCTATCCTTGCAGGTACGTTCTTGAATAGAAGTTTACTAGCTTACAAGATGAACTAAATGAAAGTGTGTTTTTTAATTATTGCGAAGGGAGGCCATTAGATCGAAGGCAGTATACATCATATTGGCGCCATAGTTTTCGCTTGTTCATCTAACATAAAAATCAATTAACCTGGTCAACCTTAAAAATTACAAAATGATAACTCAATTGGGTTGAAAATCTCCATGGTTTTTTAAACTAAAGGATTTTTCAAAGCTACCAATGGGTGAGTAGTTAGACCTTTTATCACTGGGGTGGCATTAGAAAAATTAAAAAAGCAGTTAACAAAACAATTTTTTTGTCGGTATATAGCAAAATCCATTGTTCATCTGAATCATACTGATTTTGAAGAGAATAGCACAATCTACGATACCAATAGATTGAGGTAGATCTCATTATATAATATCAAAAAAGAGAAAAACCTGATTTAGATCAGCTGGAGCACGATTACTAGTTGCCACGAGGACCGTTCCAGTGCTTAACAATCTGCTAAGAATCCCAGATAAGGCCACAATCGCGAAAACATCGACAGTCTGCAACACTAAGGTAGAATATTTGAACCCTTTGTTTCTGAAAATGATTCAGTCAATCCAATAATACAACAATGAGCAATATCATTAGTCAACCTTAACAACTTTTTTTATAGGAGCAACTCTAATAAATCAGTCCCACGTTTATTGGCAAATGAGAGGGTTTGCTCCTAGTAAGGAGATCAAAGATTCTATACGCATGACTGTAAAGGCTTGACAAATCTGAATATCTTTTTGAGTCATTTCACAATGCCAAATTTCCTATCACAAAATTAGTTAATTTTTAAAGCACCGTCTCTCCTACATACCCCCAGAGTTGATTTTACATGTCATGTTTCCAAACACTTAAATGCAATGTTTCTCAAACAACTGGCGGACAAGAAATGTTGGCATACTTATGATCAACTGTAAAACAATTTCGTAAAACACTAAGCCCGAGACCTGTATTTCGTCAAAACACAAAAGGCTTGCTCCTTTCTCACTTCCTAGACCACCCATAAGGAACTTATCAGCTACCGCAGGAAGAATGTTTTTCACTTGCATGTCTTGCTTATATCTTTCTTCAGCAGCCAACCATTCTTTGATTTTGATATCAAAGGGAAGATTCATAATCCAACTGGAAATGGTCGATTGCAAACTTTCCTTCTCTTTTTGACTCTTCCATATCTTATGCATGTGTACATTTATTTCGAGCATTGCCTGCCAAAGCAGCAAACAAATGTTTACAGAGCAGAAAAGAACACATAAAGAAGTTCATGTGACATAAACAGGCGGTGTCTATTTTTACTCCCCCAGGAATGAGTATCCACTAAAGGTCACACCTGAAGTGAAAGAGAGAACAATGCCTGACAATAAAATACAAGCATGAACCCACCTCATGAAAATGAAATCTTCGGCGATGCTTCACAATTCCTTCAGTTGAACTGTAAAACATATCCATAAGCATTGTTTTCCCTACATGATTGAAGGCCTTAGTTCAGTACATATATGTAAGCAACCATCCAAATAAAAAGAATCATTGATGCATACTTGGTCATCATGTAAGATAATTATTCAAGATAAAGAAACATACCGCTTCCAACATTCCCATAGATATACAATCCTTTTGGTGCTGGAGGAGCGATAGGACGACTACCAACTAGGGAGTCTAACTTCTTCTCTCTATTGAGATATGAAACCCATTTTCCAACTCCTGACTCCACCTCTTCAGCTTTCCTCCTGATCAAAGGGAAGCAAAATATGTAAATGTGTTGTCAGTGATGTAAATATAGACATAATCAATTTGTAAGATGATTGTCTTGCATCTTTTCTTTTATATCTTTGACAATTGATAAAATCTGTAAAACCACGAGGAAGGACTTGATGTCAAACAAGGCGAGAACAAGCACCAAGCTTCCTATCAAGAGTCAAGGTGCTTGTTATTTGAGGCATTTCTAGCAGTTCAGTGTCGTTAGATTGATTCAAGAAAAAGAAAATTAAGGAACCGACTATTAAAAATATAGATGATGTTTATGGAAGAAAGCGAGTGCAGAATATTGTATGGAAAAGGAAATGGGTACTTGCAGCACAGTGTAGGCTGAAATAAGTCGTAAATCTACTACTTAGAGAACTTATCGTGGCTCATTCCCTCAAGCAGTCAGTATGATAAAGGCCTCCAGGGATAAAAACCACAAAAGCAACTGGAAAAGACGGCCAAGGACAGACATCAGAGGAATTTCGAAAAGCACAGTAACTTTACTAAAGTTGCTCTTCTGACCTAGACATCCATCTCTGAACAAAATTTCGTTGCTTGTTTATTGATTTCAGTCCATCTCCATGTTGCCTGGTCTTAGCTTCCTCCATCAAAAGTTTACGACGCTCAGTTTCCCTGTTATCCTCCCACTTAGAAAGCTTCTCCTGAGAAATTGAGGATGTTCATATGGATATAAGCAAAAGACAATCTAACTCATTATATTCAGAAACAGCAAGTTTTTCATGTCATACATGGTACTCCTCCATATCTTTCTCATATTGCTCCAGTCTCTTGAGCACATTTTCCAGTTTAGAAGCAACATCTTCCTGGTAAGGATCGTGGTGCAGTTTCCCTTGCTTCACAAGACTTGTATAATGTGTAAGTGGTCCTGAAGGGGCACTATTGAAACCATGATTGAAAAAGAAGCTTAAAGCTTGAAAAGTTGAAAACTGGGAAGCTAAACGCAGACAACCCATTCATACAGTCAGTCACATGAGAAATATTAGGCCAACAAACACAAAGGAAATATGACCAGATTATGCAGTAAAATGACAAACTTCAAGCTCCATAAGCATTAAAGCTGACAACATCCATAAATCAGATACCGGTAGCAGTACTCAGAATGAACATATTGTAAACACACACACACACACACACACACACACACACACAAAGAAAAAACGCTCCAAAAGCTTTACAGAAGTAGACGTGCCTGTACCAGATTACCAGTACCTAAAAGCAATATTGCATACACAAATATTTCATTTCATGGGGTAACTATTACGCGCATATAGTTTAAATGCACAAGTTACTTATTCAAATCTGTATAAATTTAGAGAGTGGGGGAGGAGGGGAAAGATTGCGCCTATTTCCAGATTTGTTTCAGCAGCCCACTCACAAGTCACAACATACAAATCATAGTTCATGGAGTGACTTTCTTATCATGATAAACAATTATATATCCACTTATATGAGATGCAGAACAAATAACAGACACAGAGTGATGGTCGCTTGCAATTCTCCATCTAATTCAAAGAAATTAGTCACTCAATTTTGAAAAACACACACAACAACGTAAAAAATGTGGTGCAAATGTTTTCGTGGCACACTACAAGTCCAGTGATTGCTGCTATAAACAAAGAACCAATTGTCCGGAAAGAATATTCAAGAATGCGTTCAGCGCCCTTTATCACTAATTAAATATTCAATATTTCCAACGAGTTCTATCCTACAGAGAGAATCATTTTCTGACATTATGAGTTATATCCTCGGCAGTCAACACAAAATTGGAATGCGAACAGTTAAAAGGAGACGAAAATTACACAAAGAAACAGACCCACATAATTCCATTGAATATAAATCTCACGCAATTGAGCTCAAGTTAGATCTAATTATAAACCTGCTCAGCTGATCGAACCAAAAACAAAACTAACCAGGGATCGAGGAGCGTGAAGCAATTGGAGAATTACTGTTGGAGTAAAAACGCATACAATAAATGCGATCAAAATTCGGGTTGCGACGAGCCAAACACAGAGACATTAACGAAGAAAGCTTTCTCATTTCCGAAATCTTGCGGATCATTCAATGTAGAAATTGTTCTTTCACAATCGGATCGATGAAGAAGACGATACAAGGGCAATGATAGATTCATTAGAAGAAAAAAAAAAGCGCGAAACGTGTACCGGAAAGCAACCGTCAAAAATGGTGCAGAGCTCATGTGACGTGTCCATTATACGACCATGCATTTGTCAGCACGCTAAATAAATACAAAAAAAAATTAAATAATTACCTCCGCCTCAAAATAAAGCAAAATTCTACCGTAATTTGTACTTATTACAGATTTTATAAGAGCCTTCTCAATTATTAAGTGATCATGTTGATGAATTAATGTTCCATGTTGATATGATTGTTTTTAAATGGTAGATGCCATGTTTTAGAGGCTGAATTAATGATTCCATATGTAGAAAGTGAAATATGTCTTAAATGATCAAATGTTGTCTGAGTTGTCAAAGAGTGTGATAATGAAAGTAAATCTGGAAGTTACGGATATAATGGTGTTTATGTTGGTGGTATCATGTTTTTAAGAGTATGGCATACTTATGGTGTTAATGTGTTATAAAAAACGGTTAAACCCTAACCGTGAGGCCCCCCTCGCCCCCGATCCCACATGAATGCGAGGAGAGGTTAATCAGGAGCCTAGAGTTTAGAGTCAAGGGCTGTCTTAGTTCCCATGTTAATATGTTATAGATATAATGGTATTAGGGTTTATCCATATGAAGTACATGTCTACTAGTAACGTATGAAAATGTGTATTCATTGTTTGGTATGAAATGAATCATGTGATATGTGATACGTATTGACATGAAAGATAAAGCGATGAAAAGTGATAAGAGATCACTTATAAAGAATGAAAGAAAGTTAAAAGAATAATTTATGGTTAACTAAGGTCTGTCAGAAATGGAAAGACAATGGGCAAGTATAATGAAGGTCCCTGGCATCATCAGTTCCTCTGCTCATGGGCAAGAATAGTGAGGACATGCCAGGGCAGTCAGTTTCCATGTTCAAGAGCAAAAATAATAGACATCTTATTTGTCTCAGTTCAGAAAGTCCAGGCTATCCATGTTGGACAAACATGGCATAGTACTCAGAACCACAACAAAGGTTATGATGTACTATATCTGTCCCAAAATGTAAATCCGTTTGAATTTTTTTACATAGATTAAGAAAGTTTGTTAAATTTGTTATGCATCATTAATTTTAATGAAAAATTCTAAAACGACATTTCATTGTTATCAATGCAAAATAGTGAAAAGTTGGCAATTATATAATAAATGATGGTAAAAGGAGAAAAATATATTAAATGCATAATTGGTTTTCTAAATAAATTTATATAAATAAGATATGATATATGATACTCCTTCCGTTTTTTTTATCTGTCACATTTCAGAATTTGCCAATAAAGTATTTACATTTCCAATAAAAAAAATACATTTCCAATACTAAAAACCTCTTTACCAATAAAGTATTTACATCTCCAATAAAAAAATTATTTCCAATACTATATTTTAGACATATTAATTATTACTTTCTTAATCTATGTGATTTTTCTCTCTGCGACATATAAATAAAAACAAATGTAGTAATATAAAGAAGTAACTTTGCAGAATGTAAGTAGTTTGTGTGCTTTAAGTGCTATGTTTTCAAGTTTTTGATTTCATGTTATATATTGTTTCGGCCACTTTTTTTTCCCAGTATTTGCAAAATAGAACTTGAAAATTTACCATGCCCTCACTAAGTGATCTAGTTTCTTACTTAACGTCATAGCTCATCCCGACTCTTATTTTTTCATCCACATGAGTTGTATGGTATTGTATAATCCAAATGATATTAGTTAGCCTGACAACGTAGTTAATGTCCACTTTGAGGATGATATCAATATGGTGATGGTCAGGGCCGACACTAACATTTTTTTGGGCCTAAGGCCAAGTCATCGAATTAGGTCTTTTAGTTCGAAATTGTTTTTTTTTTTCGAAAATACATACATATAGCTTTTATCAATTTGGTCATTATCGATTCGAGTAAAAATTTTCAGGCCTTTATCAATTCAAATAATTTTTTTAACACGTTATATTAGGTGAAATGGATTGGATCTACACAGAATTTTTTTATTTATTTAGCGAAACATGTAATGTTGGGCTTCCCAGCACCGTTGGGCCTAAGACTGTCTCCTCCGCCTTATTGGAGAGCCGGCCCTGGTGATGGTCTTCATTGAGGACATGTAGTTAACCCTAGCGGTTTATGATGTAATTAATAATTTCTAGCGGTTCATGATGTAATTAATTTATGTACATGTTGATTTTAGAAGATATGTAACAAACAAATTAGTATGTAATGAAAATTATACATTGATCATTGTTGTAATCCGAGTCTTTTCGTATTCGGCTTCTGCATGTATAACGCACCATCTTAGGCTTCGTGATTTGAGGAAAAAAAATAGAATTCTCAGAATCATGTTCGAACAGACTGGATCCCAAAATTTAATCGGATTTTCGAGTCGGATGCCTCAAACATAAATATTCGTTGCGGTGTAAATAACAAATTCCTCTTAAAAAAATAGTGGTGGGTGAATGGTTCTTGTATGAAAATGATAGGCTTCCTTTTTGGTGATGCTATTTTCAAAGAAAATCCTTTGCTGGATTAGATGAAGAATTAATACTCTTTCTTGATATTAGAAACAAAGAACATGATAATTAAAGTATCTTAGGACAAAAATACTTTATTTCTTTTGAACAAAAATACTTAACCATCAAGAGTTGGAACTTCAGAGAATAATTGTTTAGCACAATTAAATTACTCTTTTTAATTTACTGCTTGGTAGAATCGAATTCCACCAGGACCACCACTCACTTTTTAGAACATGAGAAATGAATGTAGTAATTAATGTATTTACTAGTAAAAAGAAAAAGAAAAGGAAAAGCCTGATTTGGTTGACGAGAAAGCTCATATAAAAGCATTTGCATCTGATGGTAGTAAATATTGTATTTTTAACCGTAAAATATTGATTCTATTGAAATTACTGTATTCATATGAGAAAGAATTAACAGCTATGCATAATGGATAAATTCTGGTAGAATATTTGTCATACATTAAGGCAACGGTCTGTATACATAATATATAAGATAGATTCTACACCTAGTAGTTACACATACTATTACTAGATAGTGTCAAGTGGCAACACTACAAACCAACACATAATATAGGAAAACTATCATGAAATCTATTTATTTCTAACATCCCCTCAAACGAAATGTGGGTACAGGAACCACATTGAGTTTGGTTCTGAAAACTTCAAGTTGAGGCCCAGGTAGAGCTTTGGTGAGTGCATCAGCTACTTGCATAGATAAAGGCACAAACAGCACAGCTAGCTGTTTGTTCAAGACTTGATTTCTAACATAGTGAACATCCACCTCAATATGTTTAGTCCTAGCATGAAAAATAGGATTTTGAGCCAAATAAATGGCACTTAAGTTATCTGACCAGGCAACAGGAACAACAGGGAGTTGAATTCTCATCTCAAACAACAATTGTTTGATCCAAAATAACTCAGATGATAAGTTAGCCAAGATGAAGGTACACCAAAAGAATTCTGTTTTTTTGAGCTCCAGGATACTAGAGATCCACCAATATAAACACAGTATTCTGCAAAAGACTTTCTATCAGCAGGGTAGCATGCTCAATTTGCATAACAAAACCCTGTTAGATGGAGTGTGCCATTAGCTTTGAACTTCAGCCCATAGTGTAAAGTGGCTTTGACATATCTTAGAAGCTTCTTCACTGCATACCAGTGTGTTTGTGTGGGATGCTGCATAAACTGGCTGAGGTAATTAACAGAGTAGGCCAGATCAGGTCTTGTGCAAGTGAGGTACTGCAGGCCTCCAATTGCACTTCTGTAAACACTAGGAGAGTGCATAGGCTCTCATTGATCAGGTAGAAGATGTTCTCCTGGTGCCATAAGTGTGGAGCAGGGATTGATATGATCCAGCTGTAGCCTTTTGAGTAGCTGAGATGCATAGTGACCTTGAGTAAAAAACAGACCTTCTTCATTCCCGTGAGCCTCCATTCCCAAAAAGTGAGCAATGAGGCCAAGATCCTTCAATGTGAACTTGGAGTTGAGCATTTGCACGAACTTTTGAATTAACATTTGTGAGTTCCCTGTGACCAAAAGGTCATCTAAATAGACAAGAACATACAAACAATGAGTTCCAGTAGTCAAAATAAACAAGGATGAGTCTGCAAAGGACTGATGGAAGCCTCACTTCAACATCTGCATTCTCAAGGCTCCAAACCAGGCCCTAGGTGCCTGTTTAAGACCATACGGTGCATTTTTTAGTTTGCAAACATAATATGGCTTGTGAGTATCAACAAAGCCTTCAGGCTGCACCATATACACATCTTCCATCAATGCCCCATTCATAAAAGCATTGTCTATATCTACCTGATGTATATGCCAATTTCTGTGTACAACTAGAGCAAGGACCACTATAATAGTAGAAGCTTTAGCAACAAGGCTGAAGGTGTCAATAAAATCCACCCCATAGGTTGGTGAAATCCTTTTGCCACAAGCCTAGCTTTGTGTTTAAGAACTGTACCATCAGGCTTCATTTTGAGCTTAAATACCCATCTACTTCCTACTGGATTCTGATTAGGTGAGGGTGGTACAAGAGTCCAAGTCTCATTTTTCTGTAAGGCATCATATTCAGCAACCATATCATTCTTCCACTCAGTGCAAGACAATGCTTCTGAAACCTTGGCAGGTTCAGTAAGGTAAGCAGGTAAAACTGTGTTTAGGAGTTGTGTTGAGTAGGTTTTAGGCTTGAAAATTCCACTTTTGGAACGAGTTTACATAGGATGGCCTTTTTGTTGTAAGGGTTGTGGTTGAACATGTGAGTTAGAGGGGGAAGTGTTTAGCTGTCTAGGTGAGTCTGATTCAGGAGTGGCCATTTGTGAAGGTCTAGTTGACTGGAGGTTAGACTCATGGTCTGACAGACCAGGAGAAGTCAAAGGTGTAAATGAGTTATGTGTAGGGGTCACAACATGTATAGGTGATTTGTGACTGAAATTAGAATGTGCAATACTAGAAGAAGAAGGAGTATGAGCATGTACCTCAAACACAACAACAAGATCAACACACTTTGTTCCATAGGGCCAGATGCATTCTGTACATGATTGGATAGGGGTATAAAAACCAGGTGACTAGATTAGGGTCAGTAAAGACTTCCTTATGAGGACCTTACACAAACCCTTCTTTGAAAGGAAACTCGGATTCATTAAAGACAACATTTCTGGTGATAAATATCTTGCCAGAGCTGTCTAAACACTTGCAACCCTTGTGAAGAGGACTGACTCCTAGATAAGTGCATTTACTAGTGTGAAATCTGAATTTGACTGGAAGAAAGGGCCTTAAGTGAGGAAAACATGAGCATCCAAAAACTTATAAAACTTGTAGTCAGGCTTCTTTCCATAAAGAGTTTCAAAAGGTGACTTATTTCTAACACAAGAGTTGGTAGGACATTGATTATGGTCACAACTTCAACAAAGTTATCCCACCAAAACCTAAGAGAAAGAGAGGCTTGAGGTAGTTGTGTCAATCCTAGTTCAACTATATGTTTATGTTTCCTTTCAGCTCTCTCATTTTGCTGATGAGCATGAGGGCAAGGGTGTCTGAATTGGATGTCTTGTTCTCTAAGGTAAGGCTCCAAGTTTTTATACTCCCCCCAGTTTGTTTGTAAGCATTTGATTTTAGTGGAGAACTGATTTTCAACAAGAGTTTGAAACTGTAAGAACACAGAGTAAACCTCAGATTTGGCCTTTAAAGGGAAAATCCAAGTATATCTAAACCAATCATCAATAAGGTGCACATAATATAGAAAACCAACTGTAGATTTGATGGGAGCTGGTCCCCGTAGATCAGAATGAATTATTTCAAGAACATTTTTAGCATGAGAAGTAGTAGGAGTATAGGACATGGCATGGCCCTTGCCAAATTGACAAGCATCACAAAAATTTAGATTTTCATTAACTTCAATATTACATGACTTTAGGACTTGACCTAGGACTTGTCTGGAGGGGTGCCCTAATCTCCTATGCAAGACATTGGGGTAATTTTTGACATTAACAAGGTTCAACTGAATAGTACAAGAACTTAAAACAGACTGATGACTAGACTGGAGCTGGGAATTTGATTGGAAGTCTTGGATTTGGAGTGAAGGGAGATCTCATAGGAGGTAGGAGTCACAATCCTATACAGGCCATCCCTGAGTGTTCCTGTGAGAAGAAATGTCTCTGCTCTCTTGTCCTTCACACAACAAGAATTAGGAGTAAATTCAACAGTTATGAAATTATCAACAAGAAGTTTGGATAGATTGATCAATTTTTTAGTAATAGAGGGAACATGTAAGAGGTCTTTTAAGACAAGTGTGGTGTGTGGACACAGTGTAGTATGATACAATGACCAATATGTAGGATAGGACATTGCTCACCATTACCAACTACTAAGGATTCTGAACCATTGTAGCCTACACCGAGGTGAAGATTGTTCAGATCAGAGGTCAAGTGATTAGAGGCTCCACTGTCCAAATACAAGGCAAAATCCTTGACAAACTGTGGGGTGGCAATATATGCTGATACTTGTTTAGGTCAATTTCCATTGTTGTTGTTACTGGTGGTGTTTGGAGGGACAAAATCCTCCTCAAATCTATGCCAATAGGATGTGACAATATGTCCATTCTTCCTACAAAGTTGGCAAACCATCTTGTTGCCTGAATAACCACCAACACTTGAGCCTCTACCACCACTCCTACTCCTGCCTCTGCCACCCCTGTTGCTGCTCCTTCCTCTTCCTGAATTGGTGTTCTGACTAGGTGGCCTACCATTAGATCTAGGACCCTGAACAAGATGAGCTGAAGGTTTTAATAGACCAGCACCTGCAGTGGGGTTGAGTCTAGCAATAAGTATTTCATGGGTCATGAGTTGGAACTGAACATCTTGCCAGCTGAGAGATCGTACTCTGGAAGTGATGTTCACAATCACTGATTCATGATCCCAATCCAAACCACCAAGAGTAGCCAAAATAAGTTCAGATTTGGTGATAGGGCACCCTGCTGCTGTTAAATTATCAGTGTAGGACTTCATTTGAGCCAAATAGTCAGACATAGAACGAGATCCTTTGTTAGCCTTAGCTAAGGCATCCTTATATTCGAGCATACAAGCCTCAGATCAGTTATTAAACAGATTTTCCAGTGTTGTCCAGACCTCATAGGTTGTGAAACACCCTACAACTTTAGACAAAGCTTGTTCAGTCATGGAACTAAGCAACCACCCTATTAATAGATTGTCCTTTGTTGTCCATTCATCAGGGAAAGGAGTAAGTGAGGAACTCGAAAAAAGGATCTCGATAGTGGGTCATTTTGAGCAGGAGCAGGATTCAAGAGATGATTCTTTAGTTTATGACCTCTAATAATGGGAAGAACGGTGTAGCGCCAAAGTAAGTAATTAATTCTATCGAGCTTAACAGTGCAAGTTTGGTTGAGATTACCAGAAAAGGGAGGACTAAGTAGAGAGTTTGGTTGAGGACTTACAGATCCCAAATATGGCAGATTTGGGATAGCATGACAGTATCTGGTGCCCGGAATCGGAGACTCTGATTTTCCAAACTGCATGCCAGATAAGGAAGGAGGTGGTGGTATGCCCGTAGCACCCAAGCTCATAACCGGAATCCCAGTAACAACTCATTGGACCAGTTTCCTGTAGACGGCGATGGAAACATTCCGACAGAAAGGCTTTGAGAAGTAAACATGGGTTGATATCCTAGAGCTCATAATCCAGCTCCTTGAGTAGATAACACAGCTGCTGCTGTGGAAACTGATAACCCGATAGACGGGACTGAGCCATCTCCAACAGGAGTGGAAGATTCGTCGTCGGTGGCCATGGATGCCTGACCTTGGCTCCGATACCAAGAAAGAATTAACAACTATGCATAATGGATAAATTCTGGTAGAATATTGGTTATACATTAAGGCAGCAGTCTGTGTACACAATATTTAAGATAGATTCTACACCTAATAATTACACATACTACTAGGTTGCTATTACTAGTTAGTGTCAAGTGGCAACACTACAAACCAACACATTGCTGGATGTACAGAAACCCGAATCCGGATCCGACCCGAAATTGGATCGTCAGATTTGATTCACAGCACCGATCGAGACACTCGATCATGCACAACAGAAGCAACGAATTAGATTCGTTTATGATTTTACCACGTTAAGATTCACATGATTAATTAATTAACTACAAGAAGGTTTAAGATTTACCCAACCGGAAAGAGAAGCCGTGATCTTCGAGTTGTATCTCCAAGCGACGACTGGTGGACGTCAACCCCGCATTCAACCTCCTCGAATATGCTCCAAGAATTCAATTGGCTAGGACAAGAAAACAAAATTTCTCTCATTTTTCAAAAAAATGGTGTGTTATTTTATGGTTTTTTTGGTGTTGGGAGAAACTCTCCTTTTATAGGAAAATAACTAATAATTTGAAAGTTTATCTTTTACACATAAATTTATCTTTTCCTTTAGGAAAATAAAACCTTTATCCAACATGAAAATAAATTTCCTATTTATCCAATAAGAAAACTAATTTCTTATTTATAATTATTTAACAAATAAATAATTATATTTTTCCACATCGTAATTAATTAAGAGGAAATTTCTTTTCCCAAAATAATTAAATGTGGCGCTATTTTTGCCAATTAGGATAATAGAAAATATCTTTTCTATTTTACCTATTATTTACCAAATAAATATTACCCGCATATTCATTAAACAGACCAACTATTTAATTTATTCTCGAGGTTCCAAAATACGAGAATCACTCGCGTGTTAGGAGCCAACCCGGGGACCATGGACCTATAACCAGTAGCTACAATAAATTGAATTAAATATTCATCGAACAGAATATTTCTAATCAACTTATTAATTCCGGAATTACGCCACCATAAATCCGAATCTGAACGCTATCGTCTATAGATATAACTTATTCTCAAAGTGTTGAGTCAATAAGTGTCCATTGATATAATCATTACATACAAACTAACCCTCCATAGACTATCCGTAATGAAGCGGGTATATTTCCGTAAACCTTCTTCATTACATCTTATCATTATTTGCCATTAACCTACCAGTGATCAATTAGTTCATAACCAATATGAACTCCCAGGATCGATCAGTTTATAGGATTAACAAATAAGGTGATTGTCTTTCTACTTCCCGCATGAAGGAATTGATTCCATATCTGTGAGACACATTCCCAGCTACTCATTCCCGATAGTGCCAACGTGAAAGTGATTTGGACCGCGCCTCTTAACAATCCTTAACGAACACATCAAACCATATCTTGAAGCAAGCATGAGTGTTCAACCACTTCAGGATTAAGGTTAACCCATATATGATAATCTTGTGATTTAATGAGATTTCTCAATCACGGAATTATATGAGAAATTCAGATTAAATCGATACAGACCTATATGACTACATCATATATAAATGCCCCACTTAGATAACCAATATCGACGGTTTGGATAAGACGGTCAAACCATAAAATGTTCTGGGCGCATTAATGGTGGTTTAATCAATAGACTCCATACTTTGATTAAGTTCACCACGGACTAACAGTTCAAGTGTATCACTATAAACTTAATCCTCACGTGTGACACACAATAAGTTATATGGCTGCATATGATACAACTTGAGGTTTTGAGTGGAGTATTACTTATAAGCACAAAGCAAATAATAAGATGATAATAAATCTGTCATTTATTAATTATAAAAACAATTACATAAATTGTCTTTCGGACGCTACTTCCAACACACATATCATAGGAAAACTATCATAAAATCTATTTATTTCTAACAATATGGAATATAAATTCTTTATTTTTGATATTGCAATCAAGATTCTGATATAATCTTATCAATGTAAATTGATGCAATTCGATCACTTTAAATTGAGATTCTACTCAATAAAATATGTAATATTCAGAATTTTTTTTTTTTTTTTTGAAGGGAATGTTATGTTCAGATCTGTAAAACAAAAAACAGGTAATGTGTATTTGACACAAATGCTCTAAGGGGCTAAGTTTATTGTAAAATAAATATAAGGAACAATTATTTACGCCATACCGAATTTACCATATATCACATTAAAATCGATTTTTTAAAAATCGGTTCTGGAATCAAAACCGACTTCTAATAGATCTATTTCGAGAAAATGGATCCCATACTTACTAGGTTGATCCAGAAAATGGATCCACTGAAAGCATGGAGGATGCTTGAATAAAAAACGTTAATTGCGGTTACAAAGTTACATCCATATATAACAATTATAGAAATAATTGCAACCCAAGGAAAATTGCAAGAAAACTAAGGTAACCATACTTTGTCTATCTAACGTCAAAATACAAGAATTCTTGATGGCCCTAGCCCGTAGGAAACATTGAACTAATCAATAGCAATAAATGTAGTTTGAAGAGGCTCGGATAATCTTGTGTTTCAAGATACTTTTAGAAAAATGATTAAGGCATAATCCCTTATCTCCAATCCATCCACATAAAAGATGGATTTATTATGGTTCAGAATTTTTATGTTATTTTGCTTTCCTATTAAGTGTTAAAATGTGTGGTTATAAAATGTTGTTTGAATGATTTATGTGGATGAATTATGAAATTCTCTGTTCCACCTACACAACCTACGAGATCTAGTTATCATATCATATTATGATATTTGTTATGTCAGAATGATTATAGAGTAGCATTATTTTCTTGGTAATGCCTTGAGGATTAGAATCTCTTGTGGGCATATCATATATGAACAATAACCCACAAAATACTCTTTCACTTAAAGAAAAGGGTCTTTTCATATGTATATATAAGTGCTCTCTGGCTGCTTTATATACAGAGCAAAAAACAGCAGAGTTTTTCCTCAACTCTCTTAATACAAAACAATTGCTTTAGCCTTTCTTCATATTCATCCATCATTGTGACAATATGGTATATGTTTACCACCATTCTTTAATTTCCTCTATGTCATATATATAAATTATTCAACTCAAAAGCTCCGGTTTATTGCTCGACGTAACAAATTTCTTTGTTTCGTTTTATGTATTATAATCTTGTTGACAGGGTCAAGAAATGAAGGAGGCTCACTCAGATGCAAATGCTGTTGACTACAAAGGATTTCCGGTTGATAAGTCGAAAACCGGTGGCTGGATTGCCTCTGCTCTTATCTTAGGTATATTATGCTAATCATTCATCCCACGCATTTTTTTTTCAAATAAAGAAAATATACTTTCATCTGTCACACAAGACAAAAGAACTTTCCGGTGCATCTTTTTGAAAGGCTGGACAGAGTATGATATATATAGTGTCGATCTGATCATCCTGATGGATGCAATGGAAAGTTTTTGACTTAAACAATTTTATTGACACCATCATACTCCGGCCCTTCAAAAAGATGCAATGGAAGTTTATGACAATAACAGTTTTTATTTTTATTTTTTTATATTTCATTGCATGCACAACTAAGTTTCAGTAGGGTTATAATATAATTTCTTTGTGTTCAAGATTTAAAAAATGGACCCAAAATGGAAGATGAAAACAAGAGAGAAGAGCTAGCTAGGTAAAGGAAAGGGACTTGTGGGCAAAAAATTGACTACAATTACTAAGCACAATTGCATAGAAATGAATCACCTTAATTAATTCAGTGATTTCTCATGTAGCATAGTAATTTTCTTTAATATATGTATACACATATATGCTATGATATATACATGAATACTTCTCCTTGGTAACATGTCAAGTACAACATGGATATACGCCAGATACGTACTTAAAATACGTACACACTGAAGACGAATCTGTAAATTCTTGAAAAGTTGGATACAAGATTCAGATATGTATATCCATGACTTGAATAATTGAGATGAAAAACTAGAATATAGAAAAGAAAAATATTACAAATTATTGCTTAATATTTCACCTCCAAAGTTCACCTCTCCCTTTACAAGTTTGGTGGCTACTTTTTACCAAAAGGTGTAAGCCCTTTTATTCACAAGATTCTCTATTCATCAAAAGTTTGTTGAAATGTCAACTCAACCTAACCAAATAAAATTTAACTCGGCCATTTATGCTTAGTTCAACTTATTTGTTTAAAGTGATTCAACTACTTAACTATTAGCACACACAGGCTAGGCCCGTTCCCGGCTGTTTAGAGGCCCTAAGCCGCGCACTTTATAAAAAAAGAGACCATTTGAACAAAAATAAACGTTTTTTAAATATATCAACGTGTTTAGACTAATAAACTTGTTTGACTCAAAAGAAAAAAACCAGGACCTTAAATTTTGATTATTTTTCGGAGGCAAGCCGTCACCTTATTGCCCTATGCCCAGGGGCGGGCTGACCACACAAACTATATATAACATACTTACATACATATATATATACCTATACATACTATGTTTGTGCCCGGATCCTTGGCAGTGCACCTTACAAATGCATCTATATATCCTTCTGAAATATAATAATAATAAAAAAAATAAAAAAAATACAGATAAGTATATCCTACACAACAACGTAAAGTGGCTGCAAAGAATCCGGATATGTTATTAAGGCTCAATACATGGACAATATAAATTACAATGGAAGTGAAGACACAAGTTTGAAATTACAACATCGTATTCTGTTATGATACTGTATTGAATTACGACCTATTTGTAATTGTTTTTTAAGTTTATTATTATAGGAATTGAATTATGTGAAAGGCTGTCAACAATGGGAATAGCAGTGAACCTTGTAACATACCTGATTGGAACCATGCATCTACCAAGTGCTGCTTCTGCTAATATTGTCACTGATTTTATGGGCACTTCTTTTCTTCTTTGCCTTCTTGGTGGTTTTTTAGCAGACTCTTTTCTTGGCAGATACAAAACTATTGCTGTTTTTGCTGTTCTACAAACTTTTGTAAGTTTCCAATACTATATATATAACTCAAACATTTATTTGGAGGGAGAGAGAGAGCCCTTTCAAGTCGTTGCATAAAATTTACCCGTGGTATGGTATCACACATATTCGATCTTTTCTGGAAGTCAATTCTTGAATCAAGAATCCATGAATCGACTTTAAAAACATCGATTCAGTGTGGTGCATGATAATTAAGTCTGAAACATACCCATATTTTTTTTTATTCTTGAATTTCCTGAAGAAAAAAAAAATGTTTTCTTTCTGCACACTCCAGGGCACAGCATTGCTAGCAATTGCAACAAAACTCCCACAACTACGTCCCCCTCCATGTCCAAACACCCCATGTGATCAGCCAACCACTTTCCAAATGACAGCATTATACACAGCCCTGTATCTAATCGCGATCGGCACCGGCGGCATAAAATCAAGCGTTTCCGGTTTCGGGAGTGATCAATTCGACGAAAACGATGAAAAAGAAAGGTCCCATATGATACTCTTCTTCAGTAGATTCTTTTTCTTCATTAGCTTAGGTTCTCTGTTTGCTGTTACGGTTTTCGTATACATTCAAGATAATGTTAGCAGAAGCTTAGGCTATGGGATTTGTTCTGTGGCAATGTTCGTCGCGATTGTGGTATATTTATCTGGGACGAAAAGGTATAGGTACAAGAAATGTTGGGGAAGTCCTATAGTTCAGATTATGCAGGTTTTCATGGCGGCTATGAAGAAAAGGGGTGTTCGGATACCGGAAAATAGTGGATTGTTGTATGAAGATGCACCTGAATATGGAAGAATCCAACACACTGATCAATTCAGGTTAGTATTAATTGGGCCAAAATCTCAACGAGCATTTGTATTTTATGTGAAACAATTATTCAAATCCACTAAAATCCTTCTACAAGAGAATCTGTAATCTAATATGTATACAGTGCCCCATTGAATATTGAGATAAAAATGACGAAGGTGATAAAACTAGCAATGTTTTTTTATGCGTCTGCCGGGAGTCGAACCCGGGTCTATTGCTTGGAAGGCAATTATCCTAACCGTTGGACTACAAACGCAGATGCGTAATGTTTAGAATTTCTTTAATTGAACATATGTATTGACATTTTTACTAATTATCTTAGCTTAAGCAAACTAAAATGTACTTAAAATACACTAATACTCCATGGTTTTTTTGAAAATGTGGTTTTATAAAGGTGCCATCGACGGCTTGACCGTGGCCTAGTTGTCGTACCCAAAGGATGCCTCTAATCTTAGGGTCTATATACATATGTATGTTGTTTAAATATTTTGGTGACTCAAATTTTGGTGAGTTCTTCAGATTCTTAGACAAGGCTGCCGTGCTAACAAAAGAAAATGAAGCATACAACATTTCAGTTCAAGATCCATGGACACTTTCTTCAGTAACCAAAGTAGAAGAGGTGAAAATGATGATCAAACTAATGCCGATTTGGGCAACTACGATCATATTTTGGACAACATATGCTCAGATGATTACCTTTTCAGTAGAGCAAGCTTCTACTTTGCAAAGATCCATGGGAAAGTTTGAGATTCCTTCTGGTTCTCTTACTGTCTTCTTTGTTGCAGCGATATTGTTCACTTTGGCTGTTTATGACCGTTTGATCGTTCCCTTCTGGAAAAGATGGCGCCGAAAACCAGGTAAACTAATTAATGCAACATAATGTTGATTTACATCAATCGTACGAAATGATATGAATCATATCTTTCCAGTTTCACCTAATTCTTTAATAATCTTTAAAATTTAAAAAAAAAAAACATTTTTGATTTTCATCTTTATCCACAGGTTTCACCAGTTTACAGAAGATAGGCATAGGCCTGTTCTTATCAACAATTGGCATGGCTGCTGCATCACTTGCAGAAGTGAAACGTTTATCAACACTTTCAAAATCAACTCAAACACCTCTACCCTTAACAGTCTTCATTTTGATCCCACAATTCTTCTTGATTGGTTCAGGGGAAGCATTTATATACAGTGGCCAACTAGATTTCTTCATAACTCAATCACCAAAAGGGATGAAAACAATGAGCACTGCTTTATTTCTCAGCACAATTTCTCTTGG
Source organism: Gentiana straminea (assembly GCA_036785695.1). Lineage (NCBI taxonomy): Eukaryota > Viridiplantae > Streptophyta > Magnoliopsida > Gentianales > Gentianaceae > Gentiana > Gentiana straminea. Next base: position 3,642,913 of record JAVUPR010000374.1, on the reverse strand, counting down.
GTTTTTCCTAAGTAGTCTTCTTGTGACTGTTGTGGAGAAATTGACTACAATTGGTGGTGGGAAAGGGTGGGTTGGTCATAGTGTTGATAATGGGAGATTGGATTTGTTTTTCGGGTTTTTAGCGGTATTGAGTTTGGTTGATTTTGGGGTTTATCTCTATTGTGCTGTATGTTATAAAAAGGATTTGCAGATGAAAAGTCATGTTACTCCAGCTGCTTCATCTGATGTGGACAAGTGTTGAAGAAGAAGAAGATGATGTTTCAGATTCGATTCGACTCGATTATATATAGTAGATGCATGTATTCTAAGGCCAAAGATTTGGCTGTTTAATTAGTTGCAAGTTCAATATTGTTGTTGTGCATTAGCATGTGTAAGTGTGTGCAGCTAGCTTGTGTATGGGGAAACAAGCAAATGGCTCCTGTTTAACTTTAGATATTGTGTGTTAGTATCCATATTTAAACATTGTAGAATACTTGGTATTAAAAAAAAAGGTTTAAGTTTATGAATTATGGGATTAACTGACACTCTAGACCCGACTCCAAACCACGGGTTTGATAGCTGATCGGTCTTTTTTAGGTGTCCAATTTTACCGGCAGTGTACCGGGTCAATTGTAGTCTAGTAAGTGTCAATGTCGTATCCACAGGGATGTGTGGTTAAACACCAATTAGTTGTGATTATCTTGATCTAAGTCGCAAATTAACAGAAAAGTAATTGTTTCAATCTATTTATAAAATAACAGACAATGATAAAAGGGACTAACCAAGGCAACTTCATTGAGCAACAATCTCTTCTAGTTTCATGAGGTGATTCGGCCTACCTATTAAGGGTGTCCAAGTGTGTGAAACGGTGTACTCCTAAGCTAACAACTCTCCCTCATACGAGTGTAGAGAGTTGCATTATGTCTCCTCATTGGTTTAAGAGCCCAAAATTAATGATTCGACATGATAAAAAACTTGAGTACAATACTAGTTTATTCCCCGGATAAGAAATTGGACTCCAACAAAGGTCAATTTTACCTTCCTGTTTTCCTACCTCTTTCTCACACCTAATATCTCCGTTCGGTATCCATTAAGTGTGTGTGTGCAAGTATTGGTCAATTACTCCAATGCTAACAAGCCAAACAATACAAGTAGGAAAGTCTCAACACAAATGAAGCTAGAAACATACACAATCACTCTCCAATCAACCAAAAGAGATTAAATTAGCTCAACTACAATGTCTTGGGTAGTTATAGAATTAGCCACTCATTACTGTAAGCACTGACATGTTAAGATTAGTATTCAAAACAATGAGAACAAGTAAAACAAGATAAAACTAGAATTTTACCAATCACAAGTGATGAGCTTGCAAAGGGAGACCTACATTCATCTTCCAAAAGCTTCAATGGAGTTTGGTACACAAAGCTTGTTCACCTGGCTCCAATTAAACTATCCAAAAGACTAAGCTAAGCATTCTTAAGAGTTACACTTGTAATGAAATGCGAAAATATGGTGATTTTTGGCTATAAGAGCCTTAGGGGTGGTGGTGTCTTCAAGAGGAAAAGGGTGGAGCTCGGTTCTCTTCCTTCATATCTCTGCAAAATGAGAGTAATTTGCTCTTATGATTTTGAATTCGCCTTGTTCCGGTCTACGCCGGGCCTTTTTCCGGCATGCGCCGAGTCACAGGGGGTGGTTGGACCTGTCTTGTATAATAAATGCCATGTCTGATAAATCTTTTTAGCACACGGCATGCACCGGACACTCTCGGGTTGCACCGGGTATCTTCCAGTCTAAGCCGGACAAAACAGAGTCCTAAGAGCTCTCCTGATAATTGCATTTCTGCTCCAATCACCCTCTCTTCATCACAACCTTAAGGTCCCAACACGTGGTATCTGGAGCAAAACAAAAACAAAAAGATACAACGGGTAAATCTGATAACAAAATAAGCCTCAAAATATGCCAAAACAATGAGTTCTTCTCATATCTACTATATACAAAAGGTAATCTATATCATCACAATATTTACTGAATTTGATACGAAAACATCACTAAAAGCTCAAGAAATGGGATTAAAATACAATAAAATGCATCATCTGGTTAACTTACATCAGTAGCGCTAAATCAGTTATAAATGATCCGGTCAATTGCTTAGACCATCGTCATCGCTTGGTCTAAAAGAGCTAACCCGAGTTGACAAGATCTTTATGTCTCACACTTATATGGGGGTGAGCATTATATTACTTTACAGATATGAGACTTTACATTCACCCCTCTTTATAAGGGACTGACGTCCTCGCCATGACTTGTCCCAGTCTCGTCCCAACTAGAGGATTTCTAGAGGTGACCTACACCGTCTATCACGGTGTGGCACTTAGATGGGGTGAACATTCTATTACTTTACAGATGTGAGACTTTACGTTCTCCCCCCTTATAAGGGGCTAACGTCCTCACCAAAACTTGTCTCAGTCTCATCCGTACCAGAGGATTTCTAGAGGTGACCCCTCCCACCGTCTCTCACGGTGTGGCACTAATGTCCGTTTGATATTCGGCTCTGAACACCATTCTGTAACGCCTCAGACCCCGGGCCTGGTAGCACTAAATGAGTCATAAATGATCTGGTCAACTGTTTATACCGTCGTCATCGATGGTCTAAAAATACTGACCCGAATTGACAAAATATTTATGTCTCACATTTATATGGGGATGAAAATTTTATTACTTTAAAGACGTGGTATGTATATATATTACACTTATATTATATACATGTTTTTTATTTTCTTTTCAAGAATGTTGTTTTCACAACAAAATCGTTATAACAAAAGACAAAATACACCTTTATACTGTTGATCATGACGAGATCAATATAAATTAATAAGACTTACACCATAACCAACATTTTGAGTATGTTGTGACAATGAACTACTCTTTTATTGTTTGTTCCTTTTGGGGGTCTCGATCCGGTGGGTTTGGTGTAAGATTATTGTTACAACATACGATATATCAAACTTTTACATTATTGATAATGATTTTGAACATATTTAACAGGCATGGTCGGCCCTGACATTTTTTTGGGCCTGATACTGTCGGAAATATCAGGGTGGCGGTAACGGACGAAATGCGTGGATATCTGGCTATTAATGTGTGATTTCTCCGGTGAAAGTGCCGGTGTTTGTGGTGGTGTTTATGAAAAATATGAAGACTCCGACGACGGGCTCAAGATGATATGAATGCGGGTACATAGTCGACAAATTGACAGAGCTTGGTCTGCTTATATTAATATGCCTATCAATAATGATTTACACGTTGCTCCTATTTATAGACATCGGACTAATCGCGATTAAGCTTATCTTGACAAGACCTAGTTAAGTACAATTAAGCATAATCTCGGCCCCGTATGCGGTAGTTAACCCGAAGCCGGTTACGCTTGATGCGGGTCTACAAGCGGTCTTAGATCGTCAATCGAGCTGATTCCTAGCCGTGTAAGAATTGAGTCCGGTTTGTCTTGATCTGTGAGGAGGCTTACGATGATGGCCCCCCGGGCTATCAAGATTCGATCTTGGCCTATGAGTCCTTTGGAAGTATGGATAGGTTCACTAGCTGGCAGCTTATACCCGGCTTGGCAGCAAGCGGGTTAAGGATATAGCCGTTCAGTTGTTGTGATGTGACATCTACTCGAAGCAGATCCCGGGTCCGTAAGACTGTTTGCGGGTTCAGTATATCAGGCTTAAGGCCAAATCGTCGAATTAGGCCTTTTAGTTCGAAATTATTTTTATTTTCGAAAAGACATAGTTATAATTTTTTTTGGGCCTTTATCGATTCGAGTAAATTTTTTTGGGTCTTTATCAATTCAAATAAAAAAAATTGAACACATTATATTAGGTTGAATCAGATTGGATCTACACGGATTTTTTTTCTTTTAGCGAAACATGTAATGTTTGACCCCGGCACCGTTGGGCCTAAGACCACCGTCTCTTCCGCCTTATTGGAAGGCCGGCTCTGTTAACGGTGTACATCTATATTATCCATGGTAGCAAAGCCCAATGTTATGTACTTTAAATATCATATTCATATAAACAACAACAGGGAGAAATAGCATCTGCGTTTGTAGTCCAACGGTTAGGATAATTGCCTTCCAAGCAATAGACCCGGGTTCGACTCCCGGCAGACGCATTTATTTATTTTTACTTTTTTTTTGGAAAGGTTTTTACTTTAAATTATTTTGATTTTTTATTTTTTTTATTGCAATGAATGCATTTTTTTGACTTTAAATTATTTTTTATTGCAATGAATTCACTTTATCTTGACTATGTTAATGAGCTTTATGATATTGACTTGAAACCTCCAAATTAATTTCCATTTATGTTAATTAATAGCATTGAAACATATATTTTATAAGGGAAATTAGGGATAAGGACACAACCTGAAATACTATTAAGCAACAGGACAACTACATATTTTTTATAGGGAGAAGGACAATTGCATAATTTTTATAGCGAGAAGGACAAACGGTGAATCACGAAAATCAGTGAATCTCCTTAGTGAATCCCGAAATCAGTGAATTTCGACAGTGAATTTTGACAGTGAATCCCGAAAATTAGTGAATCCCGACAATGAATTTTGAAAATTAATGAATTTTGACAGTGAATTTCGACAGTGAATTTAAACAGTGAATTTCGAACACAAGTGAATTTCGATAGTGGATAAATAGTTTTGTCCTTTATGCAAAAGTTTTAAAAAACTGTCCTTCTACTTAATTGATGAAATATTTTTGTCCTTCTCCCTCATTCCCCCTATTTTATAACAGTTTATGTAATTTAATGAAAGTAAAAATAATAGTAAATTTTTCAACAAAAAAAAAAAAATAGTAAATAATGAAAAGCAAAACGTTAGACAATGTTTCTCTATAAATTTCACCAATTGCAACAATTGTGGGAAATTGTGCGTGGATTACTTTAAAGTATCCTATAGACATGGCTATCTTAATCAGGTATGGATCTGATTATAGTAATTAAACTTGTTTGAAATGTTAATTTGTTTTTGCTATTGCAAATATTTTCCTTATCTTCGATTTCTCTTTGTACATGTACAGTTTTGCTTTTGAATGGTTTTGGGGGAGTTTCTTTTTCTGCATTGCTAATTATCTACAAAAATAAGGTAAATGTTTTTTCAATTTTACCATTTAATTTCTTTTGTTTCCCGCGCTCGTTGATTTAATTGTTGCAGATTTTAATTGTTAACCAAACATTAGTAATAAAGTAGCAAATATATAATCTAACCGGCATTTAGTCCGAAATTAAATTAGTTTATCATTGCATATGTTGAAGTAATTAACATCCAAACATTTATTTCATAACACCCCTTTTATCATCTGTGTTTACAATCAAACTGGCTTCTTTCCTAAAGAAAACGGTACATCCCACTGTGGTTTTAAAAGCAAATCATGATTCATGTATACGCACAAGGTGCAACGGTATATGCCACTGTGTGTGTGAAATTGACCCCTTATTTTTATGTGTTGACTCATATTTTTATTTATTTTCCCATAATTACATTATAAAATTGAAATCCAATTATATGTGTGACATGGAAAAAAATTGATAATTTTTTTACTCTTATGGCAAAAATCCTGCAGCTGCCCCTGGGTGCTTTATTGAGTTATATCAGATTTGGTAATTACTTAGAATCGTCTTTCTCACTTGTTCTAAGATAGTTAATCATGAGCAATGATTAAAGTTATACCTGAAACAAAAAAGTTGTTGATTTTCACAAATACACATATGAAGCACGTGATACATAAAATCGATTATAAATAATGAATTAGCAAATGATTAATGAAAAATACCATAAATGATAAAAATTAACTAACAAGAAGAGTTCAACGATGACAATATCATAAAATGTCTTAATTTTGTATAATCAATAACATTTTACGTTGACTCAAAATAATTAGACAAATTTGATATATATACATGCTATTTTCATTTTTGAACGCTTAGTTTTAGTTAATTTTTATCATTTATGTACAATTCATTAATAAATTTCATATTCCTTTCTAATTGATTGTACGTATCACGTGCTTCATATGTGTATTTGCGAAAATTTACAACCTTTTGTTTCAGTCAAGTGGTATATATAACTTTAATCATTACACAAGGGCATTTTTTTTATCCTATAAATGTAGACTGCATTATACTTAGAGCACTTGCAATAAAACGCAAATAATGTGAAAGTTGTCAGAAATGCCCAAGTGAATATGTAAAATAATTTGCAATAGCTCTAATATATACATTGAGACCTGCATCGGAGTGGATGTGAAAGTGGCTCTTACCACTTCCAACTTCACTATATTAATTTCTCTTTCATGTTTAATTGGTGAAATTTTATTATTCTTTTTATATTGGGTAGAAATGAATGGAGCTATTGTGGGTGTAAATTTGGATATCAATTTAATTGCAATGCCACCTAGGATTTTTTTGATGCTTTTGAGGCAAAATAGGTGGTTGCTATTGCATGTGCTCTCATCACTCTTGATCGGCCTACGATCGAGCCTTGTCCTAAATCTAGCTCTCTCAATCTTAATGATTTCTTCTTAGTCCTAGTTGATTAATTAGCTTTTTTTTTTTCTAGACACCTTCTTTGTTTTCCTGTGGCTGCTTTTGTCTTAAATTTTATGTGGTGTATCTTGGATCTTTGTTTGCCGGCTCATATAACAGAACTAGTTGTTCAAAAAAGAAAAAGAAAAAGAAAAAGAAAAAGAAAAAGAAAACTTTACTACTCATCATAGACATATAGTGTGTGTGTGTCTTCAAATCTTATAAATTTCCATATCACTCACATAGTGATCTTTAATTTACTAGCTAGGTTGGTTTTCAATCTTTTTCGCAATCCAACCGAGTCTCTATTAGTCATGGCCTTCTGGTTAATTAAAGCCTTGACTTTGTCGAGTTTGGTAAACTTGTTGACCAACATTTACTTGCTATTTGTGATTCTATATATTTCGTATAGAATGGTATAGCGATGATGAAATTTATTATTTGTCTCGCTTGCACACCCGGAGTCTTTACCTATTTCGATAAAGACATTTCTTTAGTTTCTACTGTGCAATAGGGAAAATCCTTCTTAGTCCTAGTTGATTAGGTAGGTACACCGTACATGCATGGGAGAGTAGTGCTCTATGTTTTATATATTAATTAGAATATCCCTCCGGCCGTCTCCTCTCTCAATTGGTTATTCGAGAAGAAAGATGTTTAGTCGCTCGGCTAAGTTAATTAAGGTGTTGGGGTCTTCCTCTTCATGCACCGGTTTTGTTTGGTAAGTGCAAAAACGAGTGCATGTATATATTAATTGGATTTGGATGATTCTTCCATGCATTCCAGATGATTTCTTATCTAAATTTGGAATGGGATGAATAGAGATGTATGTATGTAATCCCTTTTCTGGTTAGGTTTCTAAAACCCTAATAAGCGAACGATGCAATCGAGCCGGCCAACAAAACATAATCAGAAAGAGGATTGCATTTACTTCTCAATTGATATCGATCACATTCGATTCCCGTAAATTATTAATATATATGCATTTATATTGAAAGAAAATAAATCCAAAGCATGTGCTCAAGATCTAAGAAGACTGTTAGATATTTTATTCACAAAGTCAGTTTTTATTTTTGTTTCACTTGTGTCGTTGCACGCTGAGTTAGTCGGGGTTCGACCTGAGTTATTCGAACCCATGCGAATGCATACCTTTTCGTAGAGGGATTTTTTCCATTGGGACACATCATTTCGTTGGTCTTGTTCGTGGGACATATCCTTTGAAGACGAAGTGGTACCATATCGATTACTTTGTCTATATATAGAACTCCGGCATTCGGTATGAGAACGTTTTTCATTCGAAGCATCATCGGTATAAACATATAGTGTCTCCAAAGTTGTCTTTCGTTGTATCCTGAGAGAGATCGTAAAAACATCTCTTTAAAGAAGCGTTTAACGTACGTGCCTTGGAGATCATCCTTTTATTGTATTACCGCATTTTTTCTAACAAAGACAACTCATTTTCCTAGCTAGCAGCCTGATGTGAGTTTCATTTTTGTCTAACTGCAAATTGATAAGTCATGAACTCTAATTGTCATTATAATTTATGAATATAAATAATAATGCAAATCAAAAGTTAATTTATGAGTATAAATGTTAATTTAAGTCAAAACATCGGGTAGTTGTCAAAATTCTCTCTCTCTCTCTCTCTCTTTTTTAATCCTCGCATTAGATATGACAAATTAAATTACGAAAAAAAAAAAGACCCTTTACTTTATCTCTGATTGTGCGAGATGGTATACAAATAATGAATATAAATGATAATGCATGTATAAATTTGAAATACAAAGCACGTTCAATATTGTCTTTTTAAAGTACACGTGACTTATGTTAGAAATCAACTTTTAAACATTTCAGATCATATTTCTTGTTAAGTCCTAAATACTTAACTGTGACATACTTAAGATTGCAAATGTCTTTTTTGTATTAAAAACGGGAGAAGAAATTTCCAAATATGTCTGACTTGCCTTCACACCAAGTCTTTACCTTATTCAGCTAAAGACATCCCTTTAACTTCTTTTGCAATAGGGAAAATTCTTTCTCTAAAAATGATTCATGCACGAAAATTCAGGTTGATAAGTGCCATTAATGTCTCTCTTCCAAATGTTTATGCACACATTTTCACAGACCTCTTTAAAGAAAATCAGAATACAGAAGACTCTAAAACTGTTTTTATTGAATTGATGAACTATCCTAGCTAACTGCGGCTCTCTTTCATTAATTCCAAAGCGTCTATATATTGTTAACTTCTATGAGAAGAAGAACGAAAAGGAAACGAGGAAGAAGCAAATCTTCAAGTAATCTAAGGCTACCTTTTGACCCCGTAGTGTGTTTAAAGACATTTTTGTTTTTCCATTTCTAAAGTGTTTTTTTTTTTCTTTTTTTCAGAAAATTAATTGACCTGGCTGGCTTGTACTTTTTTTTTTTTTTTTTTCTCATGATAAGAAGAAAAATATACCAAAATTCCTTGTCCTTGAAGTCATTACTCTGAGACTATTAAATTTTAGAATCAATTGCTAAAAGTGAAAAAATATTTTAATTCTTTGTCAATTTTTTACCATTAATTGATAACTTTTACATATGTATATTTTGATGTAGTTTCACCAAACTTTTCACTTTATATATGTAATTACCCTTTCCTCAAAAAAAAAAAAAAAATTTGTAATTACCCACAATCCCTATATATTATCTTTATCTATGCCAAAATAACCGCCTTTTCTTCTGTGAATTAATTACTCATTCTATCAATCTGCTTTACCAAGTATATTGCAGCCAAAATAACCCCTTTTTTTGGTTGCCAACATGACATTAGCCCAGCGGTAAATAATGTGCGAGTTCGAGTCCCAGTGGAGACAATAGTGTGCGTGTGTTAAAATAAATAAAAAAATAAAAAAAAATAAAAAAAACCGTTTTTTCTTCATAAGAAGCCCTCCTTAACACTTCTTTCTTCTTCGTTATTCGACTCTTTATGCCTTTTGCCTGTAACTAGCTAGAACAACCACAAATATAATAAAATAATTTAACGTCTAAAGTACACACCCTTAATATTACAAAATGAACTCACATTCAAAATCGCATCTTCATAAGTATAATTAATGAATAATCACGCAAACACGCATAGGGTTGGAATTTAGAAAGAAACCTTTTGGTACGGCCATACCGGCCTTTCTGCACTTTTTCTTGATCACGGTCGGACATACACCTAATTTTATCGCGACTTCACTTATTGGAAGATGGAAATACTCTTTGAAATCATCCGCTTTCATCTTTGCCATTCTTTTCGTCTGCTCAACATGTGAGCGCATAAGCAATTATATAAAATTTATTAGTTAACGACACATCATAATTAATCCTTTCAAATAAAGAAAAGAAAAGAGGATAAAGAAAAGAAAAGAGGAAGAATAAGAGTACTTGAATCATAATTATTTAACAGATTTTTTATTTTATTTTATTGACATCATTTTTTTTTCTTTCTATTACATCATAATCTCTACAGTCTTCACGGTTCAATTTAAATAAATAATTTGTAACCTGTGCTGCAAGGAAGCTCTTTTTTCATGATGTCTGATTTATTCACTATCATAATCTTGTTGGCTTGACTGAAAATCACGAAAATATTGTTATCTTACTGATCACGTGTTCCTTTTGAATTGGAAAACCACACGTGCATTTATTAGAATTTATGCTGGCGTGACACCATGCACATCATCTCAAGTGTCATAATTTAAGGGACTTCATTTTCATAGGTTTGTGTTATATTTTAGATTTATTTTTAGTTAGCCGGGGTCTCTGATCAGACAGAGGCCCTAGTTCTTACGTATAACGTATACATGCATGTGTCTTTGATGGAAGAGAAAGAAAGGTTAGAAAAGGTTGACCTGAGCCAATTTGAGATGGTTGGATAGAGGAGTTGTTATCAAAGCCAACATAACTTTCATTCAATCCAACACATAATGCCTGATAAAAAAAAAAATTGGACAATGGATCTGATCCCATCGGATAACCTTCCATTTTTTTTTGTTCACAAAACTGGTCTAAGAAATTCTTCACCGCGTCTATGTTTTCATATAAGAAGCTGAAAAAATAACGAATATAATCAATCAAACTAAATATATATAGAGCAGGTGCTAGTGCATGCGATTTTATTTCCTCATAATATATATATATATATATATATATATATATATATATATATATATATATATATATATATATATTACTCAAAAGAGGACATAAAACTTTTTTCCGGATCACATATAAAAACAAAACAAAAAAACTGAAGGATATATATATCCATTTATGTTTAATAATTAAACATGCGCGTATTGTATTGAGAGGTCTAATGATCTAAATTTGGATTGAGATCGATCCATTGAGATCCTCTTTCTGGTTATGTTTTCTTGGCTCAATCGCATCGTTTAATTTGCTTATTACGATTTATCAAACCTAACCAGAAAAGGGATTACATTCCAGAAAGGTGCCTGAGAGACCGAGTATTTATAAAGGCCACCTACGGAACATAGAGAGCCACAAACAAAACAAACAAAAAGCGCAACAATATGAATTTAGCTGGGCCATCATCATTAATTTCAGAGCCTACTTCATTGGGTGGTGCTGTACGTAGTTTCCGAAGCCCGAGTTTATGATGATACTATATTCATTAATGACATTTTAAACTATGATGTCTTATTAGATCCTTACATATTGCATGAGCCTGATGTTCTTCTACCAGAGTTCAGGGATAAAGGGTTAATTACCTAATGATTCACATTTGAGGAATCCAGTTAAACTCTCGGTTTTGCCAGTTTTTCCACAGCCGTACATGTGTTCTGGTTGCCATGTACTTAGAGAGATGAAGTTTATAAAGGTGATTTTGGTGAAATTTGATTATGATAACTTGTCTTGTCACTTGTGAAAATGATGAATACCTTATGTATGAGTAAGTATGACATTTTCGCCGTTTTATGTCCTCTTTTGAGTTATATATTATGAGGATATAAAATCGAAATCACTTGCACCTGCTATGTTTAGTTTGATTGCTTATATTAGTTATTTCTTCAGCTTTTGCCATGAAAACATAGACGCAGTGAAGAATTGCTTAGTCCAGTTTTGTGAACAAAATAAAAGGGAAGGTTTGAAGAATTGCTAGACATAACTTAGCATGGAGACTAATGTTCGAACCCCGCCACAGGCAAAAAAAAAAAAAGAGCATTGTAGAAATTAATCAAATTATGATGCATTTCAGAGTAAATAGAGGTTCTGAAATAGAAAAAAAGGTGATTTCTGTAAAATAAAAAATCTGATAAATAATTCTGATTCAAGTACACGTTCCTCTTTCTGTTCTTTATTTGTAAGGATTACATTGAGCAGAGCAAAAGAACGGCAAAGATGAAAGAGGATGATTTCAAAGATTATTTCCATCTTCCAATAAGTCAAGCCGCGGATGACAGGTCATTCTCAGGGCCGGTCCACCACTAAGGCGAAGGAGCCAGTGGTCTTTGACAGGTCATTCTCAGGGCCGGTCCACCACTAAGACGAAGGAGCCAGGTGGTCTTGCCTAAATTTTTTATCCCTAAAATAATACATATACCTATTTTACAACATCTTAACTCAAAAAAACCTCCACAACAGCATCTTATCCTTATTCCTATAACATTTTAAATAATATATATTCTACCTCACAACCCTATTTATACACATTAAATATTTATTATTTCATTCCAGAACATCCGTATCCCTATCTCTATAATTATTAATAATTAAATATGTTTAGGGCGTGAATAATGCATCCCCACAAGTAGGGATGCACTGTTCATATCCCTAAAAATAAATAGGGATATGGCCTCTGCTGTGGAAGCTATTTTGGGATAAACTCTATTTTTTATCTTCATTTTAGGGATAGGACACCATATAGAGCTTCTGCGGGAGTGCCCTTAGGCCCAACATTACATGTTGCGATAAAAGAAAAAAAAAGATCAGTGTAGATCCAATCCTATCCAACCTAGTATAATATGTTAATTTTTTTTTATTTGATTACATGTTGCGATAAAATCCAAAAAAAAAGATCGAATATGAAACTTCGAACTAAAATACCTACTTTGATCCAAAAAAATCCGGCCCGCGAACCAAAAGCCTAGTATAATATGTTAATTTTTTTTATTTGATTTGATAAAGACCCCAAAAAAATTTACTCGAATCGATAAATATCCAAAAAAAAAATTAAATTGCCTAATTCGAATATGAAACTTGGCTGCTGGTTTATCAACTAAAAAATTTCAAGAACGCTTCTTGGTTGACAGCTGAGCCGGATTCTGAGTTAAATGATGATTCATATTTTTATCATCACCAATGTTCATCATTCCTCTGGATTTTAGTATGTGCTTGATTTCTCGAGAATTTAGTATTTGTTTGATTTGTTCTCTTTTGCTCATTATTATTTCAATAAAACTCTGCGAGTGCGAGTAATCGGTTGTGACAAATATAAAATATTTGAAATAATGGGACACTCAACTGCTCTAAACTAATAAGAACATGAATACTTTAAATTGCAAGAGAAAAGACTTGATAGTTATGATATACATGCAGAAGACTCAACTTGTTTTTCTTGGTGCAAATGGAGACCAAAGTCACCTTTCATAGTTGATTTGTGTCGGTTGAGACAATTCTAGTATGTTGGAGATGATAAAATAAAATATTATTTCCTACTTGGCGGAGAAATCTAGACTACTAGCTGCTGTAAAATACATGCGGCCATGAAAGGGCCATTTCTCCCTACACTAATAAGAAGGGAAAAGTGGTAGATTGGTGACAAGTGTATTTTTTCTATTGGTCCGTCATTTTACTGTTCATCGGCCCAAAAATCCGGCCCAATCCTTTTTTTTTTTTTTTTTTTTTTAAAGATTTTACTTGTAAAAAGTGTTTTTGTTTTTTTTTAAGGTGAAGGGTTTGAGTTAAATTGTTCCATTTTAGAGGACTCAATTGTATTTCTAATCTACACATTAGCTTTAATTTATTCTTAATCTTATTATGTGTGTTGTGCTTAAGATGTATCCGATTCAAATTTAATTACATATTATTTTGCTTTCCATCGAAATCTCTTTTTTTTTTTTGGGTTTTATCCTAATACGATACGACCACGTGATATTTCAATATACTATAGTTTGTTTGTGTGTGTGTTTTTTTCCTTTTTTGCGTATATATATTTTACGTTGTGTGTCTATGCTTAGGTTTTTTTTTGGGGCGTCATTTTTTTTGGGGTCTTTACGTATTGATTATTTTTTTCCGTCTTCGTTTTTTTACTTCTATATATTGTGTGTGTCGGTTTTTTTCTTTGGTCAATGGTTTAGTAGTGTCGAAAGGTGTCGATTTTGTGTCTTGGAGTGTTGATAGTGTGTTAGATTTTAATTAAAATTTTAATTAATATTCATTTGATCAACCGACAACCGTTGGATATGGCGTCGGGGTGTATCGAAGCGTGTCATGTCGTGTTTTGGGTAGAACACGTGTTGTTGTAGATAATGTCGAAGATAGCTTCATTTTTTCGGTTAAAATTGATTTAAGTAGAAATTGAAAAAAAATTATTCGGTAGTGTCGAAAAGTATCCATACGATGTCGGGAGATGTCGAAGATGTGTCGGATATTCATTTCATACGCACTTATATTATTCTTCTATGAACATGTTTTGATGCTACCCTAAAAGGTGTGAGGGGTGGGTTGGGTTAGGGTGGTGGGAAGGGTAGGGTATAGTAAGATGGGTGGTGGGAAGGGTAGGGTATAGTAAGATGGGTGGTGGGCACGGTAGGGTAGGGAGTTGTAGGGTAGAGTAGGATGCTATAAGTTTTAACTTATTTGACGATATTAAATACGAAGAAAAATAATCTCTTCTACTCTAATTTGTTGATTTTTGTGTTTCGGCCCTTTTGGTTATTTTGGACCGTCTGGTTTGTAAGGCCTGACATTGTAGGCCCAGAAAAAGAATTTAATTTAAATTTTTTTATTTATTTAATTTCTTTTAGTGTTAAAAGGCACCGCTTTATAGGCAAAAAAAAACAATTTACTGTCTTTTGCCGTCCTCGAGAAGCTTGATGAAGAAAAGAAGTTCGCGGGCGGGGGAGGGGGGGGGGGGGTGGTTCGGACACGTCTTTTCTTCGCGGCATTGAAATGATGTGGTTGTCTATCTCGATAGCGATACATGGCTGAGATTTTTTTTTGTATTTTATACCATGTGAAAAAAGATGATATGTTAGGGGCTAAAACAATTGCCTCATTTGTCACCATGTGAAATGATGTCGAAATGTTATATATAATATGTATATCCGGCCCGATGGTTTTGGGGTTTGACAGGGGCCCATCGGAAAAAAAAACCCGGGTGGTTATCCCATTTATCCAGTTCCATATCCATAAATGGTATACATAATAATAGTAACTTTATAATTTAATTAATTTATTTCATTATTTAATTAATCATATCCTGTGCCTGTACTAAGGAAGATTTGGCAAAAAAAGTAAAAAGATATACAAGTTGGTGGAGACTCTTTTCAACTCCTCCATCATTGCTGCTGCGTGTATCTCAAGGTCGATTTGTGGTCGATGTGCTGCTGCGTCCTCCCTTTCTTTTCAGTCAGCCGTCGTCGGTCATGGGGATGGTAGACGAACGGTGGGATTTCTTCCGGGTTTGCATCAGTAGACAGGGAGGATGTATTTGGACTTTTGGGTGGTTAATCAGAGATCTAAATCTCCGTATTAGGAGAAGATTCCGTATATTTAAAGGGTGGGGTGCATTATCTCATCTCATGCTTATTCTTAGTCTCATTAAGGTAAACACTGTACAATTCTTCTTCTTCAGCCTATTTTTTCCAATAGAAGAGCAGCATTCTTCCTTTGTTTTTTTTTTTTTTTTTTTGTCTTAATGCTCCAAAATTCCATGCTTTTCGGTATTAGATTTGCCTTTGTTATTTTTTTTTGGGTAAACTTAATGTTATTGTATTGTTGATAAACTATTTTCTTCCTGTTGTGTTTGTTAACCTCTCTTATTACATCATTTGGGTTTTGCAAATGTGTGTGTATATGTCATGCCTTTATTTGGTGTCTATTCTTACGGTTTGGGCTGTTTGTTGATTGTCTGTTCTTACGGTTTGGGTTGATTATGTTGTTTTCTCCTGATAAGTTTTAATGAAATTTTGTTTGTACAGTCTATGTGCATGTTGTTTTCTCCTTATAAGTTTTCAAGGACTTCTGGTTTTGCAGTCTATGAGCATGATTTTAAATTTTTTGTATATGCTTTTAGAATAAGTTATGTGTGTTACGTCCTGGTATGTGACACTTACGTCCTATGATGTTGTTCATCCTTAAAAACCTTACTAATCTTGTTCATACTTTATTATATCATCTCGGTCTATTGTTCTGTGGCTATAGTATAGAATGAAATTATCGGTTTAAAGGGTTTTGAACCAAAAAAAGGGCTTCTTCCTACTGGTGCTGTACAGTTGAAGTTTTTTTTTTGTGAAATTAACAAAAAGAACATGTGACAGCTTCATTAGTAGATGGATATTCTCAATCAAAATTTAGAAATAAGTGTTGTATTTAAGATTTTGTTTATGATTTAGGCCAAAGGTTCTTATTTTACCAGCATGAATGTTGGTGTACAGAGATATTGTCTGCTGCTTTCACATTTGGGGAATGACATGTGTGTATGTGTGTTGTTGTTTATGACGTTTGTTGCTAAGAATGGTAAATGTCATCTGACGAGATGATATGATGTTTTCAAGCTGTCAATGGGTTAATCATAGATGAATACCTGTCTATTGCTTCTTAGATGAAATTCATTTAAAGATGAGGTTGTATTATGTTATCTAAAAGGTATAAACAAAAAAAAGGCTTTGCTTTCTCCTTTTCTTTTTCCAGGTTTTCTGTGTTATTAAATAAGGGATTTCTTGGTTCGTTATGCTAAACACATGGTTCTTCGTGGCTGACTTCTTGTATTAGTTGCTTCATTGTGGCTTGCTTATTTAATTATCCTCTATGTTGTTTGTTGGCCTAACTGCTTCTCGTTTGTTTATTGCCTCAGGAATAGTTGAAAAAGTTGCTGCATTTACTGGTGCTTCTCAGGATCAGTTGATTCCTTTGGTAAGTTATCGGGTGTCCAGTTAGAAAGAAATTTCTGAAAGGTTTCCCAGCCAGATTTATTTTCTTGTATACTTATGAATGACAACATGCATGCCTTTTAGGTGTATGGTTTTTGTGATATTTTTGCCTATTCAATGAGTGGCGTCAATGATGTGTGTGCTTTTCATGAGCGTGTTATAAGAGGAACAATAGATGAGGATGAAGAACGGTTTAATTTTTTTTGTAGCAGTTCAATTGAAATGAATGATCTATTGATGGATCCTTTACGATCCTTTGTTTGTTATATATCAGCCCCAAATACCGAAAACGATGGATTCACTTCGAAATCGTGTATGTTTCAACCCATAGTAGCTGTTGTCTAAGGCATAAATAATGGTAATAGTGTTGCTTGCTTTAATGTTATTGTAGTGTTGATAAACTTAATGTTTGAGTTTACCATTGCCTGCTGCAAATGTAACACAGTTAACATGATATTGTTGCTATTTTACGGTAAACTGTTCTGGTAAACTAGAGGTTTAAAAAAAGTTAATGATTAAGGTTCATGATTATAGTAATACATCAGGCTTATTGTTGTTTCCTTAAATTCTGGTCTTGACATGAGTGATTTTCATGATATGTGCCTTTAATATGTTAGGAAGGCCGGAAAAAAATGAGGTCCCTCGTTGTGTTTATGGTTTTTAAAATCTGGGATTTGCCGTTATTACTGAGGATTTGTTTCGAAGTAAAAAGGAATTATGTGGTTCTTTACTTTGTGTATGATTGTTTTTTCCTGCTTTACTCATAGACGATGTTTGATCATACACGAGGCTTTTTCGGGGTATCCTTGGATCATTTCTTCGCTTTGCATTTTGATTATTAGCTTCTGGCCGGACGGGATCATTATTTCGGCTTCGGAAACAAGTGCTTTGCTTGGTTGACCTCAATGGCTTTGCAAATGGTACTTTATTTTTAGTTATTTTCCTTATTGTCTTTTCCTTGCATACTGCTGTTTCATAATTTGGCGTGTTCTGCTTTTGGTTTGTGTTCTGTATTAGTTGACTAAAGGTTCAGTTCGATAGTTGTGTTTTTTTTTTTTTTTCATGAGATCAAAAACAAAAGCTAAACCTAGGTATGTTTGTGAACCTGAGGAGGTATGCCCTGCTATTTTTAGCACTGCTCATATCCTTCCAGATTCTGATAAGTGTAAGGATTACCGTCGTTTAGCAATTATTAGATGGAAGGGAAAAAAACTTAGAAAAGATTCAGTCCTCGGTGCAGACAATCATACTTTAGCAGTGCCATTTTGCGGTTCTCCAAAAGAGGATAGAGTGGTTGTAGATAATATAAAACAATCTAGCTGCATGGGAAGAGGTTTGCTTGAATGCATACCTAAAGAATCTATTAAACTAAAGAAAATACCTCCATGCTCACACTGTCATGCGAAAAAGTTTGCTTATGAAACCGCAAATTTTTGTTGTTCGGATGGTGAGGTGGTATTGGCATCAAACAAAATTCCACCCGCCTTAAAAATGTTGCTTAATGGAGCTGATGAAGATGCTAAGCACTTTAAGAATTGTATAAGAACCTACAATAATCATTTAGCATTTACTTCTCTAGGCGTTAAGTATGACAAAGATTTGGCAAAAAGGAATAAGGGCATATACACGTTTAGAGTACAAGGTCAAATGTATCATTTTATAAATGATTTGAACAACGAAGAAAAGGGCTATAAAAATCTACAGTTCTACTTCCACGACACAGAGTATGAGATAGACAATAGAATGAGGGATTGTCCTAAGCTATTAGAAACAGTCCTACATAAATTGTTGTTGGCGTTAATAGAAAATCCATATGCCCGATTCTTTCGGAGTTTGAGGTTTTACGCAAACCTTGAAGAGCTACAAATTGTTTTATATTGCAATCCAACAATAGATCAAAGAGTGTACAATAAACCTACCGTACCTCAAGTGGCTGCTATTATCGGAGAACCACATGGTGATACATCAAATAATGTTAGAAGCATTAATGTGTACACTCATAGTGGTCAGTCACGAACAATCCAGTATTATTACGGTTGTTTTGACCCTTTACAATACCCTTTGATTTTTCCTTATGGTGACATTGGATGGCACCAAGGGATTCCGAAAAAGGGGAATAAGGTAAACAAAAATAAAAGAAAAAATAGAGATGTTCCTTCATCCTCATTAAATCCAGTTAACTTTAATAGTGCTGAAGATTTGTTAGAACATGAAGAAGAAAATTTAGAGGTCATACAAGATAATCCAAATAATGTGTCTATTAGGGAATATTATGCTTATAAGTTTCGAGATTAGACTAACGATGAATCACATATATTGCACTTTGGTAGGTTGTTCCAACGGTTTAGTGTAGATATGTTTGTGAAAATGGAAACACAAAGATTAGACTATTATAGTTCCCAACGAGAAAAATATACGTAGTGAATTTTTACAAGGCATAGCGAACGCGGTTGCTTCGGGTGAAAATGATTTGTGGACGGGTAGGACATCGTGTTGTTACACTGCTTTGCGTTTGTGGGAGGTCTAGACATATGAAAAGAAAATATTTAGATGCGATGACTTTAGTGCGAAATTTGGAAAACCGACATTTTCTTAACGATTACATGCAATCCTAACGGCTTTGATATCAAAGAGCATTTACGGAAAAATGAAGAAGCCCAGGATAGACCTGATCTAGCTGTTAGAGCGTTCCATTCACGCTTAGAAGAACTGAAAAAGGATATTTTTAAGAGTAGTATTTTTGGGGAGGTGGTTGCATTTACATATGTTATTGAATTTCAAAAAAGAGGTTTGCCGCATGCCCACTTTCTGCTAATTCTAAAGCCAAAATTTAAGTTGTATAGACCAGAAGAGTTTGACAGAATAGTTTCAGCTGAGTTACCAGACAAGAAAAAATACCCTCACTTGTATGCAATGGTTGTCAAGCATATGTTGCATGGCCCCTGTGGGCATGCAAATCCAACTAATGTTTGTATGAAGAAGGATGGAGGGTGTAGAAATTTCTACCCTAAAGAATATTGTAATGAAACAGTAATAGGGTCAGATGCTTATCCAACATACATGAGAAGATGTGATAATAATACAGTTAAGGTTAGAGGTGTAATGTTAGATAATAGGTGGGTAGTCCCATATAACGCTTATTTGTTAGCTAAATATGATTGCCATATTAACGTTGAAATATGTTCTACGATTAAAGCAGTGAAATATATATATAAATACATATGCAAAGGTAATGATCGTGTTATGTTTAATGTAACTAATGGAAATAAAGATGAAGTTGTGGATGAGATTAAAGAATATGTTTCTGCTAGATGGGTATCAGCACCAGAAGCTCTTTGGCGCATTTATCGCATGCCAATGGGTGAGCTAAAGCCTGCTGTGATTCATCTACAGCTGCATCTTCAAAATTATCAGCCTATAATGTTTAGCAAAAAAAAAAACTTAGTTGATGTTTTAGGTAATCCATTTGCTAGGAAAACTATGTTGGTAGAGTACTTCGTTACTAATAGAACAAGTAAAGCCGCACGAAATTAAACTTGTACGTATAATGAATTCCACGATCATTTTGTTTGGCTTCGATAAAAAAATGTGGAAGCTCGGACAAAAAGGTAACTTTGTAGGTAGGGTTGTTGTTGCTCAACCAAGCGAAGGAGAACGTTATTACCTAAGGCTTTTATTGGTTAAAGTCCATTGTCCTAAATCTTTTGAAGACTTAAGAACATTCAATAATGTTTTATATAAAACTTATCATGAGGCTACCCTCCACCGAGGGTTATTAAAAGATGATAATAGTCAAGAACTATGCTTAGAAGAAGCATGTATGTTTCGAATGCCGTATGAACTAAGAAGGTTGTTTGCTACTTTATTAGTTTTTTCTTGTCCCAATGAACCTAAAAAATTATGGCTTAGGTTCCAACATGAAATGATTCAGGATTTTACTAAACGGTTAGGTTTACCTATAGAAGAGAGTAAACATTTAGCCTTAAAACAGATTAATTCCTTTCTTTTATCTATGGGAAAAAATATAAGCATGTATGGTATTGTGCCACAGGATAAATTATTTAACGATAAAGAAGACCTAACTAGGGAAGTAAGAGCTGAAAAAAACATTATTGTTTCTGATGTAGATCTGCATGCTCAATCCATTTTAAACGAAAAACAGAAAATGGCCTTCGATGCTATAGTTGCTAAGATAAATAGTGATGTTCCAGGTTGCTTCTTTATAGACGGCCCTGGCGGAACCGGAAAAACATTCTTATACAGGGCTTTATTGGCTGATGTTAGATCAAAAGGTTGGGTTGCTCTAGCCACAGCAACCTCTGGTATAGCGGCTTCGCTACTTCCAGGTGGTCGAACGGCGCATTCTAGGTTCAAGATTCCGATAGATTTGGCCGCGATGCAACTTTGTAGAGTTAATAAACAAAGCTCCATAGGAACATTAATAAAAGAATCTAGGTTAATCATATGGGATGAAGCTCCAATGTCAAAAAAAAAAGCAATTGAAGCATTGGATGACCTCTTACAAGACCTCATGGATTCAAATGAGGTCTTTGGAGGAAAAGTTGTTGTTTTAGGAGGCGACTTCCGACAGACCTTGCCAGTTGTTACGCGAGGAACTAAACTACAGACAATAAATGCATCGCTTATTAGATCGTATCTTTGGCCGAGGCTTACTGTTCACGGACTTGCGAGAACATGAGGGCGAGGTTAGATCCTAAATTTACATCTTTTCTTTTAGAATTAGGTAATGGTGCTCACCAAATTGAAGATTCTGACAATATAGCATTACCTTCAGAAATCTTGATAGATCCAAAAGAAGCCAACAATGGAATAGATAACTTAATAAGTGAAGTTTTTCCTGACATTTCTTTTTCTTATGTTGATGAACATGTTTCTATTAACAGAGCTATATTAACAACAAAAAACCAATTTGTAGATGAAATCAATGACATGTTGATAAACAAATTCCCAGGAGATGAGATAGAATATTTAAGCTATGATGAAGCTTTAAATCCATCAGATCAAGCTGAATATGAAGATATGTTAAATAGTCTAACACCTAATGGTTTGCCTCCACATAAATTGGTTTTGAAGATAGGTTCCCCAATCATTTTACTAAGGAATTTAGACCCGACTGAAGGCCTGTGTAACGGAACAAGGCTACTATGTAAAGAACTTACTAGAAATATTGTTAGGGCTGAAATAGCAACCGGAGACTACAAGGGTAAACAAGTTTTTTTACACAGAATTCCTTTGGAACCTCCTAACGAAGAATACTATCCGGTCCCTTATAGGCGAATTCAGTTTCCGATTAGATTGTGTTTTGCAATGACAATTAATAAATCTCAAGGACAAACATTGGATTTTGTCGGGGTGTATTTAAAAGAGCATGTTTTTTCGCATGGTCAGCTATATGTAGCTTTGTCTCGAGCAAAGACGGCTGCAGCTGTGCGAGTATTGCTTGGCCCTTCATCTTTTGAAATCAACGGGAGCAACAAAACAAGAAATGTTGTTTATAAAGAAGTGTTATTAGATTGACCTTATTATAGTTTTTTTTTTGTTGAGACACTTACTTGAGATTTCTGTCATGATTAACTTATACAATAGTTGCCTTTGTTTCCCATTTAAATGCCTGCTATTCTGTTTAGTAGTTGAGATCAAATTTATTGACTCTAAAATGTGGAACTTGCCTCAAATATCATAGCAAAGAGAGAGGCAAATCTGTAACATCAATGATGTGGTACCAAGAAGGCAAAATTGGAAGGTACTCATTCAAGTTTTAGAAAGGAAAAAAAGTGGGGTGAGCAGGTCTATAGCCAATCCAACAGAATTCAGAGGCTACTTATTCGTAGATACAGTGGTAAGTTTAGTGCTCTATTTTAATAGCCTTTCAATAAATCTGAAATTTTACATATGTTTTCTTGCTTTACGAAACATGCTGTGTGTATTAATGAAACCCAAAATATATGTACCTTTAGTTAAAAGACTGCTGAGCTAATTTTTGTCAATTCATTATGATTTAAAATAAATATCTAACAGAATGTCTTTGAATTTAAATTTAGGGAACTTTGGTTTCGGCGGTATGCTACGGAGGAGATGTTGCGTACTTTGAGACATCACTTATGCCCTACAAGCGTTATTACATTTCAAGCGCTTATGTGAAACCGGTAAATCCTGGCTATCAGATTGGGGATTATGCGTTCTCATGGACTCTGTACAACACAACATTGGTACAACCCTTGGATGAAAACGTACCACCGTCCATACCTTATGATTTTCAGTTCAGACCATTCTCTGAAATGTTCCGATATGCAGATCGAGAGACTCCCATCAGTAAGTTTTGTCCTTCTTCCCTATTTTCCAGCCCGACACACAAGAAACATTTACAGAATAACGTTTAATGCAGTATCTCATTTATTTTTGTAGATATTAAGGGGTTCATTGTTCAAGCTTTTCCTGAAAAAAAAGTCGGTAGGGATTCACATGGTCGATTTTAAGCGCACAAGACTTCGTTGTGGTTGATAACGAGTAGGTTGAAGTATAGGTTTCTTCTTTGTTTAATTTATAAATGCTCCGGTCTTTTTTATTGTTTTAATTTCTCTACATCCGAAAAATTCCTATGCTAATGAGGCTGTGGAAAGAAAAAATCAGAGAGTATGCAAATGTTTTGACTGAAGAGCTTCCTAATGCAGTAATGTTTGTTGGTATGAACATGAAAGTGACGACGTTTAATGGTGAGTTATACATGCTAATGCTATATTAAAGGATATAACGTTTTTGTTCTATACGATTTAGTTTAATATGTAGCTAAAAAATTCTTTCTTGCAGGTTTATCTTTCTCATCGCGTATAACTAGCGTATTCTTGAAAAACCCTCTCATTCAGGAGGCTGAGACTTTAAAAGAATGGTAATTAATGAAATTAAGTACTGTCATCTTTGTTTTAAAGGCTGGACCTTCATCACTAACTACACCCAAAAAAGGGCTGTTTGTTTAACTAAATAAACAATAATTCTAGATATACTTCTACATGTGCTTATCCTAACGCAAACCGTAAAACGGAAAAACAGGTACATTTCCAACAAGAATGATGTTGACGCTTTGGTGTCAAAAGTGGCTTACAGAAATATGAGCATCGTGTTAAAGAAACCAACACCTGAAGATGTGATACCGATTGCAGCTGCAATGGAGACACTAGAAACTGTAAGCTGCTCTTTAGTATTATCCTTTGAATATAACCTTGTTGTACACTGTTTAAAGTTCTTTTAACGCTGCCTAAATGTTTAATGTCTTGTTGATTATAGACGAAGACGCTTGGATTGCCGGGAAGCGAAATTGATTCCGGGACAAGAAAGATTTTGGTACATGGCTGCAAAAATTGTTTCGAGCTTTGAGGATTGGCCATGAACAAGAGATGCCTTGCAACTCATGCGAGGAACCAGATCCTATTTGCCTAAAGTAAGCAATAGTTCATAATAAAAGTACCGGCGTCAGAGACTAAACATGGAACTAACGTGTCTTGCTAACAACAAGTGTCACGTTGGAGTTACGATCGCTGATGCATCTGCTACTGCGTATGCAGAAATGTATTCACCTGACATGGAGATCCTCGTTCCATACACTGCCGCACAGCTAAAAGAAGCTGACGAAGAGGTAATTTAATCCAGGTTTTAAAATCTTTCACACTACTTTTGATCGATATCATTTAAGTATTTTAGTATGTTCCTCTAGCAGTGCTTAAAGTTTGTCTTTTTAAATTTTATTTGGTCAACTTCAATGAAGCAAGAAAACATATGTAAGAAAACAGAGCACTAAACTTATGTAAATGAAGGTAAAACATATGATCTCGATTTCGACATGACCGAAAATTTTCGTAGATGCATATATTTTCTTGCTTTATGTATCTTGCTTTATGTATTTTACAAATGTTTCATGAGGAGTGGATACATAAAGCAAAAATGCAGGCCATGTACCAAAACTTAGATTACATACATAAAGCAAAAATGCTCAGTTTTTGACATATGTTTTCTTGCTTTTCTTGCTCTGTTTGTAAAATTTAAAACAACAAAACATATATTTCTTTATTTCGACATCAGGGAAATTTTTACCTTACGAACACTCCTCGTAACATTAGAGCAAAATAAATGGTGGAGATGTTAATGCATATCCAATGTTGAATATGTTGACAATATATGTTAGCGAGGTGTTCTAATTATCAAGGTTTTGTACAGCTTTCATAGTTAATGAATTCACCTACGCAGAGTTCACAAATTTAGTTTAATGCATATACATCCAATGCATCTCCCTGGAGTGTTCGATTTTTTTCTTTCATTTATAGGGTCGTTCATTGATACCGAAATTAGAGGCATGTTTGGAGAACAAACATGTTGTGTGCTACATTAAGTATTTTGACAAAGCGGTTCGGGGTGCGGTGACAAGAAAATATCAACTTGTAAAGATTTATCTTTACACAGATGTTTTCCCTGATGTCGAGATAGTTACAGAACAGGAAGAACCAGGGAACGTCGCAGCTGATAAAGAAATTGTTGATCTCACAAAGGACAATGAAGACAATGTTCAGTTCTTCACCCCATCAACTAAAGTGTTGATTGAAGAAATTTCAGCCTCCTCACAGAACATTATTACTGACAGTGCGGTTCCATCTGGTTGTAAGAGGCTACTCGCTTTTGATGACACTCAGACATCCGCCATTACTGTTAAAGTAGAGCCTATTGAAGATGACATTCAGCTACAGTCCATGGTTCAAGCTTCGTCTTCTGTTCAGAGCCCTGTTAAGAAGACCAAGAGCAAACCGAAACGAGAGTTAGTTCTATGTCCTTATCAAAGATATCTTTGAAAGAAAACATGAATGCCCTCTTTTCTTGTTAAAACTTTGTTTTTGTCATGCATCCCTTGCATGAATATTAGAACCATTAGTTTGCTTCACAAAAAAACGAACACTAATGGTTACTAATATCATGTTGGTTTGTAATCCTCTGTTGGCTTAACTTTTGCTTATGTATAAAGAACTGATGTTGTGGTAAAAACGAGTTCAATGGTCACTTGCATAATGTATTGCAAGCCATTAGTTTGTTTCATGAATAATGAACACTAATGCTTGTGATGCCATATTCGATATGATCTTTTCTTTATGTAACTTTAGCATGTGTATTAAGTACTTGTGTAATCATGGTTAAAATAATGCCTTTTATTGTAGTACTATCCGGTGTCCTGTTTGTACTATATATATATATGTTTTATGGCTCCTAAACAACCGAAATGCGGTTAACCATTTGGATACCTAGACGAAACTAAAAACGGATAAGCTCATTTTTTTTCGCAAAATTTATTAACGTCCAATAAGTTAAAACATATAAACGTGGGCGTACGTGCGTGCGTTGCACGGCGCCGAATCTCACTAGTATTTAAATATATAAGAAAATATACTAAGGTCATCCCTTGCCCCTATAAAATTAAGTAGGCCGCTCTGTACTTGTGACTCCTCACTTACATACAATGTGTGTGTAGTGTCTATGTGTGTGTTCTTTTGCAATGGCTGGAATCACCTTGAGAAATCTTGTCAATTTCCATATCATTGAACGAGTGATCGTCACTAGGTTAATCACCTATAGAAAAATATTTCGGATCTCGTAAAAAATTATTTACTTTGTTAAATATTTACGGGTCCCGCTAAACAAAATTTCTGAATCCGCCACTGCCGGTGAAGAAATAACTAACATAAGATATAATCAGCATAGCACGCGCAAGTGTTTTTAAATTTTCTTTCCTCCTAGTATATAACTCAATGAGGACATATTACCAGAAAAACACTATTTTGCTACTCTAGCTTTTGCCATATAAAAAAAAAATAAGTGTGGCTAATATATACTTAGATAGACTAATTTGCCACACTCCTGTGGCTAAAAGTTAGTATATAACAACACTTTTTTTTGTGTGGCAAAAGCTAACTAGTGTAGGAAAATAGTGTTTTTCTTGATGTAGGCGAATATGTTGTACTTACTCATACATTAGGTACTCATGCTTTTCGGTAGACATGTTATCATATTCAAATTTCTCCAAAATTGCATGACTCGTTATTCCAACTCGTCCATGAACTTTGAGATTTCTCACATCCTTGCCTACGTAGAAAAGCGAAAAAAAAAAAAAAAAAAAAACAAAACTATTAGATGCATAAAGGGCAACATTAATTTAGATGCTTTGTTGCAGTTGTGTTTCGTCGTCTGTTTAAATGCCATATGTCCCACATCTATGGTATATCACATTAATATGTTGGTTTTAATTTAAACTCACAATCATAAAACTTTATTTCCCTCAATACTTGGCAACAAGAACACATATGTGACTGATGGAAGAACTGGCCAACCATGGATAGAGTTCATGTGGATTCCCAAAATTAGAATTATTTGTTTCCTGATTGTCCTCCAACAAACCCCCATCATTATTTTCACCCACATTCCCAACAAGCTCGTTGATTATGCTCAATATATAAGGATTCGAAAGGAAATCATCAATTTGAGCTTGAGTAATTACAAAATGATGTTGGGATGGTGTATCGTGTGTGGAGTGATTTACGGAACAGATCCGTAATTCACGGATGAAATTACGGATAATTAAATGCACAAAATAAAACTCGAAATAAAAAATTAGTTTTATAATGTAGATCTAACACATCAAAGCAACTATGGTTTAGTAAATGATAGATCTAATGAAACAAGATATAATGATAAGATCAAACAATTAAACTATCACAATACAGATCTGATTTGAAAGTAAAGCAATATAAAGTGCAATGCATAAATAAATGACAAACCGAGGCGAGTATGAAACTCTTTCCTTAAGACAAATTGCTCCGGTATGGTGCTCACGGTAGTAGCAACTGTCTCCCAAGATACATCGGCTTTCGTCTCAAATTTAGAGGCACTTCAAAAATCCGAGCTCCGGCGAACTTACATAGTGCTCCGACTTCTCTTTGACTCAAAATCAAAATCTATATGACTGACTCTTTGTGGTGGAAAGACACAAGAGAAAATTCGATGTTTAAACTCTCATCAATGGGGTTCTTTATATAGTGGAGAGGATGAACCAATGCTCAAATATGATTGGCCGAGACACATCATCAAACTTTTCCCCTTGGAAAAGTAACAACCGACTTTTTCTTCAAGGAAATCATCTAGCCGAAATTATAAGGTTAATTTCGAAATAATCAACTCCTCTGATTGGTCGGATGATGTGTCGTCTGAATTCTGGTTGGTCGAACGACTCAATGAATTCTGATTGGTCGAATGACACAATAATATTCCAAAATTAATTTATGGTAAATTTCATAAAGAAATTTTGTCCAAAAAATTAATAGTAACACCCGAGCCGAGCCGGACGGCGCGCGCGCGCGTGTGGAATAATCTAAGTCCTCCCTCCTGCACAAAAGTGCCTTGCCCCTTGGGGCACATCTATAAGAAAATACACTAGCTCTTATATATGGAGCACAAGTCTCCCATCTTTCCAATGTGGGAGAATGAGTTGAGGTACTCCCTTCAACTCTTATCTCCAACACATTTTCAACCAACTTTAGGCATTAATTTCTCATTCACCCGATATCCGAATCGAGTGATTCAAAAGCCCATCATCAACCACTCCGTATGAAGTATTTAATGATATCATTAACTCTCGATGATATACATCGGAGCCTATCCGTAAATCGCGCTAAAGTTGACTATTCAACCCTTCAAAAAGGGCTTTTTCTCCAACAAATGAACCGAAGACGTGGGCTCTAGAATTGATGATGATGGGGCAACGTGTAATCCAATATTCGAGTATTCGTAAACAGGGCGAAAATTGTTCATTACGCTTGACCATAATCTAGTACGTACCACAACAAAAATATCTTCTTGTAAGTGATCCATGTAGTTTAGAAATTAATAGGGCGAAAGAAGAAAGGAAAAAAAAAGCAGAAGGCATGTCATTTGTCAAGAGACAAATATTTAAAATTCTTTTAATAGGAAACAACAGCAAGGCAATGACAGTATCAAAAATAGAATGTAAAATGAAAGGAACATTTGTATGTACACATTTAAAATGTTTTTTTTAGTTTTCAAAAACATGTATGTATATGTTGGTTATATTTGGAAAAATATATATATATTTTAAATCCAATATCCAACAGTTTCACCAAAACATGTTTGCCCAAGCAACAAAATGCATGTTTGCCCAAGCAACAAAATGCAGTTATGGAAAATTTATACAAATACAAAGGACACCACACCCCCCAAATCCATCTAAATGTACACATGTTTAGATGTTTGGAAAAATAAATGGTGTTTTTCTTGTAGTGGTATATATAATTTGTTATGTCCTCTTTGAGTCATATTTTAGGACGAAAGAAGCTATGTTTATTATATCTTATGTTCGTTATTTCTCCATCAGCTTCTGCAATGAAAACATAGACGCGGTGAAGAATTTCTTAGTCCAGTTTTGTGAACAAAATAAAAGGGAAGGCTATGCTATGGTTTTAGATCCATTGACCAAATTTTATCAGGCACTCTGTGTTGGATTGAAAGAAAGTAATGTTGGCTTTGATAACAACTCCTCTATCCAACCATCTCCAATGGGCTCAGGTTAACATTTTCTAACATATTTTCCTCTTCCATCAAACACATGCATGTATACGTATGAATCTAAAATTAATATAATACTAGCCTATGAAAATGAAGGCCCTTAAATTGTGACACTTGATCGAGCTGATGTGCATGGTGTCACGTCAGCTTAACTTGAAGTAAATGAACGTGTGGTTTTCAATTTAAATAAGAACACATGATAAGTAAGATAACAGTACTTTCGTAAACAGGTGATTTTCAGTCAAGCCAACAAGATCACGAGAGTGAAGAAATCAGACATTATGGTAGTGTTAATGTTACTTTGTGTTTCACAATTATTCTTCATATTTACTTTAATCCACATTTGTTCTTACATAATTATTCTTTTGTCACGATTAAATTACAGTGTCCTTCTATCTCGATTTTTTGATAATTTTGTCCTATGGACAAAAATCTATAAAAAGAAAAGAAAAGGTTCTCTTCTTCCTTTAATCTCACACAGAATGTTGTTCCACATACTATTTTATAGGTGGATTCTAACATGGAATATATAAATGTCATTTATTTCTTTTTCTTTTGCATAACTTTCATATTCATTATTAATACTATCTTTATAATTCATGAATGCAGAATGCAGTATCTTGACTATATTAATGTGCTTCATTGTGACTTGAAACCTCAAGGCTTAGCTTGCATTTATCTATTTTTCTTTCTCTTTTTTGAACGGATGCATTTATATAGGTCTAAGAGAAATTAATAGACATCTAGACAGTTATACCGATATGAAGGAAAATTTATAAATATATAAGAAGTATAATCTTCATTTGTTGACAATTTTGAGCATTAGGATTTTGAATTATTATATAAGACAATTAAGTGCTTCATCTCTTAAACTTTGGTTAAAGCATTTTAATATTTTAAAGATGATAAAATGATTTGTACATGTAATGCCTATACATTTTACAATGTGTGTCACATGAATTTAAGATAAAGACAAGACTATATTTGACGATATTTTTCTGCGTGTTTTGTATCTATTTTGTAGACAAATACGTCTTTTCAGGATATATTCAAATTTAAGGATTTATTTGTAAAGCATCTCATAGAGCTTTATGCCTCACAGTCTAAGACCATGATTGACATTTAATAATGTATCACAGCCCTCACAATGTTCGGAAAAAGTTAATGCTTTGACTTCTAACCATTCTGTAATGGATACCCTGTAACTGTATATGTTTACTGTATGAGTATCCAACAAGCCATAAATTGCGTGTCAAACTTAAATGAATAATTAATTTACACCACGTTAACTAGCAAACCTCCATTGTAGTTGAAGATTTGTCGCGGAGGTTTATTGACATGATGATGAGCCAAAGAGAACGAGTCAAACAGATACTAAATTCTAGAGAAATCAAGCAGATATACTAAATTCCAGAGGAATGAACATCACCAGCTACGACGATGATAAAGAACCGAACCATCATTTAACCCAGCCTCTGGCTAATAATCTATCAGCCAAAAGCGTTTTATTCAACTTTTTGGCTGATAAGTCATCAGCCAAGAAGCCTTTTTATCAGCATCCGGCGATTGTTCTATTAGATGACAGAGCATTCAAATTATCTCAACAAAGAGTTCAAACTCGAAAAACAGCAAATACAGTATGCAAGAATTCAAATTCAGAGATAAATACAACACAAATTCAAATAAAATTCAAACAATACCTTGTGGTCAAGGAGAGATAAGGGCGGAGGAGAATAAGGAGGTTGGCCACAAGCAGGCTCTGTATCATGAAGTCCAAAACAGCCGATGTTTGCAAAGTGACTGAGAGTCCAAGAGCTGTCAAGTTCTCTTGATAATGATAATCTGATTCAAGAGTGAAAAATAAGAGATAAATCAGTTTATTTTTGTATTTAAACAAAAGGTTTATCCTTTAGTCATGTCGAAACTTGCACTATAAATGTAAAGGCTTAGCAGCCAGAATAATTAGATCGAATAAGAAATATTTTACCCTTTCCTTAAGTCTGTTCTATCTTTTATACTTTTCTACATGGTAGCAGAGCCAATTGGTGTCTGATCACCAAACAATTCATAACCAG
Source organism: Gentiana straminea (assembly GCA_036785695.1). Classification (NCBI taxonomy): domain Eukaryota; kingdom Viridiplantae; phylum Streptophyta; class Magnoliopsida; order Gentianales; family Gentianaceae; genus Gentiana; species Gentiana straminea. Next base: position 3,611,500 of record JAVUPR010000374.1, on the reverse strand, counting down.
TATGACCACATTATCACTGAATGTAGCCAGCTTTATATCTCTCAAACTAACATCCAAAAACTATCCCCTTTGGCGTGAACAAGCCCTTGCCCTAGCTGAAAGCCAAGATCTAATTGACCACCTTGATAAAGAAGCCCCTGTACCAAGCCAATATACAACACAGAACTCAGGAACAACAGATGGCACATACGCCACAAAAACGAGAAAACCCGAATATGTGAAATGGAGGAAAGCGAGACGGAGTTATTAAGGGGGTGGGCGATTGGTTCTTTGTCGAAGAGTCCACTAGGGTGGTTATTGGCTTAAGCACTGCTTTAGGAGTCTGGGATGCATTAAAATGAGCCTATGCACAGGACTCACAGGAAAGAGAGTTCAACTTAAAGCAGCAGATCACCTACATGACGAAAGATGAGAACAAAAGCATCAACGAGCACATCCAACATTTCAAGGGCTTATGTGACAGTTTGGCTGCCATAGGTAAGCCAATTCCAGATTCAGAAAAAGTTTATTTTCTCCTAACCAGTTTAGATCCTCACTATGAGACCTTTACCACCACTATGCTTAAACCTCCTAGACCCTCTTATACTGAATTGGTCTCTCAACTACAAAACTTGGACCAAAGAAGATCCTGGTTCTCTACAAAGGTGGCAGACACTCAAGCTATGTCACATATGGCATTCTATGGGCAAAGACCACAACAAAATGGAGAAAATGCACCTAGGTTCAACTCTGTAGGTAGAGGATTTCAGGCCCAACAAACAAGAGGAGCAACAGGACCATCAGATCAACAAAAGAAGGTGTTTAAAAGGATGTCCAAAGCTGAAAGAGAACAATACAGGAATGAGACATGCCAGTTCTGTGGAGTAACATGTCATGTAGACAAGATCTCCTGGTGGAATACAAAAGCACAGGAGGAAGTCCTACCCCAAGCTCTGTCAGCCTTAACCCTTGATAACTCCATTGCTGATACAGAATGGATTATGGACACCGGTGCATCAAGTCATATGACAGGTAATCCCTCACTCTTGCATAATCTTTCTGAATATAAAGGACCAGATCTGTGTTTATTGGGAATGGATCAGAACTTAAAATACAAGGTATTGGAAATTTGTGCATCATGTATCATTCCAAACCGTTAATAATTAAACATGTCCTGTTAGTACAAGACATGAAAAGAAATTTACTCTCAGTCAGACAACTTGCTGATCAATTTTCTGCAACCTTGTTTTTTCACTAACCATGAATTTGTTCTTAAGGAAAAGAAAACGAGGACGGGACCTTCCGAAGGGGTCTTTGTAGAGGAGATCTATATACTTTACCCAGCAGTCTAGAAGCACATGTGTCACAAACACTCAAGTCATGCACCACTGAACTATGGCATCAAAGGCTGGGTCATATCCAATTTCCCACGATTCATTTATTGAAAAATAAAGGTCTTATTGAGACCATAGGTAAGAATAAACAGGAGCACTTGTGTGAGAGTTGCCAACTTGGCAAACTCAGTAAGCTCCCCTTTAGTCAGTCTGAACATTTCAGTTCTAGTAGTTTTGAGTTGGTCCATTGTGATCTATGGGGGGCTGCTCCAATTGAGTCCTTAGGAAAATTTCAGTACTATGTAAGTCTTGTTGATGATTTTACCAAGTACATTTGGTTTGTTCCAATAAAACAGAAATCTGATTTCTTTACTGTTTTCATTAATTTTGAAAGATATGTCTCAAAACAGTTTAATAAACATATTAAAAAGTTCCATTCAGATGGAGGTGGTGAATTTGTAAATACTAAGCTCACAGATCATTTGTTAAAACAAGGAATTCTGCATTTAATTACATATCCACACACACACCAACAAAATGGCACAGTTGGAAGACGGCATAGGACCATCAGAGAACTTGGCCTTACCATGCTCTTCCACAGTAGGGCACCCTTATTTCTATGGGTAGAAGCCTTCTCCACAGCTGTTTATATCTTAAACAGAGTCCCGTCATCATCACTTCACACCCATTCACCTTACTATGCTCTACACCACCATCACCCTGACTACACCAATCTTAGAGTTTTCGGATCCAAGTGCTACCCCTACACCTGGGACTCAAGAAAACATAAGTTTGAACCAAAAACCCTACCCTGCGTATTTGTAGGATATAGTAACCAACACAAAGGATTTAAGTGTTTCCACCCACCAACTAGGAAGTTCTACATCTCTAGACATGTAAATTTTGATGAAACCAGTCTTCCCTACAAAACCAGCCACACCATTCACAGACCATATGTTCTTAATATCTTTGACTCTTGGCTCCCAGCATCACATCAACCAGAAATGGATGCTCCCATGCTACCTAATCCTGAACTAGAACATCCCCATCTTGCACCAGAAAACCCTATTCCAGACCTTCCTGTCCAAGAACCTTCACTAACTGATCAAGATCCAGCAACCCCTACTCTCATATCCAATGAATTATCTACCCCACCTTCCCCTTCCACTGATTCCTCTCCCAACTTCCCAGACCATTCAGATTCCACCACATCAACAGACACTGACAGCCCTCCTCCAAGTCCTCCACCTCTTGTTCAACAAGCCTTACATCCTATGACTACTAGAGCTCAACTTGGGATCATCAAACCCAATCCCAAGTATGCCCTCACGGTCTCATATTCCTCTATTCCCAAGGAACCTAAGACTATCAAGACTGCCTTAAAACATGAAGGTTGGAGGACTGCCATGGAAGAAGAACTAGATGCTCTCAAGAAAAATCAAACTTGGACACTTGTCCCTAGGACCCTAGACATGCACATCATAGGCTCAAAATGGGTCTTTAAGGCAAAACTTAAACCAGAAGGCACCTTAGATAGACTCAAGGCTAGGCTAGTGGCAAAGGGGTACAGTCAAGAAAATGGATTAGACTATACTGAAACCTACTCTCCTGTTGTCAAACCTAGCACCGTAAGACTTGTTCTCGGCATTGCCCTAACCAATCACTGGCCCATCAAGCAACTGGATGTCAAGAATGCCTTTTTACATGGCAAAATTGCAGAGAATCTCTACATGGAGCAGCCTCCAGGTATGTTAGATCCTATGTTCCCTACTCATGTATGCAAACTGGACAAAGCACTCTATGGCCTCAAACAAGCCCCTGGGGCATGGTTTGACAGATTTAGTGCTTTTCTCCTCAATTATGGCTTCACATGCAGCTTATCAGATCCTTCATTATTTTATTATCACACTAATCATGGCACAATAGTGCTGCTTCTCTATGTAGATGACATGCTTGTTACAGGTTCCAATTCCCAACTCCTCAAGTCACTTAGTTTGCCATGAAGGACCTTGGTTTAGTACATCACTTCTTGGGGGTTCAAATACAGCACACCACCACTGGACTACATCTCCATCAAGCTCATTATGCTACCACAATCCTTGACAGAGCAGGCATGACAGATTGCAAACCCATCAATACACCTATAGCTACTAAAGTTAGAGAGGGTCCAGATTCTCCCCTCCTCTCTGATGTCTCATACTACAGAAGTTTGATTGGTGCCCTTCAATACCTCACATTTACTCGGCCTGACATATCCTTCTCAGTCAACCATTTGTCCCAGTTCATGCAAGCTCCCACACAAGCACATATGCAGCAGGTTCACAGATTGCTTAGATATGTCAAAGCTACATCTCTGGGCATTTCCCTTCAGGCTTCCCCAAGACTCAACCTTTATGCCTATTCGGAGGGTAGGGCCGGGCATCGGCTCACCGGAAGATCGATCAGGCTACTGCACTTTTCTAGGACCTAATCTCATTTCTTGGTGTGCTAAAAAGCAACCCACCGTCTCCAAGTCAAGCACAGAAGCAGAATATAGAGCAATGGCCCACACTGCTGCTGAACTTACTTGGCTCACTTATATTCTTCAAGAGCTCAAAGTTTCCATTGCCTCTCCACCTACAATCTATTGTGACAACTTAAGTGCCTTGTACATGACCCTTAACCCCGTCTTCCATGCCAGAAGCAAGCACATTGAGTTGGATTATCATTATGTTAGAGAACAGGTAGCTCGCAAACTCCTAGTCACTCGGCATATACCGGCTACACATCAATTGGGGGGTGGTAACACCAAATGGTTGTGCTCTACCTTATTCCATGTTCCGGTCCATTTAGAGATCCTGCGAGTAATATATCCTAGCATGTAACGCCTCAGACCCCGGCCCTGATAGCGCTAAATGAGTCGTAAATGGTCCTGTCAACTGCTTAACGCCCCAGACCACGGGTCTGGTAGCGCTAAATGATTTATAAATGGTCCGATCAACTGCTTAGACCGTCGTCTTCGCTTGGTCTAAAATGGCTAACCCGGTCAACTGCTTAACGCCCCAGACCTCGGGTCTGGTAGCGCTAAATGATTCATAAATGGTCCAGTCAATTGCTTAGACCGTCGTCCTCGCTTGGTCTAAAATGGCTAACCCGGTCAACTGCTTAACGCCCCAGACCCCGGGTCTGGTAGCGCTAAATGATTCATAAATGGTCCAGTCAAATGCTTAGACCGCCGTCCTCGCTTGGTCTAAAATGGGTAACCCGATACCATTCTGTAACGCCCCATACCCCATGCCTCGTAGCACTAAATGAGTCATAAATGGTCCGGTCAAGTGCTTAGACCGTCGTCCTCACTTGTTCTAAAAGGGCTAACTTGAGTTGACAAGATCTTTATGTCTCACACTTATATGGGAGTGATATGGCTTTATTTTACCGATGTGGGACTTTACATAGCATAAGCCACAATTGAAATTGAAGGCAAGAAAAAAAAAACATCAATGAAAGGAAATATAATTAAAAGATACGGCATTAGGACAGTATATTTTGATTTAGAAGAGTGATGGGGATAGTTAGAAAAAAAATGGTGAAAGTATGTCTGTCATAATTACGCTAAAAGCATGTCACATGTCAAGCTTTGATTGATAGCAAATGAAACTCCTTATTATGGAGTCTCTGTAGTAGAATATTCCGCAAGCAATAGGGGACATTGCAGAAAGGATCGAACCTGAAATTAGATATTTTCATTTACAGTTTTGTGTATTGCTATATATTTTTCAAAATCTGTGCACGGGCACTCAAAAATCAACTCCCGATTTAGTCACGCCAATGTCCCAAATATGGGGGAGGGGGGGGGGTGTGGGGGGCAAAAGGGGTAGCAAAAAATAGTATATTGTTATACTTAGAAAATTAGTATATTCTTCTCAAAAAAAAAAAAAAAAATTAGTATATTACCTTTCTTTACAAAATGTGTGTTGTGCGTAGGGGTGAGTTTAGATTGGTTTTGAAAGATTTGGGTCGGTTTGGGGCGTCATAATTCGTTTCCAAACCAAACCAAAACGAAGTTAATCTCAATGGTTTGGTTTGAATTGGTTTCGGTTTGGATTGGGTTGGTTTTGGTTTTTTTAAGCCTAATCTTTAAAAAAAAAATTATGACAAAACCAATCATTTTTACATAAACTCTAAATAGCTACATCCAAAATAAAATAAATTACAAATCAAAATGATTAAAAAAACCTTAAAACAACTAACAAGTAACAACATATTACAACAATCCTCCATAGTTGCAAACTTACATATATGCATTTACTGATTTACATATTTACATCGAAAGAAAAATCTGAATGTTGACACAACAAAATGATCAAAACACCATGAGTATCTTCCAACCAAAACAACATAGCAAAATGACAATAAAAAAAAAAAATTGGATTATATTGGGTCGGTTGGGTAATGGGTATAATATATAATTAATGTATAAAATTTTTGGTTTGGTTTGGATTGGATTGAGTTTAATTAAAAATATCTGAAACCAATCCAATACAATTCGGATTGGTTCTAAACCAAACCAATTCATTTGGTTTGTTATTGATTTGATTTATTCGGATTGATTTAGATAGGTTTACGGTTTAGATTGATTTACTGGTTATTTTGCGAACATTCTTTTAATAATAAAAAATTAAAATGCAAAGTGAAAATTTTGGTTATATACCAAGCAAACAGAGCAGAGCATAACAAGGTAGGCGGCCAATTAATTTCTAGGAAAATATTATGAAGAAAACAAAAAAGGATGGAACAAGAAAGTCTACCATATTAATCGGGACGGCTGATTTCGGATACTGGGCTTTAGCATGCTAAAAATCCATAATTTCTTCATTTTTCTCATTCCTCCATGATGTTGCGTCAGTACATTTTTTTGATTTGATTTTTTCATGCTTTTGATTGAGAAATTTGCCTTTGGTAGACGAAATTTTCGCATCCGCCCCATCGACAATAACCTGCGGATAAAATGTAAATGCTTAACACTAAAATGAGAACGAAAGAATTCTTTTTACATCCGGAATGTTGTTCCACATACAAATTTATAGATGGATTCTAACGAGGGATAAATGCCCTTTTTTTTTTATGCCATAACTTTCAATCTCATTAAATCTATCTTTAAACTTCATGAATGCATTTTGACTACATTAATGTGATTCTTATTGCCTTGAAACCTCCACAATCCACTTCTTTCATTATGTGATCCGTAAACGAATCAGAATCGAAAACGTCCAAAGACTTGACTGAAGGCATCTATCTCATTTTTTAGGTTCGCTCACAACCTCGATAAGTCCGGTTTGGAATCTACCAACTTGAGAAAACTCATCAAAGTTCTTTAATTACAATGACTTTATTTGTCATTATATAGGCTACAGACTTCAAACCCAATTGCTAATTTAGCAATGTGGGACAAAATAATTTCAAACCAAAACGTCAAATTCGATCACATCACCCTGCCTGTCAGCACCATTAAAAAATTTCTTTCTTTGCTCTGCGCGTCTCAATTAACTCCTTGCGTGGCATTGTTTCGGTTGTTTCTTTGTGCTTTGTTTAATAGGGTTTTCATTTGGTCCACGGGTGGTGGCTTTGTTCGGATTTTTCCGGTTGTATTTTCCCGCGTTAATCCGGTTTAATAATAAATTAATAATCTTTCATTTGATGGAGAAAAAAAAAACAACTTACTTTTCTCTTTCCTTTTAACATCTCATTTTCTCTTTCCTCTTAAATAGAGAGTAGTAAAGAAGGATAGTTTCGGTACAACATAGGCAAATATTTTTTATTTAAAATCCTATAAAGCTAGACATGTGTTTATTTTTGGCCGTAGGTAATACCTTTCAAAAAAAAATCCAGCGTAGCTTGCATATATGTCTCATAAATAAACATTCAGGCACGTATTTCATAACACCTCTTCTTGGATGCTTTTTATGTTTTAAAAATGATTCATATATTCGTTAGATATATTTAATCATTCACAAGATAAACCCTAATATATTTTATATAAAACCCTTAAACTTTGAAATGAACAAGTTGATATAAAGAATATGGAAAATTAGGAATAAGGACAAAATCTGGAATATTTTTAAGTAACAGGACAACTACATATTTTTTATAGGGAGAAGGACAACTGCATAATTTTTATAGCGAGAAGGACAAACAGTGAATCCCGAAAATCGGTGAATCTTCCCAGTTGAATCCCAAAATCGGTGAATTTTGACGGTGAATCCCGAAAATCGGTGAATCTCGACAATGAATTTTGAAAATTAGTGAATTTCGACGTGAATTTCGGCGGTGAATTTAAACGATGAATTTCGAACACAAGTGAATTTCGACGAGTGAATAAATAGTTTTGTCGCTTTATGCAAAAGTTTCAAAAAACTGTCCTTCTACTCAATTGATGAAATATTTATGTCCTTCTCACTCATTCCCCCTAAAGAATAATAAGTATAAACTTCATATCTTAACAATTTTGAATATTAGGATATTGATATATTGTATGACAATTGCTATATTCTTAGTCCGATTAAGTGTTTAATCACACAACTTTTATTAAAGCATTTGAATATATTAAATCAATCGGACACTAGTACGAAGAGTATTTCGGTAAATATTGAAAATAAGAAAAATAATTTGTCTATAAGGAAACTATAAGGACCAAATAATAAATAATACAAGCATAGACACAAGTAAAACCCTCGAACATGATAATTTCAGCAAATCAACAATGCTTGGAGAAGATCTCTTCAGATAATAACTCTAAACTCAAGAATTTGCTTGAATAAACGTTAATTGATGTAAATATGAACAATGGTTTTGGGATGATATTACAATTCGTAATTATGCCTTATATAAGATGTTAAACCAACCTAGAGCCGACTTAGGTGGGTAAGAACGTGTTGGAATAATAAAAATTGATATTTGGGCTTCAAACATCTGCGAGCCGGTGGGCTTTTTGTCGACAAGCGCACCGCAACCCACTTTAGTATTTTGATCATATCTTGATTTTTACAAACTCCGATTTGGTTGACTCAAATGCGTTGGAAATCTTGTTTTGAGCCCTTACACCTTTTTTTAAGAAGTCCAAGCGCAATTTGAATGTTAAGACTTTCAAAATTACGTTGTAAGTTTACCCATTTTTGGGTCCAATCTTGACTCAAACACTCCAATACTTCATTATATTATACTTTAATCTTCATAAACCTTCAGCCCATGACTTGTCTTGATCCGCTAATCTAAATCTTATGCATCCGGAAACCTTCTTGACGCGTCAATCTCCAAATTACTTGCCAAAGATCAAATAATACACAAAATGGTCTCTTCCTCAACAAATAACTTGGAAAAATCAATATTCACATCACAACCACTAAATATCAAATTAACTCATTTAACTCATGATTTACTCATAAAATCATACACTTAAGCTCATATTCCCGGGTAAATTGATGGCCAACATATCATAAAGTTGATCGTGTCACATCAATTACCCCCGAACACCTAGTCTTACGTGAGAAAATGACAATAAAATTCATAACAATGCCGACAAACAGAGAGCCCTCAAGAACCGTGAGGATTTCAGAGGATCTCGGGTGAGTGTGAGGTGGGTTTATTCCCCATATTGCAAAGTCAAGCCGTGCCATCGCGACTCCAAGGGTGTTAAGCCCTGCCAACTCTTTCACAAACACAGGGGTCACTTTCGAACCGAAAGGGTTTGAAGTGTTGCCCGCTACATCCAGTCCACTAAAATAGAAATCATTCGCTTCGACTGTCTTTGGGTCCTTGCAAGCTAGACCATTCACATTCACTGAACAAAAAACATGTAATATAATTACACGGAATTTTTTTTCCTAATTATCATTTTTAATCTTTCACACACGATAAGTGAAACATACCTGAGCTGTTGAAGTCTGCAACACAAAAATCCTGCAATGATTTGGGATCAGAAGCAAATGCAAGACTGTAGAAAGAGAAAGCAACAAAAAGCGAGAGCACAAGATTTGGGTAGTTAATTATGGTTCACTCAACCAGTACATGCAATTTATAGGTGTTCTTGTCCTGAAATCTTTTGATGTACATCATTGTTTTCATCTAATAAAGAATATATGAATGTGTAACGCCCCCAGACCCCGGGCCTGGTAGCGCTAAATGAGTCATAAATGTCCGGCCAACTGCTTAGACCGCCGTCCTCGCTTGGTCTAAAAGGGCTAACCCGAGTTGACAAGACATTTATGTCTCACACTTATATGGGGGTGATCATTCTACTATTTTTCCTATGTGGGACATTACATTCTCCCCCCCTTATAAGGGACTGGCGTCCTCGCCAGGACGGCCGAGACTGTTCCCGGATCGTCCCTACCAGAGGTAACTAGAGGCCATCCTTACACCGTCTTCTTGTACGGTGCAGCGCATAGTTCCGTCTAATAGTCGGCTCTGAATACCATTCTGTAACGCCCTCAGACCCCGGGCCTGGTAGCGCTAGATGAGTCATAAATGTCCGGTCAACTGCTTAGACCGCCGTCCTCGCTTGGTCTAAAGGGGCTAACCCGAGTTGACAAGACCTTTTATGTCTCACACTTATATGGGGGTGATCATTCTACTATTTTTCCTATGTGGGACATTACAGAATGACATTGTTACATCAAATCCAGAGAAATTTATACAAATTTAGTTGGTTCTAAATATACATTATCAATCATATATTAGGAGATAGCATGCATTATACAAATGCATATAACTAGCTACTACTATAAATACTATTGCAGATATATTGTTTTTCAGCTCTAAATGCGAGACTTTTTGCATAATATTTTTAGATATATCTACTTTCAGTGTGAATTTTTTGACACATGTATCTTAATTATGTTATTCGAGTTAAGAAGAAGTTAAAGAATGCCCAAAGATATAGGGAGAAAACAGCACTAATATTTATAGTTTAAAGGACAGCAACAACAACACAAAAAAAATGAAAATTAAAATAAAACCCTCACATACCTACTACCAGTTTTTTTTTCTTTTCATCTTCTTTCATTTTCAAACGCTTATATCTTTTGATTTAGATCTCCAGACGTGATGCTAATTTCACTGTATTTTTTATTTTTTCATACTCTTCGTTTTGATATTTGGTTCGATATCATTACATTTCTCCTTCATTTTCAAATACTCATATCTTTTGATCTAGATCTTCAGACGTGATGAAAATTTCACTGAATTTTTATTTGTTCATACTCTTCTTATTGAGATTTGGTTCAATATCATTACATCATTGTTCGTGAGAATCACTGTCGAATTCCCTAAGCGAATCTTGCCAATGAATCCTGGAAAACAATGAATTTCGACAGTTGATTTTCGGAAATCATGTGTCTCAAAATAAAAAGCATAAAAAAACAAAAAAAAAAATTGCGAAAGAATTTTCAAGTTTGGAGTTGTAGATCGAGAGATATAAACGTTTTAATGATGGATGAGAGAACGCGTGTTATATTTTTTTATATAAAAAAGGCGTACAGGTTTTTTTTTTATAATAATTTTGTCATTTATGTAAAAGTTTTGAAAATGTGTCTTATTCTCTAATTTATAAAATATTTTCATGTTTCTCCCTAATTACCCCTATTTTATATATTATTAAAGGCATACCTAACAACAAAAATAATACACCTACAAAAATAATATCCCTATTATGCAAAACATATTTTTTTTGCTAGAATATATGTGTGTATTGTTTGTTTTTGGTTGGAAGTCTACACTGTGAAGCACTAATAATGAAACACAGTAAGCACTGATTGTTGATGAGCTGGAATTAAGCGAAAAAGGTTAATGAATCTGTTATGACTAATCTACTATTATATAATACTATGTGACATTCTTTTTTTTTTTTTTAGGAAATATGTGACATATTCTAATTGTGATTGTAACATATAACACAGGTTGGAGTCTTTTCTTGGTGAGGGGGGGGGGGGGGGGGGTGGGTGGGTTTGGGGGTTTGAGGGGATTTTTATTTATGACGGATTTAGAGGCGGATGTATGTATCAAAAAAAAAAAAAAAGGGGTCCGTGGACCCCGCTCAACCAAAAAATATAATGAATATTCCAGAAAAAAAAATTACTACATTAAAATAAAAAAAAAAAACTAAAATAGTATGCATCTGCTGAATTGTTTTCCTGGATCCGCCGCTGGCGGCAAATGGGTCCTCTTCATTTCTCATTAGCTCTATCAATTAAAATAATCAAATCCACCTAATTAACCAATAATTTCACCAGACACAAATTTAACTTGATAATCTGGAAAATGAAAGTGCAGAAAAAAAAAATTGAAGCATTTGGTAAAATTAAAATTGAGCCCATATATCATTCATAGCACATAACATAACATAACAAAGCAGTTCAATTTAGCAAAACCAGCAACAGTAGCATCAAGTTTTTGAGTGGACTGGGAATTGGGAGATGAAATATTACTAAATTCGGGTTTGCGTTAATGTCAGAGTGCAGTTCTGTTAATTCCAGATTTGCTCTAGCGTTAACAGACTTGCTCTGACAATAAACACACAACTCCGCTAAATCTATTGACAAAGCAAGGGTGCTAACGCGTCTAACATTAGCAGACTTGCTCTGTCAATAGCAACAAGAACAACAATTAAACTTGACCGTCGCGGCGCTCAAATTTACGCGCCCAAACATGTTTGCCTTTGATCCGGAACTTGGCAATTGGATCCTCGCTTAGGATTCGATCAACGGTCTCTACATCACAAACCACCATCCGAGCAAACAAACGTTGATTGTTTGGAGGAGAAGATGATGACGAGGAGGAAGAGGATGCCGCCATGTCAGGTTCATCCATGGACAGTTCCTCCACACAATTTCCATAGTAGCCATTAAAAAGGTTTATAACTTGACGTTCAGTGACCGGATAGCCCCTGGAAAACGTTAAGAAAATAGTTCTATCATCTAAAGGGGCTTGAATCTTTGTAGACCAGCCCCAACTATCCTCACTCGGAATCACGTAATCCCAAGCCCTCGGAATCACGGTTAATGGTCCAAAAGTCGGATGAGGAAAGCCAGGAATCTGTAGAGAAAAATCTAGGACAGCCTGCATAGGAAAAACATGTGACAAAATGTCTGTAAAAACATAAGCATAAACGTTAGTAAGAGAAGCCTTAATCCCGGTTATCAAGGTGTATTTGTTTTCGTAAATCATCTTAAGATTGAAGACTTTGCCAATCGTAACAGCGGTAAAAGGAATGTGTATAGGAGGATCAGGTAAAATTTTGGTGTGAAGGCAAGTTAGGCATATAACAGCCTCATTGGCAATCTCATTCAGTATAGGATCAGAAAGGTCAAGCAGATGCTTGTCAAGAAGTTTACCAAACTTAAGATTTTCAAGGCTAAGCCAAAAGGCCATGACCAAGAGAGACTCGGTTGGATCACGAAAAAGGTTGAAAATCAACCTAGTGAAGATCGCTCGGTCAATGGTATGGAAATTGACAAGATTTCTCAAGGTGATTCCAGCCATTGCAAAAGAACACACACAGAGACACTACACACACACACACACTGTATGTCAGTGAGGAGTCACAAGTACAGAGCAGCCTACTTTTATAGGGGCAAGAGATGTCCTTAGTGTGCTATAAAATGGGTCCTATCTGTAAATCTAAAATATTCATCGAGCGTTTTTTTTTTTTTTTAGGTACATACACAGCTGAGGAAAAAAAAAAAAAGTAAGTAACAACACCCTTTACGACTTACTAACCATGACAGTTTTATGGTACAACCGTTGTAAAAAGTTTATACCAAGTCGCATGCATCATACCCTTCAATTATACTCTCTTTCACCGTAGAGATCCCTATTATGTGAAAGTGAGGAAAAATGATCGGATATGATGCATGGAACTTGGTACAACCTTCTTACAACGGATGTATTATAAGAAAAAACTTCTACCAATAGGTGGGGTCAGCTATATGGAGCCATTGTACTAAATGACAACATACCAAATCCTTTCATAATCACTAACCATAACGAATAACGTGACTAGAAATTTATACAAATATTAATGCGAGTAAATTTTTTTTAATCATTTATAAGTATTTTGAGAGGAATCACGAGCGTCTACAATAAGATCAACTTATCCATTCAAAACCAAATTAGCAATTGCACTATCTATATAACACATTTGAATGAAGCTATAGTTTTCAGCATTGAGCTAATTAGTCCATTGTCAAATTATATTGCTAGAAATGTATTACTCTTAGAGCAATGTAATAATATTTTGTTAGTTTACGGTAAAGACGAATCACGCTTCTCTGTGTAGGTCACTAAGCAGCAAGGAAAACGCAGTTTGATAATAATGACAAAACTGATTCCGTTGTCTGTAATCATTTATTGTACTAAGGGTTTGCTATAGTTTTAGCAGCTTCTATATCCATATCTTTTGGCCATTTCTCAGATATTCATTTATTTTTTTCCCACTTATTTAAAATTTTCACTTGAACCGCAATAATGTGATTAGGTGATGTTTTATAAGTACAAATGTTTATTTAACTTCTCAACCAAGTATGATACAAACGTGATATTCCAAATAATAAAAATCAACGCAAAAAACAACGACAACAAAATAACAAAATGATTGTAAAGCAAAAATTAGAGCATTTGGTGACAACGCTAACTGGCTAATATATTCTACGTGTGATATTCATTGAACATAATGAACCATTTGGGCCTTACAAAATTGTCATGTCAATTAAACCGGTGATAATCCGATTAAAAGTATTTGTAAAATGGGACACTGGAATTCATTTATTAAAGTTCATTATCAAAAATCGTGAATATAGCCCTCGATATTACTCCATAAGGAAAAGACATCAATATCGTTGACCTCATATAACGGCATGATTTCTTGTTGTATTGCCATATTTTAAAATAATAGGGTCGTTATATCACGTTGACCGCCTTTATTATTTCAACTTGACCATAAGAAAACCAATCTCAATAAAAAGAAATAAAAATTTAAAATTAAATTTTGGTACACTCATTCACTTCACTAACCAAAATAGTAAAAAAGGAAAAAGAAAAGAAAAGAAAAAATACCTCCAAGTAAATGTTGTTGCATTGTGGTTGCACCTTGTAGTTTTTTTGATGGAAAAATACTCCTTGTTGTACGATTATCAGGATATTGTTGTCACGGCATGGCCTAGCAACTTACTAGAGACAAGAGATGGAATTAGAGAAAAACAGGAACCAAACAAACAATAGGCGGGCTCCCTAGTCCAGGCCCAATATGATGCAGATAAGTAGCAATGTAGACAAAGAAGTTGAGGAAAATACTTTGTCGCAAGCTAATTTCCATGCCAAGAAAGTTTACTCTAATCAGATACAGACATGAACTTAGTTAATGGTTGCCTGATCAAGAAAGCCATATATGATACTTTAAAGAAATCCCAAAGTTTCCACCGAAAGTTTGCTAGCTAGTAGTCAAATGAAGAGGGTAAAAAATCCTCTCCTTTTTAACAATGCTTAAATTGCAGGTTCATAACTGCTCCACAGAGCATAATTTCCAGCACATTGTTTTCTGCTGCTTACTCTGATTAATGATATAGCTTACAGGAAAATCGGCTGATAAATATGTAAACGCTCAAAGGTCTGGATTTAGGCATTTACGTGCTTCCCCTTTTTCGGTTTTCTAGATCGTGTAGAAACTTTGAGTTCTTGGATAGGTTGACAATTTACACACAACGTAGTAAATGAGTAAAATAATCAGAGGAGATAATTAACACAAGGAAAACAGAGAACGAGACATAGTTTATTCTAGTATTTCAGAACTAAACTGAGTAGCAGACAATCCACGATATGTTTACTGGATTTTGCGTGATACACAATAAAGTAGCACGCTTTATCAAGACACGGCTATGCTGATTGGTTTTAACAATTATTGTTTCCATGATAACATCTCTCTATCAAATGATTCATTGCCTTTGTATGCATTTCTAGGTGGAGCTCTCTAAAAGCAACGACATAATTGTTCGAACAAATAAGTGAATCTAACATAAGCAAGATATCCCCTAAAAAAACATAAGCAAGATATACATGAGAGCTACCAACAATGTTACCGAGTGTACCAAATATAAAATTACAAACTCCAAGGGCACATTTTTCAAGGAAAACCAAACACGATAAAGCAGCCTTGCTGAAAGAACGGGAGGGGCCGTGTCTGAGGTGGAACGAAGAAGCTCAAATCAGTCTAACTCAAATCTATAATTGTAGCTTGTTCACTAACTCTAATCTATAATTGTAACTTCAACCACTGTTGCAAACCATGTGTCCAGGTGACCAGGGAATTATGGTCTACTATCTCCATATAAAAAAAAGACGGAAATTGTATGAAAATATAGAACCTTTTCTTGAAGTCTAATGTATTGGTTCTTCACACCATATCATGTTTCATCAGAATCTCAAACATTCATGGATATATTTCCAGCTTTTGATATCATACCTTCAACTCCTAAGCCTCCTGATTAGTACATAAAACAGCTAATAACCACCTTGTTCATAGAGCAATAACAGTTCCCCTACCCTTTGATAATAAAAAGGAAATTGCAATAGCAAATCCAAATCCAAATTTCAGATACATACCTAGCAATCAAAGTGGATCATAAAGCAGTCTATTAGTTTTATCAGAAAAACTCTTCAGAAATGGAAAAACAAAAACAAAAACAAAAACGCATATGGGAACAAAGAAACAAGAAAGCACCTTATTCCATGTTCTGGTCCATTTAGACATCCTGCAATTGATATAATCCAGCACTGCAGAAGCCATGATGCTTATGAATCATCACCTGTTTACATTTTCAGCAACACGAAAACCTAACATCTTAATTTTTAAAAGAAGGTCAATACCTCTTATCTCTTATTTGATTAAACATAGGCAATAAACATAGATAATATGATCTTCAAATCAACTACTTTGAAGCTGTAGGCGTACACTTTGCATTCCATTTTCAGAATAGCCACCACTGCCACCGATCGATTTTGCTTTTGCTGAAAAATCCCAAAAGGATATAGGGGTTGGAGAAAGAAGGTTGAAACCATTCTCAAAATATGAATTATAACAGTATAATGATATTTAGAAGTAGAATATTGCTTACAGAATGCACCTCTTTGGGCGGGGAGAAGAAGACGACCATTTCAGCTAGATGAGAGATGGCGACCATGTTTAGTCCACCTTGATTAACATTCTATATAAAATTAAAAATTTATTCTTAAAAAAATTTATTACTATATTTTCTATATAAAACTATTGTTCATGTTGAATGAAATACAATTTTAAAAGTTTATACAATTTATTCTAGGTCACGCCTTACCGTGGGTAAGAGTCAGACTTTAAAGGTACGATCCGGACCGAACTCCGAATTAATCGAACCATTTGATTCCGAATACCGGGACTCTAAGCAAACATTTATAAACTTGAAAATCATGTACAAGATTAGATTTTTCAGCTATTAAATATTATTGTAGTTCCCTGAAGGTACCTCGAAAAACAACATCTTGTCGTAATGTGATATCCCCTATTTCCTCTTCTTATTGCTCTTCTCTGATTCGAGTTCATCAAGATTCGGATGGGTTGGAGAGATCGGTTCAAAAAAAAACGGTTATTTAAACAAGACGAAACGGATGGTGTAGGTTTTCAAATAAAATTGGTAGTTATTGTAAATTCAGATCGAAATTAATGGTATGGCCAAAGATATTTTCAACAGAAGTCTGGTGTGGTTTGGTTTTTACAACAGAAGTCAAAGAAATTCATACCAGAAGTCTGGTGTGGTTTGGTTTTCACAACAAAAATCTGGTGTGGTTTGGTTTATAATAGTTTACTCGGTAGGTCGTACTTCATCTATTCTTAATGAAATATATTAATGAGAGTAGTTCGTATTTTGACTTAACATAAAATACAACAACAGTATGAAATGGAGTGTTGTTTAATCTCCTACCCCTTAATAAATAGGGTAGATTGAGAAAAATACAATAAATGATGCTTTGAAAATGTAACTACGACGGATAAAAATGAATTTTTATTATTTTAAATAGGAATTACGAGTAGTTTATTTTATATGTGAATTATTTTCTTCTTTGTAGGGTGTATCTTCTAGTAAATATAAACGAAGTTGTTATTTATATTTTGAGCTTCTATTGTCAAATTAATATCGTTTTTGTAATTAAAAAAATGTCGGTTTAAGGGTATTGTATCAAAAGTAATGAGCGAAAATGTCAGTTTTGATGACTTGATTTCTAAACTGATAAATAAACTGGTGGAACTTATCTGAGAAACTAAGACTGAGAATGATGGTCAGTTTCAGTATAAGTATATTCAGTTCTGTGAAAGTCAGTTTGATGAAGTGCAACTGAGTTTCTTCGAAGTCGACGATTCGGTTTTTGGCTCCGAGTTTTGTCGAATATAGCTAGTTCTACATCCGGCGATTGATTACAAGTCTGGAAAGTCAGTTTGAGCTGAGTTTCATCTGGTGGATAACAGTTGGACCTGAGGTCCACATTTGGGGTATTTATAACAATTCCGACAAAGATCTTATGGCGGTTAAGGTTAGGGATTTGTGCCTATAAATACCGATGTTGTAATCAGTGCAATGTGTGAGAAATTCCTTATAATTCTGTGTATAATAAAATATCTTCTTTTTTGTTCGTGGAATAGTCGGCACAATGCGGAAACCACGTTAAATCACTGTGTTCTTTGTTTATATGTTTTATCAATTTCGCCATATTTTATGTTTGCATTGCTTATGTTATAATCTTTCTTAAACTGCAAGCTTCTCGTCTATGTTTTTTAACAGAAATTTTGTTTCTTATATATTTATTTAGGTCTTGCAAATAATAGTAAGAGAACTTGATATGTGTTATCAATAACATTTATAAAACACAAAGATGTAGTTTGATCATGTAACATATGACCATCATCAGTTGGATTTAATAAACCTTACACCATGGTTCGAATTCATTTCAGACTTATGCATTAGAAACCGAGATACATATAATTATTGCCTACACTTTTGATTGCTCCACGTAAGAACAATCTCATAATATGGTCTCTGAATTTCAAAGATCATGTATGAATTTACTCATTTGCTTTTGAATGGAACAGGTAGCCTCGGAATCAGGATGAAAAACATGATACACATGTCCCTCTCCTTTAGCTTCAACCACTTCCACATTTCCAACACCTTTCTTCTTCAGAAACTCTGCATACATCACTCCTCTCTCCTTCAAGAAATCCAATTCCGCGACAAAAACCATCACTTTCGGAAATCCCCTCCATTGATCCGTCGTCAGTTCTTCAACTTTCTCGAAATTACAGCCATGGTAATCGCGATCTTCTCCTTCTGGCAAACTTAAGTTCCAGAACATGTCATTGGATGAGACATCGTTTACTGAATCGTCCATGTTTTCAAGCTTAGTTCTCGTTTTACTTCCGAAATATGGATGAATAGGAAGCAACCCTTTGATTAAAAAGTTTGGATTTTGAATTCTGGTGGCTCTGATTGCAACTTGATGAACAATGTTACCACCGGCGCTATCACCTATTAAAAACACACAAGTCACGAGAGATAAGAATGACTCATATATTGCCTAGATAAAACTAACTTAACTGCGAGAATCAATAAAAACAAACAGTTCAGAGTCTCTGTTGTGTTTTTTTATTTTTCGTTATCACCTGACAGGAAGACGCGAGAAAGATCCGCCTTTTTCAGCCATGGCTCAGATTTCAAGTTTTTTGTTAGCCATTCAAGTGAATAATAACAATCCTCATAAGCAATGGGAAGCTTATTCTCCGGTGCTAACCGATAATCAACGGATACAACAATGCATTTAGATATCACAGATAAATCTCCAAGAAAAACATGGTAACCAAGCCATGTTGTTGAGCCAATGCAAAAGCCACCACCATGGAAATACACTAAAACCGGAAGTGAATCAACTGTTGTTTCTTGAACATCAGGGAGAAATATTCTTCCTGTGATTGGTTTTGATGAGTCAATATTGATGTCCTTTGATTTGTATCCATTAGATGATTCGTGTGATGCAACGGCGATATCAGGCGCGTATCGCTCCACGCAGCCATCGGAAAAGACTTTTAAGTACCCCGGAGATTCTGCAATGATAGACATTTTTTTTTACTAGAGGTTGGTGTATAATGGGGTTGTGGTATAGAACTTCTTGAGGGAAGGGAAGGAATTTATAAAAATAAAGGCTAATGAAAAATGAAAAAGATGGTGAAATATGGGAAAAGTAGGTGATATGTTGGTTGATCATGAGAGGAGTATGTAAGTAGAGAATTTATGAATAGATAAAAGTTAGGATGAAGATAAGTAAAGGGAGTGTTAAAGGATACCTTAAATGTCAATTATGTACCTCCTAATCGACTTAAGCTAGGTTGAAATGATAAACATTAGGAGAGAAAAAAAATGATCAAGTATCGCTTCACTATCATGATTTCAGAAAAATGGCTCACTCATGTCATAGTCAGGAGGTGGCCCTCAGACTCTATCAAAGGACTCTAGAGATAGACATCACCGTTCCGTAGTACTTAGTTCTGTGATCAGGTAATCGACTTTACTGATGTCATAGTCAGGATCCAGACTCTATATAGATGATCATCAGCCTCTACTGAAGGATTCTTGAGATGGCCTGATTGTTCCTTAATACTTAGTTCTGTCAGGTAGTCAATTTTATATATACCATCTCCAACACTTAAAATATACCCTGTCAAAAGATTCTAGAAATGGTATCATCCATCAACAATTTTAGAGTATCTATTGTAATTAACATTTTAAAAGGTTTATCATAAACACATCATCAATTATAAGCTTTTATCTATAAACATTATTTTACCCTATATAAACATTTTTAAAAGCTGTACAACATGGACCACTATGACACAACGTCTTCTGCATTGTTGATTATGATAAGTTTACATCATGATCAATCAACGGTGCAGATAACTGTTGTGTCATTCGTTGTAATACAATCGTTGTATCCGTATCGTTACTAATGCCAACTACTCATGGATTAAAAACAAAGACGAAAATATTTTGGTGGTTAATATAGGATCCAAAAGAGATGACATTGCCTACCTTCTTTTGATCCAACGGCTTTTGATGCATGAATCAGCAAAAAAGCATAAAGGCAATTAGGCCAACAACTCTTTCCCAAATATATAATGGAACAAATTTGGCTTCTTTTTCCTTTCTTTTTAATTTATCCTCTTTTTTGTATTATATCTTACCTTATCACGTCATGCTTTATTTAGCTAATTTATTGTTTTATCTTCTTCCAAAAAAAAAAAAAGTTTTTCCTTTCAATATTACTTGCATCTCAATTTATTTGTCATTCTAGCATCTTTTGCGACCATAAAAATGGTAGTTAATCAAAATTGTGAAATAAATATAAGAAAGTCCTAAACCATTGCGTGACTAAAAATATAATGGAAATACAATGGAACTGTTAGAATGTCTTATTATTGGTCCAATGATAATTAGTGTGGCCCTTAATCGAAAGTTTCGAATTCGAATTTCAGTGAGAACAATAAAGTATGCGTACGTATATTTCGTATAAAAAAATTAATAGCAAATGGGGATATAACACACGTACATGGGTGATTGTGATATTTTGATCGAGATATTTTATTGTATAACCGTCCTAAAAATATCGTTAACATACATTATAACCTTTAATTTTATTCACTATCAACATACACATCGTTGTCATGTAAAAGAGAGATAAATTAATAATAAGATACATATCACTTTATATAACTTTTTATAACGATTATATTATATGGAAATTCTTTTATCACAACAACAACAGTCGTGAGCATAACAAATTACACAAAATGCCATTTCATCATTTATCATCATATATAACTCATTGATTGTTTTTTTTTTTATAACTTCAAGAAACTTTTATTAATCACGATCAATCATACCAACACACCTAATATGAAAAGGGGAACGAGCCACAATCCACACATTCAGATAGACGGAGACTTTTCCTAACTAATAAATGGACAGACACATTACATCCCGTTTGACAAAAGAAAACGAAACAAGCACAAAAGTTGGAAGAAGAGCACAATAGTCTTCAAAACACTACCGACATAGGAGAAAATCAACCGAGGACAAGGAAATGCGGTTATGGATTTATAATTAGTCTCCCTCGAACATCAATCTAAAGTAACCCCGCGTGAGAGCAAATACACCAATCTTTGGTTTAGAATCATCATAATCTTCCTCAAAAAAAACAAAAAACAAAATCATCATAATCAACGTATTTCTATCATCTTTCACAGTATTGTGAAAGAGAATAAAATCATGCAATTATAATACATGGCACTTGGTATAACCATATTACAACTGTCGTAAGAGAATGTTTCTCTTGAAGGAATTTTCATCCTTTTTTCACCATACAATTTTATCTATTTTCCTTTTGTAATGGAATAATAGAGCAGGAGTATTTCATCTATCATTTTATCATAACAGTTGCATCATATCAAATGACACAACATGGCCGACAAGACATTTGTCTAGTTGTAATTATTGTGTCCCTTAACTCGGAGGTTCCAGGTTGGTGACAAAAAATATATGTGCGTATATTTCGTATCCGTAAAACAAAAGAAAAAACAACACAACATGCCATTTTATCATTGATCATCATATATGGCTCATTGCATCATTTTTCACGGTCAATTATACAAGCACACAGAAAATAATGAGGGGGATTCCATACATCCAAAAAAGACGAAGATCTTCCATAGGTAACAAATGAGTAGCTAGGCACATTGCATCCTATTTGATAAAAGAGAACGAAACATACATAAAAGTTGGAAGAATAGCACGTCAATCTTCAATAACACTACCATCATAGGAGAAATCAAATGAGGAGAAGGAAATGCGGTGATTGCACTTAATCTCCCTTGAACACCACTCTAAATTAACCCCATGTGAGAGGAAAGATATTGATCTTGATTTAGAATCATCATAATCAATACAAAAATTTATTATTTCATTCATTATGACATGCTTGATAAGGAAAAATGATACCGTCACAACCAAATTGACACAACAAATAACACAAATTACTTTTACACTATTGATCATTCTAGTAACCATATCAATTATTAATGATACACTATAATTATGGTATAAAAATTTATTCCGTTATACAAATTTGATTGTGACAATAACATTACTCAAAAATCCATTAGAGAAATGTGTATGTCACAACAAAACTTCTACAACAAAGTACCACAACACAGTTTTACACCAACGATCTTCATGGGACCCATAGAAATCAATAGGTCCCACATCATGATCAATGCCACAAAAGTGTGTTGTGGTGTTTGTTGTGATCATTTCGTTTTGCCACTATCACAACTCAATCCATTATTCCATTGTATACTGATGGCTGATGCAACAACAAAGTACCACAACCAGGGGCGGAGGTACATGTTGTAGGGTGGGGCCACGTGACCCACTTAGATCCGAGAATTATTATTATTATTAAAACGACGTAATTTTGTTGTTAAAGAGTGTCGTTTTGTCGATACAAAGTGATGTTTCAGGCTCCAGTGACCACACTGGATTTTTTTTTTGGATAAAAGATGGAGTTTAAGACTTCGGTAACACCAGTGAAATAAATTCATGGATCCTCCCCTGACCACTACACATTTTTATATAATTGATTATGATGTGAGATCTATTGATTCTTATGGGTCTTATAAAGATCAATGGTGTAAAAATGTGTCGTGATAATTTGTTGTGTTACATTTTATTTTTTTTGAAGATATTGTCTTACTCCCTCCGTTTTTTTACTGTCTCTTTTGGAGAAAAAATAATTGACCGTGTTCATCCAAAAAATGACTAACATTAAGCTAAAAAGTGATCAGGTTCATTCAAAAAATGACAGTTATTTTTTTATCCAAAAGCGACACTTAAAAAACAAACGGAGAAAGTATTTTGTTGTGATACAAACATTTATCTTATGTAATTAGAGTAGTGCATCCTTGATTTTTATAAGACTTATAAACATCAATAGATCCCACGTCACAATAAATACCACAAAAAGTGTTTTGGTTGTTTGTCATGACAATTAGCACGGGGCGGAACTACATAGGTAACGGTGAGGTTACGTGACCCTACTGAAATCTAAATTTTTTTATAATATTAAAACGATATAGATTTATCGTTAAAAAAATATTATTTTATAATTAAAAAATTGTAGTTTTAATTTTAGATTATCTCAGTAAAACAAAATTCTGAATAAATAAATAGGAGTAAAATTTTAGAGTTTGATGATCCCACGTAACATATGGATGCACGTAGCATTTGTCATTATTAGTCTAGAATATGGTACTATTTGTGGAGCATAGCAACATCATTTGTCACCTATTACCTCACCCCTCTTCTTCTCTTTGTCTCCTCCACCTCCACCTCCACCTCCAAAAGCTTATCTTCATATATTGTGCCCCGCTCAACTTCATTTCCAATCACATATTTCAAACTCCCCCACCAAAACCATAAAAATCAAATCCAATGGCTTCACTTGCAGTATCATCAACAACCACACCAACAAACCCAGATTCAGAAATAGTCGATGCTACAGTCCAAGCATTCGGGTTCAAATTCACAGAGGTTTCACCCAAGAAAGTAGCGGGTCGGTTACATTTGACCCGAATCTGTTGTCAGCCATTCAAAGTGTTACACGGTGGAGTCTCGGCTTTGATCGCTGAATCTTTAGCTAGCGTCGGAGCCCATTTAGCTTCCGGGTTACAACGGGTCGCCGGAGTTCAGCTTAGTATTAATCATGTGAAGAGTGCTAAATTGGGTGATCTTGTGTTTGCGGAAGCTGCTCCGATCAGCCTTGGGAGGAAGGTTCAGGTATGGGAGGTGAAGATATGGAAGAACGCCGACGTCCACGACGGAGGTGATGGAGATTCGGGTTCAAAGATGTTGTTGTCTTCTTCTAGAGTTACGCTTCTGACCATGCCGGTGCCGGAACATGCTAAAGACGCCGGTGAACATCTTAAGAAGTATGCAAAATTGTGAAGAAATCTTCACCAATCTATTTGAGTGCTGTTCATTTCATATACTCCTACTTCATTTCAATCTATTTCATAAAAATCTTTTCAAAAAAAATAATAATTGATATAAAAGTAGTTTGGGGGCTCAACGGCCTTAAAAATAGGTTCATATATGGGTGAAATTATGATAACTTTTATGTACAATTCAAGTGACAATGCATTATGTCATTTATTTCTACTTTATTTCATCATTTAATGGCGCGTTTGTTATCCGTGAATGGAACGGAATGGCTTGGTTTTTTTTCCATTCCCACGTTTGGACAGATTTCTATAACAACTGAATGGAAAGCTTTTTAATTCCGTCGGAATCAACATATGGGGTTTTCATTCCCTCAAAAACTAGGAGGAATACGAAGGAATGAAGCCTTGTAAAACCAAAAATCTCGATACGATGCTAATTCGACCTACTTTTCTTCGTCATAATTCATTACGAAATTCGACCTAATTAAGGACGTTGCTTGTTCGATTGACCTCGAATTTCATCATAATTCATTACGAAATTCGACCTAATTAAGGACGTTCCTTGTTCGATTGACCTCGAATTTCTGTAGGTAAAATTGATTTCTCTTCTCTATATCTTCTCGTCTCGATCTTGCCTCTCTTTTTGTTGCCCTGATTCATTTTATGGATATTTTCTTGCGGATTTTCCGGGTCGCTTTTGCTGTGTTTCTTCGCTGGAGTCTTTATTCGCTTTAAATCTATATCCACTTGTAATTTGTACAGATGTGTTGTTGCTATCGGCTCTACTCTGTTTGATGTTGATCTTTGGATCTTCAAATGATTTTTGGAAGGGGGTTCTGTTGTTGCTAATGTTTTGAATCTCGTTCATTGATGAAGACATGGCGCTTTAATCGCTGCTTGTCTTTTTCTGCATTTTTTACTTGTAACGAACGAAGGATATTCCATTCCCACACATGTCAAATACGGGAATGGAATGACTCCATTCCATTCCATTCTTTACCTTTTATTTCATTCCATTTCATTCCTGTGTAACAAACATGTTACACTTTCCAGGGATCAAACATTCGAGTACTACCCTCATCCAAGCATACTTCACTTTAGAGTTCTGATGAGATCCCGTATGTTACGGAAAATTTTATAATACATACGCTATATGAAAGTCTACCAAGTGGTATACATTACAATCATTCAGTTTTAACCCTCATACAAGATAAAAGTATACTATATGGAGAAAGTAAAAATGAGAAAACTCTAATGTGTGTCATTTGATATAACCTCTTACAATCGTTACACCATAAAATTTCTCGTATGTTAGTGATGGTATGATCGCACTCGTTAAGAGATGTGAAATAGCCTTAAAACGAGGATTTTTCATGGAAATAACATGCAACGTGTAAATAGGCAATCATAATGGATTTTTTTTTATAGATTTTTGTCCAGAAAGACAAAATTATCAAAAAAATTAGGATATAAGGAAACAGTAATTTAATAAGGACAAAAGTAACAATTATAAAGTAACAAATGTGGAATCGAGTAAATATGAAGTAACAATTGTGAAACACAAAATAACATTAACACGTGAAGTAACAATTTTAAAGTAACAATTGTGATTTTTGTCCTTTATAATCATGAAAATGTTACTTTTGTCCTTCCAGACCCATTTATTAATTTTTTTGTCCTTATGGCCCCTTCCCCCTTTTTTTTATGGATATATCCAAGAAAACAATCTACGAAGAAACTCACTATACTATTACTGTATGTGAAAGAGATTAGAAACATAACTATGTGAAATATAGTAGAAATGTGTGATGAGAAACCTATGCGGTGAGGAGAGGATGTGAAGGCTGTTGTGATAGGAGTGATCAAAATAACGTCGTTTTGGTCCAAATGTAAAAAGGTTATTCAAAACACCCAAAATGACGTATGAGTATTTTACACTTGTACACAATAAAGGGTATAACATGAGGTTCAAATTCCTAGAAATGTATGGATATAATAAAAAGGAAACTTGAAAAAATATGCTTAAAAAGCATATTATTTGTGTTGTATGACTCAAAAGAATAACATTTGTAAAATATGCCTGAAAAGGTTTTCGTAGCTGATTCGCTACGTATTCGCTGCGCGCGACATAGCTACGAAATACTTTTCAAGTATATTTTTCAAATGTTATTCTCTTGAGGCATACCGTACAAATAATATGTTTTTTAGCATATTTTTTCAAGTTTCCCATAATAAAACTGAGATCATAGGCTGTGAATCAAGTACTATGAACAGTGTTCTGCATTGTCTAACTATATATATATATATATCTTTATTGTGGAATAAATTCGACTATAGATTTTTTAACATTAATATCAAAACGACATAGTTTTGATGAAACAAGTATCTGAGTAGGCTTCATAGCGGCAATTTCAGAGGCAAATGATCTTATTTTGTTATAATACATGTTGTATTAAAAAAAAGTCCTCATGGCTTTGTTTTTACCAATTTCCATCCAATGCTATTGTTTTTCTTCATTTCATTCGAAATCTCTAATCATTCTCTGTATATTTTTGGAAGGAACAAAAAGTATTCATTTTGTTTTTATACGAATGAATATTAATTCAAATTCATTTGTATCCATGCGAGTAAAATGATGGAAACAAAACAAAATAACATTAAAACAAAGTTCTAATCATGTAATCCAGAAAAGAAGAAATTATTATACTGCATAATAATGAAAATAAGAAAGTTTCTACGTCAATGAGAAAAAAAAATCAAAGCAGACAGCCAGCATATAGCATTTGTTTTTGCCGTTTTATATTACCATATTGTCCATATATGCAAAGGAAAAAAGCCGGCTAAGTTAATTATTCGCATTCTTGAGGTTATTGAAAATAAATAGTTATTGCCGTCTATAATACGTTAAGTATTAACTCCGTCTCAAAATATAAATTCGTTTATCATTTTGGATTTGTCTCGATTTGTAACTCTATTTACATAACCAATGATGCATTTATTATATTTTTCTCATTTTACTCCTCATTTATTATATACTCACATATTTTTCATTACTTTGTATTAATTATATTCAAAGGTCATTTTAGTATATTTCATCAAAATTAATGACACATAACCAATTTAACAAAAAAATTTAATTTGTGTGAAAAAACGCACACAGACTTACATTTTGGGACGGAGGCAGTATACACCAAAATCTTTTATACGTATTAAAAATGTGACCGAGTAAAATCGATGAGATCTGTCCTAGTAGTAAATGCTGAGGTCTCATGACCAGTTGGTCACGAGTTCAAATCTCCCAATCGCCTTTAATATAGGATATTGAGTGTGATACCCTGTAAATTTACGAAATGGAATTTATGTCATTTTCGAGTATTTATCGTGTATCGTATAACAAATAAGTTTTGTTAAGTGTTATATTACAAAATTTTCTCTCAATTGGATTAATATAACTCATTGGTTACACCTTTTAACACTCTTGTATCACCTCAACATCCAGTGATGGATCAAGGAAAATTTTCTAGTGGGGTCAATTCAAAAAAAAAGGTGGAAAGAAATTTTTCTAGTGAGGCCAAATTCAAAAAAAATGGAAAAAAGACTCAACAGCTAAATCTCGAAACCATGACTTTAGAATAAGTAACCAAGCTTCTAACCAGTTGAACTAAATGAATAATTGTTTAAGGAATTGTCTGAAATAATATACATACACAATTTTATTATTATAAGAGTGATCTATTAGTAACTTCGTCCGAAAATTTGAATGAGACCATGCACCCCACCCTTACAATGTTGGGTCCGTCCCTTTCATCTTTTCACAAGAAACATCACTAACACTTTGATTCTTCAAACACTCCAACCCCCCATGCTTTTTATCTTTACACACTACACCCACTTCAACACTTGCAACATTTCACCTCCTCCTACACTCCACCTCTTGCAACACCACACACCACCCATCATTTCCACTAGAACACATAGCATTACACCTCACATTCACACATTATTCTTACATTACTATCATAATATTCTCTACAACCTCCACCTTCCACTACCATCAAAACTTCACACCACACATTGCATCTCCAACGCTACCACCATTGCACCAAAATACCTCCATTTTCCTCTTTAGTTTCTCTACAACATCCACTCAAACACTTGCACCATTTCTTCTCGACAACTTCCACCATCCTCTTACCACCAAAATACACCTCCATCTCATCTTGCATGTTCTTGTTGAAAGAAGAAGGGAATAAACTTAGGTGAATTATTGGAGAAGAATCCTTGTAAAGGTTTGTTGTTAGTAAAGCTTTAGTCCAGAACATACTCTTAGCACAATCTTATCATTTGTAGATTGTTCAATTCAAGAGAAACAACAAGAAGAAGACAACTTTTTTGTTCAAGATTATCATAGTTTGGAGATTTTGGGAAGAAGCTTGGAGCTTTTTGGGATTTCTTCACACTAGGAGTTTGGAATCAAGTTTGGATTTTTGGATTGGAGCTCTCATTGAAGTGCTTTGAGATATGGAGGTTTCCATTGAATCTTTGGTGTTTTGATCATGTTATAATCTTTGATTCTAGGTTTAGAACTCTTTCTAATGATTATAAGCTTTAATTCACGTTATAGGCTCTACAACATGCTTGTAAAACTTAGAAACCATGTTCTAGGACTTGGTAGAAGTGTTTAGGGCCTTTGCATGTGTAGGATGAATTGCCTTGTTTAGAGCCTTATATCTTGATTGAATCTTTGATTCATGTTGTATAGCTTGTATATTAAGTTTAGACATGTTTTAACATGGTTTTGAGGTTGTTTTGAGGGTTTCATGTGGTAGAAATGCCTTAGAAATCATTTTGGGTTTGGCGGGCGCCGAACAGCTTTGCCAGATGCCAATTGTGAACAAAGTGGTCTGTTTGTGGTTGGCGGGTGCCAGAGGGGGACAGAGATTTCTGCTTGTTGTTGGCGGGCGCCAAGGTACTTTAAGGGGCACCAGGGTATTTTGGGGTGCGCCAAAGATGGCTGGTTCAACCCTGTCAACTGTTAGCGGGCGCCATGTAGTTTTTGGCGGGAGCTAAAGAGCCCTGTAGTGCAAAATCTTGGGTTTTGATCCCCTTTTAGCATTCTTTAGTGTAGATACCTTTTGTGAGGTGTTTTAAAGTTAAATGTGAGTGTTCTAGTGGCTTTGCCTCCGCACCGTAACTTACGGGAGCATTGGAACATGAAGCATTTGGCCTTACAAGGTGCACTTCCGGAATGACAACACTGTACTTGTTATATGACAAAGTTAGGAGTTGGTTTCTAGTGTATTTGGCTCAGCACCTTGTGGAGACTCTCTGTGGGGAGAAGTTCGGGATCATTGGAAACCTTATACCTTAGCCTCGTGGATATTGGATAGAAAACCAATATTTCCGTGACACGTGCTAGGTAGTGTAATATAGAGCTATCTAAGGTCTAGTAGTCCATAGAAGCCTTTTTATGTGCAATGAACTTAGGTGGTTAGTTTAAACGCTTAAATATGTACTTGAGAGCCTAAAAGATAAAGCATACTAGTCATTGGTGAGGCACGTTTCTTTTTCACAACCAGGAGTTGGACTCCACTTGAGCCGGGCTCATGCCGTATGAGTGGTTGAGTGTGTCGTGGTGCATTTACACCATGCAAAGTGCCCTTGGACTTTTATGCAACATGTTCCTTGTATCGTGAGGTGCTAGCGGGGCTAGTTGGAGGGGAGTATGCTCTTATAACATACTTGGTAGCGCGTGTAGACTTTCGGTGCTTTATATATATATATATATATATATATATATATATATATATATATATATATGTGTGTGTGTGTGTGTGTGTGTGTGTGTGTGTGTGTGTATCTTGTTGCTTCAACAAATTCAATGCTTCTACTCCCTACTAAATACGTTAGTACTTACCCCCTCGTTATATTGTTCCCACCCCGAGAATGTGTTGCAGGTTTTGTGTTTGCTTGCGAATGCTTCAAGGAGTGACCTCGGGATGCTTCAGAAGTGCTTTGCTGAAGTTGTTCTCTTTTCAGTTAGGTAATCATTTGAGCTATCTCGTTTTAAGATCCTGTTGAAACTTGTAGAAAGTTGAACATGTGGAATATCGTTAAACTCCCGGACTTTAAATGTTGTAAATGACACGACATTTGGTTTTCCTATTACCCCTAGCTTTGTATGTTTTTCTCGAGTCATTTTAATTTCCGCAATTATACTTTGATGACCTATATAATTTCATATATAATTTAAGTTATATACGTGTCGGGTGTTTTTTTTCCGGATAAGGACTCGGTGTCCGGAAATAGGGCTAATGCTGCAGCTACGACACTCCCACTCTTTTATCATTGAGCTATGCTCTTGAAGGGTCACTTTCTACGTATGTGATAACACAAGAAGTGATTTAATATCTTAAAAGTAACTACACCCACACCTTTTTGTTTTTGTGTTTGTGAATACAGATGATGAGTAGAGTTATTGCAATAGTGATTAGTGAGTACCAAGTGGATGGTTGTGATATATCCGACTTGCACCTACACACCTCTACTATGTGAAATTGGATGAGTTTGATGCATCATATTCACTAATTTGGTATAACTTTATGACGATTCAAAAAATCGTTGATGATAATCCAGGGCTGTTCTTATAAAGACAACCTGCAAAAAGCCTTAAGAACACGATAAAAAGAGGGGGGGGTGTTTTGGTGGTGGTTTAGACTGGACTTGAGAAATTGTATCTCAAGCTGCCTATGTATCCAATGCCTGTATTGGAATCAAGTCTTCGTAGTTCCTTAGGGATGTTTTATATAGAGGAGAGTTATGCCCGAAGGTGCCGTGGGCCGAGTCCTTGTTGGGCCTGGATTTCGTGTTCCCTACGGAAAAGATATCTACGATTTAATCTCCTTAATTTTAGGAGATAATTATGGATATATTTGACTGTCAGAATCAGTGTAGTTATGGTAGAGGATTCTTTCCATGTTTATCTGTTTATCACACACGTGGGGAATACAATTGAGGATTGATTGTGGCCGACTTAGATGGCTCGAGCTGAACTGGCTGAATCCTTCCGTGTTTTGGCCGACCTACGGAGGTCGGGGAGGATAGCCGAGTTGGGATCAACTCGGATCCTTGCGTGCGTAAGAGGTTTGGTCCGAGAGGGACTTAGGCCGACCTGTAAGGTCGGGCACGAGTAGGCTCGACCATATGCACTGGCCGACCTGCAGAGGTCGGAGGATGGTGACCGAGCTCATGCAGCTCGGGTACTGGGGGTTCTGGCCTTTGAGAGAGACTTTTCTCCATCTTTATTTATTATTGTGCTGATGTGGAGGCGACACGTGGGTAAAGGCAATTTTGGGTATCATCACTTTCCAAATCAATGATTTATCATAGTTTCTCTCACGGATGATAGGCTTATTCAATAGGTCTCTAAAAAGGTGGATAGTTGGTCTACCTCGATATTAATTTTGATTAGACTCTCGTGTAAAAAAATTAAAACTTACTATATCAGTAAAAATTACATAATGATTTAGCTGGTGATATGTTTTTTTTTAAATCGCTCAGTTCAGATATCTGAAGAATATGAAATTAATGTTTAAGGTATGAGAAAAAATACGAGGAAGAGTTGAGGGGTAAATCAGCTCAATGAATCACACATATAAGTTGCTTGTGTGTTCTAAGCTTATTGGCTAACCAAACACGCATTGTTGCCGCTGTCAGGCCCCGTCCGGTCTGGTTTGCACAAATATCGTGATTTGAAGGGTACGTTTTTGTGAGAATTCGATATAGTATTTGGCGGGGAAATTGAATGCCGTTTTAACTGGCAGTTTGAATTCGGATGATAGACCTATTCAATAGATTTCTTAAAAGGTGTCGAAGTGGTCTGCCTCGACATTAACTTTGGTTAGATTCCCATGTAAATTTGGATTGATAGGCATAATCAATTGGTCTCTTAAAAGGTGGAGAGACGGTATACCTCGACAATAATTTTGGTTAGACTCTCATTTAATTATTAAAACTTAAAATAAAAATAAAAAAAACCTTAAGATATCAACAAAAACTATACAATGATATAGTGGTGATATGTTTATGTTGAATGACTCATCTCAATTTAGATATCAGATTAATAAGAAATTAATTCTTTTAGGGTATGAGAAAAAACATAAGTGTATTATTTTTATGGGGGAGTTGTTTAAAATTACAAAAAATAGAGGGAAAATAGGAATCAGTGAAAATGTAAATTGAGTGATAATGACAAATCTACTGTTCATAACCTAAATCAAATATTTGTTGCATTGAAATCGACCTCAAATCCACTGTTTGCTGCAGTGAATATGTTTTTTTTACCCAAAAAAAATATTACAATACCCTCTTCACATATTTCTATGTTCAAAATTTCCCTTTTGATAAGAAACAATTCTTTTAAAGTAAAAGAAAAGAACAACATTAAAGTTAAGGCGAGTGGTATGGCCAGGGCGGAAAAATTCCTGCCACAGAAAAGTTATAATATCTTATAGGAAACTGACAGTTTTACCCTCTATTTTTTCTTCTACCCTAAAATTAGTTTCCTTTTCTATATAAAAAAAAAAAAAAACTGCCTTCTTCCCAATGTACACATGCTCTCTTTCACTTCAGTCTACGCAGGCTTCAACCCAGAAGATAATCAATTTCTCATTACTTGGTTAATTCCCAGCACCAAAAAACAATCCGTCACGACGAAGAACAATCCTTTGGAGCTGCCATGACCATGGAACAAAAGCTTTACATCGCTCTAGGACTTGCAAAGCTTTGGTGGATATAATTGAAGCGGGCTTTCTAGCTTTGTCCGGCACCGACCTTGAAGCTTTCAAATTGATTGAGAAAGAAGTTGAGAAATTCGGATGAAGATGAATGGCATGTTCCAGTGAGTATTGCGACGGAATTGATGCCAAGAAGCCAAGGATTTCGGGTTCCATTGCCCCCACATAATCCTATCTGATTCTTCTTCTACTTCAGTCAATTATCTTTTATGAAAAATTTTCTTCTTTTCTTTCTCAGATGTAGTATATCAGATGTTGTATTTGGTGGTTCATAAGATTAAAATGTTCAATTTTGAGCAGAGTGAATTTGATGGATATTGAAAATAAGTCTTAAAAAAACACCATTAAAAATGGAAGACATTATTTAAGTTATGGATATGGGAAAGTTGTTGCTGGATGATAAGGGAGGAGAAGATGGTTAAAAGTGGAGGGTAAGCTGTTGGGTGAGGCTGAAGGTGCCGGTGGTAGAAGTGAATCTGCGGGGAGGAAGAGGCGGAGATTTTTTGCTAGAGGAACTGTGCCGGTGGAAGAATTTTTTTTTTTTTTTTTAATTTTTTTTTTTAAAATGATGTGGAAGTAGCATTGCTGTTGATGGAAACAATGAGAGGGTAAAACTGTCAGTTTCCTACAAGATATTATAATTTGCTGTGGCAGGAATTTTTACGCCCTGTCCATACCACTCGCCTAAAGTTAACTAATTTTGATCAAAGTCCCACATGGACCAATTATACCACAACAATCATATTCTTATATTTCATCAAATTAAAAAGACAAAATATCTGACGCAACTCATGATGCATCTTGCTAATGCTAATGACGTAATTAGTGGTTGCTGCTGCTGCCTTTAGTGTCTTGTGATCAATAAAGAGATCCCAAGTTCAAATTCAAACAATAAACATATCTTCATTTTTATCCATTTTATTATGTAGTCCACTATCTTGTCTTTTCTTTTCTTTCCAGAAGCTCTTTAGGGCATGTTTGGTACGGAAAAATAATGTCTCAATTTTGACATGTTTGATTACTATAGAATAGAAAACACACTTTTCTCAACTTGTTATCTTTTCTCAAAAAATGGTTTTTTTCCTTGTTTTTGATTCTCATCTCTGCCCGAAGAAATGTTTTATTAGAAAAGAAAAGTTTCTCATTTCTAATTTGCTTTTTTATTTATTATTTGTTTATTTATTTTTTTGCCGTGAAATATTGCTAGTTTTTATTGATGTCTATTGGTTATTACTATTTTACTTTGATTAAGTCAATATTTTTTTTTCCAATTTTCCTACTACTTCAGGACCAGGCCAATTCTAATTTTATCAATATTTACATATGTGTTCATCAATACCATATATATATATATATATATATATATATATATATATATATATATATATATATATAGAAATGAGTTCGGATGCACCTTAAAAATAGTGCTTAATTTTAGTGCGCTTTGGTTATGTTTGAGTGCGCACAGTTAATGAAGCGGGGGAAATCGTCCACTATTTTTTAAGTATGTACGACACGCGTTAAAAATATATATATATATATATATATATATATATATATATATATATAGGGGTGGATGCACCTTAACTTAAATGGGGTCCCGCGACACCGTTAAAAATAAGAAAATTCTATATTTTACCTATAAAAAATTATTTCGGACCCGTGAAAAAAAAATATATACTTTAAAAAATAATTTACGGACCCCTTCGGACCCGTGAAAAAATATTTACTTCAAAAAAGATTTATGGACCCCACCGAGCAAACTTTCTGATCCGCCAATATATACACACACGCGCGCGCGCACACACACACACACACACACACACACACACACACACATATATATATATATATATATATATATATATATATATATATATATATATATATATATATATATATATATATATATATTTTCATCTTTTCTTTTCTTTTGGTTCTATTCTCCAAACCAAACAACATAGTTGAAAATTAAGTAGATTCTCAACATCTTTTCTCTGCGCAACCAAACACATTGTGTGAATCCAGTCTTTTCTTTCTCAGCTTTATTCTCAACACTATTCTTTTCTTAGTATTTCTTTGTACCGAACATGCCCTTAAAGAAGCGTTTCATGTGTAAACTGAACCATGATCTTTACTAAGCATTTTCAAGTAGGGTTGTAAATGAAATGAGTCGCTCACGAGCGGCTCAACGCTCAGTTCGTAAAATGCTCGTATATATTTGATTTAACTGAGCTCGAGCCGAACTCGAACAATTTTTCAAGATCAACGAGATGAACTCGAACACTGTAAAGCTTTAACTAGAAATGTTTACGAGTTTTATTGAGCATTATTATAGTATATAAAAAAAATACATACATTTTATTTCGTAATTTTTAACAATCATAACTTGAAAACCTTAAAGATTAACATTTTTACCGAGCTTCTCAAGCTCGGGTTCGAGTTTGAAAATGCTTAAAATTTTGCCGAGTATAATCATGCCGATCTTGAGCATAATTAAAGCTTAATCTAACCGATCTGGAGCAATTTTATAATATTCACGATCGAACGAACTCGAGCCAAGTTCGGACCATCACTGTTTTAAGCATGCTTTAGAAGATAAAATCAAATTTAAAAGAAAAGATATATGCGTTATGTCATGATAAAGTTGTATTTGATTTTATATTTTCTAATAATAAAGAGTTGCTTGACTCGATAAATAAATACTTAATTCAAATCGGATCGTTTACTCCCTTATTCTCAAGAATCCATCTATTATTGTCCCATAACTCGAATCTAATGGTGCTTCTACAACAAAAAAAAAAAGACATATTCCATCAACAAAAACAATTAATCATATCTACCTTATTAGCACTAATGACGGTATTTATGCATCATGCACTTGGTTATGAATTTGATGACTTTCACCTAACATACGTTGTCACAGGTCAAGCTTCAAGTTGACCCAATTTTGTTGTCAGCCACTCAAATTATTTGCATTGTGGCCAATTGGCCAATGGCCATTCCATTGATTGATGAAACTTTGGCCGATGTTGGAATTTCTGGCGGATTCAATAAAAACAATTAAAACCGGTCTAATTATTATTAAGGCTCCTGGTAGTGGTATGGCCAGGGCCCAGGGCAGATAAATTATTAGACCCACAGCAATTTAGAGATGGCTAATTTTGGAAATGACAAAATTGTCCTTATTCTCATCTTCTCAACTTCAACGAAAAAGAAAAAGAAAATTACTCAGTGGCCTCCCCCCCTGCCCACTTCCCCAAATGCCCTTTTTACTTCCAGTAATTCAAAAATACCTTTCTTTTAAAATAATATAGTATTAATAACCTACAACATAATTAAATCAAGCTTTGAATCATAAAAATGGATATTGAAACATTAAAATCTCTAGACGGACAAATCTCTAGATATGTATGAGGGTTGGATTCAAAGCGATGGGAGACCTCCCACCAATTGTTATTTGTAAACGGTCATAAAAATTTCGTCTCAGGCATGGGGAAGATTATCATCAATGACTTCACGTTTACGAGATGACCGGTCAAGTAATTTAGTAGACTATAACTGCCACAATAATGCCACCATGATTCTCACTCCATTATGGCACGAACGTGAACCGTCCTATGGTTTCGGTCGTATCTAATCACGTATTTCAAAGCGCATCTTCTCCGTAAAGAGGATGATATAAAAAGGATTCACTCCTCACGAATTCAAAACTCTATTAATAGGCTTGATCCCAAATCCTCTAAGTACGTAGGCAATCAAGCACATTGGCTCAGCTATAATTCATCACAAAATCCACCAGTCAAGTAAATGGATTATCCTTATGAAGCCTAATTACTCGCATAATGATCAAATTTCATCATTGACGATTTCAGACATCGTAAGATACTATTGTGGATTTCAATATAAACATAAAAGTGTAAGAAGTTGAATATATATAAAATAAAACAATAGAAATTTATAGAAATAGAAAATTTCACTTTGGAACTCAATGCTTAATGATGCAATTGTCGATACTGTGATCTTTCATTCTCCATGTGTCATTCATTTCCATAGCACAAATTGGCTTATTAATAAGTGTAAAAACTTTGTGTTCTTTCATTCTTCATGTAGAAGGGTCATCCTTTTTTATAAGAACTCATAAGAGTAAGTATGAATTATTTAATGAAAATACCAAAATGTAGAACTTGTTTGTATATTATATTTTATGTACATTTGTGGGTGTTATTTAGTTGATATTGAATTTTCCTTTTAAAGTGCAACATATAGTTATCCATGAGAGAACACTGGTCGAGGCAATTAAACTCTTACAAATGGTTATGTTTTTCCTTGTGTTTTATTGATCGTCATTGCAAACCAAAGGCACATAGGATATTGCTTTCTAGTAAATGAAACGGGTATCCTTCTTTACTGCCTGTGAGAATGGAATATGTGGGATTAAAATCTGCTTTTCATAATGTTGCCAAACTGTGATTTCGACATGAATCATGAACAACATTACCGGTGAATACTTCCGCTAATCCTTCCGCTAATCTAAGTTCGTGAACAACACTACCGGTGAATACTTTTTCAACACTAATTTGTGAGAAGGCAATTCATTTGGTGTGAGCGTGTTATGAAATTCTTCTTGATAATAATCATTAGTATCATCAATAGTCTTATCAAAGCCGTTGAAACAATATCCATCCCCTGAAAAGGTTGATATCAATTTTTCTTTCAACTTATCAACATGTTCATTAGTCATGGCCAGTATTTCTTTGCTTGTAATGTATTCTGCTGAGAATGCATTCTCATGTATAGATGGAAAAATATAACTGATTAAATGATTTTCAAAAACCTCATCATCGTTTTCATTATATTCAATGATCATTTCTTTTGGCAACTCTATGTCTCATTTAGTGTTTGTTGGTTCATCTCCACAACTCACCTTTAATAATTATTGACTGAAATGTAGACCTTCTATTGTTTTCATATTTTTAGAATGATATAATTTTTTCATCACTGGGCACAAATATAATTTCACCCAGTTTTCCTCTATTGTTTGTAGTATCGTTCATTAAGAACATGAAGCACTTGTCTAAAATCACCCATAAATACAACCATCTTTCTTTCAAATGCGTTAAAATTTCTCAAGATGTCCTTTAAGCTTATGTCAAATGTCTCAGTTGCCCGTTTCTTTGCCATTGGTGCTTCATCCATATGATTAGACTTGCTTTTCGTAGTAATTCATTTCCACTATGCATTGGAATATTGCACATATATGTTTCACGCGCACTAATTAGAATTTTAAAATGTGAATGAACAGTTCAGCCTCTGAGCATAATTTTAGCTGCAACTCCTAATGTGGATGTTGCTATAGCTATCTATTGTCTCATAATTTGCTAGCAGAGCCTTATATGATTCTCTGTGCCACCTGGCCATCAATAAAAAAACTTAGCATTGTGGCCATTATAAACCTTATAGAAATTTTTTTGAAATATACTTTGTTGTTCATGAATAAACGTTTATTCTAAAACGTAATCTTCTTGAGGAAACTCTATAAACAATTCATCACGAATCACTCTTAGTATATTTTCTACAATGTTGTGGCAGTCTTCTTGTATACTTGGCAAGTCGTAAGTGGTCAATTTTTTACTCATGCTTTCCACAAAATAATTTATGGATTCCATAATTTTAGACAAAATTGATTTGACTGACTTTCTATAATCTCGCATTAATCTTCCGATATTGGAATTGCAAACAATCTTCTTAAAGCATTAGATATTGGTTCCCAATATGTATCCCATATTTGTCGAATGTTTGTTCGTTGACTGTAGAAAAATAGAATTGCAAGCAATCTTCTTAATGAATTAGATATTTGAATGACAATATCTTCATTTGGTGTCAACGTGTTAAGAAATTCTTCTTGATAATAATCATTTGTATCATCAATAGTCTTATCAAAGCTGTTGAAACAATATCCAACCCCTGAAAATGTTGATGTCAATTTTTCTTTCAACTTATCAAGATGTTCGTTAGTCATGGCTAGTATTGCTTTGATTGTAATGTATTCTACTGAGAATTCATTCTCATGTATAGATAGAAAGATATAACTGATTAAATGATTTTCGAATACCTCATCATCGTTTCATCATATTCAATAATCATTTCTTTTGGTAACTCTATGTCTCATTTATTGTTTGTTGGTTCTTTTCAACAACTCACCCTTAATAATTATTGACTGAAGTGTAGATCTTCTATTTGTTTTCATATTTTAGAAAGATATAATTTTTGCTCGTTTCAATTATTGACTGATATAATTTTTTTGTCAAATGTTTCAACTGCCCGTTTCTTTGCCATTGGTGCTTCATCCTATATGATTCGACTTGCTTTTCGTAGAAATTCATTTCCTCTATGCATTGGAATATTTCACATATATATTTCATGCGCACTATTAGAATTTTAAAATGTGAATGAGCAGTTCAACCTCTAAGCATACTTTTAGCTACAACTCCTGATGTAGAAGTTGCTATAGCTATCTATTGTCTCATGATTTGCTAGCAGAGCCTTATATGATTCTTTGTGCCACATGGCCATCAATAAAAAACTTAGCATTGTGGCCATTATAAACCTTATAGAGAAATTTTTGGAATATACTTTGTTGTTCATGATAAATATTTCTTCTAAAACGTAATCTTCTTGCGGAATCTCTATAGACAATTCATTACGAATCACTCTTAATATATTTCCTACAATGTTATTGCAGTCTTCTTGTATATTTGGAAAGTCGTAAGATGTCAAATTTATACTCATGTTTTCCACAAAATAATTTATGGATTCCAAATTTTTAGCCATAATTGATTTGACTGACTTTGTATAATCTCGCATGAAATCTTCCGATATTGGTTCCCAATATGTATCCCATAGTTGTCGAATATTTGTTGGTTGACAGTAGACTAATAGAATTGCAAACAATCTTCTTAATGCATTAGATATTTGAATGACAATAGCTTAATTTAAGCATTCCGAGATGCTTTGGTCAGATTCTAATAAACGTCTTTTCTCTACAGCTTCTTTGAAACTGGTGAAATAACATAATAGACTTGACTCACATGAATGTTTATGCAATTGATGTTGATAAAGGCGATGTGGTTATTGCATTTGGCATGTTTGTTTCATTACTATATTTTTTGTTTTTCTTATTATTCTTGTTGTTTCTTTCTTTTGCTCAAGTCTTTGACTAGTGTGTAATGACACCGTCAATCATTTGTTGCGACGATCTCCCATTTAAATGGGGTGATGAGGATGTTACGTATATGTTCTACTTTGTGTTATATGTATGTATTTTTATATAAAAACTTAAAAGATTTAGTCATATTTTGAAGAAATCTTCACATACCATGTGATTTAGAGCGTGTATCAATTCAACTTTTCTTTCTCTTCTAGTTTCCGCGACATTTTAATTTTATTGCGCATTCATCGTTTGTCGAGTTGATATTTTTACTTTTAACTTCTAGTACGTACATCGTCTTCTTTAGCTTCACACAAAAACCTTCACAATATACCGATGAAAGCGATAATAATGAAGATAATAATTAAAAATAATAATCTACTTTTCATTCCA
The DNA here is from genome assembly GCA_036785695.1 of Gentiana straminea. Lineage (NCBI taxonomy): Eukaryota > Viridiplantae > Streptophyta > Magnoliopsida > Gentianales > Gentianaceae > Gentiana > Gentiana straminea. Next base: position 3,570,691 of record JAVUPR010000374.1, on the reverse strand, counting down.
CTTGTGTGGGATGAAAATTTCATACTCCCTCCGTCCCATTTTATTTGTCGAGGTTTCTTTTTGGTTTGTCCTAAAATAAATGTCCACTTTGTGCATTAATTATCAAATTTCTTCAAATACCTTCACTCTTTACATTATTTACAATAAAAAGTGTGTAACATTAAATGTTGCAACAATTACTTAAAGGGCATAAATGTAAAAATGTTGGAAAATTTAATGAGATTCAGAGTATTAACTACATTTTTATTAATCTGTATGAAAAGTCAAACGAGATAAATAAAATAGGACAGAGGGAGTATTATGCTTAACTATATTGTAAATTTAAACAAACAATTTTCACATCACGGATATTGGTCGAAATGAGATATATGATGAGTTAAGTATGTTTTGCTTAGAGTTAAGTATATATTTGTTTGGTTTAATTGCTAATGTACAATGATAAATATTTTTGGTTTTTAATGAATTTTAATGATTTTCGATTTTTAATAATGATTTTCGGTTTTAAATTATTTCATTTATTATTAAACCAATGTTTTTTTTTATATTATATATTTTCGTTTTTCTCTATTTTAATTAATTAATGATGATTAACTAATCAACAATCAATCAATGATTTTGATTATTTATGTTTTAATATTCTTAATTTTGTTTTTCTATATTTATTTAATTAATAATCAATCATAGATTTAATGATTTTCGTTTTTATATTTTTATTAATCATGTTTGATTTTGTTTTATGGTTATATTTTTAATTAGTTTTCATCAAGTATCTTGTTTGGATTTTTTTATAAATTTTAAGATTTTTGTTTTTAGATTTTTTACTTCGAATTTATATTTAAGGAATTTTTTTATATTATGAATCACAGACATATTTAGTTTGGTTTTTTTAATTATTTTATTTTATAATTATATTTTACTTATTTCAATAATTATAATTATTTAAACAAGGTAGAAACACTTTTTTGGAAAAACACACTCACACTTTTAGAATAGTAGAAATAGAGATAGAGATAGAGATTATCCTTCTTGCCTTCTTCCCAGTCCATTTACCTCATCCTGTGTAAATTTTCTCGGCCCCAAGTCCCAGATCTCATTTCTATTGCCTCTCTCATAACTTTCTCTTGCCACTGCTTATTCCTCCAAATAAATTTCTGGAATTCAAAATGGACAATGAATATACATTATTATTATTATGCCTGCCAAGTTCTCCGTCTAATTCTCTATTCCACCGAAATTCATCGTTTTCCTTTCATTTCTTTCTTCTTATTTCTTAATGTTATTTCTCTTTAACTTTCTATTTGTTATCAAAAGTGAATTTAACAGCCAAGGTGAGAGAGACAAACGGTGCCGTTGTTTTGTGGAGATTTTGGCAAGCAAGCTGAATGAAGATTTAAAATGGTTAATTTCTGGTTTGGGGTTGGGAGGGATGTGGGCAACAGCAACACATACATAATTATAGTAGAATATGGCTTTGATTGCAGATAATTAAGCATTCTTCAACCTTTCTTATATATATGCATGACACTAATTTTGTCTTTTTCATTTCTGTGGGATATTTTCTTAAAGTATCCCACGTTAGGAACTTATTATGATTGTGTAACCCATCATGTTAAGAGATGGATTTCCCTCACCTCATAACCTAGGTTTTGGGATGAGTCCTCTTCTCCTCTTATATGGGTTTGGGTAGGGATATTTTTACTTGAATGGTAAATAAGCTGTAGAAAAGGAAAAGGCTCGATGTTGATGATGATCTTGAGAGATGGGATGTTTTGAAATTCATTCATAGAATAAATAATAATTAGATTATCACTCCATATGTTGGGACATATTGCCCACACTCTTAAATGATAAGAAATATAGTTGCGTCTTTCTAACACCAATTGGTTTTTAGTACATACGATAAGAACGATCTTAACGTGGTATTGGAGCGAAAGGTCGCGAGATCGAACCCCTATGGAACATTATTTATAAAAAAAAATGAAAATTCTATCCAGGACTCCTACTGTAGAAGCGTCTACGTGGCGGCGATCCGGAAAGACATAATTTCCACACACGCGGGGCGCGTGTATTCCACCTCGAAAATTATGTGGTAATTATGTGGTACAGATCCTGCCACGTAGGCAGTTCCCTACTAGGGAGTCCCTACAGTAGAACGACCCCAAATTTACTACTATCAGTTATATTTAGTAAAATCATCTGAGATACCATCATAATATTTAAAAGACAACAAAAAGATTCGATGTAGTGTCATTAAAGGCCATTCCTGAACAGCCGGGTCAGTTTATGCGTTAGAAAATATTAATGGCTTATGGGTCAGCCGGCACATGTGATGTGATCATGGCAGCCATGTGGAGAGCAAAAAAGTTCCCTTGTCCAAAGATTGAATACGGAAATGATAGTGTCACACCCGTGTGCGCCACATCCGGCCACATCGGATGATCTGCACCGTTGATCGGTGTTAGATCTATATTATAATATGATCTAACACCGATCAATCTGCGCGTCATCATCCGATGCGGCCGGATGATATGCATACACGGCGCATAGTAAGAACGCCGATTGCCCGATTGAATAATAGTGATTGCTTGTTAGGTTTAGTTTCTTACTTTATTACAGAAAATTCTATCTTGGGGCTGACTTCTACTGTGAAGCGTCTACGCGCGATCGGACCATACAATTTTCACATACGGGTACTGTGTATTCCATCTCAAGAAACTGTATGGTCCAGATCCTACCACGTAGGCAGTTCCCTACTAGAGAGTCCCTACAGTAGAACGACCCCTTTATTATAGTTATTAGATTGTACAACAGTGACTTTACATTGGATGCTTATACACCTTATTCATTGCTACAGGAAAAATAATTCATTTCTCTTATGGGTTTTAGTTAATGTTCTCACTTCTCATCTACTTTCACATAGTATTGCCCTAAAGAGAACAAACTTACTTTCACATCACAGTCATATTTGTTAGGGAGGCTTTATTCGCACCACAGTTGATCTACCGCTGCACCACTCTATCATTTTAACCACACCCAAAAAATAAAATCTAACTTTACACCACATTGAATTTCAAACATTTTTCAATATTTATTTACACCACATTTCTACCTTTACACCACACTTTTATATTATTTTCAATCCAAATTTTTTATTACAAATCAGTCCTTTAATTTTACATACCTTAATCAATCCAATCAACTCCACTTCTTCTTCATCCATTTCCTATTTTCCTCCAACACCACCACTTATTTTCACCATCTCCGAACAGCTCATGGTTGCCATTTTTATTTTATTTTATTTTTTTGAAAAACTAAACATCAGCCAACAAAACTGCTTACAAAGAGAAAAGAAATAAAATTAAAAAGATCTCCAATTGCAGCCTAATTAAAGCAAAATCAGCGGACATCACAGCACCAGCAGATCCGACCAGATCGAGCCCAGCAATTTCTCGAACAGGAGGTGGCTGAATAGCTTGCTTCGTCAGCCGTGGTGCAGGCGGAGGAGCGGAGAATGGATGGGAGGAGGGTTGATTTCAATGGACGGAGAAATAAACATAAGAGCAAGGGCGACGGCGACGGCGACGGCGGATGATTTGGCTGGAAACCTGGTTTTCATCGAACGACGATGATTTGGCCGGAAACCTGGTTAATCAATACTTTATACCAGGGGCGGACCCAGCCTTTACAGGTGGGGTGTATGGGATCCCATTCAAATTTTTGAACGAAGTTACTAATATACCCCCTCTTATAATATTAAAACTATGTATGTATATTATTTCAGATAATTTCTAACATAATTATTCACTTAGTTTAGCTGGTTAGAACATTTGTTACTTATCGTAAGGTTACGAGTTTGAAGCCTGGCTATTGATTTTTTTTTTTGTTTTGAATTTGGCCTCCATTGGAAAAAAAAAATCTGGGTCCACCACTGCTGTATACTGGTTTTATTGTAATACAATTGACTTCAACACGCGTCCTTAATCGTACTTATATATAATAAAGAGCACTAACAAACATATCACACAAATACATGCATATAAACAGCAGTATAACACAACAACAAAGAGACGAAACATTTAAACAATACAAGTGGTAAGACAATGTTGACAAATAACTTTAAACTCACGGCCTCCATCTCTTATACTATTTCAACTGTTAACTTGTTTGAGAGGTAATTAAGTAATTCACATGTTAAACACAACTGACTTCAACACGGTACACGTTTTATTAAATAAGACATTTCATCCTTCTTATATTTACAAACAATATATCTATCTTTATATGTATCTATATAAATATAACAATTTCCATCTTTGCTACTAGAAATCTAGACTTAAAACATTGATCATATAGATAGTGAATTCGCTTAATAATGACATGAATACAGTCACTCGGACACAATAAATATCACAACATAATATGATAATAAAAAGTGTCTTATTGCAACATCATATTATGTTATATATAACGTGTAATTGATTATAACAGTAGCATTACCTTCGTGTCCTTCAATAACGAACAACTCCATCCCCAAAAGAAGGTGTGGGACTTAGACAATTATTACAATTAAGTAGTTCTTCAACCATTTGCATTGCAACCTTGTTTTCTTCATCCATCCCAAAATCAAACTCGTCCGCCGCGGCCGCCTCTGCCGCTGCTGCCGCCGCCACCACGGAACTTGAAGAAGATGATGATGAACTTAATGATGATAAACAATCTAATTTCTTCTTATCACCACCTTCTAACTCAACCTTCATAACCCAGTTTGAACCGGACCGCCGCCCGGTTCGTTGTTGCCAAACACCTATCTGAGAGTTATCATCAAGCCTTAAACAAGTTAATGATGGAGCAGGATCTTTGCAGCATTTTTTGAGCTTTGCATTGAGTATGTTTGATAATGAGGATTGTGATAAAAGAGAATTATTTATGGATTTTGGGTCATGAAAATGAGTGTATGCAGATACAGGGAAATTGGTTTTAGCATTATGGCCATTCATTAAAATAGCTGCTTCATCATATGCTCTTGCTGCTGCCTCTGCTGTATCAAATGTTCCTAGCCATATCCTTTTCTTCCTGCCATAATGTGCACCATTTACTTAATTAATCAAATGTTAATTACCATTTGTTTTAAGTAATTAATTTAACTAAAAACCATAGAAAAATATTTCTCTTTCCTGTATCATTTAATAACACTAGTTTTAGGATGCTCAATGAGTATTAAAACAGAAGAAGATGTGTAAATCCTCAAAACATGGGCTATGATGCCGAAACATTAGCAAGTGTCTTTAACAGGTGCCCTCAAATGTGGGCGTGGCCCTATAACATATCTGTGCCAACATGACACAGGGGCAGACTCAAAGGTTGAAGGGTGGGTGCCAACGCCCCTACTGAAATCCGACAAATGATTTGTTGGTAATAAATTTAAAAACTATATTTATGTCCCTACTCGATCTTTGAATTTATTCTAATGCCTTCACTGAGAAATTTTTCTGGGTCCGTCACTGATATGACACATTAAGACACTACAATGTCAACAACAAAGAGACCTAACACTTAAACAAAATTAATGTGTTGACTCTAATACCATGTAAGAGTGTGTGTGTAGGGGGGGGGGGGGAGGGATATCCTCAAAACCTAGGTTATGAGATAAATAAAGTTTGTCTCTTAATATATTGAGTGACACAATAGCAAGTGTCTTAATATGGTGAGTAAAACAATAGCAAGTGTCTAATTCGGACAATTTTAACAAGTTACTATGCAACAAAATTTCCCTGAGTAATGTTACAGGCACAAGTATTCAGTCACAATCAGGGACAGAACATGATTTTACGCCATTGACCTTGATATGCCTACAATATGATCAGTGGATCCCGCATGATACTAAATGATTTAAAATCAGGCTGTATCATTGTCCAATTTCCCCAACATTCATTCCCTGCACTTTTTTACAATGTTCAGAGAAAGAATGTACATAAACAGGGGAAATCTTCCCTAGTGACTCCATTTATGGAGTACAACATGTGGATGAATCTGGACCACCCTGTTTTAACTTGAATTCAAACTTGTATGTGGTCTAGATTCATCCCAACGTTACAACTCCATAAATGAAGTAACCATGTAAGAATCACCTCAGAAGCAGGAATGCATTTACAAGGACATGTAAGGTACATAGCTTTTCTGAAATACATGGTAATGTCAACGATAGCCCATGAAATGTTTAGATGTTACAAATGCACAGTGCAGACGCTTATGTACATTACGAAACACACGTTATTACTAATATAAATGATAAATACAACAAAACAAAAAGAACACGAGTGTTTTAAGATATAAATATGCAAACATATATACACCGTGCAGAGATATCACTCTAAATCCTTACATTGTCTTTTATAAGCCAGAGGTACGGAGAAGCTTACAGTAAAGGATGGCGGATCTCTGACACCCAAGATCCCCACTGACGCTGCCTGACACCCCTGTATTTCATTGAATGTACCATATCTCTCTCACCTCTTTCTTAATTTAGGCAGCTTTTCTTTTTTGGATGTACAAAGATGTAATTAAATGCAGTAGTAGTTTTATTACTACATTTACTACATCTTTCTGGTTTATGTGAGTGTTATATTTTCTATCTCTTTTTAGAGAGGCTGACTTTTAAACACAAACGGAGAAAGTGGGAGAGGGAGTAGATGGACATTTAAGTAGGTTGCAGAGGCCAAAGGAAAGAGATAGGAAGCTGGTACTGTGATGTATAGTAGCTAATAAGAAGACAAAGTATCAAATCAATAATTTGGTGGAAATGTTAATTTTATTATAAATATGTTATAACCAATGGCGTAACATGTTCTTATGTCATTTAGATTCATATCAATGAATGGATATTACTGTCTTCGTCTCATAAATAGTATTCATTTTTGTTTTTAACACAGATTAGAAAAGTAATTTATATGCTTTAAGTACTACATTCGTTTTAAAATATAAGTCATCCTACACTTTTAGTTTTGTCATAATATAAGTCATTCTACATTACCAATGCAATATTTATTACTCTTTTTTTATATCTTACCCTAATTTATTATCAACCCAACCACTTTTCATTACTTAACAACTATTGCATTAATGATAGTCAATGGGCATTTTAGACATTAACTATCAAATTTATGACATTCATCCACTTTCTTAATCTGTGTAAATACATCTAGAATGACTTATATCTTAGAACGGATGTAGTACTAATGAATGTAAATACCCATGTATCACAATAAATGATTGAGCCCCAATTGAATTGCCCCCACTAAAGTTTCGTTCATTCTGTAAATCAAGGGTTATGTCTGAATAGTTTAGTTTGTAAAGATTGTCTGAACACATTTTTTTTCCTGATAGAAATCGATACAAGGTATTATCGAGCTCTCACTCCTCAACTCAAAGGCACGCTGCCACCAGTGGCGAATTCAAAATAAAAAATATTTTTTTCAGCGGAGGTATCGGAGTAAATTCGAAAACCCGGTAGAGACATTAAAAGTGTATTAACATTTATTTAACAATAAAACTATATCGTTTTAATACAATTTATTTTCGAATTTCACTGCAGAAAAGGAATTTGAAAAAAAAAAAAAACACAACACACACACACACATACACACTCATGCAAGTTATACATGTACGGGTGATGATGAAACACCTATGGCAATAATGGGAGATATGATGACGTATTGTATTTATCTATGTTGTGAGGATTGATGGATAAATTTTATGATACAATAGTTATAATAGAGGTAGATATATCAAGCGACATTTTATATAATCACATAATGTATTATTTTATTATCTTTCTCTATATATAGTAAAGGTGTGTGGTGAAAAACATATCATTTATATACAGATATTACGACTGTTGTATCATAAAATTTCTCGAGTCGATAACGACATGCGTAAAGGAAATGAGTTTGCTTGAAGAAATAAAAGTTGAATTAAAGTTTGAGCGGGACACCGTACGACAATGTCCCTACTACTACTACTACTACAGTAAAGCATTCTTCAAATTATTTATGAATCATATCTACTCCCACGCACTTCAATGTTTAGTAGCATTATATGCACGTTACTCCCTCTGTTTTTTAACATGCTATTGTCCTTGATTCTTCTTAGGGTGATTTCTCTTTTTATAAAGGTGATTTGCTCGTAATATATTATCTCGTTTTATCTTTTTCACCCAAGACATGTGTATTGTTGGTACTTGGTAGTATATATAATTGGAGATGGTCGTAAAATTCTTCCTTATTTTCCTTTGGCCTTTTGGCCTCCTTCTTCTTTGTTAGGAGAGAGGAAAATTTTCGTGTTTGTTTCCTAGACAAAGCAGATTTAAACTTAGTTGAGTGTGTTATAGTTGGGTTAATTTCTTCTTTCCTTTTCATGTAATTGCTCCTTGTATTCCATATTGCGATGAATAAATTTGCTTTTATCCCTAAATAAAAAAAATAAAAACCCGAAAGGGCCTTATGGCATTCCTTTATTGTGGTTAGAAAGTGATCAAATGATGAAATGAAGCGAGGAGTAAGGAGTAGTAGTAGGATATGAAAGAATGGGGTAGGGTGGTAGGATAACATAGAATAGGGTGGGTGGGATGGTGGGGTAGGGTAGGGTGCGTAAAATAAGATAAAGTGGTGTGGTAAAGTAAGGTAGAGATACGATAAGTGATAGGTCAACCCGCCATACCCATCACCCAACACAACTCACGTCACCACGTACTCACCTATCCTACCACACCTTACCCAACCACTAATCCACTATACGTACCCTACCTTATCCTACCACACCTTACCCAACCACCATACGTACCCTACTTCTTCACTCGCTCTTTTTCAAAACCAACCCTACCCAACCTGAACCCACCATACCTTACCACCCACCATACCTAGCATATCATACCACGTCTTACCCCATACCTTACTATACATAACCTTACCCCACCCCACTTACCCCCACACCTCACCTTGTCACCCTACCCCACAATACGTTACCACCTACCCACTTTTACCCACCAACCACGTGTTTGGTCGTATTTTATTCAATCTATTTTCAAAGGTAATAAAAATAAACATTTTTCATCATTCATTTCAACGTGTTACCTTATATTTATATCCAAACGTTGAAATAAAATAAAAAATCATTGTATTTCATTTCGTTCCTACCAAACAAACAATTCATATTTTTCTTGCCCTTAGTACTTGGCCCAGATCGAGTGATGTTCCCAATGACTCCGTGTGTAAGCATGTATGTACCACTCATATTGATAAAATGAATGGTTTATTTATAGAATTGAATATCAACACTCTATTTTATTTTATTTTGAAAACAGATTTTATTTCATAGAAACATTGTGAAACTCACAAAACCGAGTTTCTAGCTTTTTGGTAAGAAAAAACAGGAAATACAAAAAAGCCAACAAAATTAAAGATCAAAATTTTTTATTTTTCTTCCGAGTTCGAGTAATTTTCGAGCCGAGTGAAATTCTCTTGAAACTCCCTATCCGAAATGTACACACTCAACTGAACTTTTGGGTCTAAACTTATATTGGAGCTTAGCTTGGATAGAATTTTAACTATCTATGGCCGATAATTTTTGAAGAGCACATTGCTTTGGCAAAGGATAGATAGGATCTCGAACGAATTACTTATAGGACAACCTTTGGAGTACTCTATTTCGAAGGGATTTGAATTTTCTATCATGGATATAGAAAGTATCTCGAAAGAATTTTTTGTGGTTAAACCTTTAGAAGTCTCCATCTCCATACACAAACGCGAGGAGTTTTCATGTGCTTCAGCAACCGTGGCCAATTTCACAGGATTTGCAATTACAGCATCAGGGCCAAAGTCTTTTTCCAACCTTTTTGGCATACTCATTTTCTGAGTTGCCCTCCGATTCTTGGTGCATACTTTCAGCCACAGAAAAACCGTCAATGTTATTTAATCAGTGTGATATGTCCATGGAGCTGCTCTCTTTGTTTTATAATTGTATATTACCCCATTACTTTATCATTCTCCCAAAATATAAATAATTTGAAGAGTATACTAATGGATTTTTTTTCTTGAGTGGAAAATGGATTTATTTTTAAACCGTCGGTTCAAGGCCGGGCCGGGCCGGGCTAAATGGCAAACCGGCTGAACCGTCCAACCCGCCGGTTCAATGACCCGTTGACCCGCCGGTTCAAAACCCGGCAAACCGCCGGTCCGGTCCGGTTCCAACCCGCCCATATCTTACCCGCCATACCCATCACCCAACGAAACTCACATCACCACATACCCACCCTACCCTACCATATTATATATCACCTTACCCAACCACCATACCCTACTAATACAAAAAGAGACATAGATCACATTTTTAAAAGAAGTGAGACAAGAAAAATGTATATATCACACTTGAATTTTTTATCACAGTTATTGAATAATCCGAGATGTATTGTACAAATAAATCTCATTTTTTTAACTGTGATTAAAATGGTTAAATATTTGATATTTAGGTTTCGGTTTTTAGGCTAAATATCACACTTTAAAATGACAAATATCTTTGTTTCTAAAAAACCGAGACAAAGAAATTGAAACAAACACTTAGCTTTTTATTATCACGGTTTTAGGAAAACTGAGACAAAAACATCAATCAATCACATTTTTTAACTGTGATTAAAATAATATGATACTCCCTCCGTTTTTTTATTTGTCGCAGAGTGAAGAATCACACAAATTAAGAAAATAATTAATATGTCTAAAATATAATATTGGAAATGTATATTTTTTATTGGAGATATAAATACTTTGTTGGTAAAAGGATTTTTTGGTATTCGAAATGTATTTTTTTTTATATTGGAGATGTAAATATTTTATTGGTAAAGGAGGAAAAATAAATAAAAAATGATGCACGGGAAATATAAAATGATAGGTAAATAAAAACTGAGCAAGTTTTAAATGTAACAGATAAAAAAGCGAAGGTAGTATTTTATAATTAGATCTCGGTTTAGTGTGGTCGAAAACAAGAAGAAAGAAGACATCGGCACAGTGGTCATTAGTGTGGCTTCTTAATCCAAAGTATCCGGGTTCTAGTCCCATTGTGGACAAAAAATGTGTGTGTGTATTTTGTTTTTGAAAAAAAAAGAATGATCACACTTTTTTAGGTGTGATTGAAATTATAATACATCTCGGTTTTTAAGGGTAATACAACTAAAATAGATTACAGTTTTTAAATGTGTTAAAATTATAATAGACCTCGGTTTATGTGTGATAAGAATTATAATAAATCACAATTTTTAAATGTGATTGAATTAAAATACTTTATAACACATATCATTATGACACACTTTGGTTTCCGTGACTAATGTAAATATATCACACTCCGGATTAGTCGGACCAGTGAATTCCGGATATCGGTGGCTTTAAGCAAAATCTATAAATATATACATATATATATATCACACTTAAAAAGTGTAATTTTTATGTCTTATTGTAGTAGTGTTTTTGAATGTCATAAAATTTAAAGACAAATTTAAAAACCATTTGACTATCATTAATACATTAATGGTAATGTAATTAAAAAAAAATGGTTGTATTGCAAAATGAATTTACAGTAAACATGGAATAGATGTTCCAATGATTTTCCTAAAATTTCTTCTAATATTATGAATCAAAACAAACAACCAAAATGACTAATATTTCGGGTCAAAGTCACTATTTGTTTTTTAAGACTTCACACATATTATATTTAAAAATAAGAAATGTAATATTCCGATTTTCAGGAAAGGGCAGACGTGTCATTTTGCGAAAACGAAATATTATTATTTATTTTCTTTTATGGGAGTTAAGTATTTAATAGAGTATGTATATATATATTTAAGGGATTATTCTGATTTTGGTAATTAAAGGACAATTAAGGAAAAATAGATTTATGGGAAATTGGTATTTAAGGAAAATTACACACAATAATCCCGTAACCTAGACACAAATTCAGAAATCAGTTTTTCATCTCCTTCTCTGCGTAATTTTGAGAAGAGAAAAAGGTTGGGAGAGTTTTCACAATAACTGAGGCAGTTCTTGACCGTTTTTAGATCAGACGAGAGATTTGGGATCGTTGTGAGAAGGGCAACGCTTGGGGATCAGATTGTTGAGAAGTGTTGCAGATTTTCGTGGCTGTTTAATCTGGTTTTTGGCTGCAAATTAGGTAAGAAACTCTTCCTATGATTTCGGTTATGATTCGTAAAGTTTAGATTATGTTTTTGAGACGTGTATATGCTAGTAAAATATGTGTTTTCGTTGATCAAGGATCCTAGGTAAATCTTGGGATGATTAGATATGTTTTCTACGTTTTCGTTGATCAAGGATCCTAGGTAAATCTTGGGATGATTAGATATGTTTTCTACGTTTTACTGTGCTGAGAACGATGTTAATTAGGTTAGAAACGACTCAGAAATCGATCCGTGAAGATTTAGCGTTTTGGGAAAAACCCAGGCGGACGGGCGTCTGAATTAGTCAGACGGGCGTCCGAGACCCTAGTAGCCCAGACGGGCGTTTGCAATAGGCGGACGGGCGTCCGAGGTTAGATTTTTTATTTAGGATGTAGGCCGTTTTTTTTGGCGGACGGGCGTTTGGGGTTTAGTGGACGGGCGTCGATTTCGGACGGGCGTCCATGGAGAGGTCAAACGGGCGTCGGCCCGTTTTGCCTTGTTTTTACGGTTTTATCATTCTAGTTTGGTTTCGGGTTTTATAATCACATTATTATTGTTTTCAACCCTTGTTTATGATATGATATCATTGTTTAAACTTAAACAAGCCTGAATTGAACTTCTGATTCGTTTAGTTAAAACACCGAATGTACTCTTAAAGGGAGTTGAAGTTCGGATCCGTCGGAAGAGCATGATAGACTTGTGCTTTGATGAATTAGCATTCATCAATGTCTGTGTAATTGCTAGGCCTTGTTGATGTTTAGTGGTCTAGGAAGAGAGTAGTAAATGTGAGGGAGATTAATTGAAAACACATAGGTGGTTAGTTAATCATTCTAATAAAATTACGTGCTTGACTAGTAAAAGATTAAACAACATGTCTCTCTTGGATAGGCACCAGTCTATATCGCGGTGTGTGTGCTACCTTTGAAGGTGGAAGAACTCCATAGGTCAAAAAAAAACCTAAGTACGGAAGGGCTCCACTGAGGTGTGCGTACTATCGGAGCCTACCTATTCTAGACTCCATGGATATTGGTGTGATCCACTAATATGTTGCCAAGAGTGTCCCAAAAGTGGATAAGCGTAGTGCCCCTGAATGCGGTTGTAACATAGATAAGTTAAGTAGAAACGTTTAGTCAATTCATGTTGATTGACGTGAGATGAACCCTGGGCGAGTCGGTCAAACATAAACAACTAAACCTTTAAATATCTTTTCTTTATAAATTGTAATTGTTATCATAGCTTCTCTTTCTTATTAAGTACGTTGTACTTACATCAAATGCATGTTTTCTATGTGTTTGGGGATGAGAAGACGAACATGTAGATATTGTTTACGAGGAGGAGTTCGATGATGACGTTTGAAGACGCCTCATTGAAAACTTTACATTATTCATTTTGTTATTCATTTATTAGACTGTTTAGACTTTTGGTCTTTCGAGACTTGTAGTATCGTTACGTTTCTTTTGAGATTATCGTACGTTTTCGTATTTTTCCTCTTGAATGTAATAAGTTACATTTCCACCTTTAGATGTTGTTTCTATTCTTGGATGTTTGGAAATTTTATACCCGAGTCTTTTGCTTCCGTTTGCTTATTTTTGATACGACGTAGTAGAGGCTTACGTATAAAGTGAATTTATTTTTATTTTATACGTGCCGAACGTTCTTTTTCCGGATAAGGATTCGGTGTCCGGAAACGGAGCGTTACAAGAAATGTGTCATAAATTTCAAAGGAAAAAAACCTAAAATACGCTTCGAGTGACACTAATTTGTATAAAATAATGAAAAACGGTTAGATTAATGAAATTATATTCAATGTAGCACATTAATAGACGTTCTATTCCTAAAAAAAAAAAAAATAGACGTTCTATTCCTATTTCCTAATTATCTATTGATATAAAATGCTACGGGCCGGGAACAACCTCTTTTAATCTCCTGGCATGGATTCTATGTTGGGCCTGGAGAACTTGTTCTCTCTCTCTCTTTTTCTTTTGGAGAAAACATGTTAGTCCTTTAAGGAGTTGGGTTTTTAAACAATGGATTAATGTATAAAGTTTAGCACTATTTATCTGGACCTCGATCCCCGACTGTGCAGGTCGAGCGGTGCAAGGTGCGGTGCATCGAAACGGTATCGTTTCGATCCGAAACGACACCGTTTTTTTTTTTTTTTTTTAATCACATCGAGACGGTGTCGTTTTGAATCAAAACGACACCGTTTTGATGCACTTGTGGGAGGTGCGGTGCAAGGTGCACCGTTGGGGATCTTTTCCCCTATTTATCTTGAGTATTGAAGATTAACTTAAATTAACCATTTTATATCCAATGATAATGATTTTTTAGCCAAGGATTTGATCTCTTTGATCCGAGGAAATATCATATCTATGTGATTTTTTTTAATTTTTTTTAATTTTTTTTGGAGAAGAATATCCATGTGATTTTGAAATACTGTACTCTCAAAATATGTAAAGACCTTTTTTTTTCCTTTTCTTTGAGAGGAACGATAATAATTTGATGAAGGTTTATTCAGCAGATAACTTTTATATGTAAAGTTGATTTGTGGAGTTAACCAATGTGCGTAATATGAATCATAATATTTCAGTTCGGAATGAAAATATGTGGTTTAAATTGATTCACGTAGGCTAACTCTATAAATGCAGTTAAGTACCGAGGACTTACTCCTACCTATCACAGTCGATATGCCTCTAACCATGTAAGGTTTGTTAAGATATATTCAAATAATCTGTATTCATTAAGAATTGATAGTTCAAGTATAATTAAACAATAGGTTTCACTATGATTGATGGCCAATTTATAGTAAACCAACTTTAACCGATAGAGTATCGAGTCGGTGTACTACAACGGCAAGTAAGGTCGTATCCCACGAGAAATCCGTCAAGTATCACAATCACGCTTGTATTTAGTTTAGGCTCACAAATAGGGTAAAATTAATTATAGCTAGAAAAAATGAAAAATGCTAACTTTAAATTTTTGATAAAAGTAATAGCTAAATTATGATCAAGAACACTACTTTCGACACCTTTACCGAATCACTAGGGACGAGCCTTAACCTACCAGCCAACCAATAGCTTCTAATGAACGTGTTGTGGGTGCAATCTCCTAAACTGATCCCTATGCGCAAATACCACAACCTAGTCGGTTCAACAGTCTCTTATATGAGATTTAATTGATCTAATATGATTAAGAACTATGAGATGCTCCGCATCCTCCGAGTTCACGTCTTAACTAGAAAAATCTTACCAAGCAACATGCAAAAAAACTCAACTAGTTTGTGCATTACAAACTTAAAACTCTAGTTCGCACACTCCCTCGCAAAATATATTTATAAAGGTCATGTGTGTGATCATGAATTAGGTGATCAAATTAATTCAAGCATTAAGATCAAATTTTAGGACACAAAAATTCAAAAGATTTAATTTTTAAGCTCTACCCATCACTAGATCATCGTTTATGCATCAATTTCGTAGTTACATCACATAATCTAGCTATCAGAAATTTAGCTATACATAATATAAATAAAAGTGCAGAAATTAATGAAGAAATTAATAATAAATATTATAAAAAGATTGAATAAAATTTACCAAAAGAAACTGCAGCAACCCACCACTCGAATCGTCACTTTGTTGTTGTGTTGAAATCACGGAATAAAATAAATAAGTTGTTGCCATTGTTCTTGGGAAATTTGCAGCAAAAAAAATAAAATAAATATGTTCTAATCAAAGGGAAGAACGGCGGCAAGGCAAAAATAAGAATAAAATTCTGATGTAAAACTATGTGTTGAAATTTGACTATTACTATAAGCAAACAGTGGACGTAAATATTAATTTCCCGGACAATTCCCGAAATTCCAAGGCACACACGAAGTCATTTATTTTTGCCGCGTTAAATGACAAGTCATTGGGCGTGGGCCCCTTTGAAAAATGCATACGCCCCCTTGCTCTCTTTTTTTTTTTTGGTTGCAAAGAATGAAACAGGATGATAGAGTGGGACCGCACCTCCCATTGTACATAAATGTTGGGATCCTATAAAAGCTGAACAATAGTTATTTTATTTTTATTTTATATTTTCTTTTGAATGAATGAATTTGAATTTCACGTCAATTCTTATATGCACTCTGTTTAAGACGGTTTTTGTAGTGTTGTGATCCTCGTCACGCCATCTATCACGACATACATGTAATAAAATTAAAACACATACCCAGTGTGACAAATACCAATAAAACACACACAAATCACCTGAAAATATCGAGATTTTCAACGTAAACGTCTCTCGTCTCGTGATTCGAGCCATAGTGAACCGTGCCTATAAAAACCACTTAACTGCCTCAAAATTATATCGAATATGTTACAAAATAAGAGGTAAAATGCATACGAAATTATAGTAACGTTGTTTTCATCAATGATTAATAACTTGTTGGAGAATTTGGTTCAAATGGATTTTCCCCTTGACACCGGCGGCCTTGTGCTGCCAGCGTCCGTCTCCTTCCTATTGTATATATTTTCTCTCCTAGTTTAATCCTTCCTTGTGCTGCTAGCTCCGGCGCTCTCTTCCGGTTTGCCTCCTGGGTTTCTATTGAGATGTGGTGGGAGCGGTTGGTCTTTCCGGCGACTTTTTTGGTGGCGATCTTCGATGGGTGCTTTGGATCTGCGGTTGGGGGGTGGTCGTCTAACCTTAGTAGTTTGTGTTTGTTCCTGCTGCGCTGCTTCTACTCTTTGTTGTTCCTGCTGCTGGCTTTCCTTGGGTTGATACGGCTGATTAGTGCGATTCCGAGGAGTTGTTTCTCGGAGGTTCAGCCTTCGACTTTCTACTATCGCTTGCGGATCTCGGGTTGTTGATGGTCATTTGTGGCAGCTTTCGTTTCTCCGTCACCTGTGGCACCTTTCGTCGCAACTTGTGATTGTTATTTGGTATTAGGAGGGGCGGCTGGTTTGCAAGAGCATGGCGGAGCATAGGCGGTGGCGGCGGATGTTGTGTCTTTATGTTTTTAGTTTTGTTTGTGTGCGTCGAATAATAGGTCGCCGAGAGGTTTCACGTGTCTGAACACCTCCTTACGAAATTATTTCATTGGGAAAATTCCCTTCTGTTCAGCACCCTTGATTCGACCTATTATTTGGCTTCGTTGTATTGTAGGTTGTCTGTTTTGCAGCTAGGCCGTGTTGTAGTGCGGTTTTTTGGCCGCGTTGTAGTGCGGGTTTCTGCCGCGTTGTAAGTTCGGTTTATCCGATTAATAAATTTTTTTCGTATTTCGTGGAAAAAGAAAATAAAATTATGAATGGCTTGTTCTCGTGCACTATAAATTCTCTCATCTTAAATGAGAATAAAAGGAGGTTTTCACTTTTATAGTACACATACATGCGGTACCATTTTTAAAAGGCGCCAAAAACATTGTTTATTTTTTCCATCTTCCATAATTGATTTCCTAAATGCTGCATTCTCTTGAAGTCATTGAGAGATCTCTGACCGGGCTTTCAGAATTCACCGTTTCTATTCGATAGGACAGAAGAAAATGATCGTTGTATCTTGGGAGACGATTGTGATACAAACATTGCCTACTTGGGGGATTAAAACGTACCTTTGAAGCATTAAACGTCCAATTCTAAGGTTCAAAGAACCAAATAAATGCAAGGAAAAAAAAAATCACGTATGAAAGACAAGAATAAATTTAAATATGGATGATTCTTTCCTTTTTAATGTATCTTTCTTTCGGAATTGTAAATGGACTATCTTTTCACACAAATGTTGTTTTACATTATCTTTTCTTTCGGAATTTTTTATTGTTTAAATAAGAAAGCTAATTATTCAGCTTAGATACCATATGAGGGGAAAAGATTCTTACAAAATACCTAAAATGCAAGCAAAGTACAAAGTGGATACAAGTACAATTTCACAATTATAAATAGAGACAATCACACTTTTTTTTTTCCCTATATATTTTCATCGTCTCAATAATGGCCATTTAACTTTTATAATGATACTTTGCACCCATAATCTTATATTTTGTTTACATTAGGATATTTAATGAAAACACTGCTTCTGTCTATTTTGGTTTGAGTTTGAGTTTGAGTTTATTTTATATCACTTCATTAATCAATTATTATAATTTCTCTCACCAATCATTTTTTCAACTACAAATAAAAAAAAAATTAAAACATCTACCACCATTTCACTTTATTTACATTATTACATTTTTTACTATTATTTTATTCATTATACTATTTGATTACCAATCATTTTTTTATCTACAGAAATTTCAAAAAAAAACATTTTAAATTTCTAATCATTATTTCAATCATTTTTATTATATTTTATTATCCACTAGTAAATAAAATCAACTCCAAAACTAAACTAAACTCAAAACAAACGGAGCCTAACGTGTCGGTGTCGGCATGCAATTATTGGTGGCAAAAAACAAAAACAAAAAAGAATAACACTTTTGGTCCATGTCTTTTACTCGTTCATAAGCTAACTATTATCTTCTTCGTAATGACAATTTTCATCTATAATTATATATTTTTGTCCTATTTTTATACACTCTACAAAACCAACGATTGAGTCAGACGATAATCAATAAGTCAGATCCGTCAAATGCCCCAAAAATGTATAGCTAGACGAGAAACGTGTATAAAATATATAATTAATCTGAAGTTAAAAAAAAAAAAAAAAAGTCATTATACTCCGTAAATCTTGAGACAAACAAGAGACCAAGGCTCCGTTTGTTTTAGCCGGAGTTTTTTTCGGCGTTTTTTTTCCATCACATCACCAATCATTTCTTACAATTCTTTCAACAATCAAATCTTCAACTATAAATAAAAAAATATTAAATCATCTCTCATCATTTCACTTTATCAACTTTATTACATTTTTTACCATTATTTTATTTATTATTCTACTTTATTTCACCAATCATTTCATAATCTACACCAATCATTATTCTACTTTATTTTACCCCATCAACTTTCTAATCATTATTTCAATTACTTTATCTAAAAAAACTCCTAAAAAAACTCCCAAAAAAACTCTAACCCAAAACAAACACAACCCAAGTGTCTTTGGAGGGACTAAATTCGTCTACCGTATTCAATTCAAATAAAACAAATTTATTAATCGAATAAAATAATGCTTGAAAGATAAGATTTCATCCCGCGCAATTACGCACGGCAGGTTTTACTACTCAGCGCACGAGGGACCAGGGGTTTGAATCCCCCTTCCCCTTCCTTTCGTATCCCGAAAAAAAAAAAAAAAAGAATAAAATAATGCTCTATCTCTTGTTTTTTTCTCCTCTCAATACGTCACATTCATTCTAATGGACACAAAACTCAATTCAATCCAAACAAATTTAACCAAAATTTATCTTATGTTATTTTTTTCTTTTCAAAACTTTGAAATTTTTATGTTATTTATATACCTCAATAAAAAGGGAATTTCATATAATTTGTTAAACAAGTGGGGATATATATTGAAAGGGTGGATGAATATAATAATTTCACTAAACTAAAAGGGAAAGCAAAGGGTAAATTGGCCAAGTAGAAATAATTTTCTATAGATTATGGGAGCTGAAAGTTGCAGAGAAACATTGAACATAGGAAAGGTACACAGCTAAGCGACAACAATTGAATAACGTTTTCTTTTTTCTTTCTCTCTTTCTTTTTCTTGAAAATGACAGTTTTCCTTTCGATTCATTGCATTTTGCTGCATAGTGAATCCCCCTTGTCGGTAGAATATTTAGAAAGAAAAAAAAAAGAAGAAAACAATGACACATGTGTTTGACAATTTATATACATTGTATTTGTAGTAAGAAAACTCATCCCCTGTTCCACCTCTCTCAACTTGCTCTCTTTTTGCTCTATTCAAATAGGGTTTATTTTGTTCTTTTGCTTTCCTCTTTGTTTTACAAGGTGCTCTCTTTCCTTTGTTTTTTTTCCCTTTCCTTTTTACTTTTTTTTTTCCTCTTTGAAGAGGGTTATTTTGGGGCTCCACTGTTGGGATTTGACATCCAAGTTCATACAGAGGTTCAGACATGCCAAAGATCTTTAATTTCAGTGGTAATTTCTTGTTTCCTTTTGTTGGTTTTACTTAAAGTTATGGCCTTTTAAATTGTTTGATATTGCTCTTTGTTGAATATGGTATTTCTGTTATGAATCATTTTTGGGCTTAAAACATAAAAATAGATAAAGGTAAAGGGTTGTCCTTTGTTTTTCTTGTATTGTATTTGCATTAGTTCTTTGAGTTATATGGCAAACTATAGTATGGTGTACTTATGATGAAAGGCTAATTAGATTGATTGACTGGAATATGTGAATGAAATATATGGAGTATGTGAATGAAATTTAAGATTTTGATAAAGTAGAACTTTTAAGCCACTAAGCCTCATTGAAAAAAACTAGAATCATGATTTCTATCAATAAAAAATGGTTAATCACCTCCTAATCCTTGTTCATTGTGTATTTAATCGAAGGTAAAATGCGCTTTCTGTTGCATGAATGTAATATTTTTTGGTTCTTGTTTATTTTGGTTCAGGTGAAGATGGTTTTCTACGCAGAGATGCTTTATATCAAGATTCAATGGAGACTGACCGTTTTTTGTCCGTTGGACATAATATGGATTTGTATTTTCCTCCTTGCAAAAGGTCTCGAATTTGTGCCCCTTTCGTTGTTAGTAGCGAAGAAATGTTTGAACAAAAACAGCCCTCCATTGAAATTCTTCCTGATGAATGCCTCTTTGAGATCTTCCGACGTCTACCTTCCGCTGAAGTGAGAAGTGCTTCTGCTTGTGTATCAAAGCGTTGGCTTATGATTTTAAGCAGCGTTCATGCTGATGAAACATGTGTCCTTAAAACAGAGAATTCGTTTGTGTCACAGGAGAGATCCGTTTCTGCTGATGCTGGCAAATCGTATGGATCGGATTCCAAAGAAACGTTATCTATATGTGGATGTAATACGGAGGTTGGGATGAACGAAAACGATATTCTTGGTGACGGATATCTTTCTCGGTGTTTGGAAGGGAAGAAAGCTACAGATGTTAGACTTGCTGCCATTGCTGTTGGTGTACAGAGTCGTGGAGGTTTAGGCAAGCTTTCTATTCGAGGAAGCAAGTCGGGATTGTCAGATTGTGGTCTAAAAGCTATTGCTTGTGGTTGCCCTTCTCTGAGGGCTCTTTCTTTATGGAATGTTTCTACGATTAGTGATGAAGGGATTATGGCAATTGCTAATGGCTGTCGTCTGTTAGAGAAGCTAGACCTTTGCAACTGCCCCGGGATTTCGGACAAATCTTTAGAGGCTATTGCTAAGAACTCCCCCAATCTAGGTTCTTTGATTGTAGAATCCTGCTCGAACATTGGCAATGAAAGCTTAAAGGCTATTGGCCGTAGCTGCCCCAATCTTAGGTCAATCACGTTGAAAAACTGTTCCGGTATTGGGGACCAAGGAGTTGAAAATCTTTTTCCCTTGGCTGGTGCTGTGGTCACTAAAGTGAAACTAGAAGGATTGAACATAAGTGACAGATCGCTTGCTGTAATTGGTCGGTATTGTGTAGCATTGACGGATCTTGTTTTATCTGGTCTCCAACAGGTGAACGAGAAGGGCTTCTGGGTCATGGGGAATTGTAAAGGCTTAGTAAACTTGCAATCACTTACTGTAACTGCCTGCAGAGGTGTAACGGATATAGGACTTGTAGCTGTGGCCCATGGTAGTCCAAACCTTAGACGTGTTTGCCTCCGAAAGTGTTCACTTGTGTCGGATAACGGATTGATTTTCTTTTCAAAAGCTGCTGGTGTTCTTGAAAGTTTTCAGTTGGAAGAGTGCCATAGGATTACGCAAGCCGGAATTTTTGGTATCCTTATGAACTGCGGTATGAAATTGAAGGCTCTGGCGATTGCTAACTGCTTCGGGATTAGGGATCTTGTGGCTGGGAATCATTTACTGACGCCGTGCCTTTCTTTGAGGTCTTTATCTATCAGCAACTGCCCGGGATTCGGTAGTGACAGCCTTTCAACGCTCGGGAAACTCTGTCCGAATCTTGTGCACATTGACCTTAATGCCCTTAATAATATAAATGATGAAGGGCTTCTATCCCTTGTTGAAAATTCCGAGGCTGGCTTGGTAAAGGTGAAGCTGAGTGGTTGTGTTAATTTGACAGATGAAGTTGCTTCAGCCATTGCTAAACTACACGGCGGCACTCTCGAGCTATTGAAGCTCGATGGTTGCGGATCCATAACCAATGCTAGCTTGTGGTCTATTGCAGAGTATTGCTCACTGTTAAGTGAACTTGATGTTTCCAAAAGTGGAATTACCGATGCCGGCATTGCAGCCTTGGCTAGTAACGCGGTGCAGTTGAGCTTACGCGTCTTGTCCCTGTCAGGTTGTTCTTTGGTTTCTGACAAAAGCTTGCCTTTCTTGGAGCAATTAGGTGAACACCTGTTGGGCTTGAACATACAGCATTGCCGCAGAATCAGCTGCGGTGCTGTTGATCTGCTCGTGGAGAGACTGTGTGGCTGTGATATCCTTTTCTAAAGGGGTTCATGCTCAAAAGGTTCTTGCAGTCTGGTGCTAAAGCTCTTTTTTTCCAGTGAGAAATGGTCATAAATTCTCCTTTTTTTTAAAACAGCTTCCTGGAATCAGGATTCTGTTTCAAGGATTTTGGCCCCCGTTACGGGTGAGTCTTGTTTCAATGACCATATCTTACTGAAAATCAAAGCAGCTCAGTTCTTGACCACAGAATTAAACCGCATGGACTTGGTTCTGATGAAGTTTTTCCTCGAACACCTTATCTGCACGTGTTACTGTTGTGTCTGTGGATTCAGTTTTGCCAAGTCTTCTATGTTGTGACCCCACTTTTTTTTGCGTGGTGGACTGGCGTTCTGAATACATTGTGGAGTATATGGTTTTGCTTTTAGCAGTTTGTTGGATTTTGATGCCTTGTTGTGCATGAGCTCTGGCCATGGCAGTATGTACCCGTACTCTGCCATGACGACTCCCTTCCGGGTTGTTTTTTTAATTCACCAGAGTTCTCGTTTTGCAGGCAACAAACTGCTTACAAACTGTGACAGGCAAACCGTTGGTTTATGTTCTTAAAAGTAGGCGTACCATCGTTTCTTACGTTGTTATATATGCGTTGATGTATGGGTATGGTTGAGAATAAAATGTATCTATATATATGTTGCTAGTGTTCTTTAAACCAGAATGTTCTGTGTCTTTTATTTTAAGTTGTTTTTCTCTGTGTTATTGTTATGATTCTTATTACTGTCTTGTTGAATTTTCATTTTATGACCTCTTGAAAAAGGAGTTTGCAATACTATATAACATGGTTTTAATGCGTGCTTGTTTTGGGTTGCTAAAAGCTGCTTCTTTACTATATTTCTGAAATATAGTAAACAAAAGGTCAAAGCTCTAGTAGCTTTAGGCTAGATTCGACTTTGTAAAGGTCGAAAATGGACGGTTGACCTCTGTAAAGTCAAATGTTGAGTTTCGATTCGACTTTCTAGAACTCGAATACAAATGTGGTGCCCTAAAGATTCGACTTTCTAGAAGTCGAATGTAAATGTGGCGTCCTGAAAGTAGAAAGTCGAATGTAAATGTGGTGTCTCAAAAGTAGATCAGGTGTGGGGTGATTAAAATCTGCCATTTTGCCAAACATCAAATGCCTATTTGAAGGCAAACTTTCTATAGTACTCAGGTCAACTTCAAGAAAACATTGAAAGGGCATGAAAGTAACAAAAGAACACCTTAAAATGCAGCAATCAAAGGTGCAAGATCAAATGTGTATAAAACAACCCATATTTCAGACTGGCCATGAGAAATTAGCCCAAAAAATTACAGCCGCGCCTTCATCAGCATACGAACGTGTGTCCTATTCTCAATCTTTGTAAGCAAAGCAAAGTATAGAATGCCATATCAATATACACTACTAGACTTGATGCTCCACAGGTATGGTGGGCTCATTCACCGAGCTTGTCTCGGCTTGAGAATCAGCTAAAGGCTCGATTTTGTTACCAATCTCAGTTTTGCTGGGATCAATGGCGCCTTCATGTTCTTGCTCCTGCGCATTAGCATCATCATGTGCAGCTCCATTTGATTCATCAGATGATTTGTTCAGTTTCAAAGGTTTTCGAGCTGAAGATCTTTTTGGGTCGTTAAGTGAGTTCTGAGAAGGCAACTTAGGAAGAGAGGTCCGTAGAGGTTTCTTGACATTATTGATAAGAGAACCCTCTTTAGCAGAAAGGATGTTATGTGACAATTTCTCATCCAAACTTCTACTTTGGTTTGCTCTAGCATTAATCTCTTCTTCAGACGCTGCAGTAGACGAGATCTTCTTCCGTCCCAGCTTAGGAGATTTTGCTCTTGTTGGTGGAATCTGTTTCAATTATTTCACCATGATTAGAAATCAAATAACAAATCAATATGTCATAAAGTTGTTTTTTTTCCATTTGCTTATACAACTTCCAAAATAGAATCACCAAGTTGTAAAATAGCACAAACTACAGGGATCTTGAAACCGTGGCAACATATTTAGGGAAAGTACACGGGATGTCTGTAAACATTTCCAATACGATAAGATCCAGACTCTTAAGGTAAAGAATGCGGTAATTATGAAACAAAATGATCTGAACATTGTTGAAACTTGAAAGACAGCATACCTTTGTAAGAGCAAGACCATTAAGGTAATGACAAAAACTATGTCAAAGTATCGACGTGACAAGAACTAAAAGAAATTAACTATGTCAAAGTGCACATGCTCAAGAACTAGACGTGTCGGATTTACCTTCTTTAATTCAGTCTTGGGAGGTGCAGGCTCCTGATAGAAACTAGGCATTGGTGTTGCCTTAAACTTCAAGCTCTTTCTTAACATTTTCAGCTCTGCTTCATGTGTTTCCTGCTCGAAATTTAAAGGAAATGATAAAGCAAACACGTAAAGTTTGAAATCATCAAGGGAAAAGGCTATCCTAAAAAAATTACCTGTGATTTAGCTTGTAAATTACTCTTTTCTGCTTCCTTTGCCTGAATCTTTTCCTCGAGCTTTGAGTAGAACTGAAATGCAATGCCATGCCCTTAACTTATGGTAATCCATTCATAGAAACAGGACCTTCAGTAAATTGGTCAAAATACTAACCTCCCTTCGTTTCTCAGCCCTTTCGTCACATTTAAAACTAAAACCGTATGCTGGAAGGGCACCTATATGTCGGTTTTTGTCTTCTGAACTGGTAGGACTACTATAGTTGGTTGAGGAAAATCCATGGATTCAAGAGACAAGGATTAAAGGGGTGGGGGGGGGGGGGGGGGGGGGGGGGGGGGGGGGGGTGTACCAAGTTTCAAAACGAATGCATCATTTACAGGATACGAAGACCGTGCTGTTCCTTCACTTTTGCTTGATCCACTCTTTTTCACCAACCTCGGTTTAGTCTTCTCCCTGTGGCCAGCAAATATAGTTCACAACCGAGAAAAAAGTTTATCATCAATAAGCAAAATATGCAAAGGTGCCTAAATGAAAGAGGGCCTACATGTGAGTTTCATTACGTGAAACAGTCGCCGAAGGAGATTTAGGCTGTGCCTGTCCAAGTTGCTGCTAAAGATGCATAAAATTATCAGAATCGCTTGCAACAAGAAAAATAAAATGAATAAACGATTGACAAAAAATGGATATGATCAAACAATTATGAATACCAACTACTACCTTCGGACCATTAGCTGCAGCCGGTACTGGTTTATGATGATTTAAAGCAGCAGTTGGCTTGTCATTAGATGGTTTGCTCTTCAGTAATCCTGATGTCACTTTAGAGCGTGCACCATTTGACGCAGCATGAGTAATCACGTCTTTTCCATCTTTACCCTTCTTCGAGCCAGTTGTAGTTGCAGTTTTAAGACTCGAAGGCTTTTGATTCTTGGTCTGAGCTGCAACTTTGCGTGGTCTGTCATCCTTAAGTCCAGCTTGCTCGGTTACTCCATGTTCCTAGAATTTTCGTTCGGGGACTTAATTTAAAGAAGTAAATAGAAATTGAATGATCAAGTAAACATTCAACAAAGCTAGGAACTTATAAAAAAGATATAACATCTAACCTTAGAACTATGAACAGAATCGTTTTGTTCTTTTGCGGGCAAAACTTCTACGAGCTCAGAAAGAGACAAATCTACACGTTCAACGTCCTTCAATGACACATAGTTACCAGAACTTGCAGTCAATCCATCATTCCCGGAAAGAGTACTGTCTTTCTCCAAGAGAGCATGTTCCTCAGATGTAGAAAGATGTTTGTTCGTCCCATTCTCACATCCAGCCCCGTTCTCCTCCGTAGTACTAATCAAATAGTTAGCATCCATGTACTCTACCCTCACAAAGAAGCTTTCTTATGATCTAGTTTCCAGCCATCACTCTGCAGCTCATGCCGCAACAATTGTATAGCCTAGAGGACAAGAAAATGCAGGCCCGTTGCCTTACACAAATTAGCCAAAATATTTAATAGCTCATTCTAACAGCAACAAAAGATGAATAAACATCCAAACAAAGGTCCAATTTAATCTAGCAGTACATTCCCTATAAACATATAAACAACAGATGGTTGAAAGCCAATCCTGAGCACACTATTTAACACTAACGACGATAAAAACCGAGGGTAAAGGTTCAAAAAGTGCAGAATGCAGATTAAAAGCAGAGCCAACATCAATACTTGGACTATATCTTGTTCAAGGAATTGTGAGAGGGAAAGAAAACAATAGCCTTTTTTATGTCTATACGGTATCAATCTTTAAAGTCCCAAAATCAGATTGCTCCCCACATACTCCAGTCAGTACCTGAGCAATCATATGGCACGCTAAATCAAATTATCAATATAAAAAAAACGAAAAACAAAAAATCAAAGAAAACATGATTCGAGATTCATCAAAGAGCAACTTCACTTTCAGCTGTAAATAAGTACAATGACAATTCAGTCACCACAAAAAACACTAAATAAGAAAACATAAAAGTAATCTGAACACAACCCATTACAGAGAGAGCCCAGAAAGAAAACATACTTATCCTCTGGATCTTCAACAATCACAAAGATCTAATCTTTAAGTAGCACATTCCCAGTTCCCACGCTACCCCCCTCCCAACCCACCCACCCGAAAGAAATGCTCCCAAATTCTGATTGTACACCTGAATGAAACTAATACAAAAAGAAAACCCAAGTGCAAAACAAAGCAGCAAAGCTAAATCAAACAAGGTTTTCAATACAACACACCTTAAACCGCTCACTACTATTTCTGACCTGGGTTTTAAAGGATCTGAAGCAGTTTAGAGAGAGAGAGAGAGGAACTGTTTATACAGGACAGAGGAAATGCGAAGCAAATTGAAAATGAAGATCGTACATTTCCACTATTCAAAAATGGAATAAATAAATTCAAAGCCAGAGGCAGGTTAGTGGGGGGCGATTCATTCATATGATAAAAGAGGACTGACATGTACATAACCGTTAGTTGTTCTTGCAGATCATGCCACGTCATCCAACATGGAAAGCCAATGACACGTGTCACGATCGGAAGGCAGTAGTTGAAGACGAATTTAGCTCCCGCTCCGTGAAATTCGACTCTTTTTAATTTTTACCGGTCGTGCTGCTGTGTTCTTTCTCAGGAGGCTAAGGAGCCTCTTTAATAAATAGTAAATAAATAGTCAAACGGCGCTTTTATCGACATCACAATAAATCTATTAATATTGCGTGTTTCTTTCGAATTAGGTTCGAGCTAGGTTGGATTTTATAACCATCGAAAATGGACATACCATTTCAAAAACAAAACCAAAAAGAATGGACATACAATTTCCTCGTGAAGTCGAATGTTGAGTTTATATTCGACTTTACAGATAGTCAAATGTCAAGTATGATGTCCCGAAGTAGAGATGATTGCATTAGAGGGCTTGGAGGAGATGGTATATTACCCTATTTATTGATAGAGGAGAAGATAACGAAAGAAAAATAATATATATATAGACAACGACGAAAACTTCATAGCCTTTCATGACAACTGCTGGTAAACGAGGGAAAGAGAGAGAGTGTCGGTCTTCGTAAAGTAACTAAAGAAGCTCTATATAAAAGGCAACACCATCGTATTATAGATAGCCATAGGCTCTGCTACCTTCATATCAAAACCTCTTTTAAGTCTTCTAGAGAAATTTCGAAGGATAATCTCCTAGTTGGTTCAAAAGAGACCTCCCATCGCCGTAATTCTCCCACGCTTTGTTGCTCTGCATCTACATTAAACTTTACGGAATCAGAATTAAAAGCCTTTTGTTTAACAAGAATTCGGGTAGACACCATGGGTGATTTGAAACTTTGTTGTGCCTTTTTGATTCGGTCGTGCTTCAAGTTCAGCTTAACTGATTAAAGAATCATTCTGAACCTCGTTGTTTTCGTAAATTCATGCACAACGGGCTTCATAAATCCACCCAAAATACAAATGATCAAGGTACGTAGGTCATTCTTACATTTTTGGTATTAATGCTATTACTCATCAATTCATAGACCATAGTTCAATAATGTTAAGTATTCGGCATGCAAAATTACTCTTTCACCACGCAACTATGAAATACACAATTTGAACTTATAAAATCAATTTAAGTCCATAGAAATCGACTATAATCAATCTTATAAGCGTTAATTACATACACCACAAAATGGACTTTCAAGATATTGAATCCATACTAAATTTAAATTGTGTCATTAAAACCTTCATTTATTATAATTTCAACCTCATACTTTAGACCTGCAGCAAAATAGTAACAACCTCCTAAATTACAATACCCATAACTATTTTTTTTATGTTTAATACCCATAACTATTAGATTATTTTTTAGGGCCAATTATTTAAAAGGACTAATTTTCAACTTATTAGGGGTAATACGACACTCCGAAATTTTATTTAGTTATAAGGACATTCTAATTTTAAGAAGGAAACTTATTTAGTTATAAGGAGATTCTAATTTCAAGTGGATAAAGAGGAAGAAGAAAAAAAAAAGGAAGGAGGAAAAAAAAAAAAAAGCATTCAAAGTATAAAAATAAAAAAATAAAAAAACTTTTTTTTATTTTTTTTATTTTTAATTCACCATATTTCTAAAGGTCATATATTTTGATCTAAAACTCGGATCATCATAATTTTTTTCACTAAAATTCATATTTTTTCGTCTTCTTTATTCTAAAATCAAATTTGATATTTTTCCGAATAAATTTCATAAAATCAATTTTTTTCTTCATAAAAATCGACGTGACGTATTGATCGCCGTCATGCATTGACCACCTACCCGGATTCATTGGCTACCATGATGTATTGATCGCCGCGATCCATTGACAACCCTGATCAGTGACATCTCATTGTAGGGATTTATGCAATGACGTCTCATTGTAGCGATTTATGCAATGACTTCTTATTGTAGCGATCTATGCAGTGATGTCTTATTGTATCGAATTATGCACCGACTTGTTATTGTAATGATTTATGCAGTGACGTGTTATTGTAACAATGTATGCATACATTTGGTTGTAAAAATATGCATTTAAACCAAAAAAAACAAAAGAAATATAGTTATTTTACAAAGTTATCGAAAATTTAAACCAGCACTAATCAAATAAACCAACATTAATCAAATATTTAAAGATAACAAAGAAATAAAGTTACTTTACAAAGTTATCAAATGTGTGTATCAAGTTGTATATGCGGTGACATCAATATCATTGCATCAGTTATCTAATTGTAATACAGTCATCAATGTCACTGCTTCAGACATCAATGTCACTGCATAAGTCATCAATGTCCCTGCATCAGACATCAATGTCACTGCATAAGTCGTCAATGTCACTGCATAAGTCGTCAATGTCCCTGCATCAGACATCAATGTCACTGCATAAAACCTAACAACTGCATCAGTCAGCTCTGCTCTTGTTTTGCATTTCTCCAAATGTGGAGCTTTTAATATGGATATAAGTACAAGTTTGTGAAACTACAAAGACTCTTCACTATGACTCTTGTAATGGCCACACGTTGTTTGTGCCCTCCTGATAATTGGATTCATTGTGGAATCCCTCAATTCTTTAACACGATCTTGAATCATTTGACGATCTTGTTTAGCTTAATGTCCCTGCATCATTCATCAATGTCACTGCATCGGACATCAATGTCCCTACATCAGTCATCAATGTCCCTGCATTAGACATCAATGTCCCTGCAACAAACATCAATGTCACTGCATAAGTCATCAATGTCCTTGTATCAGACATCAATGTCACTGCATAAGTTATCAATGTCCCTGCATAAGTTATCAATGTCCCTGCATCAGACATCAATGTCACTGCATCAGACATCAAACCGTATCCTTTAGAATTTTGACGATCCGAGTTTTAGATCAAAATATATAACATTTAGAAATATGGTGAATTTAAATTTTTTATAAAAAAAAACAAACAAACAAACATCAGCTCCATCCAGCGCTTCCTCTTTTTTTCTTCTTCTTCTTTTTTATCCACTTGAAATTAGAATGTCATTATAACTAAATAAGTTTTCTTCTTAAAATTAGAATGTCCTTATAACTAAATAAGATTTCGGAGTGTCCTAAATGATCATTAATTCTCTAACGATGGCCTTTTAACTAATATCCACTATTTTTTATTCTAACATGGTTGTAAACAGGTTATATTAAGTGTCATGTTATATTAACATATTAACGATGTGTATATATGTGTTATAACCCGTGTATAATTAAAATTATCAAACCGAATTAAACCAACAATTTTATTGATTTTGAAGAACCAGATACAACAAGAACCGAGACGAACTCTTTCCTTAAGACAAATTTGCTCCGGTATGTACCCCGGTTTGCAGCAATTGTCTCCCAGGAATTCTCAGATTACCTTTCAGAATAATGGTACTACAGATTCAGAACACCGGCGAACTCGAACAGTGCTTCAGAGATTTCTCTTCACTTGATGCAAGAACGTACTTATGCGAAAGAATGATATGTATGCTATTTCGGTGTTGTAATTCGGTGTTTCTTCCCATTCATGTAGCTCGTTTATATAGTAGAAGACATGGGCGATCCGAAGCCTTTTGATATTCAGTATTCAAGGCAGCCTGTTAATGCAGCCCTGTTAATGCAGCAGGTTGAAGTTGTTTCATCTTCACTCCATTGAATTCAGCCTTCTAGAATTCTGAATTAAGTGAAGACGATCTGAGCTGTGAGCTTTGAACTTGAACTTAGAATGTTGCACGAAACGAGCTGATACTCAGATCATAGCCCATCAGGATGTGTATTGGGCCAATTAAACTTTGTATAAAAATTTAATATTGTCCTGGGCCTAGGGCCCCCAGGCCCATTCCCCAAAGCCAAAGCCAAAGCCCAACGGTCAACGGGCTCTGGCACGGGCACGGGCGGGCGGCGGCGGCGCGCGCGCGTGTGGCCATTTTAGCAGAACGTCTGACCGCTAAAACCAACTCGATATCTCTCCTTCTTCTAGGATCTTATACCACATACAACATTCTTCCCACATAAATACTAGGAACTGTTTCTCTCAACTCCCAATGTGGTTTACAAGTTGAAACTTTTCAACTTCCACTTCCAACATTAGCTCTT
This sequence comes from Gentiana straminea, assembly GCA_036785695.1. Classification (NCBI taxonomy): domain Eukaryota; kingdom Viridiplantae; phylum Streptophyta; class Magnoliopsida; order Gentianales; family Gentianaceae; genus Gentiana; species Gentiana straminea. The sequence goes on along the minus strand of JAVUPR010000374.1, from coordinate 3,538,887 downwards.
TCAACCACCCGACTTTAAGCGTTAATTTCTCATTCACTCGTTATCCGAATTGAATGATTCCAAATCCTGAAGTCATCTACAACTCACGTAGTTTTCAGATTTAACAAAACATTATATATATTCTATACAAGAATATATCCGAATTACGCTTACAAAGTCACTGAATAAAATGATTATAAAATCATTTTTAATTCACTTTTAATTCAATTCCTCATTTTCTCCAACAATCCCCCACATGAATGGAAATTAATGCAAATGCAGACTCTGAAGAGATTCTGACAGAAAAATATTGCATCAGGAGAGGTAGCTTCTGGCTTTGAACCTGCCTTAGTGAAATACTATCGGATTTACTCGGCTAATCAGTGAACTTAAGTCTTGAACTGTTCAGCCTTTAGTGTAAACCCAGACAATAGTACTCACACAATATTTCCCTTAGCACTGTACTTGGTTCTCATGACTGGATTCGTTTTGGCCCTGAATCACACCTGGTTTCAGAAAGTGCGTTAGAGAATTATAGCCTCTGAATTCTCATTTTGAAGCGGCCCCACTTCGCACTTACATAGGTGACCTCCTATCAAAAGTATTCTGCCATACCCCACTCGAATTTAATCAAGGTATAGGAATCATTAAAAGTTTTCACTTAACCTCAACACTTCTAGCAGACAACACTTTTATTCACAGAATGTGTAAGTGTTCATCGACAACTTCATAAATTAGTTGTCCCTTTGAACCAAGATCTTGGGATCTCCAGTCAACATGGTAGGGTTACCATTACAAAACTTATCTTTCAATAGGCTTAAGTCCCATTCCAAGTGTCAAAATTGACATTTGATCTCTAGGTAAACCTTTTGTAAGCGGATCCGCAAGATTTTCCTTCGATTTTATATACTCGATGGAAATCACACCGGTAGAGATCAATTGTTTAACGGTGTTATGTCGTCGACGTATGTGTCTAGACTTACCATTATACATACTATTTTGTGCTCGGTGTATAGCCGATTGACTATCACTATGGATGCGATAGGAGCAATCGGCTTAGTCCAACATGGAATGTCCTCTAGGAAGTTTCGAAGCCACTCGCTTCTTCACCTCGCTTTATCCAATGCAATAAACTCGGCTTCCATTGTGGAACGAGATATGCATGTCTGCTTTGTGGACTTCCATGACACCGCAGCACCACCGATCATGAATATATATCCAGTTGTGGATTTTGATTCTTTTGTATCAGAAATCCAATTCGCATCACAGTATCCTTCTAATACTGCTGGATATCTTGTGTAGCATAATCCCAGGTTCATTGTATATTTCAAGTACTTTAGTACTCTAATAAGAGCCTTCCAATGATCCTCACTAGGATTAATTGTAAATCTGCTCAGTTTATTCACAGCACATGCAATATCCGGTCTAGTACAATTCGTTATGTACATTAAACAACCGATAATCTGAGAATATTTTAACTGAGACACAGGGTCACCTTTATTTTTGACTAAGTGAAGACTTAAGTCAATAGGTGTTTTCACAGGACTTTCATCATAAACACTGAATCTCCTCAGGACGGATTCAATGTAGTGAGACTGTGACAACACTAGTCCCTCAGATATTCTGGAGATTTTAATCCCCAAAATTACATCTGACAGTCCCATATCTTTCATATCAAAGTTACGTGTTAGCATCTTTTTGGTATTCATGATAATATCATGAGTACTCCCCATAATCAGCATATCATCAACATATGAACACACTAACACATAAGCATTAGGTGTATGTTTGATGTAGACACATTTGTCGCACTCGTTGATCTTAAACCCATTAGATAGCATAGTTTGATCAAACTTTTGATGCCATTGCTTGGGTGCTTGTTTCAGTCCATACAACGACTTAACGAGCCGACACACTTTGTTTTCCTGACCTGGAACCACAAACCCCTCGAGTTGTTCCATATAAATTTCTTCGTCTAATTCACCATTCAGAAATGTAGTTTTAACATCCATCTGATGTATTTCCAAGTTATACACTGCGGCAAGAGAAATAAGAACCCTTATAGAAGTGATTCTAGTTACTGGTGAGTAAGTATCAAAGAAATCAAGACCCTCTTTTTGCCGATAACCCTTAGCTACCAACCTGGCCTTATACTTATCAATAGATCCATCAGCTTTAAGCTTCTTCTTGAAAATCCACTTACATCCGAGAGCTTTATGTCCCGGTGGAATATCAACCAATTCCCAAGTGTGATTTTGCATAATGGAATCTATCTCACTATTAATTGCCTCTTTCCAGAAAGGTGCTTCTGGATTAGACATAGCCTCGGCATATGTCCTTGGAGTATTTTCTACCATGTAGGTGAGATAATCTGGCCCAAAAGACGTTGAAGTCCTAGCCCGTTTACTCCTTCGAGGTTCCACTTCCTCGTGTTCTGAAGCATCATCCCCCACATTTTCGTGTGCCCTCTTAGTCGAATTTGAGTCTTCATTATGTCTTTCTTTATTTGGAAAGACATCCTCAAAAAACACCGCATTTCTTGACTCCATGATTGTGTTTACATGCACATCAGGGTTGTCAGATTTGTGCACAAGAAATCTATATGCACTACTGTTATGTTCATACCCAATGAATATGCAATCTATCGTTTTAGGCCCAATCTTGATTTGCTTAGGTTTAGGCACTTCCACCTTTGCTAAACACCCCCACACTTTCAAGTATTTATAACTTGGTTTGTGGCCTTTCCACAACTCATATGGGGTCTTATCCATTTTTGTAGATGGAATTCTGTTGAGAATTACATTGGCGGAGAGAAGGGCCTCCCCCCACAAGTTCTGAGGTAAACCAGACCTGATCAACATAACATTCATCATCTCTTTCAGAGTACGGTTTTTGTGTTCAGCAATTCCGTTAGATTGAGGAGCATATGGAGCAGTAGTTTGATGAATAATGCCCGAATCTAGACATAATCCTTCAAATGGCGATTCATACTCTCCACCTCTATCACTACGAACCTTCTTGATTCGTCTGCTAAGTTGATTTTCAACTTCATTTTTATAATTTGTGAATGCCTCGATAGCCTCATCTTTGCTACTTAGCAAATAAACATAACAGTATCTTGTACAATCATCGATAAACGTTACAAAATACTTTTTACCGCCTCTCGATTGCACAAACTTTAAATCACACAAATCTGTGTGAATTAATTCTAATGGTTCCGTATTTCTTTCCACGGATGGAAACGGTGCTTTAGTCATTTTAGCCTCAACACATACTTGGCATTTTCCAGTTTGATTAAATTTTAGTTTAGGTAATAAATCCAAATTCATCATTCTTTGAATTGATTTATTATTAACATGTCCTAAACGATTATGCCATAAAGTACAAGACTCAATCAAGTAAGCAGAAGTAGAAGCAATTTTATTAGCCTCAGTGGGCACAGCAGTCTTAGGCATTATAGCCATTACATTCAGTTTAAATAAACCTTCGGTAAAATAACCTCTACCAACATACATCTCATTTTTGGTCAAAATGACATTGTCATTACCAAAAGAAAGTTTAAAACCATTCTTATTCAGCATACCACCAGAAATCAAGTTTCTACGTATATCAGGAACATGGAGAACATTCGTGAGTGTCAGCTTCTTCCCAGAAGTCATCTTCAGAATCACGTTTCCAGTTCCCTGAATAGTTGATTGGGAAGAGTTTCCCATCCACAGCTTCTCACCATTGCCAGCCTTGTAGGTTGAGAAGATCTCACGGTCAGCACATACATGTTTAGTGGCTCCCGTGTCCACAAACCACTGCCTCGGATTCCCCACGGTGTTGCACTCAGTCACCATGGCACAGAGATTGTCATCATCACCATCAGTTTCAGCCATATGAACCCTAGGTTTGTAAGGCTTCTTTGAGCGGCATTCCGCAGCACGGTGCCCATGCTTGCCACAGTTGTTACAATTACCGTTAAACTTGAATGACGTCGGTTTCTTTGAAGATTCCCAGTCTTCTTAGCCGATTTCTCTGTCTTCTTTCTCTTCTGATTGTGATTCTCAGCGACATTAGCTTTCGCTTGTCCAACCGGCACAGAACGTTTTCTTTCAGATGCTCTATTGTCCTCCTCAATACGGAGTCGGACAATCAAATCATCCATCGTCACCTGCTTTCTCTTGTGCATGAGATAGCTCTTGTATTCCTTCCATGAATCGGGAAGCTTCTCAATCACACATGCCACTTGAAAATTCTCATTAATTTTCAGATCTTCTGCTATCATCTCGGATATCAGAATTTGCAGTTCCTCCACCTGTTTAACAATAGATTTAGTATCATTCATTTCATACTTCAAAAACCTACGACAAGAAACTTCTTGGCACCAGCATCTTCGGTTGTATATTTCTTCTCTAATGCTTGCCACAATGATTTAGCCAGTTTCATAAGTACAGTACACACCATACAACATGTTATCTAAACCATTAAGAATATAATTCTTGCACAGAAAATCACTGTGCTTCCAGCTTTCTACAAAGCAAGAAAAGCCGTCTTTTCAGGAGTTTCAGGTGGCGCCACTGGTGGGTCATCGATTAGCATTCTTGCTAGCCCAAGTGTTGTGATGTAAAACCACATCTTATGTTGCCAACGTTTAAAGCTGGAACCGTTGAACTTCTCCGGTCTCACATGGTTTGCACCAGTAACCGTGGTCGTCTGTGTCAAAATCCCCGTAGTCTGGGAAGTTTGTCCTCCGTTTGGCGCACCATCCGGAGTAGGAGTCACTTGACCGTCAGATGCCATTTCTGTACGAAACAGAAGAAAAACTTTAATCAGAAGATCAAAAATTCAACTTGTTTCCCCAACAGTTTTTCAAACCATAACAAGATCAATCTTGTGAAAACGAGTTAGAGCTAGTGTTAACTCGCTTATCCAAAACAGCCACGAATCCAAATAAATTCGTTTTTTTTTTCAATTTAAAACGAGCTGAACTCGTTGAAAAAATCATAAACAAAAAAAAAATCAGTTCGTTTTTTTTTTTTTTCTTTAAACGAAAGCAAATAGAAGAACAGGTTGTTTAACGACTGCAACAGACTAGACAAACAATAAAAAAGATGAAAAATTCGTCAAGATATTTTGATTACACACAGGTTTGATTTAGAACTATGGTTCTAAGAAAATTTGTCTTAAGCTGTTATAACCCGTGTATAATTAAAATTATCAAACCGAATTAAACCAACAATTTTATTGATTTTGAAGAAGCAAATACAACAAGAAACAGAGAAAGAAATACAATGTAAAAGATAAAAGGATATGCTACGATCTGAGCCGAGACGAACTCTTTCCTTAAGACAAATTTGCTCCGGTATGTACCCCGGTTTGCAGCAATTGTCTCCCAGGAATTATCAGATTACCTTTCAGAATAATGGTACTACAGATTCTGAACACCGGCGAACTCGAACAGTGCTTCAGAGATTTCTCTTCACTTGATGCAAGAACAGACTTATGCAGAAGAATGATATGTATGCTATTTCTGGTGTTGTAATTCAGTGTTTCTTCCCATTAATGTAGCTCGTTTATATAGTAGAAGACATGGCTGATCTGAAGCCTTTTGATATTCAGTATTCAAGGCAGTCTGTTAATGCAGCCCTGTTAATGCAGCAGGTTGAAGTTATTTCATCTTCACTCCATTGAATTCGGCCTTCTAGAATTCTGAATTAAGTGAAGACGATCTGAGCTGTGAGTTTCGAACTTGAACTTATAATGTTGCACGAATCGAGCTGATACTCAGATCATAGCCTATCAGGATGTGTATTGGGCCAATTAAACTTTGTATAAAAATTTAATATTGTCCTGGGCCTAGGGCCCCCAGGCCCAAGAAGGCCCATTCCCCACTAGAATTCTGAATTAAGTGAAGACGATCTGAGCTGTGAGCTTCGAACTTGAACTTAGAATGTTGCACGAATCGGTCGATACTCGGTCATAGCCCATCGGTGTGTATTGGGCCAATTAAACTTTGTATAAAAATTTAATATTGTCATGGGCCTAGGGGCCCCCAGGCCCATTCCCCAAAGCCCAAGGTCAACGGTCAATGGGCTCGGGCACGGGCACGGGCGGGCGGCGGCGGCGCGCGCGCGTTTGGCCATTTTAGTAGAACGTCTGACCGCTAAAACCAACCCGATATCTCTCCTTCTTCTAGGAGCTTATACCACATACAACATTCTTCCCACATAAATACTAGGAACTGGTTTCTCTCAACTCCCATGTGGTTTACAAGTTGAAACTTTTCAACTTTCACTTCCAACATTAGCTTTTCAACCACCCGACTTTAAGCGTTAATTTCTCATTCACTCGTTATCCGAATTGAATGATTCCAAATCCTGAAGTCATTTACAACTCACGTAGTTTTCAGATTTAACAAAACATTATATATATTCTATACAAGAATATATCCGAATTACGCTTACAAAGTCACTGAATAAAATGATTATAAAATCATTTTTAATTCACTTTTAATTCAATTCCTCATTTTCTCCAACAATATGATGAAAGAAATTATAAATATATACGATTATAATGTTTTATACTTGATAAACGCTCTAAATATTACTGTAATCACATGTCTAATTAAATTTTGCCATGAGCAAGCCACATGCAAGGGGGGATGGGGGTGTTGTGGAGGGGGTGGGGGGGTGGGGGGCACCTTTACGTGAGAGTATGTAACATCCCTTCATTGTTGGCTGTTGAAACATAATAATGGGGACATATATGGGCAACGTACCCTTAATGTTTGGCCTTCTACTTGTTTTATGTTTTCTGCCTAATATTTATATCAGTTCCTTGCATTTTAACCCCAAAAAAAAAAAAAAAAAAAAAGCCGAAAAGAAACATGCATATATGGTAGAAGTCTACGGTAATCCTTGACCGGCGATAGGTCACACAAGTCGTTGAAAAATAGATAAAGAATCCTCGATATACCTGTTATTATAAGGTTTGTCCTCGGTGACTTTTTTTGTGTGGATCCACTAACGTACGTCGTAACACGCATTTAACATTTAACCTTTCAGAAGAGAGTTAATAATAAGACTTTGGGGTCCTCAGGACATGCATGAGATAGCTAGTGTTAAAGGGAATAGGATCCTCTCAAGTAACTTGATGAAATATTCTCTTAAGTATGCATGATCCAACCACACACCCTAAAAGTGTAAAACATCTAGCCATTGATTAACTTTTTCCAAAACTACGTAGTTTAGTTCATTATATGTAAAAACACTAATTTTATCCTTAATGTTTGGCCTTCTACTTGTTTTATGTTTGCTGCCTAATATTTATATCGTTCCTTGCATTTTAACCCCCCCCCCCCCCCCCCAAAAAAAAAAAAAAAGCCGAAAAGAAACATGCATATATGGTAGAAGTCTACGGTAATCCTTGACCGGCGATAGGTCACACAAGTCGTTGAAAAATAGATAAAGAATCCTCGATATACCTGTTATTATAAGGTTTGTCCTCGGTGACTTTTTTTGTGTGGATCCACTAACGTACGTCGTAACACGCATTTAACATTTAACCTTTCAGAAGAGAGTTAATAATAAGACTTTGGGGTCCTCAGGACATGCATGAGATAGCTAGTGTTAAAGGGAATAGGATCATCTCAAGTAACTTGATGAAATATTCTCTTAAGTATGCATGATCCAACCACACACCCTAAAAGTGTAAAACATCTAGCCATTGATTAACTTTTTCCAAAACTACGTAGTTTAGTTCATTATATGTAAAAACACTAATTTTACCCTTAAGTTACTTGAGAGGATCTTGGTCCAGTGTTAAAGGGTTCGAATGTTTTAAAATGATAGTTGGACGCTAGAGTGTGGAGGTTCGAACTTCGTATAGCTGCAGAAGTAGGAATAATGACACCTGAAATAATATTGTTTCCATAAATTAAAGTAAAGAACCAGAAACAGGTGATTCTCGTAGGTGGACGTATCGAGCTGAAATAAGATCTCATATTGACATCTTGATACACTGATTTACCATAATAACAGATAGAGTCAATGGTGACTCCGCTGCGGGAAGAGCCGCTTCCTTCTTGCTTGATAGGGGGGCCTTCCATTCACCACCGCGAACTAAAAGTGCTCTCCGACTTGCTTTAGGGTTTAAGGTTCATGGTTTAGGTTTTAGGGACAACTTATTTCAATTCTTTGGTATAATAGCAAACCCATGACTCTGAGTCATTAAGTTATCTGCTTAACATCTCTACTCATTCTTTAGCAACATTAATGATTGATAAAGAAACATAAGAATAAGTTATATTTCTTTCAAGTCTTCATTTGCAATATAATAGCTCTGAAGTAAGGCATGCACATTGTTCTTTTCTCAAAAGCTCTAATAGTCTCACTTATTTGCATTCATGTATGAAAGTTCACAAATTATGATGATAAATAAAGGGAAGAAATTAAAGAAAAGGTGGATGAGTGTATGGTTGGGAATTTCAGACAAAAGGTGAGGAATTATTATTTCCAACCAAAATACTATTAAAAAAGATTAATTGGTAATAGTACATTCACCTTTCTATGCCCATGTTCCCTTGGGGCTTAAGAAAATAAGTACAATCATAAGATTGGCAATAGTTTTTCTAGGAAAAATAAGTGAATAGCTTTAAAGCTTGTGATATACATATAAGGATATGATTGTTATTGGACAGCAGTGTGTGCTAAGTAATTAAGCAAGCTCCATTGTTAATTATTGTAATTGGATAATTAAATAAATATTTGATGAAAATGACTTGTGTGGCCTAGAGTGTATAATCCCCCACGAATATCTATGTACTATATATAATTATCCAAAATTATAAATGCACACACCATCATTTTGAGTCATTATATCTAGCAATTCTCACTTTTAATTGGGGGAAAATTCCTTATTTAGTACGATCTCAAAGTTTTCGTTCCTAAATAATACTACCCAATTACGCCTCTCCGATGGATCGCTAATTCATCGTCAAGGATCGCAAATTCATCGCTAAGGATCACAAATGATCGCCAATACATCGCCAATTCATCGCAAATGATCGCCAATTGTACTATATAAGGAACAAACTTTTACAAATGTACTACATAAGGAAGAAACTTTCGCAAATGTACTATAATAAACTCACTTATTGATATAAGTTTCATTTATTGATGAATGACTTCAAATTTCAAAATAAGGATGTGTATTTTGTGTTGAAGTATATTAAATAGTCATTATTTATATTCCAATTTTGAAGATATAGTAACTTTACATTGTATCAAACAATGAGGTACGTAATAAGTTCAAACATTGTATCATCATAAGCAATATTATCATACAACGTTATCTCGTTTTATTACCAGTAAGTTAATTATGCCACTGAAAACAACTATCACCTTTTTTTTCTTTCAAGAAGGATGCAATGAAGTTATAAATGATGTCCCACATGATATAAGTAGGTCTAGCTAGAGCCTAGAGGGGCCAAACTATAAGAAAATAATCAAGTTGATCCATCAAGGCCATGTGATGTTATATGAGAATAGGATGAAATAATTTAAGGAGATTGAGAGTTTGTATTAACAAATTAAAGTATGACTTGGTCAGGTTATGAATTTTATCAACCAACTGTCATTGTCTATCTATAAAAAAATAGCTACAAAATGTCTATCAAACCCCAACTCCAGCTTTAGGTGAGGACCTAGTTTAATCAGGAGTTTGTTAGGGATCTAAATATCGAAATCAATGACTCATTTGATGACGACTTTGCTTTTTACAAAGCGTTGTGAGAAAATCAGTGTATGACAGAAGAAAAGAAACTGAGAGGGAAGAGTTTGTCATGGAAAATGACCAGGATGTGCATCGAACTTTGAAGCCTATGGAGGTAAGAGAAAAGAAATAACGAAGCAATATTCTGATTATTATATTAAATATGCTCCGATGGCTCATTTGGATGCTTTAAACCGGTCATTTATGCCACGCACAGTGTCGTAAAATGTTCCGGTTTAACCTTTTTTTATCTTTATAATAAAAGGTTTTACACTGTATCATTCCCCCCCAAGAAATCGTATATGACATTAAAAGTACAATTATTCTAACTCATTAATCATGATTAGTTTTTTTTTTCTTCTTCTTTTTCATATACAGTGGTACATCATAATCTTGTTCTAAATACATATACATAATTATATTTCAAATTGCAAAATGTGAAAATAAAGAAAGAGTAGCATATATGTGTTGGTTTAAATATTCCACCTCGCTCCAGCATTTACAAGTTTGATATATGCATTCTTAAAATCTTCAAAGAACAATTCCTGATTGTTAGCGTACTCTGTGATCCACCTGCTCAAGTAAAATAATAATAATCTTTAATAATAATCTTTTTCATACAAAAGGTTCAGAATAATTCAAATGAGATGAGAAGGAATTTGTTGAATAACATATATCTGATTTTGATGACTAAAATGATAGCATTTGTGGTACACCAACTGTAGCAAAGTTGTACAAAGTCACATACATTATAAACTTTCATTTTCACTCTCTTTTACTAAACACACCCCTACTATATGAAAATAAAAATAAAAATAAAAATAGAAATACAATGTACATACATAGCACTCGGTGAAATCTTCCTACTACAAAGGTTATAATCTAAAAATAAAAACAAAAAAAATCCTGCAATGATTCAATCAGGTCACAAAATATTTTTTAGGGGCCCAACCCCAAAGAAACTTACTGTTTAAACAAACACAACTAACTCAGCAGGCAAACAGTCCACAAACATAGGGATTATTGTGATGCTGATAGAGAACCCTCATTTTATAATTATTATCTAATAATACGTTGAAAATATCATGTTGAAAGGGAGCCTCGGTGCACCGTTACCTCAAATATTAGGTAACGGGGGAGTACAATAGGGCTAAATGGTGTATAGTGATTCTAGTCCTACCCGAAACCATTGCATCAGCAAACCCTTTTCTTAAAAATGGGATCTTGATGTGGCCTTTTTTCTTTTAGCTCGAGTGCTACGTGATCAAGCAATCTTGGAAAACAGGGGAAGCAGTACCCCCTTGTTGCAAGAATTGCATAGATGTCCTCAAAGTACGGGGCCAGAAATTTATACACAGCTGATGGACTATGATCAGAGGTCGGCTGGGCTGGTTTAAATCCACAACTATGTTTTCTGATCATTCAACAAACTAGAACCAGACTTGTCTATATCTTAAGAGCCCTCAAAGAATTATTTGCAAATCAGGGTTCAACCTGTAACTTGGTTCGTTATTTCTAGAAGAACACTGCTTAATTGCCTTCTGTTTGTACAGAATGCCCTTAATTCTCCAATTACTCTAGGAACCGTTAAAAGAGAAAACCCCTTATATTATTGCAGGAATGTTGAGGTGAAGAAGTGGAATAATATGAGCGTACCTTTTGCATTCATCGTCCTCAACAAGTGCCCGGTCTGAAGGAAGACCAATCATGGCAGACATCCCAGCTGCTCGAAAAAAAAATCTCAGTAAAATAAATGGATATGTGGAGCACGATATTGCTTAGAATTTCAACAAAATGTAGCAAAGAATACATTCAACTTCCATACACTGGTTTTTTTTTTTTTTTTTTTTTTTTTTTTTTACACTAGGAAAATGACATAATTGACATATATAAAAAAAATAGTGATATTATAGAGCTTGAAAGGTGATGAGCTCATGGCAACTGGATTTGGGGCTGAAACGCATGGCCCTTTGAGTTAGCGAAACAGCAAATGACATATATAAAATACTGAGTATGATCTACAATGGTTGAAGTAGACGGAAAACAAGCATAAAATGACGACCAATGCAGACAATAATGCCATGAAGCATCATGATTCACGAATATGAGGAATGACACAAATAGTATTCTTTTGACTACCTGCAGGCAACCACGGCTTCTCCAGGAGTATCTTGAAGTACGAGTTATCGAAAACAAAAGGGTCTCCAAAACCTTTACTTCCTAGAGTATGAGCACCAGACAGAGCTACAAGTTCTTGGGTGCTACAAAAGAACACATGAGTCGGGAATTAAAAAACTATCTCAATCAATATGAGATTTGTATCACGGAAATCATGAAATACTCGGCGTGAAGTATGAACATATGTTGATGAGCTCTACCATATTATCACCACAGACATTTTTCAAAAGTAACCAGAGGGTCTCCTGGTAGGTATTTTTACGGACATAATTCCTATACTACGAAATAAGGCACCCTTGTTTCATCTAGTGAGAGCCACTACACCAATATCATGTAACACCAGAGCTATTACATGGTATTACATACTGTCCAACATGTCTTGGATTTCATAATACGCTAGTCATGCATAAACGAGTAGATAAAAATCAGCAAACCTTATTTTTAAGGAACTCTTGATCAATTCAAAACTCAAACATGAAGAAAACATTCAGAATTAAAGAAGAAAAACAGGTAAAGCATTATCATCATATGAGTTTGCCATCATATAACAATTTTGATGGCAAATATTACTTGGCGTTACAAGAAGCATGAGTGCGTACTTTTTGTGAAATATCAGAGCAAAAGCATGCATGGAAGAAAATCCAGCAGCACTTTTCGGCTTAGCTTCAGGAAAAAACAGAACATCATACTTACGAGAAGCCTTTTTGTTGAAAACACTTCTTTAGACCAACTGCATCCAATGTTTCTTCCGGTAGTTTCCCTTCAGGATCAGGCCCGCTAGAAAAGACATGTGGAAAGTGCGGCTCAGGAAGCTTCTAAGCAAAACATGGATCCAATATTCCAATACCAAACTTTCAACTTGCAGAAGTTGTTAACAGAAACCCCACCAACCTGGAATCTATTCTTCCCAGCTTAACGGCGATGGATGGACCTCCACATAACGAAACAGACACAGCTCCAGCAACAGCTATAATATCGGACCAGGAAACTAATAACCACACAAAAAACAATAAGTTAAGCTTTGTTGAGAAAATTATATCCATATTGAAGCAATGTTTCAGCAATACCAGATTTTTACTTGGGCGTATAATATCGATTTGACTCTTTGCCTTCTCCAGAATCTAAACAACACACCACTAAGGTGTCAGGCAGTTAAGTTTGATTCACAGGTGTTCATCTTGAGCAATTTAAATGGAAATATTAACTCAGAAAACAAAACACCGATTTGAAATCTGGAAGTACAGCGAAAGTACATTATAAAACTGAAATGTAACAAACGACTGAAATAGTAGCGATGACTTGCCTTCACTGATTTCTTAAGACCTTTGTTTTCAGGTCTGTCGAGTTCATAAACAATCGAGCCATTCATACCACCTGAAGCAGTCAAAAGTGAAGGTTGCATACAAATCAATACGCATCAAGGCCACAAAGCGAAACATGTAAAACAAAGTAGTATGCTATATATAAGCAACTAATACAAGCAGAAGGTCATACCCACTGACTAGTAGCAGCTAAAGTAGGTGGTCATTTGAACTAAAAGGAAAGATGAACAAATACCTCTTTTATCATTGTTTTCATAAGTTCCTGCATCATGGAAAACTAGACGGAGCACGCCCGCAGCCTTGCCCTTAGATAATACCTTCAGAATCTCTTCCATGATGTAATGATTTTCACTGCATCCAGAATTTCATGTGAATGAATGTAAGACATAACAATGCTGTCAAGATATGCTCCGAAGTAAGCCAAATTGCCTTTTTGTTAGTTTGCTGTACTTTCTATTGCTCGCAAGCAATTGCATACAACATTAAACTCATCCCAAAAACAGAAAGGAAAAAAGAAAAAACAAAAGCCATGTCCAGGACTGCACTTGATTTACTACTTATGGAATAGTACACAACGCATATGACGTCTAAATTTAACTTTGGATTCTTTCTGAGAAGCTCGGATGCGTTTGGACACAATCCATTTAACATTCTATTTCATCTAAATATAACAACTTTATTCATTTGAATAAGGTAATCTTCTCTCTTATTTTTCTCCCTAGGATCCAGTGTATTCGACATGAAATCCAATGCAATCCAAAGAACATTTCAATTTAAACTTGTTCAATAGATAATAATATATCCGAACCATAAGCATTTGAGCAAGGAACCAAGGAGTGTCCTAAAATCGGGGCCTCTTATTGACAATATAAGAGTGTTTAAATGTGAAATACATACAAAAATTAAAATAACAATCTTGACATTGAAGCTTTTGCAATCCCATATCCAGCACACTGAACTGTGCTATTTCAATTGGTAAAGTTAATACTTGTACAATAAAGCAACAAAAAAGGCATGAATTTATCAAAAGCTAACGGTTAAATCTGAAAGAAAACATGGATAAAAGAAGAAATTACTCGGCAGCGTTAGCAAAAGCAGCGGCACCTTGCATAAAGATATATTCACGAAACGGAACAAAAAACGACACAGTAGACAAGTACAACAGCTGTCTTCTCCGAACAGGAATTGGTGAAAGACGAGAAGACGCAGAGTCTCCGGCAACAGCCACTGTAACACCAGCTTTAACTTGCTTGCAGCCAATTCGAATTGTTGACGGGATTGCAGTGCCGGAACGTTTGAATGCGAAGAACGAGGAGGAGAAGAAGAAGAAAGTGGATACTGGAGAAGCAACAGAGGCATTGGCGGTAAAGCTCTTCATCTTCTTCAGCGGGGCTTCTGTTCTCTTTTAAGTGGATAACAACGGTAGTGTCAACTCAAGGCTACCACAACAGTATATTTTAAGAAAATATACAGGAAACTATTGATACAGACGTCGAAATCTGTTTTAATAATTTCGATTCGATTGAGTCGAATTTATATATAAAATTCGATTATTAAGATGTTGAAAACAGATTTCAATCTCTGTAAAATCTTAATTTGCATGAATTGTGATACCGAATAGATCTGATGCCATTAACTGCCCAAATAGCTAAATAATGTACTCAAAGCATTGCCCTTTTTATTTTTAGTAAAATAGATATGAAAATTTTCCCCCCTCAACAAAACTTATGAAATTATTTAGAATACCATAGTGTATTACGTAAACGAACGCACGTTTGGTACAATCTTCCTACGGCGTGAAAAAATTATGCATCACCAAAACTTAAGACTGCTAATAGCAAAATTGTACTGATTCTAAAATGCAAATAGTAAAAAAGGGACAGCAAAAATGAAAAAATATTATGTAATATACAGGGAAAACAAATGAAGACACTAATGGGATATATAAATGACTCTTCTACAAAGCACAAAACTTTGATAATCTTTCACCATCTTCCACATCTGCTATATATATACTATCTAGGCCCTGAAAGCCTAACAGCCGATAGATAAGCGTCGCTATTCGTATCCGACGGCCCAGACGACGTCCCTTCACTGCTCAACGACTTCATGAAACCGGCGTATAACCGACCACCGAGCAGATTACAAACCGGCGGTGGAGGGACAGTACAAATCCCTTCAAGCATTTGAACCACTTTTGTCATTGGTGGTCTTAAGTACATATCATCTTGTATACACCATAAGGCCACTTTTGTAGCATTAAGTACCCTCTCATCTTCTTCTGCATCTTTCCCCAACTTTTCGTCTATTATATCCTTCAACTTTCCTTCTTCCATCTTTTTAAACGCATACGTTGGGAAATGCGCTTTTGCAGACGATTCTGATGGGTCGTAGTTCTTTCTGCCACCAATGATCTCTAACAACACCATACCGTAGCTGTATACGTCGCTTTTTTCTGATATTGCGTAGTTTGTGATCCATTCGGTGCAAGATAACCTCTTGTCCCTCTTAATGTTGTGAATACATGGCTTTGTTCGCGTGTCATAAGCTTTGCAAGGCCGAAATCCGAGACTTTTGCTAAGTAATTGCCATCAAGAAGTACGTTTTCGGGTTTTATATCGCAATGGACGATTTTTACGTCGCAGTCTTCATGGAGATAAGCTAGCCCTTTTGCTGTACCTAGTGCAATGTTGTATCTTGTATCCCAATTCAACATGAATTCGCCTTCGTTTTTCTTGAAAAGCCATCGGTCTAATGATCCGTTGGCCATGTACTCGTAAACTAGCATACGGTGACTTCCATCTGCACAAAATCCACGTAGTTTCACCAAATGATGGTGATGAATGCTCCCTATAATGCTAACTTCTGCACGGAATTCTTTCTTTCCTTGTCCAATACCTTCCAGTTTCTTGACAGCTATTTGAGTCCCATCAGGAAGTGAGCCCTGATAAACTGAGCCGAACCCACCTTGCCCGAGCTTGACAACGAAGTTATTGGTTGCGGTTTGAAGATCTTTGAACGTGAAACGAATTGGCATACCGGATAAACTTTCCAAGAAGTTATCTTCTTCTGAACTCTCTTTGTCAGGCTCAGAAAGATTCTGGCTTTTCTTCTTGAGGTAAAAGTAGCCTGCAACAAGAAGGGCTATTATGACAAACAGTGTCACACACACTATGCTGACAACAATCGCAATGCGTTTACTGTTATTGTTGCTACCATTGCTGCTGCTTTGGGTGGCCCCACTACTTGAGATCTTGATGTAAGTAGCATAAGCAGGTCCATTACCGATTGAGCCTTGCAGGCTACCTATTTGATTAAATGTGTAACAGGACCCAGAACTACTATCAAAGAACATAGCTTTACAAGAACAATTAGCCATACATAAGTTCTTGCAGTTATTTAAAGAAGTTTTAGCTAAAGGGGTAACATATGCAAGAGCAAAATAACTCAAGCTGTCCCCAGCATCCACAAGCTCGGTTCCGGGTTGACAGAGCTGCGATGCATTCCCTGGTTTACAAGATGGTAAAGCTGGAGGGCACTGGCATTTGTTGCCACTGTAACAAATTAAATACGGATCACAAGCTGCAGGTCGACTGCATTGATCTTGGGGTATTAGGATTTGAGAGGCAGCACTTGAACCGCCGTTTTGAAGAACGGTAAAAGTGATGAAACCATCATTCCCTAACACTGCAACCCATGTGGCATTTGCATCAGTATTAGGCGAAAAAACGAAATACCAAAGCAAGATTTCATCTTTATCATAAAAATTCCAAGAATTGGTAACAAGAGTTGCTTTAGTCACATTCCCACCATTTTGGTTTATGATATTCCTGCTGTCCTTACTAATAGCCCAATACGGCTGAGGCTGTTGAAAACTCGCGGACAAAATCATATCCCCAGACGTAATCTCAAGCGTATAGTTCAAATTATTCGAGTTGGGACTGCTCACAAGTTTCATTCCTTCAGAAAACTCCTGATTCGATAAAAGGGTATCCGTCGGATTGCTAAAACTCTGCCATATTATTCTGCTATCATTACCAACCAAAACCAGATTGCCTGAGTCCCACAATTCCATTGCAGCAACACCTTTTCCAGCAGTATCAGTGGACCAAATGACTGATCCACCACTTTGCAAAAAAGCATTCCCGGTATTATCGAACACGAAATTATCAGAATTGGAAACCAGGGCTCCTCTATTAGCTGACCAAACAACTGTTGTACTGCTCTTATGAATCACCACAAGCAGAAACAAAGTAACATCTTTCGTTGGGTTGAAACCAAAAGCGAAATTGGAATTGTTTGATAATAGAATCAACCCATCATTATCTATCCAGTTCATTTGAGCTCCTTGAAATCCCAGATCCAATCTTCCTTTTTTTTGCACACTAGCCATACAATTCCTAATCATGAATGGAATCATCATCAAGAAGCAAAACCATAGACCTGAAGTTTTCATGATTAAAAGGATGAGAAAACTAATCCTCTTCTATTATTTGGAATTTCGATCAAGGCCAACAGTGATTAAAAAAAACTGACTGGACTGTGATAGAGAATCATCAGAAAAACTTGATAGCAGAGAGATTAATGGTAGTAGAGAGATGGACAGGAAAATCTCACATCAAATATGCACCAGCCATTACCAGACTACCCAGAAAATCAACCCATCAGCTGGAATTAAAAAATTCAAGAAGTTGACAGGTAGGATTAATGTTGGTGAGGAAAAGAAAAGAAAAGAAAAATAGATTAATTTACTTGGTAGAAAATGAATAAAGATGCAAACTTTGAGATATAGAAAAAGAACCAAAGCAAAAGGACAGGGTGTAGCTTTCACATAGCCATGAACCTAACGCCCCAATTACCCAAATCACATGCAATTGACCAGGTCCAGAATTATACACGCTCAAGGTCAAATCATTTGACCATAAAAAAAACCAGACAATTTCAAAGAAAATAAGTAGAATTTGAAGAGCCCAGGAATGCAAGAATGAAACTTTTTCAAGAATTTAGGCTAAGTAAGCTTGAAGGATAAAGAAAAGAACTAGAAAATAGTGGACTGAGGTTATTGTCTTGATTCTTGAATCATATTTGAGAAATAAGATGGTCTTTTCTTAGTTTATGTGATAGAATTTGGGGTGCAGAGATCTGAGGAAGGTGTTAACATGGCAACACTCTTTTTTTTTTTTTTGGGTTGGCTATTCAGTATGAAAACAGAGCATATCTGACTTCAACAAATGAGCGGCCACTATCCAAGAAAACAAAAATGAAAGATCATTAAATCATAGGTAGATGGCGGATGAGCCAACGGACCCAGATCCATGAAAAAATTACTGCTTGTCGGATTATTGAATTGGAAATTCTTTGTTTTTAACGTTGGCATAGGAAGTTTGAAACTGGATTATATATTTTTGTTATTGCAATTTGGCGCTAGTATAATGATATTATAATCCAGTTGGAAATTTCAGCTAAAGAAAAAATGATACTCCGTACACGGAAGATGTATATAAAGAATGATTTAAGATTATTTTTTTCATTATATTATTTGGATAAGATTATAATGTGGAAAAATCATAATTACATTTCACAACACTGTGGTTTAAAAAATTTGTTTTCATTACTTTTGAAATTGGATAAAAATGATGTATTCGGAAAAAATGTTTACATCTCACCGATTATACGTGTGCACCATACCTGACGATACATCACATCAAAAACACAGAACCAACATTCAAAAAGTCGATTATTGATTCAAGGATTTCACTTTTTCAAAGTCGATTATTATAATAAATCTTCAGAAAATCGATTCTTGACTTAAAAAACAACTTTCTGAAAATCGTTTTTCGTGATACAAATGTAGTTAATGTATCGGTAGATTTGTGTTGATACAATTAAAAGCCTTCACAGAAAATTGAAAAGTAGCTATGCACCGAAATGGTGCACACGAATTGTACCGAAAAAATTATCCGGGGGAGTGTCTTGTTTGTGTCTTGTTTCCTTTGGGGTTTTTGTTTTTTTGCAATGTAAAAGTAGAAATCATATCAATTTTGATGTAAACGTGGATGACTTTCCTTACCTAAATCACCAATGAGCGAAAAACGATAAAACTCGCATTTGCCACCACCATCGCATGAACCCTACAATGTTATCCACCCGCCTCACCCTTGCCATGCATTTCATCCTTACCCTTCACCACACTCACCGCTATCACTCCTCTTACGGCTATTGCCCTACCCCTATCCCACTACCACTCACCCTGCCCAGATACTCTTATTCATACCACCCACCATCCTTACATTCAACTAGACGTGGCCGGTTCCGGGTCTCTAGTACGACCCTCTGGTTCCGGGTCCAAAATGGAACCGGAACCGCCGGTTCCAATTTCTAGCCGGTTCCGTCAGGTTTCGGGAACCGGCGGGTTTGGGAGTTCCCCAGGCCAGTTCCGGGTCTCGATGGTTCCCGGGTCCAAACGGTTTAGATCACGGTTTCAAAAAAATCAATATTTTTTTTAGAAAATTTGTATAACTTACGTTAAAATTAATAATAAATTCTAATTGGTTATTAAACTATATATAATATTTAATTTCATAACTATATTTTTAAAAAAAAACACACTGCTTGGGTAATGTTTAATTTCATAACTATTTATAATATTGAATTTCATAACTTATATTCTAAATAATTTATAAGTAAATTAAAGAATAATGCGTAGTTTTCTAATTGTTTATTTTTTATGATTAATTTGTAAGTAAATTAAACTTATATTTCATATAGTGATAAGATGATTTATACTTACATATTTCATAAATCTATAAATAATTTATTTTATAATCACATTTACATTTTTTAAACTATACTATTATAACATAGATCATGAGACATGGTACGATATACATGTTCTTATTACTATGTAATTTGATAATAATAAAACAATATATTAATACAACAAAACACTACAACAAATAACATTCAACATTGATATTACATCGATTTTTCATAACGTGCATGTAGACGTTGTTACATGTCACATCCTACCCGGCTACCCGTCTCGACGTCTCCGCGCATCATGCATGTAATTTTCATATTCCTCGAAATGCCTTGTTCGTAAGTGTCGTACATAAGAACCAAGACCGATTCCACACTGATAACGATACACTTTTTCGCAAACGTTACAAATAGCCTTAAATTTTGAATGATTCACTTCCCCGGTAGTTTAATCAGTAACAATTTCTATACGAAAAAAATCGAAAAGCTGACACAATGATAGACATTGCAAAATAATATATTTCGAATGTGATAAAGTAAACGATTTTATTCAGAACAAATTCAAATCACTATCCGAAATATATTATAATGGTAGATAATATTATGATAATAAGAAAGTTAGAATAGAATTGTGGGTAAAAAGTAATGAAATGGATATGTATTTATAGTATGATGAGTGTGTGATATTTTAAAATTAAAAAAAAAAAATTTATTCAAAAAAATTGGAAAAATATACGTTGGACTTGGAGGAAAAAAACTAAAATAGAATTTAAAAAAAAATAGAAAACCGTCGGTTTGGGTCCTCCGGCCGGTTTGACCTCCGGTTTCTCGTCCGGTTCTTTGAACCGCCGGTTCCGGGCCGATCCGGGTCCGACGGAACCTAGAACCAGGTTGGACCCGTGGAACCGCCAGTTCGTGGACCCGTCGGACCCTTGTACCCGCCGGTTTGGAACCGGGAACGGCCGGGTCCGACCCGGCAAAATACCCGGAACCGGCCAGGTCTACATTCAACCATCTCACCCCTTATTTCCTAACTTCAGTATCTCTACACTACACTTACCCTTATTTCATCCCACAACTTACTCTTTTTTTTTTTTTTTTTTTTTTGAGGGGCATCCCACAACTTACTCTAACCACCTTCTCTCACCACTTTCACTCATCCTTACATCTCTAACCCCCATCCTCGTCACTCTTATACCAATACTTTATAATTACCTCACACTAACCCGAGCGTCCACATTCACATTACCTTACCCCACGTCCCCACCTCATCGCCCTATTGTCCCACTCCTTTGTCACATCATCAAGCACGCATCGTGTAACGTCCCGTTCTCGGACACCGAGTCTTTATCTGGAAATCGAAACGTTTGGCATGCATAATATTAAATAAATAATATTACACGTAAGACTCTACTACGTCGTATCAAATAAAAGCAAACGGAAGCTAAAAGACTCGGGTAATTTTTTTTTCAAATAACCAAGAATAGAAATAAAGAACTAAAGAGGAAATGTAATATTAATACATCCGAAATGAAACCAACGAATCCAAAATGTACGAATCTCAAAGTACTAGAAGTAACTACAGAATCCGATAATAATCCAAGTCTATGACATAAATGTAAATAATTAGATAATAAACAAGGTCTTAAAGTCCGGCGTCGTCATCAAAGTCCTCCTCGAACTCTTCATTTACCTGTTCGTCTTCTCTCCCCCAAACACATAAATAAACATGCATTTGAGGTAAGTACAATGTACAAAGTAAGAGGTAGAAGCTACAATACAATTAAGGTTATTATTTAAGATGTTATCTTAGTGAGACCGACTCAATTTAGGGTTCATTCCATGCCCATCGATACGTCATGACTAAACGTTTCTAGCTTAGCTTATCTTTGTTACATCATTACTCAATGACACAAAGCATGGTGAAAATTCCACCACGAGATATACTTGCCAACTACGGTGATTAGCACCGGTAGTCCCGGGATCTCCCCGGTATGCATATACGTTCGATGGATTTCCTCCACTACCCTTCACCTTTTGAGCCAGTAGCGTTGTCCACCTTTTATGAACGTATCACATCGCCGATTTGAATCAGTGCCTAACCAAGAATAGATGACGTTTTAGCTTTTACTACACTTATGTAATTATTAATGTGAATTAACTAACCACCTAAGTGTTTTCAAAATAAAACTCACCTTATCAACTCTACTCCCTCACTTAGACAGCTAGACATCGCATCCTATCAATTACACAAACATTGATGAACCCTAGTTCATCAAAGCACAAGCCCTTTCATGCCCTTCCGACGGATCTGAACTTCAACTCCCTTTAAGAGTACATTCGGTGTTTTAACTGAACGAATCAGAAACTCAATCGGGGCTTGCTCATATTTAATTAATGTTAACATATCAGGATTTAGGGTTTAAAACAATGAAAACACGATTATGAAACCAAAAACCAAGCTAAAATGCTAGAATAGTAAAAACAAGGTAAAACAGGCCAGACGCCCGTTTGAAACCCTATGGACGCCCGTCCGTAATCAAACGCCCGTCCACTAAACCTCAGACGCCCGTCTGTCAAAAACAGCTACATCCTGAATCAAAAATCTGACCTCAAACGCCCGTCTGCCCTGTGCAGACGCCCGTTTGAGCTACTAGGGTCTCGGACGCCCGTCTGCCTGGGTTTTTCCCAAAACGCTAAAACCTTCACAACTCGATTTCTGAATCGTTTCGAACCTAATTAATATCGATTTCAACTCAGTAAAACGTAGAAAACATATCTAAACGTCTATGATCCTTTGATCAATGAAAAAGCACGTCTTTCTTGCATCTACGCGACATAAATCTTGATCTAAACCTCAATAACAATAATTAGAATTGTAGGAAGAGCCTCTTGCCTTTTAAGCAGCTAAATCCAAGTCCAAACTCAGAAAAACAGCAGCTAAAACCGTCCCTTTTCTGCAGAAAACATGTGTGATAAATCCAAACTTAGATTAGATTCAATCACACGCTTCTAAACGACAAAAACTACGAATTGATGAGTTTGAATCCATCAAACTCGAAGAAGAACAAAGCTAGGGTTTAATCATACCTTATCAAGGCTTCAACTTTTTGATGTCACAACGTTGCTCTCTTCAC
This sequence comes from Gentiana straminea, assembly GCA_036785695.1. Lineage (NCBI taxonomy): Eukaryota > Viridiplantae > Streptophyta > Magnoliopsida > Gentianales > Gentianaceae > Gentiana > Gentiana straminea. The sequence goes on along the minus strand of JAVUPR010000374.1, from coordinate 3,515,756 downwards.
AACGATTCCGGTGCTCGACTCTGATCTGAAAACCGTCAAGGATTGAATTAACAACTGATGAAAATTCCTCCAGCCCTATTCCCTTGCTCACACACGCAGAGAGTGAATTTGGAGGTGGAAAGTCTGATTAAAACTTTAAGGGGCTGATTAGGTTGATTTCCCTTAAATAGGAAAAATCCCATAATTACCTAATTTCAATGTTTTTCCTTAATCACCCTTATTAAATCAGATTTTCTTCCTTAAATATATACATTTATATATCTCGAAATTATGTATATAATTATCCAAATTATTAACTCCGAATAAAAGGAACCAAACCCAATATTCCGTTTTCGCAAAATGACACGTCTGCCCTTTCTCCGAAAATCGAAATATTACACATCGTATCACATATTGTGAAATCTCGTATGTAGTATTTCATCGCATGTCAAACACATTTTTGAAATTACTCCGTTACGTCGTATTACATTACATTCATTTTTTTTATATTACATTTCATCTATCTAAACCGGTCATAAGGGTGTCAAGCGGATTTGAGGTTCAAAAAATGACTGAGAGAATGATTCCCCATGAGAATTTATTCTATCGTCTTTCATGTTCTTGAGGTAGCTCTACTAATAGGAAAATTAATAACATAAAATTGTCAATGTACAGATCATTCAAAAAATGATATATGTATAAGAGGATATATTGTTTTTATTTTATTACTACACATGTACAATACTACAATCCTGGCTAGTATTGCGCCCTTATAAATTGAGACACACACGTTGTAGCATGTACGCCTTAAAATACATATTATAATTACATGTTTATGTTTTAAATTATGAAAAAAGTTTTTTGATTAATGTTAAGAGAATAACATGTAATTTACAATGTTATCTTTGTTAAATGTGTATCTCAACCACCTAAGAGCGACTAATAATGAAATAAAAAATCGGTTTCCATCGTCACCACGAATTTAGCACTTTTTTTTAATATTTTTTATTTACTTCAGCATCACCTATAAATTTCTTTTTTCGACACCACAAACGCACGTCAGTGTCACTGAAGTTTTGTTTCGCTAACAACCTTAGTGGGTCTGACGTTTTGCAACAATGATACATTTATAACTATAATATCAGTACCACTAACATTGGTATAGAAAACCAACGTCATACCATTGACGCCTGTATTGAAAATAAACGTTGGTGACACAGACGTTACGTTGCACAAAATAATAAAAATATTATAGTAATGTCAAAAATAATTTTAAGAGTATCTGAAATAAGAATGTCAATTAAAATAAACAGATGATGTCAATAGAAATCAAAAATTTGCAGTAGTATTACATAAGAGGAACAGAAATAAACTCCCCCTGCTTCGTCCAACAATCTGAACGCCGCCCTCTGCTCCCCCTTCCCCTATCTGAAAACCCCCAATCTGATTCCCAACCCTCCTCTCTAACATTCTGTTGCTACGGGGAAAAAAGGAGGAAAAATTAAAGCAAAGAAAAAACAACGAAACAAGAGTAGCACAAATATGTAAAGAAATTGAAATTGCTGCTTCAATTATACAAACAATAGCATATGGTTATTTGATTCACTGCTCTAACATTATTATTGCTACGAAAATAAAGAAGAAATAAATCCCAAAACAAGAGCAGGGTAAAATAATAAACCAAATATTAACACCATACATTAATATTTACATGGGTTCTTTAGAAGCAGAAGATACAAATCATCAATTGCAGGATATACTAACAAAACCATCCTGCATTCATCGATTGGGCTGAGGAGGTAAAGCTTCAAACTTGGCTAGCCGTGGCTGTGTTGTGGCAGCAAACTGAAGCGATGACGGCGGCGGATTTGGGTGGAGGAGGCAGAAGAAGCCCTAACCTAACCGGGAGGTGGCGGGGGTTTTAATCAGATTAAGAAGATGACATGAAAAAAATAAAAATGAGGTTTTAATCGGGTGTTTTTGTAAATTTTAAAAGTTTGGGTGGATATAAGATAATATAACAATTTGGTGATAGTGAAAAATGATTTGTAATATTGTTAACTTTGAAATAAAAATGTGGTGTAAAGGTAGTTTTAAATTGTTGAAATAATAGATGTTGGGCAAGAAGTAGATTACATTTTTTTTTATTTCAATGTGGTGCAACAGGGTTGATGTGGTGCGAATAAATATCTCCTAATTATTAATTATAGAACCATTTGGCCTGCCTTTTTTTTACAGCATGATATTAACCATTATTGTATAAAAATATTCTGAAACAATATGCTTCAAAAATATTCTAAACATCGATAAAGTTTAAAAAGTATTAAAGGAACTCTACAAATTAATATGTCAGAATTTTACGTGATTAAATCACTATGATATATCACGATCTCGTTTATACTAAATCAATAATAAAATAGTGTGGAATTAAATCGAAAGCGTACTTGGATTAATTAGAAAGATCGTGACATCCTGTAGCCGTCACATATATCGATCTTCTAAAACCACACACCAATTAACAAAACCACACACCAATTAACAGCACCCTAGATCTTTATGCTGGGAACGCGATCCCCTGCGGTATAAAGAGGTGCGGTGCGGTACTGTGCACCCGAAACGGCATAGTTTCGGGACAAAACAACACCGTTTTGATTGTGTTTTTCTTTTTTTTTTTTTTAGGTCGAAATCAAACGGCGTCGTTGCGGACCGAAACGACGTCGTTTTGATGCACAACACGCCGCGCTGTGCACCTTTGCACCGTAGGGGATCGGGTCCCTTTATGCTGTGGCCGGGAAATGAGAAGGGAAAGTAGTGTGTTTTAGGGATCATATAAATATTGTAATTTCAAATATCGCCACACACATCGGGTATCTACATTTTAATGTATATACAATATAAAATACTCAAAATCTAATCCAAACCAGATGACAACGAATGCATAAATAAATATACATAAATTCACAATTAAATTATAATCCAACAAAATATTCTATATAATAATACTCCCTCCGTTCCAATTTATCTGAGACAGTTGTCAAAATCACACATATTAAGAAGGTGAGTTAATGCATTAATTTTTACAATGAAAAGACTAGAATGTCCTTGGATATAATTAATATGACCTTCTTTTTTATATCTCCTAATGTAATAAATAAGGGTAAATCAAGTAAAAACACAATAAATGCTGCATATATTGAAAATTGTACTGCCTCACTTAAAATGAAACAAAATATTTTGGCAACTGCCTCAGTTATTGTGGAACGGAGGGAGTATCTATTAGATTAACTTATCATAAGATTTGTTTGGAAGACGAGCTTATCATTATGTTCAAAATTGAGATTTATTAAACTCAACAAATGAACCATGACAAATAATGACGAATCAAATATAAACTTGTTTGAGATTGATTCATTATCGGTTTTTGTTCTGGCAATAACGATGACCGAATAGAAAAAACAGTGGGGAGATGGGGGTAGATGTCTTGCTGCCCAAAGAAAATGAATGCTGTTAGTTAGGTCTTTCATTTATTGCTTATGCCGGATTGGTATCACTACAAAAAGGAGTTCAAAATAGTCAAGGCAGCTAGCTTAAATTTATAAATTACGACGTGGGGTGATCGCATCATGGATATATATATGCTTAAAAGCGGGAGCGGTTTTCATACGTGTTTAGTGTTTTTACTGTCTTCAATACATATAATCGAATACGACCTAGTGGTACCGACCATTGGACTTTCTGATAAGAATCAAAGTTCGATTTCATCCGTGTTAGTCAATAGAATATTATGTGTTGTGTTGTGTGTGTGATATGTGTCATGTAGAATGCGGTGCCACATGTCCAGTTTGGTATATTTGTTGGAGATAGATTCTACCAAGTGTAGTATTTAAGTAAGGCATTAATGGTGTGGTATAATCAATGCAATGAATCCAATACAATAGATTTGTCCCTGTCTATTTTTCTATCTTGGTATCAGAGCGGATGTCGAGCGCACCGCCGTTCTCTGACGTCACTGCCGTTCCGGTTGATCCTTCTTCCGCTGTGAGTGATGGCCCGAGTATTACCACCTCCAACTCCAGATCCGTTAATACCATTCCGTCCTTAGGAATTCCAATTCAGACACCCTCAAGTTATGGAGGAGCCGCCGGCCCATCTCCGTTCTTCCCAAACTTTTCCAATGGTATTGGAATTCCGACATCCATGTTTGTTCTCAGTATTGGAGGTCCACATCTCGCTGCTCCTCGCTTTTCTGGCTCTATTATGCCACCGTTTGCCCCAATGACTAGCGGTAATGCACCCTTCACCGGTCATCTTGCACAAACTTGCTCCGTCAAGCTTGATCAAAATAATTACCTGTTGTGGTGCTACACCATCTTTCCCATTATCAAAGGGTACAATCTCGAAGAACATCATATTGGAAATCGGCCCAGACCCAACATGCTTGGTGATTTATCCTTGACTCCAACACAATCATCTGAAGCATGGGATAAAATGGATAATCTACTGGTTGGTTGGATTCTCATTTCTATGATTGAGCAGGCCTTACTTGAAGTCGTCGGTTGCAGCACTGCACAGGAGATTTGCCAGACGCTTGAGGTTTTGTTCAATAGACAAGCAGAAGCGAATATGCTGGAATATAAAAACGCCTTACTAAATCCTCTAAAGGTGCTAAGTCCATGGCTGATTATTTGGTGGAGATGAAAGGGTACTCTGATAAACTTGCTACTGATGGATATTCTATAAGCAGATCAGAGTTGATCTTGGAAACACTTAGAGGTCTGGATAATGAATATATATAAACCAGCCATTGTGAACATTACATCAAGAGTACGTTCCTTAAGTTGGCAAGAAGTGCAATCCCAACCCATTACTCATGAAAGGTTGATAGCTTGTTTGAATGGCAGTTCTTTCTGTTGGAAATGTGTCCTAAACCCAATCGGGTTGGACCGGATCCGACCGGTCAGGTCATTTACAGTCTATTCTAGTTCATGTAATAACTTTATTATTAATAAAAGCACTCTTGTTATTATATATTGTTTATTTTCACGTTATTGGTTGTATATATATAGTAATGTCCCTAGTGTCAAACTGTGATAGAGAAACCATGATAGTGATTATGGTTGATGAGATCTCTAATCGCTTTAACAAGTTTGGTACTTAAATGTCTCTAGTCATATGTCAAATGGGACATTGATAGTATGATTAGACTAGCACGTATTGGATGTCTTCTATCTTACTGAAAATAGAGATAGATCTCATCTATCGAAGTGTAGAGACACTTGGACTGTACGTGGACGTGTATTGGAGAATGCGTACGTTAGACAGACCCACTTACATTACGTGTCGCACAATGTGGCAGTTGTGTAATTATCCTACAGGCCGGAGTCTTCATGGCATCACGGTGTGGATTGTCATACTTCGACACTATTGAGATTTCCCCTAACCACGGGATGATCATGCGGTAGTGATTGGGTGTGATCCTGAAGCATGCGGAGTATACATGTTTGGTCGTTCGGGAATCGCGTATCCTATGATTGGGAGTGAATGTCCGAAATGGTCTTCTTATAAGGAATGTCTAGCTCTCGAGAATCTTCGCAAAGTGGGAGTAAATGTGTTATTTCGAGAGAGCATGATATCCAGATTATAAGATACGATCGTTAATGTACTGACACTCGAGATACGATCGTATGGATATTATTACAGCGATAGGATTGTAATTTACACGGTAACTGTTTCACATGAAAGGTAGTAGTCATTGCTTTTGACTCTTCCGATGATTGGGGGTCACGATGTGTTGCTAGATGATATCCCGTGATCGTTAGGCATGAAGGGCATTTTCGTAATTTTCACTGTGTCTACGGCCAACATATTCGGAAGCCTATCGGGTCACACACATAAGAACATCGAGTCGGATTAAATGCGGTTATAGTTGATAACCAAATAAGGAAAATTTATCTCAAGACTATAATAAAGATTATAGTGGTAAATTAATATGGTGATATTTATTTATTATTAAAAATATAAGACAAGATATTAATTAAAGAATATTCCGAATGCCAATTATTGGTAAAAGGGGGAGCAGATAATTAGTGTATAAGACACACTTGGATTGTGCAATTTAATTAATAAGATTACCATAATATTAATATTGGATATTAATTAATTTTGGAAAAATAGATTTATGGTAATAAGATAAATATATTCAATATAAGATATTGGCATTTCACATATTTTAGGTAGAAATATTCTTGTTAATAAGTGGTATAAATTTCTTAAAGAGAAAGGTCATCGCCAAGTCAAACTGCCGCAAGATGTACCGCATAGGTGGAACACGACTTATGATCTTTGGAAAAAAATAAACAAAATTAAAAATACCTTTTGTGAATTTTTATGTGAACACTGTCCGAGCGAATATCGTTTGTATCCCTCTATTTGGACTGCATGCAAGAAACTGATGGATGTTTTTGAAATATTCAAAAAATTTACTCAATTATTTTCAAAATGTTATCAACCCACAGCACATTTAGTCTTGCCTTCTAGTGTAGAAATAACTGCCGAGTTTGAAACCATGGAACACGACGCTACATACATTATTTCAATGTTTAGTGCCGATGAAGGAGAAATGGAATAAATACATGTTGTATATTTCTGACACTTATCTCATTTCTTCTATGCTCGACCCTCGTATAAGACTAGTAGGTGTGTCTAACATGTTAGGTGCTTACTATGATTCTTTGTCTATTACTCATAATGTGCCCCCGGTAGATTTTACAGTTGAAGTAGTTAGACTAGAAAATTTATTAAACGCTTTGTATGTTGAATATTAGCGTATGCATGGATTGAGAAACACCGTGGTTCCCAATCCATCGGCAAGTGCTTCTACTAACCCTGCAGGGACTTCAAAAAGTTCTGGATAAAATGAATTCGAAAAGACAGAAGGGTGCGACATCATCATCCGATCAACGTACAGAGATATCCAAATTTCTAAACACAACATTTGAAGGCTGTGAAACCGAATCCTATGATTTTGAGTTCGACTTATTGAAGTGGTGGAAGAGACATGTTAAAGAATTTCCAGTTCTAGCAATGATGGCGGTCGAGTTTTTAAGTTGCCCTGTTTTGACCGTCACTGTTGAACGAACTTTCAACATGGCAGGATATGTGCTTACCAATAAAAGATGTTCGCTTCATCCCACCACTTTGGAGAAGGAAATGCTTTGTCAAGATTGGGTACGAGCCGAGAAGAGGGTGCAAGACATTGAGTCAGAAGATGAGGAGTCACAGTTCGAAGGCGGTGACACTGAAACTTCAGAAGGAACAAGCGCTCGAAATACCGACATCGATTAAAGGTACGCAGTTTATATCTTACTTATATATTTGTTACAATTCATATAACAACTATAAAAGATTTAAAAAAAAACCTATTAAAAATAACTATAAAAAACCTAGTACTAAAAACTAAAAAACAAAAACTATAGAAAACTATTTAAAAAAAACCCGATAGAAACTATAAAAATCTATTAAAAATAACTAAAAAATACCTACTACTTTAAACTAAAAAAAATACTATAGAAAACTATTAAAAAACCATAAAAACCATATACAAACCTAAAAAATTATATGAAACTATATAATACAAACACATAAGAATACTATAAAAGACTACAATAAAACAAACATTTAAAAAAAGACTATAAAGAATACAAAAAACAATAAAAAAACTATTAAAAAAAACCATAACAACACTACACAAAACTAAAAAAAACTATAAGAAACTATAAAACAACATTTATAATCAACGTATACTTAAAACCGACTTAAAAAACTAATAAAAAAAACTATAAAAGACTTTAAGAAAAAACAATAATGAAAATAACTATAAAAATCGTTACAACAAACTATAAAAGACTAAAAAATAAACAATAAGAACTACGTTCGCTTTCCTTTTTTTATATGTGTTGTGCCTCCGACACGATTACATATAAAAAATACGTAGGCAACCGAATTACCGGTACAAGCGTTGAAAAAATAACATAATTTACATATAAGAAAAACAACACAATATATCTCACGTAATATTTATTAAAACAACATTTATAATCAACGTATACTTAAAACCGACTCAAAAAATTTATTAAAAAAACTATAAAAGACTTTAAAAAAAAACAATAATAAAAATAACTATAAAAATCTTTACAACAAACTATAAAAGACTAAAAAATAAACAATAAGAACTACGTTCGCTTTGATTTTTTTATATGTGTTGTGCCTCCGACACGATTACATATAAAAGATACGTAGGCAACCGAATTACCGGTACAAGCGTTGAAAAAATAACACAATTTTTCAAAATAACATTAATTATTTTCATATAAATAAAATAACACAATATTAATATTATTTTTAAAACTGAATAGAAAACTACTTATAAAAAAATATATATTACATTCGGTTTAATAATTATAGTGAAAAGAATAATAATTTGTTATTGTAGTGAAAATAATAAGTATTATATGAAAATGAAAAAAAATAAAATTATGAAATTTTAAAACCGTGGCCGGAACCGTGATCTGAACCGGGAGCAAACCGGCTGAACCGTGAACCGGCACCAACCGGCAACCGCCGATTTTCAACCGCCGGTTCCCAAAACCGGCTCAAACCGGCACTGTTTAAAACCGCTGGTTCCGGTTCCGGTCCGGTCCGGTTGCACCATTTGGTTGGGTCTACATACAACCAAGGGGGGCCAACTAACCCCCTTGATACGGAAAAATTACACTAATATATGTACAAAACATTTCGTTTGCCCCCCCTTAAATTTTTTGTTTGCGTTTAAAAATTTTATTGCCCCCTACCCGAGTTCTTACGTCCGCCCTCGTACGCCGTGCGATGATGGCACGTAAGAATTTTCCCACCCAAGGAGGAGTCAAAGCCAGACTCCCCATTACCCCCGGTGCAGGGCGTTGTTGTTGTTGTTCCTCTGATTCTTGCTCAAGTCTTTGGGTCCTGTTTATCTCTTCTTTCGCTTTCAAAACAAATAACTAATAATAATAATAAAGCCTGGAAATTATTGCTCAATTTTGGATTTAATATAAAACTTGAGCTCAAATATTTTGCATGTGATCTTTTGATTTGGTTTTTTTTTTCCGGGTCGTGTCTGTCAGGATCGACTTTCACTCAAGGTAAGGCCTGACCAAGAGTTCTTTCAACATAACGGTTTAAAGAAGAATCGAACTAATTAATGATTTTCATAGGCATTCTCAAATTATTTACCACTTGAGTCAAGCTGCTTGGTTATCTTCTACTTTGTTTAATTACACAACTTTACATCATTATCATTAAGGTCATTAATTTATGATGATTAATTATATTCTATTAATCAATGTAAGTAACAACATAAGGCTTTAAATGTAATACACATATGGGGTTATGTTAGGGAATCTCACAACAATAACATTAAAAATAAAACTAATATGAAATATAAAATTAACGTGGTTTGATCAACATTATTAAATTATAATCATATATACTTTTAAATCCTAAATACATCATCAGATCCATCATCTTAAATCATATCTCAAAAAAAAATTAGTCGTTGTTTCCAAACAAACAAAAAAAAAAAAGTCGTACTTCACAAAAATTATGCTCATATACTCCGTCAAAATGAACTTTTTTTCACTCAGATACTTGTTTGTTAGGAAACAAATTATGATTTAACCCATGACGAAACAAATAGAAAACAAATGAGAGAACATATTAATGAATTGAAACATATACTCCGTCAAAATGAACTTTTTTTCACTCAGATACTTGTTTGTTAGGAAACAAATTATGATTTAACCCATGACGAAACAAATAGAAAACAAATGAGAGAACATATTAATGAATTGAAACTTGACATCAAATTTACGTTGTTCGGCTACATTTATAAGTATCAATGTATAAACCGGTAACAAAAAAAGGGAGAAGCTAGTTGAGTCTCAAACCGGAAGACCCTACTATTCAGTGTCAAAAGTTTCGTAAATGATATAAATTGAGGGTTACATCTCAGTAGTCTGGTTTACGAGTGACTATTAATTGCATGTACATTGTTTTTTGTTGAGAGAAGCCGATCAAGAGAGTCGAATTCTATAACTCAGGTCAAGTATTAAACTAATACTACAACACTTTTACTGTTTTATCATTAAGTTATACCACGAGGACAATACAATGTCTAATGATTTTAATATACTTTCCTCAACAAAACAAAAAAAAAAATGATTTTAATATACTGCATGGGTTTGGCCCACGATGAAATAATAAATTCTAAAGTTTAATTTTAATTAAGATGTAATAAAGTATCATGCATTGCAGCATTGGCAAGTAGCATTCCAAAGTCATGAATATTAGTTGTAACACAGTAACAATGTTGTACGGCTCCAATAATTGCAAATGCATCTCCCTTTCCCCAATTCAATTGGTACACAAAAAAAGCCATGCATATTCTAATTAGTATCATCTTTATTTGTATGCATTTTTACACTAAAATTACTGTACATATTATTTTATTAGACAATATAGCCCCATCCGTACGCAGCAGGATGGACTGTGTCGTCATTTTATATTAGGGTTTTATATTAGGGTTTTATATTTACTTTTGTATTTCCGTTTATAAATTATTGCGCTCTCTATATAAACATCTTGTAATAGCTGCTCTAGGTATCAATCAATCAATATCAATAAACAATGCATTATGATGTTATAATTCTGACATGGTATGAGAGATCCGATCCTAAACCCTAAATTTTTTTCTCTTCTTCGCATGAATTTCTCCTTCCTCTGCACATTCCTCTGCTCTTAATCAATATCAATAATGTGAATTTGTAAAAGGAAAGTAAATGAGAATAATATTGAAGTAAACGGAGTTTTCCTTTGTCAGTGCTGCTACAAAATAAATAAATTATTTCCCATCTTACTTTATAAAATTAAGGTTTTAATCATGTGATTGGATCGAAATAGAATCCTAACACTTGTAAAAAATTAAGTTATGCATCCCTGTTCTCGACAAATCGAATGTTGAAAATGATAAATGTATAGTGACACTTTTTTTAATTTATAATATTAGCTACATTCATTTTTTTTTTTTTTTTTTTTGTAGATTACATCAATGACACAATAAAGAAAATGTTTCTTTTTTTTTTTTTTTTTGAAGGAAAAGAAATTTTATTAAACCAAATCCGCAATAGCGGCGGAAAGTACATCATGTGGGGGAAGCTCCCCAAACAATACGACCAATATGACCTAACCCATGCCAAGCCAATAAATGCGCTGGAAAATTGTCTGTGCATTTGACGAAAGTAAAAGAAGAGGAAACAAAGGATGGCAAGAGCGCACGACAGTCACGCGCTAAACAACTGGAGACAGAAAAATCATTCAACGGTCGTAGTAAGCCTTGAATACATGGCAGACAATCAGACTGGAAGATAACTGCAGAGAGTCTCAAGCGAATCGCCTATTCCATTGCCATAAGGATCGCCTGCATCTCCAGAGTCTCAGGACTTATACCAGGGTCGAGGTGAAACGAAAAGGCCGCAATAATCGAGCCGAGCGCATCTCTGAAGATCAGACCTACACCAGATCGTCTGTGACAAAAGCATCAGAATTGCATTTTCAGCTGCCCACAGGAGGAGCACTCCATATGACCGGATGGGCAGTCTCTTCGGATTCCGAATGAGAAGTACGGATGGTCATACGATACTCCACCGTCCCTGCTAAGGATGCAGAAAACACGCGAGAGACATAAATAGGCACATCGTCAAAAACTACACTGCATCGGGTTTTCCATAAATTCAAGAGAAGCAAACAGAAGGTGGAAATTATTATATTTATCAAAGTTTAAATAATTTAGACATTTTCTTGGCATTATACCGTAGATTTTTTTTTTTTTTGGTCAAATACCGTAGATTTAATTTATAACACATTTTATGGTGGTCAATGACTATCAAACCCAATGAACACATGTCATCAGACTCATCAAATGAATGATTGTGATTATATGTAATAATTCTCAACCATTATATTTAAGATTGAGAATGGTGGTCCTCATTGACCATAAAATTTCCCTTTATTTATTTGTTTTTGGACTTCATTTATTGACTAATTTTGAGGCGTCTAAATTGGCGTCCTCAAAGTCTTTTGGACTGGACCCTATACAGGAATCGTCAATGTTAGGGCACTCCCAACAGAAACCCTATATGATGCTCTATTCTTAAAATGAATATAAAAAATAGAGTTTATCCTAAAATAGCTTTCACAGTAGAGGTTCTATCCCTATTTATTTTTAGGGATATGAACAGTGCATCCATACTTGTAGGGATGCACTATTCATGCCCTAAACATATTTAATTATTAAAAATTATAGGGATAAGAATAGTGATGCTGCTGGAGTGAAATAATAAATATTTAATGTGTATAAATAGGGTTGTGAGGTAGAATATGTATTATTTAATATTATTTGAAATGTATAGGGATAAGGATATGGATGCTGTTGTGGAGGTTTTTGAATTGAGATGTTATAAAATAGGGATATGTATTATTTTATACTCCCTCCGTCCCGTAATATAAGTCCTTTTGGCCATTTCACACAGTTTAAGAAAACCTAATAAATGAGTTACTTTTTAATATTTTAATGCAAAATATTGTATTTGAATTGACTAATAATATTACATTGTTTAGTGTAAAAGTGAAAACAATGCATTTAATAATGTATTATTTTGTAAGAAAGACTTATATTTTGAACACCACTAAAAAGCTAAAAAGACTTATACTACGGGACGGAAGGAGTATTATTTTAGGGATAAAATTTGAGGTCTCTGCTGAGAATGTCCTTAGTGCACTAAACGCCATATTATGTGATTTGTTGTAAAATATAATTAAAAATAAAAATGAAAATATAAAATACGTAATAAAAAGCTAGTGCTTAGCGTATGCAGTCAACATATGACGAGAAAAATATTCAAAATGAGTCCACTCGTAATAAAATATTCCTACCAACTTGTTTGATATTGGAAGGGGTTTGATTTTTGATCAATTAATTACAAATCCAGATGATTTAAATTCATAAACTTTGTTTTTCAATTTCCAAATTATAATGGGTGTGTTATAAAATCTTTCATATCCACAGGAAAAAAAAATCCTCAATTACATAGTCAATCTTATACAAAAAAAATAAAATATATGATTAGTTTACATAACATTTAACGTTAATATATTCTTCATATAAATGATAGGATCAATTATATATAGGGATAATTAACGAGTGGAAGACATTTATAAAAATGTTTTTTAATAGCAAAAAATATATATATATCGAACACACAAAGGTCAAAAGATACATTTAATGTAAAGTGACACTCAAGAAAATTTTCCCATCTACTTTAGAAACTTTGATTTAATAAAGTTCATTTAATATAGATTATTATAATATGGGATTAGGTAATAAATTAGGTTAATACTAATATTCAATAAATAGTGGGTGTATGCCCATTACTATTCAGCATTACGATTCTTGCACGCAAGCATTATGTTCTAGATCTCTGCTTTTATATTATTATTATATTATTAATTGTATAATTAAGTTGTACATCGTACCTTAGTCGCTGTTGAAATCAACCTGTCTTGTTAATTAATTAACTAATTAGTTTATATAATTGCCCATTAATAATTAATACTCCCTCCGTCTCGTATTATAAGTCATTTTGGACTTTTCACACAGATTAAGAAAAATAATAAGTGGGTTACTTTTTAATATTTCAAAGCAAAAATGTTGTATTGTTTTTTGGGGGTGGCTTATAATATTATATTATTTAGTGTGAAAGTGAAAACAATGCATTAATCTTGTATTGAAATACGAGAATGACTTATATTTTAGAACACCAAAAAAAGTTAAAATGACTTATATTACGGGACGGAGTAGTAAATATAAGGTGGAAGAAAACTTGGTCTTTAGTAAACGCATAAGCGATAATACTTTCTCACTTTTTAAACATCTATGGTACGCTATCTCTTGAGGTTTTATGCTGCAACGATTATATATATATTGTATCAAATAACATACATTAAAATCTTTCGTTTTTATTAGGGTTGAACAAAATAACCAGTAAATCAATCCAAACCAATCCGAATTAACCAAACCAATAACAAACCAAATAAATTGGTTTGGTTTGGAACCAAACCGAATTGCATTGGGTTAGTTTCGAATATTTTTAATTACACCCAATCCAATCCAAACCAAACCAAATTTTTTATACATTAATTATATATATTATAACCCATTACCCAACCGACCCAATATAACCATTTTTTTTTTCAATATAACCCATTATAACTCATTATATAACAAATTAACAATCTTAAATCAGTAAATGCATGTATATAGATATGCAACTATGGCGGATTGATTGTAGTTGAGTTATATTGTAATGTGTAATTACTTGTTAGTTTTTTTGAGGTTTTTTTATTTTTATATCATTTTGGTTTGTAATTTATTTTAATTTAGATGTAGCTATTTAGAGTTTATGTAAAAAAATGTTGGTTTTGTCATTTTTTTTTATAAATATTAGGCTTGTTAAACCAAAACCAATTCGAACCAACACATTGGGTTAACTTCGTTTTGGTTTGGTTTGGGGAACGAATTATGGTATCCCAAACCGATCCGAGTCTTTCAAAACCAACTCAAACCACTTAAACCAATCCAAGCTCAGCTCTTAGTTTTTGCCATCTCTCACATAATACACTTTTATTGTGTGTGAGATATTAGAAATAAAAAATTGTAATTTATATTATTTGACACAACATTCTTACAAGGATTGTATTATAAAATTTGTTCGACCAGTTAGATTGAAAGCATTACATCATCTTAAAGGTAGCGAAGCATCATATAGTTGGTTAGGCCCTCAATTAAAATCCGAAAGTCTCTCTCATACTCTCTTAAGTTTGAGCAAATGGCAGAAAAAAACATATGCAGATTTATAGCACTCGTATCAGATACTCATAACGAATTCTCTGTTTTACAGTTTTAAAAACACAATTTTCTAGTTTACATAATTTATATCCAAGATGAAATGCATCAGATACTCTATTTTACATAATGGATTTGACATAAAGTTAAAATTATAGAATCTGTAAGAATATGGTAGATGTAAAAGACATTTTACACAATCTGTAGTATACAGGAAAAAATAGAGTATCTGCTGCAGTGTTATTTTTTCTGTTGAAATCTCTAAAATACAATTTTTAAAGAATTTACAGTATTTACTGCAAGTGCTCTTACGGTTAATTGAAGGACTCGTTGTGGCACGTAGCGCACAACACTCTAAAATTTGATTTAGAGTATTCAGAGCGTGTTATTGGAAGTGCTTTAATTTGGCTTAACAATTTTATGTCAAACATATTACTCTACACACCAACTTGATCAATTTTGCAATGATTACAAGTGATATATTCGATTCAGATAGTAAAATTAATAAAAACTATATAAATGACAAGAGCTCATACCCTAGTGGTTACTATCCAGACTTCGGTGGTTTGAGACCTGGATTCGATTCCTCCCTCCTTTCGTTTCCGGCAAAAAAAAAAAAAAAAAACTAAACAAACACATGCGCTTTCAAGTCAAAATAAACATATCCGTATGATGCGGATATTGGGAGGTTCTAACACGGAGACTCTAATATGGAGAGTGATCCGTATTGCACAATCTGGACCACGCGGTTTATTCTCGCCATATACGAAATGAAACCGCGTGTCCCATATCACAGCGTGGATACTCCATATGTCGGAGGTTTTAGGGTAGAATTTCCCGCGGATATTACCTAAAGCATTTCAATTTTTTCTACGTGGGACTTGACCTAAAAGACAACTATATCCACATGTGTGCAAGTGGATACATTGAAGATTTTCAGAAAATGCCTCTAAGAACCGGGCCGAGAAAAGGCCTTTAATAATTGGGCCGTAACCCAACTCTTGCGGTAACTATCGTCTATCATTTTATTTCCGGCATTTCATTTTGAGTAATTTTTTTTTTCTTTCTTCATTTTTTTCCTTTATTAATGTAACTGCAAAATTACTTCTGGCATACTCACCGACTACCTGTAACACCCTGACTTCTCGATAAAAGGTAAAACAGTAATTGGGTATACCCACCACGACCTAATTATTATTTATCATATTTATTTAATTGAAAAAAGATTTAGTTATTTAATTAATGGATTTAATTAATAACTATTTAAAAAAAATAATCCTCATTATTCCTCACAACACACATGATGCAAAGTCTGATAAAATACGTCAGAGAAAGGGGATCTTCAATCGTGCGGCTAATCCGTCAGGAATTTGGGTAGACCGCAGAAGACGAAAATCATCGTCTCATCAAGACGAACTTTTCCACACTAACTATTCTCAATTTTGTATGCTTTCGTTTTAGCCCTAAAATCGTACTTGATTGTTCCTGATAAAAGTTTGAGCTTTGATTGTGTGAATGGCTGTTTTAATCGTGAGTATCGTTTAATTATCGTAGTTTGGTTGTAAGAGTTGTGAATTAAAGGATTCAAGCTTTGCTTCAGTTTTGGGATCGGTTGTAACATCCCGACTTTTCGTAAAAGGGTAAAATAGTCATTGGTGTATTTACTATGACCTAATGATTATTTGTCCCATTTATTTAGGTGAAAAGGAATTAATTAAAGGATTTAGTTATTTAATTAAGGGATTTAATTAAATGGCTATAAAAAAAGAGATAATCCCCAAATTTAATTCATTAAGATGGTGCGCATCTTCTGAAAAAAAAAAAAAAAAAAAGAGGAACGGCGGCAACAGAGAAGAAAACCAACGCAGAAGATGCCAGAAAAAGGGAGAACGTAAACTTCAATCGTGTGATCAATCCGTTCATCTGTTCAAGATGCCGTAGGAGAGAAAAGTGATTAGTACGACGAGACGCAACATTGGAAAATAACATCTCTCGATTTCGTAAGTTTTCGGTTTAACCCTAGTTTTGGTGTTCGTAAAGTTCGATTCTTGAAAAAATCGTATCTTTTAATCCGTAGCTCTGTTTCGCAGCCGTGAGTAGTCGAAACGATCGTCTTGAAGCGTAGAATAATCTAAAAATAGTTTCATAGCAGTAAACCCAGGTAATCTTCAGTTTTGCAGGCTTTTTCAATTTCGTTTTTCTGCAAAGAAATAGGATTTTAGGGTTTCTTGTTGATCACATAGGTTTTGGGGTTGAGGATCAACAGTTGTTGCAGTTGCTTGGTGTTTTGCTGTCGGTTTTGCAAGAAAATAAGGTAAAAGACTCTTCCTATGATCTCGATTATGATTTGTAAAGTTTAGATCATGTTTTAAGATGCGTAGATGCAAGAAAGATGTGTTTTTTCGTTGATCAAAGGATCATAGATGTTTAGATATGTCTCCTACGTTTTACTGTGCTTAATTTGGTGTTAATTAGGTTAGAAACGGATTTGAAATCGCGTTTAGAAGATTTAGCGTTTTGGGAAAAACCCAGGCGGACGGGCGTTCGCGACCCTAGTAGCTCAAACGGGCGTTTGCACAAGGCAGACAGGCGTTTGAGGTTAGAATTTTGATTCATGATGTAGCTGTTTTTGACGGACGGGCGTCTGGGGTTTAGTGGACGGGCGTCCAATGCCAAACGGGCGTCCATAGGATGTCAAACGGGCGTTTGACCTATTTTACCTTGTTTTTACTGTTTTATCGTTTCAGCTTGGTTTCGGGCTTCATAATCATGTTGTTATAGTTTTAAACCCTTATTTATGATATGATAATATTGGATAAACATGAACAAGCCTCGATTGAACTTCTGATTCGTTCAGTTAAAACACCGAATGTACTCTTAAAGGGAGTTGAAGTTCGGATCCGTCGGAAGGGCATGAAAGGGCTTGTGCTTTGATGAACTACTGTTCATCAATGTCTGTGTAATTGTTAAAATGTGATGTCTAGCTGTCTAAGTGAGGGAGTAGAGTGGTTAAGGTGAGTTTTATTCTGAAAACATTTAGGCGGTTAGTTAATTCACATTAATAATTACATACGTGTAAATAAAAGCTAAAACGTCATTTATTCTCGGTTAGGCACTATTTCATATCGGCGATGTGATACGTTCAAAAAGGTGAACAACGCTACTGGCCTTAAACGGCTGAAGGGTAGTGGCGGAAATTCATCGGACGTATACGCATATCGGGGAGACCCCGGAGCTAATCGGTGCTAATCACCGTTAGTTAGCAAGTATATCTTCAGGCTGATGAACGCCATGCACAGTGTCATTGAGTAGTGATGTAACAAAGATAAGCTAAGTTAGAAACGTTTAGTCATGACGTGTCGATGGGCATGAAGTGAACTCTAGATTGAGTCGGTCACACAAAGATAACTAACTAAACGATTAAATATCTTTTCTTTATAAATCTTAATTGTTGTCGTAGCTTCTCACTTTTACTAAGTACTTTGTACTTACCTCCTTTGCATTTTCTTTTGTATGCATTGTGGGGTGAGAAGACGAACAGGTTGATCAAGTGTAGACACGGCCTTTGAAGACTTAAAGTCTTGACGAAGCTTCTAGATTATTTTCTTTGTAAAGGTTGTATTAGACTGGTTGTATTTCCTCTCTTAGATTTGTTGTACTTCTACTTTTAAGGCATCGTATTGTATAAGTCATTGGGTTTTTCATCGTTGTAATCTTAACTATCTATCTTTAGTATGGTAAATTTCCGCTCATAGTAGCTTTTACGTTTTTACCCGAGTCTTTTTAGCTTCCGTTTGCTTTTATTTGATACGACGACGTAGAGGCTTACGTATAATATTAGATTTATTTAATGCTATACGCGTCGAACGTTTCTTTTCCGGATGAGGGCTCGGTATCCGGGAGCGGGACGGTACATCGGTTTTGCTCGCAGTTAAGATAAGAGACACTTCCTAATGAGTAATTACGGTTTTACAGTGTTAAAATTGAGTCTTAGTGTTGAATTGTGGTATGATGTTTTCATGTTGAATAATTGATGTTTTATGATGTTAAGACAAAGTAAATAATTGTTCTATGCGAATTGATTAATTTTGGATATGTTTTTAGGTTGTATAAATTTCCAGATTTATGTATGTGGTTGCAAAAGAAAAACAATAAACTAAATTTCCTGGAGAGTTTTGTCGGCAGGCATAGTTTGTATTGTACTATTTTTCTTTGTTATTTTTGTTTGTGTTTTATTATTATATAAATTTTGTTTTGCACTGGCATTCACACTTTGCGTGCTGCATGACTATTGAACAAAACAAAAACAAAAAAAAAAGGAACATAATTAGGAAAAAAAATGGAGCAAACGGAGCAGGCGCATTCTATATAAAAAAAATGAAGATAGAAAAAAAAAATAAAAGAAAAATGTTTGATCTAATAGATAGATAATGTGCGGTTATTTTTTTTTCATTGTATTGTGTTATTTTTCTCTTTCTGAAATTATAAATATATGATTTGATAGCCAATAAATTTTGTGGCTAGTGTTATTTTGATGCTAAACTTGAATGGTGGTTTCTAATAGACTTAAATAAGATGAAATAATGTGAACAAACCTCGATTGAGTTTCTGATGCGTTTAGTTCCGGCACCGAATGTATTTTTCAAGGGAGTTGAAGTTCGGGACCGTCGAAGATAATGAAAGGCTTGTACTTTGATTAATTAGTATTCACTAATGTCTGTGTATTTGCTAGGTCTTATCCGTGTCTAGTGGTCTGCCTAAGTAAGAGAGCAGTAGGTGTGAGGGCGCTTATTTGAAAATACTTAGGTGGCTAGTTAACACATAATAAATTACATACGTGCTAGTAAAAAGATAAATTGTCATGCCTTTCTTGGTCAGACACCGATTCATATCGGCGATGTGATACGTTCATAAAGGTGAACAACGCTACTGGCTCAAATGGCTGAAGGGTAGTGGAGGAAATTCATCGAACGTATACCTATACCGGGGAGCCCCCGGAACTATCAAGTGCTATTCACCGTTAATTAGCAAGTATATCTTCAGGCTGATAAACGCCATGCGTAGTGCCCTTGAATGCTAACGTAACCAAGATAAGTTAAGATAGAAACGTATAGTCATGACATGTTGATAGACATGAGTGAACCTTAGATTGAGTCGGTCTCATAAAGATAACTTAATAATTCTAATAATAACCTTTTCGTTGTAGAACTTAGTTATTCATTAGCTTTTCACTTTTACTAAGTACTTTGTATTTACCTCCTTTACATTTTCTTTTGTATGTATTGTGGGGGTGAGAAGACGAACAAGTTGACCAAAGGTAGATGACGACTTCTGATGACGTTGATCTCTTGAAGATGCTTCTACTTTGTTTTCCTTGTAGAGGTTGTACTAGATTAAGTAGTAAATATTTTTTTTCAGATTTGTTGTATTTTCTTTAAGGTCCTTGTAAGGCAAGTGTTGTTTTTTTCCTTTGAGACATCGTATATTGTAAAGTTATTCCGTTGTTGTAAGTTACCTTTTTCTATCTTAAGAATGATTGTAATCTATTCTTAGCAGCGTTTATGTTTTTACACGAGTCTTTTGGGCTTCCGTTTCCTTTTATTTGATACGACGACGTAGAGGTTTGCGTAGAATATTAGATTTATTTAATACTATACGCGCTGAACGTTTCTCTTCCGGATAAGGGCTCGGTTTCCGGGAGCGGGACGTTACACTACCACCGACGTTCGTTTTGTGCGAGGGGCGTCACTACCACCGATGTTACTCATCATTGCCCTCCTGAGAATTACTACGTCTATTGAAACCAACGTCTCAGCTCCCATGACGCATGAAATGACATCGTATATTCGCATGAAATGGACAACACGAATGTGCGTTCAGTGACGACAATGAGCAGTTTACAGCCTTTATCTGATTGTGGGTTATTTATTCGGTATGGGGTTATAATAAAGAAGAGACTATACATGGTGTAACAATAGAGATGCCGATGCTAGAGTTGTAGAACGTCTGGATAGAGGGGTGTCAACAATGGACTGGAAATTGCTCTTTTACAAACACTAGGTCTATCATATTCCCATTGACTACTCTGATTAGATTGTATATAGGTTTAAAAACTCATTTAAGTCACTCGTCGTGCCTATATAATCGGAGGCCCTAGGCCAAAAAAAAGTTAGGGCCATCGACCCTTTGAAAAAATTAACATATCACAATTATTTTTGAAATATACTATTTTGATGAGCGTTGTAAAAAATGTAACAGACTTTGATTAGACATTCTTTTCACTAAATTCGGCAATAAATTTGGTCATACCGGTTTTTTAGCTTCAGTAGAAATAAAAATCGACCTAAAATACATTCTAGTACATAAAAACATGGGCCATAAAATTACAAGTTTCGTGGCAGCGCCGCCCAGCGCCGCGCTCGCGCCCGCCCCGCGACGGCCCTGAAGTCGGAACTTACACGTAAATGCTCATATGACTATCTACTTAACTAAAGCAAGAATAAAACACAACTCAAAAAAAAAAAAAAAAAAAACAACAAAAAAGAAACAAAAAAAAGGTTAGGCGTTATATCAATAGCCTAGCGTAGACGTAGAATCTCGTATACAGCGATTCCTTTCAGTAATTTTTTTTGAAAGGCAGTCTGAGTACACTGAATCATTGAGACACATCCCTCGATTTACATCCTCAACTAATTCTAGGGACGGGGTGGTGGGGAACCTTTTGGGTTTGGGTTCAACCTTCTCAAAGACAACTCTAACTTAGATGAGCTACGTGGTAAACCTTCCAAGAAGTTATCTTCTTCAGAACTTTCTTTATTAGCCTCAGAAAGATTCTTAAACTTCTTCTTGAGGTAAAAGTAGCCTGCAACAAGAAGGGCAATATTGACAATAAGTGTCACACACACTATGCTGATGACAATCGCGACGCATTTGCTATCGCTGTTGTTGTTACCATTGTTGCTGCTTTGTCTGCTTCCACTACTTGAGATCTTAATGTAAGAAGCATAAGCAGGTCCATTGCCGATTGAGCCTTGCAGGCTACCTATTTGATTAAATGCATAACAGAACCCAGAACTACTGTTAAAGAACATAGCTTTACAAGAACAGTTAGCCATACATAACTTCTTGCAGTTGTTTAAAGTTGTTTTAGCTGTAGGGGTGACATACTCAAGAGCAAAATAGCTCAAATTGTCCCCTGCATCCACAAGCTCGGTTCCCGGTTCACATAGCTGCGAATCATTCCCTGGTTTACAAGAAGGTAAAGCTGAAGGGCACTGGCATTTGTTACCACTATAACAAATAAAATACGGATCACAAGCCGCAGGTCGATTGCATTCATCTTGGGGTATAAGGATTTGAGAGGCAGCACTTGAACCGCCATTCTGAAGAACGGTAAAAGTGATGAAACCATCATCCCCTAACACTGCAGCCCATGTGGCATTTGCATCAGTATTAGGCGAAAAAACGAAATACCAAAGCAAGATTCCATCTTTATCATAAAATTTCCAAGCATTGGTAACAAGAGTTGCTTTAGTTACATTCCCACCATTTTGGTTTATGATATTCCTGTTGTCTTTACTAATAGCCCAATATGGCTGAGGCTTTTGAAAACTCGCGGACAAAATCATATCCCCAGACGTAATCTCAAGCGTATGGTTCAAATTATTCGAGTTGGGATTACTCACAAGTTTCATTCCTTCAGAAAATGTCTGATTCGATAAAGGGTATCCGTCGGGTGGCTAAAACTCTGCCATATTATCCTGCTATCATTACCAACCAAAACAAGATTGCCTGAGTCCAACAATTCCAATGCAGCAACACCTTTGCCAGCAGTATCAGTAGACCAAATAACTGATCCACCACTTTGCAAATAAGCATTCCCAGTATTATCGAACACGAAATTATCAGAATTGGAAACCAGGGCTTCTCTATTAGCTGACCAAACAACTGTTGTACTGCTCTTATGAATCACCACAAGGAGAAACAGAGTAACATCTTGTGTTGGGCTGAAACCAAAAGCAAAATTGGAATTGTTTGATAATAGAATCAACCCATCATTATCTATCCAGTTCATTTGAGTTCCTTGAAATCCCAGATCCAACCTACCCTGTTTTTGCACACTAGCCATACAACTCTTTATAAAAAATGGGATCATCGTCAAGAAGCAAAACCATAGAGTTGAAGTTTTCATGACCAAAAGGATGAGTAATCAATCCTCTTCCAAAATTGGAATTTCAATCAAAGCCAAGAGATAATAAAATAATTGACCGAACTGTATTGTGTAGAATCATCAGAAACTTGATAGCAGAGAGATTATTGGTACACAAAATTGATAGGAAAATCTCGCATAAAATATGCACCAGCCTACCTCAGAAAGTCAATGGATAAGCTGGAATTGAAAATTCAAGAAGTAGGCAGGTAGGAGTAAGTGAGAAAAAAATAAAGAGGAGATAAATCTAGTTGGTGACAATTGAAAAAAGATGCCAACCTTAAAAAATTGAAGAAACGAACCAAGCAAAAGGACAGGGTGTAGCTTTCACAAATCCATGAAATTGACGCCCCTGTTACCCAAATAACATACAGTTGACCAGGATTATACACGTTCAAGCTCTAATCATTTGACCCTAAAAAAGAACCCAGATAATTTCAATGAAAATTGGTAGATATGGAAGAGCCCAGAATGTAGAAATGGAAAAAAGCACCCTGCTTTTCAGGGCTTTTGGCAAAGACTAAGCTTGAAAGATAAATAAATGAAGTGGAAAAGTATGGACTAAGGTTATCGGAATGATTTTTTGTTGGCCTTTCAGTATCAGAACAAACAAAGCATATTTGACGATGTCATCGAATGAAGATCATTAATCTGGATTACACTTTTACTTTTAAACAATTTGGCGCTAGCATAATGGTATAATTCAGTTGGAAATTTTAGCTATAAAAAAATTTTTATATTTGGTACATGGAAACTCCATTTGACTCCTCCAAAAAAAATACTACCTTCGTCTCATAAAAAGTGTCCACTTTTTGTTGGACATGGAGATTAAGGAAATAATTAATGTGTTGTATTTTAAGAATGAATAGACAAATATACCCTTAACTAATCATAAATGCTTGTTTTGGAATATGAAAGGATTATGGAAAATTAAATGTTAAAATATGGGTATGATTGGAAAAAAAGTATTTAATGATGTATTGGAAATTTAAATGGACACTTTTTATGGGACAATTCATTTTTCCGTTATGGACACTTTTTTCCGTTATATATACGTATATATTAACTTCATTTGAAGATTTTTTTTTTTTTTTATCAAAATTCATTGATTAAAAAAAATGGCTTCAATTATAATCATTTGGTTGAGGTAATTTTGTTTCGCTAAAAATAAAATGCCTTTAATTGATGTGTTGAAATTTGGTATAAATAATAATAATAATAATTTCCCTCTACCTCTATCACAACAATAGAATGATGGAGGTACCGACTCCATCCACACATTTTTGTACCGGCTTTGCTTTCAACCCATACAAATAATTGAAAAACAAAACAAAAGCAAAACAGAATTTAAACCATTCAAAACTGTCTTTCGAGGGATGGGCTGAGGAGTTTTTCGGTACTAATATCATTTTTTATCACAACAACTATTCGTCTCAGAAGTTACAACTATCACCTTACCCACCCTACACCAACTCTTCCGACCACCCTACCCTCATGTTTACCATCCACTACCTACCACCCCTATTATACCTTACCATCAATCACCTCAATCCTTCATATCTTACTTCATTGTCTTAATCATCAGAAGCCATGACACTTACTTCCATCTCATGCCACATTATCTCACGTCTCATCCCATCACACATTATCTAACGTCATTATATTTACACGACCACCACCATATCATTACTCTGACTTATCCTAACCAACGTACCTACAGGATTTGTCGGTTGGTTGATTCTCGAAATCACCTCTTGAAAAAAATCCTCACTGCTTTCATCCCATTCTTACAACCATATCCCACCCTAACTATCCCTAGTGCTACACTCATTACTTTTACGCCGATACTTTTAAATGACCTCACCTTACCCTTCGTATTCACGTCTGCATTCACATCATCTTCCCTTCAGCCCATCGCCCTATTGTCACACTTCTCCATCCTCATTATCAATCACCATCATGTCACATATTAATGATCTCAAATATTTTGTTTCATTGTGTTTTAAACACAGTAATAAAATTACTTCATTATATTTTATTCATTTCTTTTCGTTTTATTGTATTACATTACAACTCTAAACTGGTCATAAGGGTTCTTTTCGTTTGGTTTGGTTTCGGACTGACTGGATCCATTTGGATCCTACTTAATATTTTATTCACCCACTATCTTATTTACTATTATTTTACAATTTTACAATCATTTCACCATCAACAAATAAAATAATATTAATCGATTCATTTTATTCACCACCTACACTATTTAACCATTACTTTATCAATATAATATTTCTCTCACCAATCATTTCACCAATCATTTCTTCATCAACACAAACTTTAATACAACATTTCAACCTTATAATCATTACTTTACATTATTTTATTTTATTTTCTCTCTCATGACTCAAATGGATCCAATCCAGTCCGAAACCAAACGGAGCCCGGGATTGGAGGATAAAACAAAATGACGGAGAGAATAATTTTCATGTGATAGCTCTGATGATAGGAAAATTAATAGCACAAAATTGTCAATATACAAATCAAGAGGATGTATTGTTTTTATTTTATTTTACACATGTCCATTACGATGATGGATCCTCTGTTGTTTACACCTTTACGACATTGGTGCTTTGAGTATTGGGGGAGGGGTAAAATAGGGGTTCCATGCCAAAACTTCAATAAAAACAAACAAACAAAAGGCAAAATGTTCACAGTCTGCTGTGAACACAACATACGATCCGGGGTGGTCCAGTACTAATATTTAATAAAGCTGAGATCGTGTCTTGCGACCGTGTTAAAACAGGTGATTCTATGGTGGGGAGGCCCTAATAGGGAGTTGGTATACGTGGCAACATCTGGACCACACAGTTTAATCCTACGTAGGGAATTTCCTATCGGATGAAATCACTTGTGTGGTCAGGATGTTACCACGTATGTATGTAACTCTATTAGGGCCTCCCACCATAGAATAACCGTGTTAAAACATTCACAATCGTACGGAATTTGTATTTGACTTGTGGACACGTAAAGGGTATAGCATTTTCTCACACATCCTATAAACCGGTTCTTTAATGAGTAACACCACAAGAATTCCCTTTAACAAGCTATCTTGACGGTTGCTAAACCATTTGATTCATGCCGTCACCACCTTGTCATCTTGGTCTATAGATATCTCGTGTTTGCAATTACTTAGAGAAGCCAAACTCATTTGATGAAAGAAAAACAATACATCACCATCGTACTCCTTACCCAGATTCACTGTTCCATCCATAAGGTTGCAAACAAAGAGTCTTCCTTTACACGAGAGAGCTAGCTTTCCATCCACAACACCAATTGCTCTGGTAATATATTCCCCACGTGCACTATTTCCAACATCATCCAAACTAGGATAAATTTTTATGTTTAATGTATATTCAACAGCCGTCCAAAACTTCTGTGCATGATCTTCCAATCTCCATATAACAATTTTACTTGGAAACATTACGAGGAAAGAGAGAACACCATCAATATCCAGCAGACATGATTGGTCGTGTGTACACTCGATATTCATGGGAACAGGACAAGGTATGACCTTGAATTCTTCGCTTATTATACAAAATTCCATGATATCATTACGACCCTTGTATGAAACCTCTTGTTGAGATGACTTGAGCATCCAATAAATGCAATTGTTGATGAATAATGAATCTACATAATAATTCTTGTCAAACCTGTTACTAAACGGATTACTAATCGTTTTCAAACATGGATTAGAACCTAGATTAAGGATCTTGTACTGTATTTTGTCTTGTTGACTCTTGGGTATAATCCTTAAAAGACAACAATACTCTTTCAATGAAGGATGATAATATACTCCATAAATATTACTACTTCTAGGTCCTTGGGAAAGGGATATCTTCACACATTCACCTAGAGGCCTATAATAGGGTTTAGAATAATGAAATAAGGTTTCTTAAAAGTACCAATTAGGCCACCATGAGAAAATAGAACACGAGATGAGTATAGGTAATGACCATAATCAAACTTTCCACAATAAATAGGGAATCTATGAATCATTAACCTATTCTGAATAGGTTCCCACCATTTATCTAACGCAAACAGGTACGATACACAATACATCTCGACCATACAGAAGTCATCGGTAATTGCAACAAGAATAGTCGGAATGCTATTTCTACAATGTAATTCCACCAATCCGCGAGTCAAGGTAATATCTCTCCATCTCTTGCAAACAACTTGATATCTCATTGATATCTCATTGTACTTTTAATAGGAAGCCTAGCTAGAATCTCTGTGATTATTTCATCGGGAAGAAAAAACCCAACTTTTTCCCTTACTGTATCCATATTTTCTCTTAACGCAGATTAATGGAACTGGAGAAGAAGAAGAAGACAAAGACTTACCAGACTCTAGCAGAATTAAAGCATAAGCTAAATGGCGCCGCGGACTCGGATTCCGGCTAGCTGATTCAGCTTTGTCTCAACACAACGTAGAGCTTTTGATACTTAGAAAAGGCAATTTGGTCGGGTTTAGGGTATTTGCTGATCTCTGCAAAATTACCGGCACCAGGAAACGAGTATTTTTCCAATGAATTTTCTCCTTTTTCTAGTCCTTTAAGATAAGTATTTTTTTCCTAAAAAAAAAATAAAAATAAACTAATTTTAAAAACAATATGTGGGGCAATTTTTTTAAAAAACGATATACATTAATTATTATTTTGTCTCAACTTATCCATAATTTACTTTCACCCAATAATTTTGACATTGATTATCAACTTTAGGATTGATTTTTCGACAATCAATCGTTACAATCGAACGTATGAACATCATCGGAAGATTGTTATCGTGTAATACCAAAAGTTAATTTGATAGGACGTTTCTAAAACACTTTTTTTTTTATTCATTTTTTAAATGGAATGCACCAATATCATAAAACCTGAAACAATAAATGTAAATAAAAGTGTTGCTAGTATAACAGCAGTCGTGCCACAATGAATAATACAACAATTTGAAGTGACTCCATGTTATACTTTAGAAACACTTTCTGACACGAATAGACACATTGAGCTAAACAATAAACAGTAAACCAATAACAAAATTCCTATTTCCTTTACTGGAAATAACAAGAAAATAAATTTATGAAAACCATTGTATTGTATGTAGTTAAAGATCATTAAAAAAAAAAAAAAAAAAACTAAAATCCAGCTCGCGGATCGCCGGATCCGACTGCGACTACACCCATCCCACCACCACCCTCTTCTTTTGTTAAATTGGCCTTTTCAAGTTGGTCACTTGTTTTTGCAATTGCCACTATATCATCACCATCCAAGTCGCGCACAAGTTCATCAATCTTGCGGAATTGATAAGGCCATCTCGCGTTATACAAAAACTGGCGAAGATCAAACCTATTATCCTCTGGAGAATAACTCTGCACATTGTCAAGAAAGTTATTAAACTTCATGTAAAATTTAAAAAAACAAAACAAACAGCAGACTGATAATACAGAGTTGGTGAAAGAGAGTTGAATTACCTCAGCATGGTAAGAAGGTGTCAACACAGTCATTTTGTGTCTGTTAATGGAATAGTACTTGAAAAAGTACTTCACCTTTTCAGCCACCTCTGCAGGTGTTAACTTTGATCCCCATTTGTAGCACAAATTCTGAGACGAACGACAACATAGGGAAAGAATCAAAGGTTAAGGAGGTTTTGAGGATTCAAATTTGGTTATACTTATCATACAGATATAGATAGATAGAACACTGAGTTTTTTGAAGACAAACCTTGAACATTGATACAGGTCCGCAGCGGAAAATCTTTCGTAACCTCCCATACACAGAAAGTTCTTCATATGTCATTCCCATGTCCACTTCATCTAGCTGTCTCCCATGGAGAAAAACTCAATTTAGAACCCCATTTTGACCTTTATTTTATTAGCATATCAGGAGGGCATTAGGAAGCACGACATTATTCACCTGAACTTGGTAGACTTCAAAAGAAGTCTCAGTTTATATGCTAGTGGCTAAGGGGGGCTTTGAAGAAGAAGAAGAAGAAGAAAAATTACAGTGAAAAGGCGTCGCGTGCATACCTGGCTGTAGTCGGAACGTATAGGCTCGAGTTCAGCAGTAGGCGGTGCTGCTTCGATTTCTGCCAGTGATGAATAACTGAGATGAATTGCAGCCCATTTCAGAAAAGCTCGAAGATCTGTCTTGCTGATACTCCCAATAGGGTTAATATCTGCTGAGCTGCAATCGTACTGCATTCAACACTAACTTGTGCACCATCATAAAGAATAACTAGAAATCATGGGCCAAAATTAAGTGAAAATTACGTATATATGTGAGCAGAGTTGATTACTCGAGACTTGAACGTGTCCACTTTAGAACATGGTATCAGAAACAGGATTAATACGACAAAATACCTTAGTCAAATAACCACGCAATGCTTCATCAACATTGGAGCTACCTAAAACGAGATAAAATCCCGGTTTACTATGGACCCAAGGAAGCAGTGATGCCAACATGAATGCTAGCACCATTCTAACTCGAGCCTGGATGTTTTGAAGCCCCAAGTTTTCAGTGTTTGTTCCCCCATCTACCTGCAAAGAGATAAACAAGAAGTTGATGGTCTGGACAGCAAATTCAGTTCATACTCATGTTCATATAATGCTGGCCCACCTAAAAATCTGTATGTTTTGACTGGAAAACATGATGCGGAGATAAAAAAAGAGAGCAAATTCGAGAGTGCTACCTTGTACCGAGGTCGCTTTCCAGTAAGAGTTTCAAACAAGGATAGCAGTGAAGACACCACACTGTCTATAGCAACATCAAGATGCCATGCTCCAATTTCTTCTGCCAAAAGTTTTGCCCGTGCTTTTGTTGCTTGTGAACTGTAAAAAGATGAAGCTGGTTAATGTTCAATGGTTATTCGGTAACAGTATCCACGTAACTACTTATCCACCCACCTATTTTCAGATCCCATGAAAACCGTGTAAAATACACGCTTAGCAAATTCTTTGCTCTCTGTTGGATATTGTCCATCAACATAATTTCCAATCCGCACTGCATCAGATTTGACTTGTTCGTCTCCATTTTCAATTTCTACACAAATGATATACTCTATCAAACAATTGAGTAACTATAATACAACAGACGACAGTATCGTAGAAGCTATTTTTTTATCTCTCCGATTTTCTTACTTCTACTACAAGTTTTATTAGTGGATTCATGCACAGTCAACCAAAAACTTCCAAGTCATTGCTGAAAAGAAACAACCATATGGCATATCAGGTACGTGAGCAGAATTTTCTTAGTCAAAAAGTATCCAGAACAACGAAGATAGGCAATCAGAAGACGACCTTTCACGACCAGCTGGCACATGCATCCAACAATGGCAGCAACAGAAGAACTGTCTGCCCCACCAGAAAGCGGAAGCAAGAAGCCAGAGGCACCACTTCTTCTCAGATAATCCCATAACCAACAAGCAGGTCCAAAAGCTATTTCCTCCTCAGGAGAATGATATTTGATCTGCAAAATGATGTCTTGAATACAATCAGGAGCAGGACACATTTTACTTACACTGGTAACTTTACCCAACTCACACAAATTCGAATGTCTTTGAGCTAAATTTTGTTACAAATCAATATATGTAAAAATGTGAAATCAAATGATGTGCAATCACAAACGACCTGGAACTCACCTTACGTGGACTTGAAAGTGACATATGGAGGTTAAAGGACCGACAAAGTTTGTAAGGCACGGCAACAGATGCTATTTTCTTTTTGCAGCTAGATTGCTCCTGGAAACTACTTATGGCGCCTCTTAGACTAGCAACCTGTCAGAAGGAGATAACGCAAAATTGAAAAAAAAAAAAAAAATCAATGCCTTAAGCAAAAAACTAAAGAAATCAAGCTACATTAGAGCAAAATTATGATGTAAATACCTAAAGACATCAAAAGTGGCTGAATTTGATAAATAGTACAGAATGCATTATGCAATATACATATAACAGTAGAACTTGGTGAAGACGAATTATTTTCTGTTAGTGAAATTCATTCTATTACAAATTATTGGAGCTAGCATTCAAAAGATAGTCAACGGGATTAATACAACAAGCCTGAATCCATTAATTCATAGTGGCCAAATCATTTGCTGAGATTTCCTAAAGAAACATGCACAATACTAAAAACTATTAACTTGTTAGGTATGATAAATTACTCGATAAACATGCAATGAAGCAGTTTGAATGCAGGAATGCATATATATTGAACCCATATCCACAACGCGTAAGAAATAATTCACCACTCACCGCGTCTAGATCTATCTGTGCAACAACCAATTCGACATCCTTTAGAGAAAATTGTGAACCTTGGGCAACCACATCTCCATTAACGATAACACAAGCACATCCATCTGAAAATAGAAACCCAATAATTGTGGAATCCAGTTCCTATGTGCCAGAGGACTATAGCCTACCAGATGTAAATTAACACCACTGCTAGAGGCAAACTTTTCAAGTTTAGATGATAAAGGGGGGCCAAATTCACACAAACACGCACACACACAAAAAGCATATTATGTACCGTAATAGAGGCGGCCACCATCACATCCTTGTTGATTACTGTACATATAAACTCCTCCACGGGTATGAGTAGCACCAATAAATGCACGGAGCCGTACATCAAGTTTTCGCAACTGGTGATGACTTCCACTGGCATTCATGAACACTTCAACTCCATTAAGTGCAAGGTCAGCATGAGGAGGTAAAGGGCTAAAAAGCTCCTCACAAACTTCAGCTGCAACAGCTCTATAAAGGATAACAGGTCAAAGTAAGATGCAATAATTTTACATGCGTTAACAACTACGCAAAGTCACATAAAGCATTCCATTTACAAAAACAAGGTGATGCTCTAGAAAAAATAAAAAAGAACAAAGTGATGCAAAATAACCTTATGAAAGGAACAAATGAAACATAGTAATATGGAAAACAAATACACTGAAGCACGATTATCTCACAAACACTAAGATGACTTGGTTTGGATTCAGATAGTTGCAAATGAGAAGTCTTGAACCTACATCAAGACAATGAGTATCCAAAAATAAAAAAGAGGATGGCGTACGTGTCTAAGAACTGAAGGTAAGCGTAGCCAATCGGCACGTTTGTCTGAGATATAGCCTCAGAGATTTGTGGTGGGAGCAGAAAGTCCTCAAGATACTCTGTTTGCTTCCAAGCTGTAAACCACCTCAGCTCCCTATAATTTCCATCATTGGCTAGCCACATCTTTGGACGTATCAACACAATTTTCCTGTTTAAACACAAAACCTGGCAATTATAACGCTCAGAACCCTTGATAACTGGCATCCCGAAACTGCATAAAATTCCATCTGTCCAATCGCCAAGCAATAGGTCTTTTAGGCAATCCCA
This sequence comes from Gentiana straminea, assembly GCA_036785695.1. Classification (NCBI taxonomy): domain Eukaryota; kingdom Viridiplantae; phylum Streptophyta; class Magnoliopsida; order Gentianales; family Gentianaceae; genus Gentiana; species Gentiana straminea. The sequence continues at coordinate 3,483,160 of JAVUPR010000374.1, read as the reverse complement.
CCTGCACATTTCACCATCAAAAGAACCCCTCACTTTTCTGCTCAACAAAAATCAACCCCAGACAAATTAAAAACAGAATTGTTGTTTTTTATTTATTTTATTTTTGGTAAGCATCAAGCAACAGAATTGCTGCTGCTTAGTAAGTAAATGTCCGGACTTTTACTAAGAATCCTAGCATTACCACCATCAAACCATGGTCTCAATCTATTCAGGAAAAAATCAGTTGAAAGATGCAATAATCATAATTCAGAACCCAAGAGTAATTGCTTCTCCTACATTGATTAAGAAGGTGATAGGATGTCATTTGGAAACAATGCAAGTGTAGTGAACAAGTACGAGTGGTTGAATCTTATGTATAATACTTAGTCCTGCTTCAAGCGTTCCAAGTGTCCTACAGGCTACAAGTGAGGGTCTTTCCATGTCCATAAAATCAGCTAATTCATTTAAAGTCTTCTTATTCATATTGGCTTGCCAGTTGGTTCAGTAACTACAGTTGTTTCAGCAAGTTAAACACACACACTTGTGTGTCTGTGTGTGTGCATATGTATATATGTATGTGCGCACATATATCTATGTATGCCGTATGGGTATGTATATATGTGTATCTATCTATCCATCCATCCATATATATAATCACGCCAAATTTACCTAAACTTGCAATAATGGAAACGAAATAAGTCTCAGACAAATTTGGAAAACTAAATACAGGTGGTTAAGAAGTACAAAAATCCAGCTTTAAGTGAACCCACATTATAACTTCAACCTATTCAAACAAAAATTAACTAAAAGTTGAAATAAACTTACAATTCTACTGATAATAAAAGTAGGTTCTTAATTCTTACGCATCAGTAACAGTATCAAGTTCCAAGAAATGGTCTTCGCAGCCATAGCCAGTGATTTCAAGTTCAGGGCCCAGTCTAATTACAGCTCCCAATTCTTTAGCTTGTACAATCGATTCCTTTATGTTCTTCAAATTGCAATCAAAATCCATTGCCCATTGGTTCAGATTACAAGTGGCCACCTTTATCACCCTCATCTTTTTATCTTCTTTTTCTCCTTGATCTCTCCTCCTCCTTCACCACCACCTGGTTTCACTAGTAAAGGGATTTTACAACCAAATTGCAACCACGTAAACTCGGATTCCGCTTCCTGGCGGCTGGTTTATATAATGACGTATTCACCGGGAAAATAAACATGGAGAATGGTCATCCTTAAATATCATGGGTGTTTTTTTTTTAAAGGGAAAAAGAATAATGATATGTCCACTACACTCTTGTGTAGTGCACAAACAACTACACAAGTGGTAGGTAAAGTGATGAATTATTTTTGTGATGGGTTCCAACATAATATGTGGTGTTGATTGTGTTGTGTAAGATGTTGTGGTTGAAAGAGTAGTGCATGTATCACTACTGAAAGGGAAAATCGAAAACTAATATCGGGGTTTAAGTTCTCTTAGTGTCTCAGGTAGATTTGTCGGATGAGTAATGATATAGACACAATCAATTTCACTTAATGAGTGACTCAACATAATCTAACACAACTAATATCGGGGTTCAAGTTCTTTTGGTGTCTCAATTGATTGTGACGTAAACTCATCAAAATCAAAGGTAAGAGATCATGTTGTGTCACTCGTTGTGTCAAATTGGTTGTGTCTCGATCATTACTCTTTACCGGAGTGTCCCCCACGAATTTATGCTCATTTGTCAAGGTATCTGAGTGTATTGTCGGAAGTTTCTTTTTTTAAATGGTTTAACTCTAACCACTAAGGTCCTCACTCTCCACGTCCACACTAAGCATCTAGGAGAGGATAAGTCATCCTCACCGGACTGAAGTCGTTGGACAGAAGACAACGCGAGTCCGTCTCTACCAGAACTCTATACACCCCACAAACCGTTGCTAAAAAGAGTGCCTAGTAGATCGATGTCAACGTACTCCAAGGCCCCAACATCATATTTGGAATTCGCCTTAGAGCGAACCTTCTGTAAAACCGACTCAGTTCGGCATCATATTTGGAATTCGCCTTAGAGCGAACCTTTCTGTAAGACCGACTTCAGTTCGGCATCATATTTGGAATTCGCCTTAAAGCGAACCTTTTATAAGACCGACTTTAGTTCGGCATCATATTTGGAATTCACCTTAGAGCAAACCTTTTATAAGACCGACTTCAGTTCGGTATCATATTTGGAACTCGCCTTCGAGCGAGCACTTTATAAGACCGACTTCAGCTCAGCATCATATGTGGAACTCGCCTTCGAGCGAGCCTTTTATAAGATCAAAGGATCCCAAGCCACCAAAGGCTAAGTCGATTCACGACGCAAAAGCCACAAAAGCAGTATCAACTCACGCATAAGCCACAACAAGCTAAGTCGATCAATGACACAAGCAACGAAAAGACCTACTATGAGTTCGGCATTTAGGCAAAGCTAACAGGCGATCCGCCACAATAGTGAGCCGTCACAGTATTTCAAGGAAACAGATCCGCAAACAAACTTTACTCCCCACCTAACATTTCAAGAAAATGCTTAAGGCACGGAGTAGGGGGACATTGATATGCCCAAATCGTAATCCAGCCCGTGGATCCTTATTCGGATCCATCTGACCCCTCAAAATATTGGATAAGGCCACCGGACACCATAATCCACGAACTTGCATGCCGTCGGCCCCGCTCCACGCCTTTGGTTCTATGCGACGCTATCAGGCTAGGGGGCCGGCCCGCAAACCCCAGGTCATTAGGTCCGCCAGGGACCAGGGCCGCCAACATAAAGATAAGACAAGCTACGACCTCCAAGCCACAAAGTTCTCAAGCCGCAAGGCCCATATCGAGGCCGCAAGTGTTGAAATAGTGTCCTAAACCCAATTGGGTTAGACTGGATCCGACCGGGTCGGATCATTTCTACTATTTCTTTGTGTTTATACATAAATATTAAATGGCTTTTCTGTTGTCATATACTTGTTCTTTTAAAGAACCAATTATGAATTATTATATGATAACGTCCTTAGTATTAAACTGTGATAGAGAAACCATGATAGGCGATTATGGTTGATGAGATCTCTAATCACTTTAATAAGTTTGATACTTAAATGTCTCTAGGTTGATGTACTATTAAATAGGGCATTGATAGTACAAAAAGGCTAGCACGTATTAGATGTCTTCTGTCTTTAAGGGCAGGGATAGATCTCGTCTATCGAAGTGTAGAACTTGGACTGTACGTGGACGTGTATTAGAGAATGCGTACGTTAGACTGACCCACTTACATTAAGTGTCACACAATGTGGCGGTTGTGTAATTATCCTTTAGACCGGAGTCTTCATGGCATCACGGTGTGGATTGTCATGCTTTGACACTATTGAGGTTTCCCTTAACCACAGGGCGATCATACGGTAGTGATTGTGTATGATATTGAAGCATGCGGAGTATACATGATTGGTCGTCCGGGAATCGCGTGTCCTATGATTGGGATCGAATATCCGAAGTGGCCTTCTTATAAGGAATGTCTAGCTCTCGAGAATCTTTGCAAAGTGGGAGTAAATGTGTTATTCCGAGAGAGAGCATGATATCCAGATTATAAGATACGATCGTTAATGTATTGACATTCGAGATACGGTCATATAGATATTATTACAGCGATAGGATTGTAAGTTACATGATAATTGTTTCACATGAAAGGTAGTAGTCATTGCTTTTGACTCTTCCGATGATTGGGGTGTTGAAATAGTGTCCTAAACCCAATCGGGTTGGACCGGATCCGACCGGGTCGGATCATTTCTACTATTTCTTTATGTTTATACATATATTAAATGGCTTTTATGTTGTCATATATATGTTCTTTTAAAGAACCAATTATGAATTGTTATGTGATAACGTCCTTAGTATTAAACTGTGATAGAGAAACCATGATAGGCGATTATGGTTGATGAGATCTCTAATCACTTTAATAAGTTTGATACTTAAATGTCTACAGGCGATGTACTATTAAACGGGGCATTGATAGTATAAACGGACTAGCGCGTATTAGATGTCTTCGTCTTTAAGGGCGGGGATAGATCTCGTCTATCGAAGTGTAGAGACACTTGGACATGTACGTGGACGTGTATTAGAGAATGCGTACGTTAGGCGACCCACTTACACGGATAAGTGTCACACTATGTGGCGGTTGTGTAATTATCCTTTTGACCGGAGTCTTCGTGGCATCACGGTGTGGATTGTCATGCTTTGACACTATTGAGGTTTCCACAGCCACGGGGCGATCATGCGGTAGTGATTGGGTATGATGCGAAGCATGCGGAGTATACATGATTGGTCGTCCGGGAATCGCGTATCCTATGATTGGGATCGAATATCCGAAATGGCCTTCTTATAAAGGAATGTCTTACTCTCGTGAATCTTTGCAAAGTGGGAGTAAATGAGTTACTTCGAGAGAGCTTGATATCCGGATTATAAGATACGGTCGTTAATGTTTGACACTCGACGTACGACCGTATGGATATTATTACGGCGATAGGATTGTAAGTTACACGGTAAGCTGTTTCACATGAAAGGTAGTAGTCATTGCATTTGACTCTTCCGATGATTGGGGGTCACGGTGTGTTGCTAGACGCTATCCCGTGATCGTTAGGCATGAAGGGCATTTTCGTAATTTGCACTTTGTGTCTACGGCCAACATATTCGGAAGCCTATCGGGTCACACACATAAGAACATCTAGCCGGATTAAAATGTGGTTATAGATGATAACCAAATAAGGAAAGTTTATCTCGAGACTATAAAGGTTATAGTGGTAAATTAATATGGTGGTATTTATTTATTATGAATAAATTAAATACAAGATATTAATTAAGTTGATTAATTAAATACACTTATATTGATAAGTGGCGCCACATATGTGTATAAGTGATACACTTAGATTGTGCGATTTAATTAATGATATTACCTATTATTAATATTAGATATTAATAAAATAAAATAAAATAATATATATATGCATGTGTGCTTCCAACGTATGAAGCATATTAGATATGCATGTGCACACATGTTTCCAAAATATATTTATAGATTTATATGTGTTATATATATGTGATATATACACATGTGTAAATTGATTTATGGTAATAAAATAAAGATAGTCAATATTAGATATTGACAATATCTTGGAAATATTCAATATGAGATATTGACAATATCCTAGATTTATTTAATATGAGATATTATAATAAATGAGATAAATCAATCAAATATATTTTCCTTATTTTATTGGGAAGAGGTTTTCTTCTTTTCCACTCTATTGGAGGCGCCACCTTTACTATAAATAAGAGGTGGGTGTCAAGCTCTTTTGTACATCACGAATTCCAAGAACTAATAGTTCTTGTGTAAAATAGAGAGCATCACATAGAGAGTTGGAGAGAGGGAAAAGGGCCGGTCTAGCAACCGGAGTTTTCCAATAGCAATCCATGATGGGATTCCGGCGGGGCTTGTTCGTGTGGACTAGCGGTAGAGGCCGAACACTTGGGCGGCTCTATGCAGAACTACTCTCCTTTGACGGTCAAAGCGTCGATCTTATAGATCAACCAAGGTAACCACCGTCTATTACTTATTTGTTTATTGCTTAAACGAAGTCGATCTTGGGTAAAAGGAAATCAAATTTTTGAATTCCGCTGCGTTCCCGCGTAGATTTCCTAACAGTGGTATCGGAGAGAGCTTCGAGCTTAAGCAATAAGCATGTTATTTTGCGTAGTTAATTTTATCGTTTAAATCACGTGATTAAAAGATGAAAGATTTTTAATTCGCAAAATTGATACACGAAAAGAAAAAAAAAAGGGCGGCAATGGTGGTGCTCGGCCGATCGGCGGCGGCACCACCACCGTGTGATCGCCGGCGGCGGCGGCGGCGGGCTCCGGGCTCCCGGCGGCCGCCGGCGTGATGCGGTGGCCCCCAAATTTTGTTTTGTGTATTTTGTGATTTAATATGGTTCATAGTTGTGATTATTAATTTCCTTTGTTTAGTTGTGTCGTATGTAGGCTAACCAATGGTACAAATAGTTTGGGCGTTGGGATGCGCACATGGCATTAAAATAATAATGGCGCTTTCCAAACTTTGTTTGGAATAGGCTAGCCTTTCCAAATATTTGATTTGGAAAAAGGCTGGCTGCCAAACATTTCAAAATTTTGATTTTGGAAAGTGGCGAGCCTAAACCAAAATTATTTGGCGCTTTCCAAATATTAGATTTGGAATAGGCTGCAGCCCTTTTCAAATATTTGATTTGTAAAAGGCGCTGGCTAGCCACTTCAAAATTTTGATTTTGGAAAGTGGCGAGCTAAACCAAATTTGGTTTAGGAAATTTGGTTTAGGAAACCAAAGCGCATCCTTTTGATTACGAATCAAAAGAAAGAAACAAAAGAGAAATAATTTTAATTTTGATTTATTTTGGAATAGTTCTAATTAATTAAAATTAAAATTAAAATCGGTTTAAAATTAATCGTTAATTTTATTTTGATTAAAATCATTTAATTAATTAAATGTTAATTAGTTAATTGATTGGATAAAATTATTTAATAGATTAAATGTTAATTGATTAATTAAGACGCAAGTAGTTAAATTTTAATTTTATCTTTTTCATAAGATTTTATTGTATGGATTAGATATAGTAGATATAATATGATTATATGGACCCCGATTGATCGTAGGACTCGACCGATAGGATAGATGTGAATGATTTAATTTTTACGTTGGTTTAAAAATTGTCTAGGCCGTTATGAAGAACGTGACCTAGTTTATTTTACGCAATTATCCCATTCCGTTGGCTCCCCCCGTGTGCGGCGGGTTGTATTTATTTTATTAGATAGAATTAAATGTAACAAGAATGGAGCGAGAAGATGGAGACCAAAGAAAGACGAAAATAAAGATCCCGTTGGAGAATGGAGCATTAAAGATCCTATTGGCGGTTGCGAAATACCCTTAGATTGTGACCCGCGGTTTCGTCGGTTGTATTCGAAACCGCACCTAGGAAAAGTCCATGATCATACCGGTTACTTTACGCATTTATTTATTTTGTGCTTGTATTTATTTTATATGATACGATAGATGCATGACTAGGCACGATCTAGATAAATGTGTAGGATGTATGTCTATAGAGATAGACATATTTGATGAGACCGTAATTAAAATTAATTAAGTGAATTAATTTACGTAAATACTTCCACAACAAAAATCAAGTCGAGAAATTGTCTCCCGATATTATAGCGACGGTGAAGAGCCTTTGTTCGGATCCAACGATCGGCCCTCGTCGGGAGTTGACCTACCACGGGTATATCGTCGTTATTGAGATATGATCGTATGAGATCTCGCGAATATTGGGTTATGACTTGACTAGAGTATTGCGGTGATTGGCCTCGTCGGGACCGTCTTATTCAGAGGCAAGGGGTTGACTACCACATAAAGATGTGAATTGTCAAAGAGTTGACTAGTCAACCACCAAGAGTCACATAGAGATGTGATTGGTAAGAGTTACATACCTTTCGAATTATTCCGGTTGATCGGCCCTCGTCGGGAATCGGGGTAACCAAGATGGGATCTTGGCCACTAAAGAATTCTGAAAGATTCTTGAAAGTCAATTGGGAGTAGTTGACTAGTGGGAGCAAAATCATAAATCAAAAGACCATTTTTGATTTTGCGTGTATAAACAACAACACTCTTTTATTTTCATTTTTATGTTATAGTTTTAGCAAACTTTATACTTATGTTTTATTCTCGATTAGTAAAACCAAATTATGACTGTTAATTTTGAGAAACGTTCTCAAATATGGTTAAGTAATTTTAATCCTTTTAAAATAAGCAATGACATGAGTCATCCCGTTATAGTAGTTAGAGACAAGGAGATTACATAATTGATGCAGTGCTCCGAGACTTTAATTATTAATGAAAGCGGAAGCTCATGATATGATTAAATCATTTGAAATAAGTTTCAACGAATTAGTCATATATTGGATACGATCCAAGATGATCATTCAGTCATACGATGACAATTAATTCAAATGTTGGATAAGAATGACCACATCTAATTTTGGAAAGGTTGTTTCCAAAATTGAGAGATTTAAGTATCGACTTAATTCTATCATTGCTTAAGGTTAATTAAATAGTCAATGTTTTGAATACGATTCAAAAGGTTAAATAAACTATTTAATAAACTTTAGATTTTCTTTATGAAAGGGAATTAAAGACATAGCTCTTGTGATCTTTCTTAAGTCTTATGAAGACTGCAATAAGAAACATTTTTCAAGTGCTTAAAGGATTAAAAGGGAAAGTTAGGGCATGTGCTTAAATAGAGAACTTATTGAAGTTTCTATTCTAGGCAAGTGAGTTGAGATAAATCTATCTAAGTTCAAAGTCAACTCTAAGATATATGATATCTTACGAGTGTGATTAAATTAGAAAGATTGAATACAGATATGGAAGGTGAAACAAACGTTGTAACACTTACCATATTCTGAATCTAGTAAACTGATAAGGGAACTAAATAAATGTTATTATGTTCCGGTTCTTATGAAGAACATACTTTCAGTTATTTGTTAGGATTTAGTAGACATATTCAATTGTAAAGAATAAATGTTATTCCGATAAAGTTGGAAGGTCACTGAATCTAACATACTAGATTGTAGTCACTATATAGTTGATATATGTGATGAGATCTCAACTAAATATTTGTATGGCTATTATCCTTGATATTTGTAGTTGTTCTAGATGTCGATTCTCTGGAAGAGAAGCGTGTAATTAAACGTCATTCTGATGATGTTAAACCATATGATTATGAATCATGTGGGTTATGCGTATCTTATCTAAAGATGACTAAAATACCCTTTTATGAAAAGGTTATAAAAATCTAGAAAATTGTCTAAAGCCTAAACATACCGATGTTTGTTGGCCTGTGACAATTAATGCCACAAATAATTGTTTGTTAACCTCTACGTCTATTTTTAGAAATAGTCAAGTGTACTCAGTGAAGTGCATAATTCAGAAAGCCCGAAAAGTTCGAGCTAGTACGAATATGAGATTGATGAGCTACTTAGGAATTAATTTTCAATTGGATTGAAGTAATTAATACCTGAAGGGTGTTTCAGAAGCCGTCTGAAAAGGAATAAGATTCTTCCCTTGAAGGATACCATCTTTTGGATACGCAATTAGATTGTGTTCCCAAAATGGAAATAACACTTTATATGATAAAGGTGTGACGCAAGCCATGCGATGTATCCCTTACCCGTTTCGGGATAGTGCCCTTATACTTAACCGAGTTCCAAAGAATAAATGTTGAATAAATTCCATATTAGATATGGAAGATGATAAATGTCGAATCTATCTTAACCGATGATTTGAAGTTGTCATAGGCAAAATCAGAAAGGCTTGGAGCCTAGTACGACATATGCAACTTTGTGGAATGTCTTAGCTAGTACGCTGGATATTATTTACTTGTCCGCGGAGCAAAATGTTTGTCTCCAAACATGCTGTCTTCTAAAGGAAGTGTTTCTTCCAAGAGAGACGGTGGGAGTAAATAAGATCTCAAAAGAGTTTGAGAACCACAAAGATATATTCGACCAATGGAACGTGAGCGGACGCCACGTAGCGATGAGGTGTAGATCAACTTTGCTCGGTGCACACAAAAGTTACGTAAGTACGTAGATAACCTCAAGCCCGAAAAGGTTGTTGGTATGTTCATCTTGAAGAATGAATATCTCACGACTTATGAAAGAATGTTTGAAAGGCAAGATTGAGAGATATGGCCAGGGGCCATAATATCTGAATTAGATTCCATTAGTGACAACCAGGTTGTGAACCTAGTCTGTCTTACCTAAGGGGAGTGTCCCTGAAAGGCTGACATGGATAGTAATATGATTACCATAAGGCTATAGTGACGACTGAAGAGTATGAGGTGTAAACCTTGTAGTTATCTTTATGCTGTCAGCTGTGCCCAGTTCTATTCAGACTATGCTTGTTATAACTTCGTATCATGACTATATGATAGTGTTGAAGACGTTGGGCAAACAACCCGATGTTCATAGACGATAACATGATATGTAAGCCCATGAGATCCATTTATGGACTCAAACAAGTTTCTCTAGACGATTTCTTTGTTTGATAATCAAAGGAGTTTGATTTAGTCAAAAAAAGGATATGCCCAATGTGCAAGATGAATAGTGGGAGTGCGTTACGATTTTTGAGTAAGGTATTAGATATCTCTCTTAGGAATCATCTCCCCATGTCACAGTCAATTAATGTTTGGTAATTCAAGGTCTTTACGAAAGCACTTGGATTAGCAGTTCTTATTTTAGAAATAAGAATCTATAGTGATAGATTTATTCTTTGTTAGATTATAGTTTACCTATATAGATGTGATGCTAAAGAGTTTAGCATAGATCGCGACGGGGGATCTTGCTAGTCGGTGTTCTCGAGATCTATCTATGTTAGGACGTTGGTCCTAAGGATAAGGTGAAAGATGATGCTTATGGAAGGTTTCCTTCGCTACTGCGATAGAAACCATCATAAAGAAGATGCCGGATGTTCATAGTCCATGAATAGTCATGAGCAAGTATGAAAGTAAATGCGGTGAATGTCGAGAATATCCTTAAACAAGTTAAGGAAAGGTTCTAGTTTATTGAAACTTGGAATTAAATAAACGTAGATATACGGACGTAGATCCGAGTCTTATGAAGGCGAGTGGGAGCTACGATGCGGGTTTGCAATCACTTTGATTAAGTGATACGGTGAGTGGAAATGTTCTAGCCTATGGGTCACTTTATAAATTCTACAACTAGGCCAAAACACGGTAGTGCCTTAGAGGCGCGACGGGAGCATACATGGATCTAGAAGGTTCATTCTTGAACCTTGTACGGTTCTTCCACCTTTTCTATATAGGCGATATAGTAAGTGGATTCATTGCTTGAAGCAAGGACCGGGGTCTCGTCGAGAGATTCGTGTGTGTGTTGAGGCGGTTCCTTTGACTTGGTCATTTGGAACGTGATATGAAGATAGTCTGAGTCCCCACGGATAGCGATCCGTTTATGGCTAGGGCTAGTTGCGAGTATTGCATGAGATTCTTGTGTTTCAACTTGGTCTTGTGTGTGCGAGTGATTGGTTTTAGGCCAAGTGGGAGATTGTTGAAATAGTGTCCTAAACCCAATCGGGTTGGACCGGATCCGACCGGGTCGGATCATTTCTACTATTTCTTTATGTTTATACATATATTAAATGGCTTTTATGTTGTCATATATATGTTCTTTTAAAGAACCAATTATGAATTGTTATATGATAACGTCCTTAGTATTAAAGCGTGATAGAGAAACCATGATAGGCGATTATGGTTGATGAGATCTCTAATCACTTTAATAAGTTTGATACTTAAATGTCTACTAGGTGATGTACTATTAAACGGGGCATTGATAGTATAAACGGACTAGCGCGTATTAGATGTCTTGTCTTTAAGGGCGGGGATAGATCTCGTCTATCGAAGTGTAGAGACACTTGGTTGTACGTGGACGTGTATTAGAGAATGCGTACGTTAGGCGACCCACTTACACGGATAAGTGTCACACTATGTGGCGGTTGTGTAATTATCCTTTTGACCGGAGTCTTCATGGCATCACGGTGTGGATTGTCATGCTTTGACACTATTGAGGTTTCCACAGCCACGGGGCGATCATGCGGTAGTGATTGGGTATGATGCGAAGCATGCGGAGTATACATGATTGGTCGTCCGGGAATCGCGTATCCTATGATTGGGATCGAATATCCGAAATGGCCTTCTTATAAGGAATGTCTTACTCTCGTGAATCTTTGCAAAGTGGGAGTAAATGAGTTACTTCGAGAGAGCTTGATATCAGGATTATAAGATACGGTCGTTGATGTTTTGACACTCGACGTAACGACCGTATGGATATTATTACGGCGATAGGATTGTAAGTTACACGGTAAGCTGTTTCACATGAAAGGTAGTAGTCATTGCATTTGACTCTTCCGATGATTGGGGGTCACGGTGTGTTGCTTTAGACGCTATCCCGTGATCGTTAGGCATGAAGGGCATTTTCGTAATTTGCACTTTGTGTCTACGGCCAACATATTCGGAAGCCTATCGGGTCACACACATAAGAACATCTAGCCGGATTAAAATGTGGTTATAGATGATAACCAAATAAGGAAAGTTTATCTCGAGACTATAAAGGTTATAGTGGTAAATTAATATGGTGGTATTTATTTATTATGAATAAATTAAATACAAGATATTAATTAAGTTGATTAATTAAATACACTTATATTGATAAGTGGCGCCACATATGTGTATAAGTGATACGCTTGGATTGTGCGATTTAATTAATGATATTACCTATTATTAATATTAGATATTAATAAAATAAAATAAAATAATATATATATGCATGTGTGCTTCCAACGTATGAAGCATATTAGATATGCATGTGCACACATGTTTCCAAAATATATTTATAGATTTATATGTGTTATATATATGTGATATATACACGTGTGTAAATTGATTTATGGTAATAAAATAAAGATAGTCAATATTAGATATTGACAATATCTTGGAAATATTCAATATAAGATATTGACAATATCACTAGATTTATTTAATATGAGATATTATAATAAATGAGATAAATCAATCAAATATATTTTCCTTATTTTATTGGGAAAAGGTTTTCTTCTTTTCCACTCTATTGGAGGCGCCACCTTCTACTATAAATAAGAGGTGGGTGTCAAGCTCTTTTGTACATCACAATTCCAAGAACTAATAGTTCTTGTGTAAAATAGAGAGCATCCTATAGAGAGTTGGAGAGAGGGGAAAAGGGCCGGTCTAGCAACCGGAGTTTTCCAATAGCAATCCATGATGGGATTCCGGCGAGCTGTTCGTGTGGACTAGCGGTAGAGGCCGAACACTTGGGCGGCTCATGCGAACTACTCTCCTTTGACGGTCAAAGCGTCGATCTTATAGATCAACCAAGGTAACCACCGTCTTTAAAAGGAAATCTTATTTGTTTATTGCTTAAACGAAGTCGATCTTGGGTTAAAAGGAAATCAAATTTTTATGTCTACGGAAATTCCGGAAGCTGCGTTCCACGCGTAGATTTCCCAAATAACGGCATTATTTAGATTTTATTTGATATGAGATATTATAATAAAATAGATAAATCAATCTAATTGATTTTCCTTATTTTATTGGGAAAATGTTTTCTTCTCCTCCACACCTAGATGAGGCGCCCCTCTCATTATAAATAAGAGGTGGGTGTCAAGCTCTTTTGCACATCACAATTGCAAGAGCTTATAGTTCTTGTGTAAAATAGAGAGCATCTTATAGAGAGTTTGGGAGAGAGAAAAAATGCCGGTCTAGCAACCGGAGTTTTCTAATAGCAATCAAAGGAGGATTCCGACGAGGAGTTCGTGTGGATCAACGATAGAGGCCGGACACGTGGACGGCTTGCGCACTGTACTACTCTCCGTTGACGGTCAAAGCGATGATCTTATAGATCATCCAAGGTATAACCGTCGAACTACTTAACGTGTTTATTGCATTAAACAAAGAACGATCTAGAAAAGGAAATCAAAATTTTAAATTTCGCTGCGTTAAACTAGTGATTTCCTAACAGCAAGTCCCTCAGCGGGTCTGCCAAGGCTCTCAGCCCACCGACTTGCCAGTTGTCATGCTCTCACCAGCTGGCTAGCTCCAAACCTCTATAAATACCCACATCACCTTCATCACAAAGGGAGGGGACTTCATCCCCAGAACTACGCATAGCTTGATCCCTTACAAATGGTACGTAGGCAACCTCTTCAGGCTCAGCTCATAAACACAAAAACACCAAACACCAAACACCCCTCATATGGCTCTGGAAGATCTTCATCTTGTTCTTGAGCACCACCACCTTCACTACCGAGCACCACCGCTTCCATACACTCTTTATAGCCAGATATCCACCGTTACATTCACCAATCTCGTTGATGACTTTTTCGGCATCATCAATATGGAGTTCAAGTCTCCCATTTCTCCAATGGGGGGGTTAGAGTTGATCACACCTTCAACTCCTCTCCCACACATGTTTTACACCAACTTTACGCATTAATTTCCTATTCACCCGATATCCGAATCGAGTGATTCCAAAGCCAAACATCATCTACTCCGTGAGTAATATTTTTAGACGCAATAATTTGCTAATATCACCGGAGCGTATAAAAAATTTGCGCTAAAGTTGACTCTTTCAAGCATCCATTTCATGGGCTTGGCTTATATCTCCAACATTCGATTTTTAAAATAGTAATAGGTGTCTTTACAAAAATAGTAGTAGGTGTATGCAAACATTTTATTTATTTAAATAAGTATTTTTTATAGTTCCATTTTACTACATCCGACTCTAAATGATAGTCAATTTTTCATGCATCTGGATAAGACAATGTATAAATGTCATTATTCGAAACAATAAAGTCTAATACTCCCTCCGTTCATTATTAAATTCCAACTTCCGAATTGTTATCTATGTTATATAGTATGTCGGCTCATGTGAATGATTAGTTTTCATGTGCCAGACACTCCTTTCAGAAAAATGGTTCGATTTTTGAAATATGGTGTCGATTTTTTCCTTATAATCCAGTTATTTTCGTGAAGAAGGGGCATGATTTCCTTATATTACATATTTCCAACTTTAATGATTTCTTTAACAGATGAGTAGTTGAAACGGGTAATTCTACTGTAGAGAGTCCTTAGTAGAGAGTTTCATTTTCACTTGTTTCGAATGAATGCAAGAAACGTTGCATGATTTTAATGTGTTTATAATTTTCTACATTATTTATAGTGTGTTTAATGCCACATGCATTGTTTTTATTGAATGCACATAGAACTCTTTACTAAGGAGTCTCCACAATAGAATTTAAAATGAAACAATAATTGATGTCAGGTGTATGTACAAGTACTACTGCTAGTGTTTTACTTTTCTCGGAAATGTTATTGTGTACAATCTCCATACGTGGAATTAAATTGTGTGGCATAATTTTCAATGTCTGTTTTTAAACTGAATTTAAACTTTATGGTCCAAAACAATGTGTTTCAAATTATTTCAAATGATGTTACCACACAATAACTTTCCCTTTTCTCGATATATTTATATACACCCTCCATATGTTGAGTTAAACTGTTTGACACGATTTACACCGTCTATTTTCTGAATTTAAACTATATCGTCCAAATCAATTTGTATATCAAATTACTTTTGTTCTTTTCAAGAATATTGTACTACACACAATTTTACCCGTGAAAGCATATGGAAATGAGTAGTCACCTCACCTTTTAATTGTGTTCATTTTTATCACAAATTTTAGAATGATCATGGTACAAATCCTACTTGATGCACCACAACCAATAGGAAAATTTGTGGACGACATGGACCCCTACATGTAAAAAAACACACATGTTAAGATCAAACGCTTATTATTCTACTAACATCAATTGGTGTTAGTAAATGCGCTACTATATTTCTTTATAGATTAAGAGTGTGGGCGAACTGTCCCAACACGCCCCCTCAAGTGTTGACAATATGTCCAACACTTACACAATTTTTCATTCAAAAGTGTGAGCAATCTCTCCCAACACCCCTCTCAAGTGTGGGTAATCTCTCACAATGCTTGTACAATTTTTTTTTTAAATAATGTTTCAACCAGGGTTCAATCTCACGACCTTTGGCTCTGATAGCATGTTAGGATCAATCGCTTACCATTCTACTAAAACGTAGTGAGTTAGTAAATGCACTACTATATTTCTTTATAAATTAAGAGTGTGAGCAATCTGTTCCAACAACATCAATCATAAATCTTGAAATTGTGACTTGATGATCCAATACTTACATCTGGACCACCCTAAAATTAGCCTTTATTTATTGACAAAGCTTGTGCACAAGTATGTCGCAATATTTTACTTTGTTCACAACAAATATCGTATGATCACATACAGTGTGGTATTGAACATGTATATTTAAAAGGTTTTTCATTCTGTATGTTTTTTATTAATGATTCTGTATGTAATGTTTTTATCTCATTTTATAATTTTATTATTACAAATACCGAATATTATTCTTTCTCTTAAAAACAATAAATAAGGGTATGATGGAAAAAAAAAAAAAAAGAACAGTAATTTCTTCTGTTTGATCAAAGTTATCAAAAAAATATAGACCGTAATACAACGGAGCGGGCAGCCAATACCAATTTATGGGCATGAAACATTTCACCAGATACATGAAAAACAACATCAAAACCTTCTAGACAAGAATCATGCCAAAATGTGAACCAATATCGGAATCAGGGACTGTAAGTGTAGGTGATATTGAAGAGTCGATCTCAGAAACAAGTGAAACAGATAGTCAGATATGAGAAATGATAAAAGACATGCAACACAATTAACAAACTAAACACAATTAAGAGAGAGAATGAACAAAATCACAGTAACACTAAACAATCTGAATAAGCGTTTTGGTTCAGATAGTGTGTACAGATTGTCTAATCTTGAGGAAGAGATTTACAACACAAAACAAGGTGCCTTATCTGTCATTGAGCATTTTACAAAGTTGAAGGTCTTATGGGATCAGTTCTTGGTGATCAGGCCGATCCCTCCTTGTACTTGTCATGCACTAGACATATATAGGGGTTACAATGAAACTGACTATGTAATCAGGTTTGTGAAGGGATTGAATGACAGTTATAGCAATGTAAAGTCCCAGATTCTTATGTCAAAACCCCTTCCTGATGTTGCAACTGCATTTTCAATGGCTATACAACATGAAACACAAATCACATATTCTTCCACATCAGGTGAGAATGTAGCCTTGAATGTCAGTTCCAATTTGCAGAGAACTACAAGTGATTATCAAAGAAATTGTCAGTTTATGGGGCAAGTTCCTGGTAATGGTGCTGGCAGAGGCATAGCTAGAGGGAATTTCAAGAATAATGGAAGGAAAATGCAATGTTCTTATTGTGAGAAAGAGAGACATACAGTAGAAAGGTGTTACCAGAAATATGGCTACCCCAATGGTTCAAGAGGTAGGGGTAGAGGCAGATATGCAATTATGGCTAACAATGTTGAATCTGGTTTTGTTCCTAAGTTCTATCAAGATGCAGATGAAGATGATGTTGGCAGTCTCAATGCACCAGTTGCTGAAACAGTCAATTACACCATGACAAAGTCCCAGTATGAACACATTTTGAGCATGCTAAAGAATGTAAAGATTAAAGATCCAGATCCTGTCATTGCTCAATCTCAACATCCTACAGTCATGACTGCTAATGTTCAATTCCTAAGTGATGACAAGACAAGTAACATTTAAGATTGGATAATTGACTCTGGAGCCACAGATCATGTGGTGTCCAATGTTAACATGATGAGTAAGTCTATTTCTGTCAAGAATTTAACTGTTAATTTACCTAATGGTGCTAATGATCATGTTTCACACATTGGTGATGTAGTCTTGAATGATCATTTGACACTTAAGAATGTGTGACTGTTTTTTCATACAACTTACTATCTGTTAGAAGGCTTATTGGAAGTACATCATGTTCTTTGTTGTTTAATAATGATGGTTGTGTAATACATGATACAATAACACAGAAGATGATTGGTTCAGCTAGTCTTATCAGAGGCCTATACAATTTGAGAGCAAGATCTGCTTCACATACTGGTTCTGTAGTTTGCAATACTATGTCTAATTCATTGTTATGGCACTATAGGTTAGGGCATTTGTCTACTCAAAGACTGAAAGTCATTAAACAGTTAGAAATTCCTAATGTTGTTTTACCAGCAGACAATGAATATAATATTTGTCCTTTAGATAAACAAAAGAGATTGAGTTTCCCACACGGTATTTCTACCAGTTCTGATGTGTTTGATTTAATTCATGTTGATATATGGGGTCCAAATAGGCATGGCACTCAGAATGTTGAATTTTATTTCTTGCCTATAGTTGATGATTTCAGTAGATAGTTATGGGTATTTCTTATGAAAACTAAGGCACAAACTAGGTCTTTACTTCAAAATTTCTGTGAATGGGTTCATACATAATATAATAGACATATCAGAACCATAAGGTCTTATAATGGACTAGAATTTCATATGCCACTGTATTATAACGAAAGAGGGATAGTTCCTGAAATTTCATGTGTCCATACCCCCCAAAAAAATGGGGTGGTAGAGAGGAAACATCAATACTCAATTGCTACTGCTAGGGCCTTAAGGTTTCATGCAAATCTTCCCATGATCTATTGGGTTTTTGTCTCCAACATGCTGTTTTTTTATCAATATTACTCGCATACCACTGCTTAAAAGCCATTCTCCTTATTTTGTGTTTTACAAGTCTCCTCCTCTTTATTGTGCTTTAAAGGTTGTTGGTTGTCTAGCTTTTGTTGGTACTAATGTGCAAGGCAGGGGTAAGTTTGAAGCAAGGAGTAAGCAGTGTGTATATCTAGGCAATGCAGCTCATACAAAAGGTTATATAGTCCTCGATATAGCCACCAGACAAATTTTCATATTTAAGGATGTGATATTTCATGAGTTTGCTTTTCATTTCACCAAACCAGCCACACCAGATCCATCTGTGGTGGTACCTAATGTTTCATGTCAAGATTATTATGCAGATATCACTCAACAAGATGGTTTTCCAGATCCTCGTCAACAAGATGTTATCTCAGATGTTCATGCTCAGGATGAGCAAGGTTCTGTTCCAAATGAAGCACATCATCCTACTCCAAACGTGGAGATCTTCCAGGACTAGGACAACACCAACATACTTAAAAGATTATCAGCATAATTTGAGTACTAGTCACACCACACCTTATTTGAATCAAAATGTAGCATGTTATGACAACATATCTACTACATACAAGACTTTTACCACTGAACTTCACAAAGACAAGGAACCTACCACTTACAAGGAAGCTGCATAATTTACAGAATGGCAGGAAGCCATGAAGAATGAACTAGATGCTCTCCATAATACTAACACGTGGACAATAGTACATTTACCACAGGGTAAGATCCCCATAGGTTGCAAGTGGGTGTTCAAGATGAAAAGGAAATCAATGGTTCAATTGAAAGAAACAAAGCTAGGTTAGTAGCAAAATGATATACTCATACTGAAGGTATTGATTTCATTGAAACTTTTTCACCTGTGGCCAAGATGTCCACAATCAGATTGTTTATGAGCCTGGCAGCAATGAAAAGTTGGCACTTACATCAACTTGATGTAAACACATCATTCCTACATGGAGATTTACATGAAGAGGTATATATGGCACTACCTCCTGGACTACAAGCACAATATCCACACTCAGTTTGCAAGCTTAATAAGTCATTATATGGTCTAAGATAGGCCAGTAGGCTGTGGAATTTCAAACTGACACAAACATTGGTCCAAGTTGGCTATATCCAATCCAAAAAATGATCATAGTCTATTACAAAAGGTACATGTGTTAGGTGTGATGCCCGAAAGACAATTTTTGTAATTGTTTTATTTAATAAATGAATTGACGTTATTATTCATATTTATTATTCTCATAATCACCGATGTGACAATAGTATTTACACTACAGAAAACCCTAAGTATATCGTTTATGTAATCACTTAACTCAGTGTATGGTATATACACGGGAGGATTGAGTTAGTGAAGATGTACTTAAAATACAATTAGCCCGTAGTGAAGTTAATCGAGAGTATCGGGTCTCTCCTTTAACGTGTTATTAATGCGCCCGAACACGGTTGGTGTGATTGTCTTATCCGGACTTTCGGTTAAGAGAACCTAATGGGGCATTTATATATGATAGATATATCATATAGGGGTGGACCGATTTGATTAGAGTTCACGATATAATTCCGTAATCGAGAAGTCTTATCGAATCAATGGATGATCATATTTATGGATATATCTTAATCCTGAGGTGATCACGATCAACTTGCTTGAATCGGTATGAAGTTTGACTTGACGGTTAAGGATTACACCGAGTACGTAGTCTGAATTACCCCGTCTTGGCGTTGTCTTGGATTGAGTGAGTAGTCGTGTTATCACGGATACGGAATCCATTCCTTCCATTTATGGAAGTAGATAGAACAGTTCCACTTATTTGTTAATCCTAGCGATCGATCGCGCGAGTTCATATCACACCGATTGATCACCGGTGAGTTGTATGAATTAATTGATCACTAGGGGGTTAATGGTAAATAAGGATAAGAGGTTCTAAAAAGGGTTAACGGTAACTTCCCGATTTAGAATGAACGATCTATGGAGGATTAATCCATATGTAATGATTATATCAATGGACGCTTATTATTATTCTCGTGAGGAGATAAATATAATCTCATAATCGGAGGAGTGCAGTCACGGGATTATGGTGGCATATTCATGTGATTGATTTATCGAATATAATTATTCTATAATTATTTATTTGATTTAATTATCGGAGCCGCTGATTATTAGTCCATGGTCCCCGACGTGCCTCCTAATATAGCATAGCTATTCTCGGACGTCGAATCCTAATAATATTAATTTAGTTCTTATTGGACTTTATTAAAACGATATGTGAATTAATTGTTTAGTGGACTATTAAATTAGTTGGGCTAAATAATTAAATATGTGGAAAAGACATTTTCCATAATCTTGGCTAATTATTGTGTGTGTGGAAATAAATCATATTGACTAGGTCAATGATGATGATTTTCGACCCCAAGCATGTTTAATGAACAAGAAATTAGTTTTCTTGTGATTAATAAGAACGTGTGCGTAAAATATTTATTGGATAAATATTTATGGAAAGAAATAAAGATAAAGATTATTCTAGATTTGTTCTAGAATATTTTGGGATTATCTTTTATCTAATAGGATTATCATAATTGATTTTGTATTAATTATAAAATCCTTGGGGCTTAAGTTTTACTCTCCTATATAAAGAGAGTTATAAAAGCCAAAGAACACACTACAATTTTCGACTTCTACCTCTTAGAGAGGAGAAAGAAAATTTCGGCCAAGGGGAGACAAGGGGAAAATCTTGGAGATTTTTCCGGGTAGCATATCGGAAGGGTTCGAGTCGAGAATTTCCTTCCACCGGGAGTTGCTTGGATCACACGTACGGAAGATCGTGGTGCTCTTCACGCTTTCCTTCGTTCATCCTATTGCGGTTCTTCAACTTGGATTTTGAGATCCAAGAGGTATGATCTACAACCCCTTGTAGATATAGATCTAGTTATTTTATTACGTGTAGTTTATAGATCTAGATCCATAAATCGTTTCCGCTGCGGATGGTATTACTAACAGTGGTATCAGTCGCCATGGTGATCTATATTTATACGTATAAAATATTAGATCTAGGAGTGGTAAAACATGTAGATTTTTTTTTTGTCCCAATTTTTTTGGGGGCCAATGCATATGTTTAATTTTTATGCTTATGAATGTCGTGGTTGAAGAGATGGATTGGGGTTGGCACTGTTTACCCGTTAGATCTATTGTAAACTCATATAAACGATGAAAATTCGTCCATATGAGTATAGGAAATTATGTAATTCTTTTTTATTGCAATTTTAATTTCCAGAAAATAGATCTGTTTAGTAAGCTGTTTAGTATTTTTCTTTTCCCGTTGATCGAACCGTTGAAACGAAGATCCCTCCGGTCAGAATCAAGATTAGAAGATGATGATCAACTCCACAAATTTTGGTGTCGATCAGAGTCCGTTTAGATATCCGTTTGATGCTGCGAAGAGGCTGCTGTAACAGAAAAACGCAGGATTCGCAGAAACCCTACCTGTGACTTCCTCGATTTTCTGGGAGAGTTTGGACCGTTGAAAAGCAAATCCGACCGTTCAGATTGATCAAATATGAGTTTTGGACGTACCATAAAAATTTCAGGTCGATCGGGATTCATCTCGATTCCCGATCTGCCTCAGGAAGTCTTTGATGCAGTGCAGTTAAAGTCAGATTCAGCAGCAAGTTTGGCGGTTTACTGGAGAAAATTGGTAAGCTAAGCACCGATCCAACCGTCCATATTGAAGTTCAAGGAGTGAAGAAAAGATCTAGAAAGTTTCGTCCCGATCCGAGTTCGTTTGTATGCCGATCGTCGAAGAGTTCGAACAGCTGCAAAATTAGTTAGAAAGTCGTAAACCCTAGTTAGGGTTTTGGTTATTTATTTTCTAATAGATTAGATACGGGGGTGCCAACGATCCATCTCGGTGTTTAAATTTTCCGCATTTATTTTTTATGTGTTTGATCATAAAATAGATATAAAACCGGAATTGCCATGACATGCATCATATCATAAATCCACTCCATGCATACATGTAGAATTTTAATTTTGGTAATTAAAATAGGCATGTATACAAACTCGTGTAATTAGTTGAAATTTAATTAATACGTGGTAATTAATTAATTTAGTAACTAATTAAAGATCCGAGGACGGGTTATGAAATCGTTAAGCCTTTCGGTGTGTGTTCTCGGTGAACCGCCTTAAAGCACAAACGAGATCACGTTTCCAATTCGTAGTGTCTACGAGATTGAATGATGGTAAAAGAACAATAAATCTTGGATAAAAACGGTTCGCCTATAGGTTGGGTGGTCAGCGAGCTTCGCTCGAACGACTTAACCCTCCTAGTGTGATGTATGCACGGGGGTCCGGCAAGACTAAGCTACACCGGAGAGCGGAGGAGTGATTCCTTCTTATCTCAATGAGGCTATCTTGACCCGATTTCGTCCGGCCGTCACATATGTTCCAACGAATAGGACGGGTAGGCTTGCCTACGTTACCGACACCATTCGGAATCCTTGATTTG
Organism: Gentiana straminea; assembly: GCA_036785695.1. Classification (NCBI taxonomy): domain Eukaryota; kingdom Viridiplantae; phylum Streptophyta; class Magnoliopsida; order Gentianales; family Gentianaceae; genus Gentiana; species Gentiana straminea. The sequence goes on along the minus strand of JAVUPR010000374.1, from coordinate 3,460,325 downwards.
AGGTGCTTTTATGTTAACATCAAAAAGACGTGGTTAGTTAACCCACCACCACTTCCAAAATATTGAGTGGGAGCGGGGGAGGCGACGGCCAACCCCACGGCCTCTACTATAGATACAAGTAAGTGAGAGAAGGGTGACGCCTCGAGGCGCTTTGATTTCGTCCCCCAAGGATGGTGTTCACCCCTATCAACATTCATGGCTTGGTCTCCGAAAGGATAGGATTTACGGGTACTCGTCGGGTCAACGACCTATCCTAAGACGGCATACTCGGGGCGTACCTAAGAGATCCGATATAGTAGGTCACACTCATCATGGGTATTTTTGGAAATATCTAGGCTGAAAAAGGAAGGTAGTCAATGAATAAAGGGATGTTCGATTCTCGTGGGATGTCCGATTCTCACAAGTTATTCATTGATGAGATTGTCTCGATTTAACCGTCATCTCTTTGACCTACCCTAAGGCGGCACGAGATGCGAGGTTAAAACCTTGGAATGGTAGAGTAGACTTAATTTTAGTTTACAATTCCTAAAATAAAATATAGTAGTGTTAAACTTGAATTAATTTATGTCATTTCAATTACAGCATTATCCCCTACTAAATTGCTTAAAATTTATAATTGACTAGTATTGACTTCGTTAAAAAGTGGAAAGTAACTAGGACGTTGAACTAGTTAATCGATAATGCAATTAATTTTCGAAAGAGATATTTTCTCTTAAGCCTTTTAAAAACCGAGTAACATATAGGTATGTCACTAGTGTCATTCGTGTCAAACGGAAGACAAACTTAGTTTGATCAAAGGTGATTTCGGACTTTGAAATTCTTCTAGTGAATTTTGAGTATGTAGTAATTACACGAGTAATTTTCTAATTGAAAAATTGGAAAATCATGAAGTGTTACTAGTTGGACGATATTTGGAATCGATGAACTAGTGGGAGCTTTATGATTTGTTGTTTTTCTAGAACATTAGAAAAGTGTAACTGACTACACACGTAACCGTTCTAATTGAAAAACCGGAAAGTCATGAAATGTTGCTAGTTAGACGATATTTGGAATCGATGAACTAGTGGGAGTTTCTATGATTTGTTGTTTTTTTTTACGGAAACAATAGAACTATGTACGAAAGATTTTCTAATCGAAAAAATCGGAAATTCATAAAAATAAAGCATTGCTCGTTAGACGGTATTTGGAACCGATAAACTAGTGGGAGCTTTAATGTTATGATTTGTTGTTTTTTACGGTATATTAGAAAATCCGAGAAGTCTCGACGAGTAACACTCGAAATAGACATCCCACGTTTCAAGAGTAGTGTCTACTCAAACGAACCGGCGGTTCAAGACTTTTTCCATTCACGGAAAGTCAAGAATGGGAGAATATGTCTAAAAGTGTTAGTCACCTAAGCGAGAAAACTTTAAGGTTTGAACCGAAAATTAATTAGCGAAAATCATAGGATAAGGAAAGTGATTTTGGATCACCAACCAATGAATCCTTGGTGATTTTCTCGAGCTAAGTTCTTTGGAAGAACAAGGTAGCGATGCATTTAACGATTAAAAGAGTAAACAACGGGCGAGTTAATTTTAGCTAGAATAGTGGGAGTGATATAAGGAAATGAATCTCGGGTTCAATCCTTGGATATCGCGGAAAATTTATTTTACGTTTAAGACTCGTTGGAACGAATGGATTTACCTTATTCGATAATTTGTTTGTCGTATAGAAAGTGAATATACCATTTGTAGTACGAATCCAAGACTCGGACTTTTGTTTGATAAAGTCAAAACCACTTACAACCGCTGAAATATGTATATAAAACACATCTTAAGAACTATTAAAAGCAATTGGTTTCTATATTTAGATAAACGCTTCTTCATATTCCATAGTTAGTGCATAGTCCCTAAAAGACAAGACCTGAAGACGGGCTCGGGGTGATTCCTTTTCTCCCGGTCGGTTAAATTGTCTCAAAGGTTCAATGACTAAGTTTCCTTTCAATCGGGAAAGGATAATGGTTATAAAGAAGTAACATAGCTTGTTCATGACGACCTTCGGGGTCGATGAAAGATACGAGCTAGTAGGAGCTTCCGAGTAGTGACTTCTTGTCGATAACTATTCAAACACTCCGGTAAGTTTATCCAAAATATTATGAGGTTTCTCTGTTTTCAACGGAGATAGAGTATTCTATACTCGAAAATGGGCCATCACATAGTCCTAGGGACGATGCTCGGCCTGCCTCATAGTGAAATGTTTTCACTAAGTGAGAAACCGTTAAATTGCCTTATATATTTTTAGATGTGCTACAATACACTGCTTAACTCAATAAAGATATTAGAAGCAAAATATCGGTTTACATTGAAATGTAAGACCAAGCAGTCTACCTAGAATATGCCTTGGAATTTACGGATAAGGTGTGGATTCGGTTCACCCCACTTCCATAAATATAAGCATTTAGCACACGGTGCTTGAAGGTAGGTACGGAAATTTCGCGAACACGTTCGGTCGGTGACCAATCGTTCTATATCTTGTAGCATTGAGAAAAAGGTTTGTTATAAGATTCTTGAAATCGGGAAGGGACGGTTATCTTTGTTGCGTCCTTCTACGATAGAGTCCATGAACAACAAAACCTTGAACCTTGAAGTACGTTTACTCAAGGTAGTTACTAACGATTAAAATCGGACCACATCCAACATTGGTTGTTGGTGATAACACTAAATACTACTAAACTAAATCGAATTTTGATCCACCCGAATGTAGTGGGAGTATGGTTTATCCATTACCCATTACGGTTTCGGCGGACTTTGTAGTCGAGGATCGATCGATGACCTATGGCTCTTTTGTGAGCGATATAGGATTCGATAATAGAGGTTGGTTTACAAGCCATAACCCTGTGAATGGAGTTTGGTACTCCGGATATGTTCATACTCTTGTAGAACCACACGAGTGTCTCGGGCCCGGTGGGAGTAATTGGATCTACATGGAAAAGAGTAGAATGAGTTCGGTATTGCATGATTTCGTTCAAAAGCGAGAAAATAGGGGTGATTCCACGAGACTTTCTTGCCAAACAAACGGAGTCGGATTCATTCGAAACGAAGGGTATTGACTTATGAACTTATGACGGGATGACTTCAAGGCTTATGTCTTTTGTGGATAAAAAGCAAACCTCTCGGTCATTGGAAGTCATATATTTCTACAATATGTGGATTTGACCGAGAATATTGATAAGTCTTTTGTAGGCGGATATCAATTTTAGTACGGTAGTGAATATATAAATTAGTGTTTGTGAAGGATAACACGCACCGGTTGGAATCAACATGGGTGTGTTATACGAAGTCGAAATACGACAATACCACAATTCTGCAACGCAGAGATTTGGACAACATTCTTAAGAGTTTGACTCGGTCGAATTCATTAGAATCGATCAGCTTGGTTTCCCATCCATCTTATTGGTTAAGATGATGCATCTGTGTATGCAACATTCAACGAGGAAGTTCTACCCTATGCCTCAGGAATGACTCTCTAAATCTTCGGATCAAGAGAAATGGGATAGATTCTCTTTCTAGTAAGAGATGGTCAGGTTATTGAACGTCAACTTTGATCGAATCTTAGATTCGGCGATTAACAAAGCAAGTTTAGTATGTCCTTTAGTATCTTGAAGAGAACGAGGAACAATATGCGGACATATTCATGTGTGAACTTGGATATGTGTGATACAACGATTTTGACTTTAAGTCGGATTGAGGATGATCGTTAAGTCGATCTCGGGCTCGGTGTTTACTCGGTACCACATGATTTGATGGACCGGTAACGTTTCGATTCTACGGATCGTCTCGAGCCGACAACACGACTAATCATTAAGACCCATGACATTTAGATGTAGGTGCTCCCCGAGTCAACGACCTATCCTACGACGGCATACTCGGAGTGTACTTTGGAATACGAAATGGTTATGATATGCTTAGTGGGTACTAGAATACGGGATGAGTCTCCATTGCTTTAGAGCAAGTGGGAGATGTAGTTTGTTGTATTTTAAATAATAGGGTGTGCTCTAAAACAATTAATCACATGCTTTCGTGCAAGTGGGAGATTGTTAGGTGTGATGCCCGAAAGACAATTTTTGTAATTGTTTTATTTAATAAATGAATTGACGTTATTATTCATATTTATTATTCTCATAATCACCGATGTGACAATAGTATTTACACTTCTGAGAAAACCCTAAGTATATCGTTTATGTAATCACTTAACTCGGTGTATGGTATATACACGGGAGGATTGAGTTAGTGAAGATGTACTTAAAATACAATTAGCCCGTAGTGAAGTTAATCGAGAGTATCGGGTCTCTCCTTTAACGTGCTATTAATGCGCCCGAACACGATTGGTGTGATTGTCTTATCCGGACTTTCGGTTAAGAGAACCTAATGGGGCATTTATATATGATAGATATATCATATAGGGGTGGACCGATTTGATTAGAGTTCACGATATAATTCCGTAATCGAGAAGTCTTATCGAATCAATGGATGATCATATTTATGGATATATCTTAATCTGAGGTGATCACGATCAAGCTGCTTGAATCGGTATGAAGTTTGACTTGACGGTTAAGGATTACACTGAGTCTGTGGTCTGAATTACCCCATCTTGGCATTGTCTTGGATTGAGTGAGTAGTACGTGTTATCACGGATACGGAATCCATTCCTTCCATTTATGGAAGTAGATAGAACGAGTTCCACTTATTTGTTAATCCTAGGCGATCGATCGCGCGAGTTCATATCACACTTGATTGATCACCGGTGAGTTGTATGAATTAATTGATCATTAGGGGGTTAATGGTAAATAAGGATAAGAGGTTCTAAAAAGGGTTAACGGTAACTTCCCGATTTAGAATGAACGATCTATGGAGGATTAATCCATATGTAATGATTATATCAATGGACGCTTATTATTATTCTCGTGAGGAGATAAATATAATCTCATAATCGGAGGAGTGCGATCACGGGATTATGGTGGCATATTCTGTGATTGATTTATCGAATATAATTATTCTATAATTATTTATTTGATTTATCGGAGCCGGCGATTATTAGTCCATGGTCCCCGACGTGCCTCACAATATAGCATAGCTATTCTCGGACGTCGAATCCTAATAATATTAATTTAGTTCTTATTGGACTTTATTAAAACGATATGTGAATTAATTGTTTAGTGGACTATTAAATTAGTTGGGCTAAATAATTAAATATGTGGAAAAGACATTTTCCATAATCTTGGCCTAATTATTGTGTGTGTGTGGAAATAAATCATATTGACTAGGTCAATGATGATGATTTTCGACCCCAAGCATGTTTAATGAACAAGAAATTAGTTTTCTTGTGATTAATAAGACATGTGCATAAAATATTTATTGGATAAATATTTATGGAAAGAAATAAAGATAAAGATTATTCTAGATTTGTTCTAGAATATTTTGGGATTATCTTTTATCTAATAGGATTATCATAATTGATTTTGTATTAATTATAAAATCCTTGGGGCTTAAGTTTTACTCTCACTATATAAAGAGAGTTCTCCCAAGCCAAAGAACACACTACAATTTTCGACTTCTACCTCTTAGAGAGGAGAAAGAAAATTTCGGCCAAGGGGAGACAAGGGGAAAATCTTGGAGATTTTTCCGGGTAGCATATCGGAAGGGTTCGAGTCGAGAATTTCCTTCCACCGGGAGTTGCTTGGATCACACGTACGGAAGATCGTGGTGCTCTTCACGCTTTCCTTCGTTCATCCTATTGCGGTGCTTCAACTTGGATTTTGAGATCCAAGAGGTATGATCTACAACCCCCTTGTAGATATAGATCTAGTTATTTTATTACGTGTAGTTTATAGATCTAGATCCATAAATCGTTTCCTCTGCGGATGGTATTACTAACAACATGAACTGATTTTGGGCATTATTAGTTTATGTAGATGATATCATAGTGGGAAGCTTGAATTTGCAAGATATAAAAGATCTTAAAACACTACTGCACAAGGCCTTCACAATTATGGACTTGGGAGAGCTCAAGTATTTCCTAGGTTTTGAAGTTGCAAGACCATGACAAGGAATAGTCATGAATCAGAGGAAGAATTGCTTGGATTTACTCACTGAATTTGGTTACTTAGAGGAAAAACCCTCCTCGATTCCAATGGATCCTACAATAACTCTTGAAAAGGAAGACTCACCACCTCTTGAAAATAACACATACTATAGAAGTCTGGTAGGTAAACATATTTATCTAGGGAACACCAGACCATACATAGCATATGCCATACAACAGTTAAGCCAGTTTTTGGATCATCCTATGGAAAAACATCTTGCAGCAGCCCATACACTCCTAAGGTATTTGAAAAAAGCTCCTGGACAAGGCATCTTGTTCCCAACTATAGGATCACCAGTTTTAACAGCCTTTTCAGACTCTGATTGGAGCAGATGTCAGATTACAAGAAGATCTGTCAACGGGTATGTCCTTTTCTTGGGAGATGCTCTAATTTCATGGAAATGCAAGAAGCAAGAAGTGGTTAGTAGGAGCTCTTCATAAGCAGAATATAGAGCTATGACAGTCACTGCTTGTGAGATACAATGGTTGTTGTATCTCCTAGCAGATTTTCATGTCACGCATTCACAGGTTGTTCCTTTATTTTGTGACAACAAAAGTGCAATGTACATAGTGGAAAATCCAGTTTTTCATGAACGTACAAAGCACATAGAAATTGATTGTCACTTTGTACGAGAGAAATATCAAGTCAAAGTTCTGAAGCCCATGCCAGTAAGAACTGAGGACAATTTGGCCGATGTCCTAACTAAATCTGTGGACAGGGGCACCTTAAAGAAACTATTACCCAAATTCGCTAGCAAGAACATTTACTCAGATCATGATAGAGAGACACAAGATGATATTTTGATTGCAAGCTGCATTGGATCCTCCATTCTAGCTTGATGGGGTGTTGAAACTATAAGAGACACAAGATGAGAGTTTGATTGCTCCCATAGACAATATGTCGAGCACCCAACTTGGAGGAATCAGTTAAGTAGTTAGAAGTCGGTTACATAGCGGTTATTTGATCCAGGAGTGTATATATGCACTCAGATGCTAAGTAGGAAGATTAGAAGTATAGAATAACTTGTAAACAAAGCTCAAATTCATCCCCTTAGTCTAGAAAATTTTCCTGCCAAATGTATATTTGAAATCTTCAATGAAGAACTATCGTTCTTGTTTTCTGATTCAGTTCAATCGAGTTTAGTTGTGATATTCATTCGTTTTGGTGTTCTATCACATGTTTTAACAAGAAACACATAAACTTAATACGGCGTATTATTTATTAAATTATTATAGAAATGAAAATCATGTATTTTTAGGGTTTCGTGCCTGCTTGATGGCTTTGTGATTGAATAAAATAATCGCTTTACCAAAAAAAAAATCATGTATTTTAACGTTTCCGTTGAATAAAACTTAAATAAAGAAAAAAACAAAATTTAAAAAATTAGGTTCAGGCGTGTCGGTCGCGTAGTCGTATCGAAAATGTATCGGACACGATGCACAACGTCCATATTAAAACGTTGATGCTTCATAGTTCGCAAGGTATACTCATTGTCTGAGATAAATCTTTCAAAATACCGTCAGGCACCAAACATGACAACTTTTCCCAACCACATTGAACTCGAGTCTTTAATCATTTCATTTAAAAAGAAAAAGAAAAGTAGTCAAAGTAAAGCCACGCTTAATGCATTTTTCCGACACCGACCGAAAATCTCGCGTACATTTACCTATTTTAAGATTCTAATCCGACGGTCCTCATTCACCGTCATCGCACTTATTCTCTTATTTAAATTTCCCCCACTATTTTCCTTTTCATTTTCACCTCGCCATATTCTCTCCAGCTCAGAAACTTCCCAGTTCTAGTTTCTCAAATTCCGGCTATTTTTTCTCATGAACCCAATACGTAATTGCAATTTCAGCATATGATCTACTCAAACTAGTTAAATTGCTTGTGGGTCTATATAATTAGCTTCCTGCAATCATTTTTGAATTATTAAAAAAGCTCAGTTTTTGGGAAATCTGATTATGGCGCCCAGTACAATACAGAAAGCAATTGGTGCGATGAAGGACCAGACAACAATCGGAATTGCTAAAGTAGCTAGCAACATCGCGCCGGAGCTTAAAGTCGCCATTGTTAAAGCTACCAGCCATGACGACGACCCTGCTAGTGAAAAGTACATCCGTAAAATCCTCTATTTAACTTCAAATTCACGAGGTTATGTAAACGCTTGTGTTTATTCAATCTCGAAAAGGTTGGGGAAAACAAGGGATTGGATGGTTGCCCTCAAGTGTTTGATGCTTGTTCACCGCTTGCTTATTGAAGGTAATTCTGTTTTTCATCAGGAATTAATTTATGCTACTAGGAGGGGTACTAGGTTGCTTAATTTGTCTGATTTTCGGGACGAGGCGCATTCTAGCTCTTGGGATCACTCTGCTTTTGTTAGATCTTTTGCTCAGTATTTGGATCAGAGGTTGGAGATGATGGTTTATGAGAAAAAACAGGGAGGATCCGTAAATTCAGTTTCACCACCCGGGTCGAACCGTGGGTCAGAATACGAATACGAGAGTGAATTTAGAGATGAACCATATGGGATGAGGAAGTCTAGATCCTCAGGGGATGTGAAGGAATCAAAAGATGAGTTAAAAGATGTGACCCCATTAAGAGAAATGAAACCTGAAAGGATTTTTGGGAAGATGGGTCATTTGCAGAGGCTTATGGACAAGTTCTTGTTATGTCGCCCGAGGGGATTGGCGAAGAACGAGAAGATGGTTTTGGTTGCATTGTACCCTTTGATTAAGGAAAGTTTCAAGCTTTATGGTGATATATGCGAGGTTTTGTCGGTTTTGATGGATAAGTTTTTCGATTTGGAGCATCAAGATTGTGTCAAGGCCTTTGATGCTTATGCTGTTGCCTCGAAACAGATTGATGAGCTAGTCGGATTCTATAATTGGTGTAAGGATATCGGTGTTGCAAGATCCTCAGATTATCCGGAAGTTCAGAAGATCACTAGCAAAATGTTGGATACTTTAGAGGAATTTGTAAGGGATAAGTCTAAGGCCATGAAGAGCCCTGAGAAAAAAGTTGAGAGCCAGCCTATAGAGGAGGAGAAGAAGGTGGAAACTGATATGAATGAGATAAAAGCATTGCCGCCACCGGAGGATTATTCTCCTCCACCACCACCGGAGGCCGAGCCGGAGCCACCAAAACAAGATCTCGCGCCTTTGGTGGATTTGAGGGATGATAATGGTGTAGCAAGTGCAGATGATCAAGGTAACAGATTGGCCTTGGCATTGTTTGCAGGGCCGGTGGCTAATGGCACGAACGGTTCATGGGAGGCGTTTGCATCGAACGGACAAGATGAAGTAACCTCAGCTTGGCAGAATCCAGCTGCAGAGATAGGGAAGGCTGATTGGGAGCTAGCCTTAGTCGAATCTGCGAGTCATTTATCTAAGCAGAAGGCAACATTAGGGGGTGGACTCGATCCGTTATTGTTGAATGGAATGTATGATCAAGGAATCATTACACAACACACTAACACCGCGCAGTTAACCGGTGGCAGTGCAAGCAGTGTTGCACTGCCTGGACCAGGGAAGACGCCTGTGTTGGCCCTCCCTGCTCCAGATGGATCGGTCCAAGCAGTTGGAAACGATCCATTCGCTGCATCATTAAACATTCCACCACCGTCATATGTACAAATGTCGGATATGGAGAAAAAACAGCAATTTGTAGTTCAAGAACAAATGGTTTGGAACCAATATGCTAGAGATGGGATGCAAGGTCAAACCAGTTTGGCCAAGATCAGCACCGGGGGATATTACGCCGCGGGGTATCCACCGGTTTACGGAATGCCAGCAGTAAATGCAATGGGGATGCCTAATGGTGCTGGTTACTACTATACTGCAATTTAGTTATCTGTCTTAAATTTATCTTATGGATAACAGTGTTGTTTATACATCTTTTGTTTTGTTCAAATGTGTATTTATTAGGGTTTTTCCTGTGTATTTTGATAGGATTTCTTGTACTTGTACACATGACAAATGGGTTCTGGAAACTGGATATGGTGTTTATGTTTGGTGTTGTGTTTGTGAAAATGATATCTTTCTATTATTGGATTAGTTTTTGTATTTTCTATAATTACATCTGTATACTTACACCCCCGAACCCCACCGTAACATCCCGACTTTTCGTAAAAGGGTAAAATAGTCATTGGGCGTATTTACTACGACCTAATTATTATTTATTCTATTAAAAAGGAATTAATTAAGAATTTTGGAAAAGATTGTTATTATGGAATAATATATTGATTATTAAAAGGATTTTAATAATTAGTATTTAAGGAAATAATTTCCTTAATTCATTCATAACATCAAGTCACGCTGCTTTAGAAAAAAGTGGAACGGCGCACACAGAAGGAGAAGCAACGCAGAAGAAAGCGAAATAAAAGGAAGAACCGTGTGATCAATCCGTTCATCCGTTCGAGCAGACGCCGCGAGAGAGAAAAGTGATCGGCGCGAGGAGACGCAACTTTGGAAAATAACATCTCTCGATTTCGTAAGTTTTCGGTTTAGCGCAGTTTTCGGTATTCGTAGAGTTCGATTCTTGGAAAATTCGTATCTTTTAATCCGTAGCTCTGTTTCGCAGCCATGAGTAGTCGAAACGATCGTCTTGGAACGTAGATTGTTCTTAAAAATAGTTTTGTGGCAGTTAACCCAGGTAATCTACAGTTTATGGCACTTTTTCAGTTTCGGTTTTCAGCAAGAAATAGGATTTTAGGGTTTCTTGTTGATCACATAGGTTTTGGGGTAGAGGATCAACAATTGTTGCAGTTGCTGGGTGTTTTGCTGTCGGTGTTGCAGGCAATTAAGGTAAGAGGCTCTTCCTATGATTCCAATTATCGTTTATAAGGTTTAGATCAAGTTTTAAGGTGTTTAAGATGTGTTAATGCTAGGAAGATGTGTTTTTCGTTGATCAAGGATCATAGGTGTTCTTGGAATGGTTAGATATGTTTATTTACGTTTTACTATGTTTAAATTGCTGTTATTTTGGGTTAGAAACTGATTTGGGTCGAACTTGAGGATTTTAGGGTTCTAGTCGAACCCAGGTGGACGAGCGTCTGGCCTCTCTGGACGGGCATCTACTTGGGGCACATTTCGGACGAGCGTCTGGCTTTCCTGGACGGGCGTTTGAAGTGTTGTTTTACATTCAGGATTGAAACTGTTTTAGGTGGACGGGCGTCTGGGTATAGTGGACGGGCGTCCAATAAGGTTCAGACGGGCGTCCAGAGCCTTAAACGGGCGTCTAGCTTGTTTTGTCCTTCTTCCTTTGTTGGTTGTTGTTAAGCCTTATAAGCATGGTTTAGCTTTATGAAACCTTTATATATGATATATTGAATGGTATAAACTTAGACAAGCCTGAATTGAGCTTCTGATTCGTTCAGTTAAAACACCGAATGTACTCTTAAAGGGAGTTGAAGTTCGGATCCGTCGGAAGAGCATGATAGGCTTGTGCTTTGATGAGTTAGCATTCATCAATGTCTGTGTAATTGCTAGGACTTGTCCGTGTCTAGTGGTCTAGGAGGAGAGTAGTGTGTGTGAGGGAGATTATTTGAAAACACTTAGGTGGCTAGTTAATCATCCTAATAATTAACGTACTTGACTAGTAAAAGATTAAACAACATGTCTCTCTTGGCTAGGCACCAGGCTAAATCGCGATGCATGTGCTACCTCTGAAGGTGGAGGAACTCTGTAGGTCAAAAAAACCCTAAGTACAGAGGGACTCCGCTGAGGTGTGCGTGCTATCGGAGTCTACCTTTTCTAGACTTCGTGGATATTGGTGTGATCCACTAATATGTTGCAAAAGAGTGTTCCCGAGGTGGAAGAACTCCGTAGGTCACAATGACCCTAAGTACGGAGGGACTCTGCTGAGGTGGATGCGCGTAGTGCCCTTGAGTGCGGTTGTAACATAGATAAGCTAAGTAGAAACGTTTAGTCAATTCATGTTGATGGACATGAAATGAACCCCAGATTGAGTCGGGCACGCAAAGATAACTAACTAAATGATTAAATATCTTTTCTTTATAAATCTTAATTGTTGTCGTAGCTTCTCACTTTTACTAAGTACTTTGTACTTACCTCCTTTGCATTTTCTTTTGTATGCATTGTGGGGTGAGAAGACGAACAGGTTGAGCATGTTTTAGAGGAGGATTTCGGTGATGACGTTTGACGACGCCACGTTGAAGATTTATCTTTCGTTTATGCTGTCATTCATTTAGTAGACTTTTTAGTACCTTTGGAGTAGGCATTTGGTCTTTCAAGACTTGTCGTACGTTTATTTTGGATTTCGTATTTTTCCTTTTGATGTAATAAAGTTACATTTCCATATTTAGTATGGTAAATTTCTATTCATAGTAGCTTTTACGTTTTTACCCGAGTCTTTTTAGCTTCCGTTTGCTTTTATTTGATACGACGACGTAGAGGCTTGCGTATACTATTAGACTTATTTAATGCTATACTCGCCGAACGTTTCTCTTCCGGATAAGGGCTCGGTATCCGGGAGCGGGGCGTTACACCCACGATTAGGTTTTGTTGTACCCTCGATCTACCATGATCTGACTGAGCTGGTCGATTTCCTTTTTGGTACGAAAACATCTATCAAGATGACAACTCTATTGTAAATCAAGAAACAAACACACAGAAATGGAGTATGTTATGTCTACCTTGTATAATCCAAGGGTGTTTTGGTCATATTGTAGAAATGAAAGTAAGTAGGGCCATGTTGTATAAAGAATCTGCAAAGCCTCAACAAAGTAGCATATATTCCTTTCCTTTTGCAAGTTCATGAAAACTTTTTTCTTCATCATTTTGTTAAACTTTGAATAATGATACTGCTACAATTACTTTGATATAATGAACCTTACATGATCCGGCAATGAGTCAGCTAATGATATGACACCGTGACCCCTCTTTAAATATGTATCATATCGCACTAATTTTCTTTGTCGCGTTATATTATGACATTTATTGTGTCAGACTGGTTGTGTTTGAAGTATTGCTTATAAAACTTGGAGTAATATATACAAATGATTCAATGATTGTATCGATGATTCCACAGGGTCATTAGCGGAAGTGATGTATTATTCATAGCATTATTACTTTATTAGACAGTAATGTATTATTCATTAGCTGAAATCTTAGGTGGCATTTCTTTAACTTTTATCCTGTCCAGATAGAAATTGATTGAATTGTGGGTGGCTAAAAAAAGCAATAATTTTCATTTTTAACAACAATAATATTAATAATAATATTTCTCAAAAAAAAAAAAAAATAAAAAATAATAGTTATAATATTCTTTTTTACAGATAAGATAGCGTGTGATTAAATAATTAATTAGGTTGTTTTCCATGTCATCTTCTAAGATTAACAACGGCTTTTCCAAACTAATTATTGGTGCGTGGACGAACTTCCAAAACTATTCCCACAGGTTTCGAAATAATATAAAAGTGAATATTAAAACGTCGACGTTAAGTGAGATTGCAACATTTTTACTTTGATGCTACTTGATCTAATGATAAGGACGTTGTAACTTATCATGATTAATCTTCAAGGTTTGGAATTTTTTTTAAAAGTGATTATTAAGTAAGTAAGTGGATTTAATAAATATGATGATTCAAAAAAACCAAGATTAGGTTATTTGTAATCCTAAGAAAGAAAAGAAAAAAAAGCTAAAGCAGGATACATCCTCCTGAGGGACAGACAGGGAGTGGTCCAATTGTAGGGGAAGTAGGTGTAACAAATAACAACTTGAATTGAGAGATTAGGTATAGTTTAACCTACTTATTATTTTCCTTGTTTTAAAATATAATAATTAAAAACACCGATTATTAAACGGTCGGTGTCAAAGTCAAATTGCCGGTGCCGGCTCACCGTCATTATGCATGGCTGCAACTATCCTTGGCCCTTCCCAGGGGTTATTTAATTTTAAGTCCTATAACTTTCCGCGCTTTTGTAAATAGTCCTCTTTTTACGTCGGTAGCATTTTCAGATCACTATAACTTTCATTTTCCTAACTATCCTTGGCCTTCTTCCCGGGGTTATTTTTATTCCTATAAATCCCCGCTTTTTAGAATTTTTGTAAATAGTCATTTTTTTATGCCGGTAGCATAACTTTTTATTTTCTAGATTTTTAGTCCTTTTTGCCTAATCATCGCCGGAGCTCCGGTGAGATGGCTTAGGTGGCTGCCCGGTGTATTATGGGACCGGAGCTCCGGCTTAGGTGGCTGCCCAGTGTATTATGGGACCCATAAAATATGATGTGGCTGATTCGTAACATGTGGGGACCAGTTTGAAAAGTTGAAAATAAAAATGCCTTAGGTGGCTGCCCAGTGTATTATGGGACCCATAAAATATGATGTGGCTGATTCGTAACATGTGGGGACCAGTTTGAAAAGTTGAAAATAAAAATGCAGCCGAGGGGATACGAACCCATGACATTTGGGTCATTTTCCAATCAGCTTACCATTACACTACATAGAATACTTTGTTCAAACTAACTAACAAATATAAGTACCAAGTATTATATGTGGATAAATTCGATACATATGTTACGTACGCGCGTGTGTGTATATATATATATGTTATGTATGTATACACACACACACACACACACATATATATATATATATATATATATATATGTGTGTGTGTGTGTGTGTGTGTGTGTGTGTGTATGTATCTATCTATATATATATATGTATATATGTACATATATATATGTATGTAAGTAAATATATACATACATACACATATATACATTCATATACATACATAACATATATATATATATATATACACACACACGCACGTACGTAACATACATAATATGTATCGAATTTATTCTTATATAATACTTGGTACTTATATTTGTTAGTTCTAGTTTGAACAAAGTATTTTATGTAGTGTAATGGTAAGCTGATTGGAAAATGACCCAAAGGTCATGGGGTTCGAATCCCCTCGGCCGCATTTTTATTTTCAACTCTTCAAAATGGGCCCCACATGCCACGAATTAGCCACATCATATTTTATGGGTCCCATAATACACTTGGCAGCCACCTAAGCCATCTCACCGGAGCTCCGGCGATGGTTAGGCAAAAAGGACTAAAAATCCAGAAAATAAAAAGTTATAGACCGAAAATCTTACCGGCGCAAAAAGATGACTATTTACAAAAACGGGGAAAGTTATAGGACTAAAAATCCAATAACCCCTTTCCCACTCTTTTTAGGCGGTGAAATCTGGTACACACCTATTTTGCAACGACAATCAAACCATTCCCCGGTCGATTGTCACAATCAATTGTGTAAAAGTCTATTCTTAACACTAAAATCGATTTTTCGTCGGTCAGTATTCCCAATATCGTGTCATGCTAAATACACTGCAAAAGTCGATTCTTTGACACTAAAATCGATTTTTCGTCAGTTGAGTATAATCAATATCGCGTCATGCTAAATACACTGTTGCCATAAAAAAAAGGGGAAATTCTTATAGGCGTATTGTTGTGTCATGCTAAAAGCACTGTGATGCAACAATAATTGTCAGATGCATTACATGTGTATAAGAGAGTCGTTTTGTAATCTTTTACACATGTCATTACATCTAACGATGTTACGTGTACACGAAGACTCTCCAAGTAAGAATCGAGGAAAAGCACCCTATCAACGATACTAAAACTCTAAAAACTCCATTAATGAAGTGAATGTCAATTTTTCCAATTGTACTTGAATTACAATTAAAGAGAAAGCAACTAAGAACAAAGAGGAAAACAAAAGAAGTTTTCAAGAGCCTGTCTCTATATCAATGAAGATGAGAAATCATTTTCGAGGTGGGTGAGGATGAATCCAAATGACTTGTGGTGCTTTTTTTCTCCACCAAAAGTAGAAAATTGAGCCAATCAAAATCAACCCTCCTGCAACACACCCCAATGTGATTCCTATGATTTTTCCAATCCTTTTTGTGTTACTTTTCAGAGAATCAACTGAGTATTCTGCATTTTTAAAAAAAACAAAAGATCACATCAACAAGTAATTATTCAACTAGAAGAAAGAAAAGAAAAAAAAAGAGTGTAATGTAAAAAGAGCTGATTATTATGGCTGCCTTTCTTTGATGTACTACTGAATCGACATTTTGAAAGTCGATTCTTGAGCCAAAAATCGACATCCTAAAGGTCGATTCTCACCTTCGACCTTCAGGAAGGCGAACTTTTGGCTCAATAATCGACTTTCAAAATTTCAATTCAGTGTGGTGCATCGGTAAATTTGTGCGGGTGCAAATAAAGGCTCCCAATCTAAATAAGGGATGAATGCTTCTTGTTAAGTACCTTGGACAACATGAATGGCTGAGACCAAGGGACCATAAGTGCTTTGAACTGGTATGCAGCAAGTTCCTCTTCCAGCCCAGTAGAAATGAATGTCCAGATATGTGTCACTCACATTCGCCTCAAACGTTTTAATCAAAGCTCTCTTCGATCCACCCGCCTCTTCCCGGATATTGAAATCTTTTACAACTCTTTCTCCCTTCAAATTTAAAAATTTTAAAAACGACGATTAGGACGACTAAACTTTGATCTCAAATGAAAGGCCTTATTCTACAGGTGACAGGCTGAGTAAATCTTATGATGCATGGATACTTTTGTCTGATAGCGTGTCTCGTATCCGATACGCATGTGACACATAATTCGTATATGCATGTCCATAACTCGGATACGTGAAATGATAAGCTGTCTGAAATGATGAAATTCTACCACAAATGAAGAGAGGTGGTCCTCATAAATTTAATATTTACACACACGCCCTCCGGAACCTGTATCCTATATTTTTCAAAAACCCCGCAAACCCCCGTAGCTGTACCTGTGAATCTATTGCAGAATGCTTATGGTTTGCTACAGTGAAATCGGCATGTAAAAACTGTTCCTTTTGTATACTACTTTCGGAAACCCTAACAGTTACAGTTATTTTAGGGGTATATCAAACAGAGGGGTGTGATTTACCTGGATAAAAATATCGAATAAGCGTTTCCCGAGACCTTTCCAAGACGAAGTATCTTCCATTTGAATCTCTGAGAAGTGAATCTGAACCTTATACTTTCCATTCTTCAATCCAAGGCCATAATAATGCAATGAACCTGCTGATTTTCTTGCATCCTTGTACAGTTCAGAATCCAAGGTGTCTGTGATTTGAGAATCAGTTTCAACGATATCTTGGGATCCGTTCGGATTCGAAATGAAGACACCTGAGTTGCTTACTGCCCATTGGTTATCGGGTTTTATGTACAAGTATGCTGCTCCTAGTGTTTCGGTATCAGCGTCAAATTTTATATTGGTCGCAGACATTTCCTTTGTGCCTCCACAATTGGTGGAAAATGAAGCTACAAAAGAAGAAAAAAATCACCAAAAAAGTTGATGAATAAGGTTGCTAGATGACTCGTAAAGATGTTTGGCTGCTCGTGAGTTATTCATACTCGACTCATAACGGTGTTTGACTCGATTCAGTTTTTTTTCGAGTTCATGTTGGAGTCAAAAGCTACTCAAATAAATAAACATGCCACTCTTGAGCTTTCCAATGTCTTGATTTTAATAAATAAAAAAACTGCAACATAAAACATGAGAAAAAGACGGCGACTTACTGCTTTGACCTTTGTTCTTGCAGGTTGTGTTGGCTGTAAAGCAACTCAATGCTTGAGAAGCCTTCCTGCATAAAAAAATAAAAAAATACTATTCAATTACAATATACACTTACACGTCTTACATCAGAGATTAAAATGTCGTGATAGAGGCATTTTTGGTCCATGTTGTTGCACGATTTTTTTTTACTTTTATCCCCAATGTTTCATATCGACACGTTTACCCCTCGTCTATTCGTTTTTTTCCTTTCCGGTCCATTTTTTCCACGTGTCCAGTTTTTATTGGTTAGAGCTTCTCGTACCTTTAATGTTCGTTGTATGACACGTGGCACTTTGGACTGAAAATATAAAAAAGAAATGCATAGATAAGTGGTAAAAGTGTCCAGATAATACAAAAGTGACCAAAAGTGTCTTTTATCTCTCCAATGTATGTGGTTCCATAAAGCATATTTTACGGTTCTCTCCCTATTCTATATGCACAAGTTATGTATAGAAGATTTAAAGTCTCTTTTGCACCAGACCGTTGGATGAGTGTCACTTGAACACGTGTCAATCATCTAACAGGGTGATGCAACATGGACTCTAACTTGTATCATACCTGGAGAGTAACCGGTTTTGTGAAGCATTATCACTAATAGAAGTACCCAGAATGTTCCTGCAAACACAAGTTCAACATTTTTTAAGCTAAACACAGGAACAAAAACACACGAGAGATTCTTCTCTCTTGCATCGGACCATCAGATGGATGCCATTTGTCACTCGTCTAACGGTGTGATGTAATAGAGTACTACGTTCATACAAGAATTGAACACTTGACTTACATCGACATATATGGAGCACTCAAGGGCAGAGTTCCTGAAAGGGGATTAAAGGAGACATCTCTGCGATTGGACGAGAATATATTGATGTTATTGACGTTAAACCATTGATCATGGTGGGGCCCACTGTTTGTTACGAGTCCCGCTCATTTTACAAAAGCGAAGCAAAATTTGAAGGACTTACAGTGCAAGAAGATTTGCAGTTGCAAGATTCAGAGGTAGCTCTCCATTTAAATTATTGCTTCCAAGATACCTGAATTGCATTCAGAGGACCATAACATTGAATCTAATATAAATCTTATTTAAAAATTGCACATGAACTCATTTAAAAATTGTTTCGATGTGTTCTATCATAAATCATACTCGCCCCAATCATTAGTATAAGCTAAAGAATTTCAGTAAATAAAATAAAAAAAAGAACTTTACAGGTATTGTAGAGCAGTAAAATTTTGGAAAGAACTTGGAATAGGGCCATTAAACTTGTTGAAGCTCAAATCCCTGTAAAAGAAAGTACATTTCAGCAAGTGAAAAGATGTACAAGTATGAGAATTATCAGAGCCACCACTGTGTTTTTATTGTGGCACCACACTTACCATACACCACACTGAATCGACCGTTAGAAAGTCGATTCTTGACTCAATGATAAGTGTGGTGCATCCATAGAATCTTTGTGGTGAAAATAAAGGCTCCGTAAATATAAACTCACAGGAACTTCAAGTTAGTAAAGGTGCTCAAACTTTTGGGAAGTTGGCCACTGATTCGACAATTTCTCAGAGATCTAGGAGAAAGAAAAGACGAAATGAAAACCGAAGTGTTAGCTATGATAACAGACAGAGCTAAAAGGAAAGAAATCATTCAAAACTGATGTTCCATCAAAACCTACAGAATGGAAAGACTTGTTAAGTTCTCCAAGAAATCAGGAGAGGACTCTCCAGAAGCCAGATCACCAATTCTCCTGTAAAATATAAGGAAACTTGGCGTTTAAGGATGAGAAACCCCATGCATGAGCATAGTCACAAGGTAAAATGGTGCTCAACGGATGCAGTGATCAGTGTTTTTTTTACACGAATGATGGCATTAAACAAATGGATCCTCACCCTAAACTGATATATTGTGGCAATTATACCTTAATTTCACGAGTAATTAAATGAATATGATATGCATTCTTACAAGTCCTGCAATTCTGTTAGCCTGCTGTAACTACTTGGAATAGGGCCTTCAAGATCTGTCCCTTCAAATCTCCTGTCATATGAACACAATAAGCCTTTAAGCCAAAGAATCTAGTTGAAGACAGATAAAGGTAACAAACAGATGAACTTACAATACTTTAAGATCTGTGAAATTTCCAATGAATTCAGGAAGCTTTCCCGTAAATCGATTATCAGACGCCCACCTGAAAAACATACCACACGCTCTAGTGAACTGACAAGGACTGAATACCTTCTTTCCTTTTTCTTTTTTCTTTTTTCAATTCATAAAAGTAAAATCAAGCATATACCAAGTATGAAGAGATGTCAAGCTAGAGAGTTCTGCGGGAATCGGTCCACTCAACCCACTGCTATCAATATACCTACAAGAACAAGAAATAAAACTCATTAAGGTTAAAGGTTGTGAAGGACAGTTTTAATCTAAAATGGTTGAGAAGGACAGTTATGTTACTACATTTTTATACATGTGTTACTACATTTTGTCCTTCTGGCCTCTGGCCCCAACTCATTATTTTTGCACAAAAACGCGTGAAATGCTAATCTTTAATGACTGGACTCACAGTTGCTGTAAAGAAGTTAACTTTCCCAGCTCGCGGGGCAAGGTGCCATTAAAATTGTTGGAGCTAAAACTTCTGTCTAAGAGGAAAAGGGCTGAGTAACTTGTAAAACCTGATCTAAGCTCAATTCAAAAATCAAACTACCTGATACAAGACAATGCTTACAAAGATAACAATTGAGTGAGATTCCCCAGCTCCACAGGTATTTGTCCGGTAAAGTTATTAATGCCAAAACTCCTGCATTATTACAGGTCATTAAATATACTCAATTAGTACACACACTAGAAATGATCACTATATTGACATCGGCGTCTTTAGTGGCACCACACTGAAACTACCGTTGTGGCACCACAGTGACAATCGACTTTTCACAAGGGAGTTGTTAATGGCACCACAAGAAATCTACTTTAGGGGGACCACACTGACATTCAACCTCTGTAAAGTCAAACCTAACCTGAAGTGTGGTGCCACGGTAGATTCATCGTCGTGCCATTAACAGCGCCCTTTTCACAATCGATTCTAAATCTTAGAATCATCTTTCTAGTGGTCGATTCTAGAGCTAAGAATTGACCCTCCGGTGGTTGATTGTTATTGGTGCGGTGACACTAAATATGCTCGATTGATATTTGCACTGGTAAGCTAATAGTACTAACAAGTATTGCAGTTTGGACAGCTGCCCAATTTGAGGAGGAATGGATCCATTTAGCACATTTTGACCCAAGTCCCTACGAAATCATAAATGGTAATCTTTTGCAAAATAGAAAATCAAATAGAAGTAAATTAAAAAAGTGGTACAGAAGCACCAAAGACTCACAGGTCCATAAGTTCTGTTAGTAAGAAGAGTTCTTGGGGAAGTTCACCAGAAATATCCAGAGAATATATTTTTCTGTACCATATGAAAAAACAGTTAACATTTTGCTCAGGAAAGTACACATGTCGAAATCAAGAAGAAGAACTAACAGGTGAGTTATGTGGCAGAGGGTGCTGGAACATTCACAAACAATCCTAGGATTCGCATTTTCAGGTGCCAAAGTTGCATTCTGATTGCAGGGATCAATGCTTGTGTTAATCTTGTTCTGCAAATTCCAGTGATCAATGATCTTTCCAAGGGAAACAACTGGTACAAATAGAAGACAAAAGAAATCAATGAAGTGATTGAATTTTTTTTTGAGGGAAAAACAATGTATCCAAGAACAAGATTGAAATTGAAAATGAAATATGGTTTGACAAAAACAATGTATCCAAGAATTTAACACTATAGAGAAAATGAAAAAGCAAATACCTTCACTGGGTTCAGTGGCAGGCTGAGCAGCGGCAATTTTGTGCATAATGAACATATATAATAAGAGTTTTAATAGAGCCATATCCATCTTCAGAATCAGAAAGCTATGAACTTTAACATGGGTTTTCTACTGTTTTCCAAAGAACAATCATTCATGAGGCCACTTGGTCTTGGTTTACTGATTTCTTTATACAAGCAAGTTAGAGTTTTAATGGAAGTGGACCAGTTTAACCATATAATACTTAGTGGGGTCGCTAAAAACAGGGTAAAGTACGTGTTCTTTCATACTAAAGTTCGGATGGAAGAGAGACAAAGAAATAAAAAAAAAGGTGATATGAACATTGAAGAACACAAAACAGCGAAATAATATAAATGAAGAAGAACTTAAGGCTTATATTAATCAAGTTTTGTTTTTGCATTTGTGTCTTTTGACTCTTTTGTGTTGATTATTGAACACAAATTCTTGCTTGAGAGTTAAATTAATTTCAGAACCTGATCAGATTCATTCAGCCACGGAATGATACGTGTCAAAGTTTAGAATGAAAAAGACAGGGTCTTTGTTTTTTAAATTTCAAAACAAACGTCCAACTCAGAAAAATTTGAAGCTATCTTGAGAAAGTTGGCTGCCGGCAAATGACGTACCGCTTCAATAATTTCATCAATTTCTGGATCAAGTCGCGACAAACAGTTGATTAATACCTTTTCAAAATGGTTTAATTGAAGTTAATTAGCAGCTGAAACAATCAATTACATTTACACCTCCACCACCATTGCCGCCTGACTCCGTGTACCTCAGCTCCAAAGACGCCGCCGTAGCCATTAGTACCGTTCCGGAAAATCATTTGCCACCACCATAGGAAGATGATAGTGTCATCTTCTTCCCCAAGTCTTGCAATCCCTGTTTTTCCCATTGTCACCTTCTCCTTAATTTCTATCACTTTCCTATATGCATATGATCGCATTCATTCTTGCCACCTCATTTCTTGTACGGTCATTTCGATGGGCAAAATAATTATCCAATTAAATCACTCTAACACATACATGTGAGAACATAAGAATCACTCTAACTATAGATTCAAATCGTATGATTTTCATTCTTGGGCCGAATGCCTCATACGGCTAGAAATTGGAAAATCAGGTTGTGTCGAGCACAATGACGACATCAGAATCGTACGCTTTTCCGACATGGAACGTAAAGATCTTTACGTTCAAACGTAGCGATCCTTACGTCCAAACGTAAGGAAATTCAAACCAAATCTCATACAAAAATCACTCAACACGGATTAACTTTACGTTTAAACGTAGAGATCTCTACGTTTAAACGTAGAGAATCCTTACGTTTAAACGTAAGATCTCTACGTTTAAACGTAGAAAATTCTTGTCCATTCAAAATTTTTTTTTTTTATTATATTTTATTGAATTTTATCTTCTCTTTCTTCACCCTTCTTCTCCAAATTTACTGTGTTTATGAAGATGATGGATTAAAAAAATTCTTTGAGAATCTATTACCGGAAACATGTGAATCTTGAGGCAACAGGGATGACATACGTGAGATTTTTTTTTCTTTCCTCGGTGTTAGCTATGAGAATGCCATTTTTCTTCACGGGAGATTAGAAATACTATAATTCTGGGCCTTTAAATGTTCAATTTTTTTTTTTAAATTCAATAAAATATAATTAAAAAAAAAAATTTGAATGGACAAGAATTTCTCTACGTTTAAACGTAAGGAATCTGTGTTGAGTGATTTTTGTATGAGATTTGGTTTGAATTTCCTTACGTTTGGACGTAAGGATCCTTACGTTTGAACGTAAAGATCTTTACGTTTACCTGATTTTTCATGTCAGAAAAGGCATGACCTGATTTACAAATGTCAGGTCTGACACAACCTGATTTTCCAATTTCTGCTCATACGGCTGCGTAGAGGTTCTGAGTCACAGGCAACGTAGTCTTTTTTATTTAGAGCACTTACGGTAGAATCTGTAAAAGATGGTAAATGTGTATTTTACAGATTTTTTTTTTAATTTATTTATTATTATTTTAAACGACATTCTTTATTCAATAAACCGAGATGTCAAACATTTACAAAGAGTCTAAACCAACAAAGCAAAATACTAACTATTATTCCTCTAGTCCCCAAACTAGTCTAATATTTCGGGCTCTTTCCACCATTTGGCCTATGAAGACGTGTGGCGGGGGATAATAAGTCTCTTCTCCAAAGATCCGTTTGTTACGCCAAATCCAAATACCGTTAACAGTCTCCCTCCAAATGTATTTGCATTTGGGAGACTCCGTGAAGGTACGGGCCGAATTTAACGAGAACGTAATCAAATCCTTTGTTGATTCAGCAGCAAAGAAGTCTCTTCTACAAGCAGGTTCTAGGAATTTATCTCATATCGCCCTAGGCCAGCAACAATCCCGGAGGGCATGGAGAGAAGTTTCCTCCTCTTGGCCGCAAACTGTGCATATGTCTGACTCCACTACTTGGCACCGATATAAACGTATGTTAACCGGTAACGCATCATGGCATATCATCCAAATAAAATGATTGCCTCTAGATGGACCCTTCAGACTCCAAATCTCTTTCCAAATTGGTTCCACGTTATTTTGCACCTCTGGTAGCAATTGAAGGTGGTAGCCCGAGCTGACCGTGTAGTGCCCCTTAGTAGTATCCTTCCAAGTGAGAATACCATCAACCATTTCGGCTCCCTCATCTATAATTGCCTCCCCACTTCTAATACTCCTCCACATTATAGAGCTCCCTTGCTGTAGTGGTTGGTGGATTTCCCCGTACTTAGCTTTGAGGACTTCAACCCACAATGCCTTCTTGTCCTTCATATAATGCCATGCCAGTTTCGCCAAAAAAGCCAGATTCATACTTGCCAAAATTTTAAAACCTAGACCACCCGCTTCCTTTGGCACACACAATTTGTCCCACGCTATATGATGCAACTTCTTTTTTTCAATCGTATCCCCTCAATAAAAGTCCCTGCAAATCTTCTCTAGTTGTGATAGAATGCCCACCGGTAGTTTGACCGTTTGCATGGTGTAAAAAGGTTGTGAGGCTAAAGACGTTTGCATTAAGATTGCTCTACCCGCACGGGATAAGGTTTGGGACTGCCATGAACTAAGTTTCCGCTTCATTTTATCCACCAAATATGAGAACGTAGAGATTTTAAGTCTGCCTTGGAGAAGAGGCATACCAAGATAAGTCCCAAGGTCAAATGTATGTTGCATTTCAAGTGCTTGACTAATTATGCCTCTACGGATGGAATTAACGTTTGCCGATGTCTGGAACTGTGATTTCGCCATATTAATTTTCATACCAGAGACATTGCAGAAATCCCTTAGCACAGCATCCATTACCAACGCCTGAACCTCACTCGCTTCCCCAAATAGTAGTAGATCATCAGCAAAGAAAAGGTGGGATAGAGGCGGACCATTCTTAGATAATTTGATCGGCTTCCAGAGCCCCCCAATAACTGCTACTTTAATTTTCTAGCTAAGCACCACCATTACCAAAACAAAAAGATGCGGAGCGATTGGGTCGCCTTTTCTTAACCCACGCTTTGGTTTGAAGGAAGGGAGTCGTTCCCCGTTCCAAAGAAGAGACATCGAAGCCGAGGTCATGCAGTGCATAATAAGCTCGCACATTTTCTGATTAAATCCAGACGCTACCAGAATCTTGCTGAGGAAACCCCAATCCACATGATCATATGCCTTTTCTAAGTCGACTTTTACCATCATCACCCCATGTTTCCCTTTCAGATCTTGCTGAAATGTAGGTGCATCAGAATCTGTTAACATGATTTGTATCCAACAGATTATGTACATCATACTCTATATCTACCGCAATCTGAACGAATTTACAGATCCAAGTATTTACTTTTTTCAAAACTTTTTTCATATATACATATTTATTATATGTGTGTATATGGATATTAGTATATATATATATATATTTATTTAATATATATATTTATGTGTGTGTGTGTATATATATATATATATATATATATATATATATATATATATATATATATATATATATATATATATATATATATATATATATGGTTTGTAGTTATTTTAATGTTGTATAGTAGAGATTCTGATGCAGTTGACTCAGTGTAGAGATTATGTAAAACAAAAGAATTTTTTTTTATTGTTTGAGACTGTAAAGTAGAGAATCTGTTAAGAGACACTGATACGAGTGCTCTTACACCATGGTGATTCACATCGAATCAACGTCTCAAAAAATGAGTTGTGGAATTGAAAATAAACTTTCTGAAAGTCGATTTTTTTCAGTATATACTTACGCAAAATCAGTATTTGACATTTTTCTTTTTTCTTTTTTGGTAAAAAAACGGGGGTCTAAAGCCCCAGAAAGAAAAACTACAGTCTAGGCAAAAGGACGCCTATAATGTCTTATGATAAAATAGTAACAGTATAATCAGGGGGATCATTCAAAATGATTAGATTATCTTCAATGGCATGCCCTAAACCGGCAAGACGGTCTGCAACACGGTTTCCTTCTCTAAGGGTATGCTGGATAATGCATCTCCAATCCCTCTTTAGAAACCTTCTACAGTCTTCAATGAGAAGGCCTTCTCTCGCCTCCCATTCTTCCTCTTGTGAAATGCATTTGACTCCTGACAGAGAATCTGATTCAATGATGACATTTATATGTCCCTTCTCCCAAGCCAATTTAAGACCTTCCCGAATAGCTTTAAGCTCTGCACAAAAAAATTGAGAGGTATTAGAATTTCCATAAAAACCATATAACCACTTACCCTCATGGTCCCTAGCAACACCACCCAAAGCTGAATGCCCAGAAGACACAGAGCAGCTGGCATCCGTATTAAGCTTGATCCAACCCGGGGGGGAGCCTGCCAACCGACCCATTTAATGGTCTTGTTGGAAGGAGCTGTAGAAGAATTTTGCGAATTAATAACATATTCATTAGCCAGAAAAACAATTTATTTACGGACTGAAACAATTAGTAGGACTCCTGTTAAAAATGTCATTATTTCTATCTTTCCATATACCTCAAAGGGCCATGGAGAAGAGGGCATTAGAGGGGCCCTTGTAAAAAGAGTCAGCCACATGACCATGATCTTGCAAATTCAAAATAATCCAGTCCACCGAACCAAAGTCTTGTTGAGTAAAGAATCACCTAAGAGGGTTGCATTTCCAAATCCTTTTAGCAAAGTGACATTCGGCAAAGCAATGAGATATACTCTCAACATTAAGGTTGCATCTTTCACACGAATTAGACGAAGCTAATTTCCTGATAAATCTAGCTTCATTCGTAAGAATCTTGCCATGGATGACAAGCCAGATAAACATTTTGACTTTTTCGGGAATCATACATTTCCAAACAGCCTTCCAATTAAATTCATTGGACTCGTCATGTTTCCCATTTTTAAGAAACCGGACCCCAAATTTAGTGGAGTATTTTCCGTTACTAGTAAAGTTCCAATAACGGCGATCCTTAACCATAGGCTCCAGACTGAGAGGAAGACCTCTTATGGATTCAATAACATGTCTCGGGATAGTAGTATGAAGCTTCTCAAAACACCAGGTTCTATCCGTAGAAATTATGCTCTCCACCGTAAGATTTTGATCTCTCAAGTCCACTTCACTGTCAATAAGATTATGAACCCACTTTCAAAATCGTCGATGCTAGTACAGTGTATGGTAATATGATGTACGGTAAATTCGATAATAATAGCGTACTAGTTAAGACGGGGTTGAGGAGTAAACGAAAAGGCATCTGCACAACCTTTGTGACGGTCTACAATGACATATCTAGAAACAACACGTGAAGCAACAAAATTGAATAAGAAGGCACCGGGGGCGCAAAATGTAAGGGTCCCAACCAAATGCCCAAAGGACGATGAGCTCAGTGACGGATGCACATTGAAGTAAATAGGGTCTATAGACCCCACTAAAAATAAAAATACTTTATATTTACCTATAAAAAAATATTTCGGACCCCGTGAAAAATTCTATTTACTTTGTAAAATATTTACGGACCCTGTTGAGCATAATTTCTAGATGAGCTCCATGTTCTATCCGCCAATTCAAAATCAAGCAAAGAGTGCTTCGGTGTCTCAACTGTCTCCCTACAAAGCCAAGCACATTTCACCTCCCATTCCACGCCGCAACAAACTCTGACCTATTGCAAGGCGATCATGGAAGCATCACCATAGAAAATACTGGATGCGAGTCTGCACAGGCACCCTCCAACACATCCTCCAAACTCTATATGTCCCCCCGGCGAGGCCTGGATGCGAGACTGCATAGGCACCCGCCAACACATCCTCCAAACTCTATATGTCCCCCCGACGAGGCCGGTCGCAAAACTGTAAGTGAAGGTCGATAAAAAAGAGCCAGAAAGTAAGCAAATTTCATTGTGTAGCGATGGGCGTCACTATATATATTTTTTCTATTTTATTTTATAGTATTATTCATCATTTATCTTTATTATATATATATATATAGAATTCTCTATTTAGAATAAATGCATCGTAATCTCTACAATGTATAATTCTTTTTTACAGAGCGTCTATATTTTATACACTACATTTAATGCAGATTTTACGGATTCCTTATTTTAAAAAGAAGCCGATCAAATGCAAGCGGGAGTTGACCCTTTAGGATGTAAGTGGCTACGAGTTGAGCGGATGTATACCGATCATTTATCGGGGTTGGTAACCTATAGACATGCATTTGATACTATGACGGATGCAATGTTCACATGGCAACCATACACGTGGGACATCCTTAGCCATCTTCCGCCTATATGTTTTGAGGACACCGATGAGTGGATTGTAATTGCTCCACTCATTTGTTTTGACGTGGTGGAATGGCATTATCCCGACGAGTAGTTCGACAATTCGGTTGGCATCCAACGGTGCCTAATGAATGTGACACGGGTGTCCATTTGCACTCGCTTGATAGGCGGGGAAACACAACGGATTATGCGCTTAAGCACGGGGATTATATTCGGTTGTGGGCCGATCGCAAATCATCGTTGGTTCCACGTGGTGTTCCTTACAACGGTTATCTTCAACACAATGATATGTACTTACGGTGGGTACCGTCGGATCACCCGGCGCATTATTAGCCCTCAAAGTGCAAACGTTGTTGAAGACTATGAAACGCAACACAATTTCTATCCTACCGCTGCCGACTATGAACAACTTGTAAGTATATTTTAAATTTTGTTTTCTAATTTCATACATAGAAATTTGTTTTATTTGTTTTGTGTTTACACATTTCGCGGACAGCAGGGAATGTTTACTCTATCAAAATACGACTAGGTTGCTTGCGAACATGCCGGATGACATCCCGATGGCACAAGTGAGGCTTATTCAACAAATGCGGTCGATGTCCCTTCAAGTGTTACAAAACACAAGACGGGGACATCGATCCAACTTTGAACTCGAAGAGGTCGAACATCCTAGCCCGGAACTTCCGCGATACGACTTTAGGAACTTGACAAGGGCTCAACCGACACCGATCGAGGAGGTAGACACACCGGCGAAATGTTCGTCTTCACGTAGAAGAACGAAGAAAAGTCGTACACGAACAAGTTAATATGATCAAACATTTCTTTTGTTTAAAATACTGCATATTATTCTATTTTATAGTATTATTCACCATTTATCTTTATTATATAGAATTCTCTATTTAGAATAAATGCATCATAATATCTACAATATATTATTTTTTTAGGGGGCAGAAGGACATGAAAGTCAAAAATAGAGATCCAATGACATCTCTCATTTTGGATGATTAAAAACGACAAAATAAAAATAGATGAACCGGAATAGCCATGGTTTTTTTTTTATATGCAAATTGACATAACTGCGCTAATAAATACAAGAATCATTATTTATATTTATTGCAGTCATAAATAGCTTTGACTAATTAAATCCGCAATCTAAAATAGGAAAGAAAAAAAAGAATTTTACCGATAAAAACATGTAGTCACATCAAAAGATGCACTGCCAAAAAAACATATGCGTTTCATATAAATCATCGTAGTATCGGGAGGTTTTTGTGTGGTGTGTCTACGCGCGTGGATAAGAGTGTGGCATGCAGTACCATACACTTTCATTTTCATTTAAACCGCGTGGTTTCGATCGTTTAAATCGTCCGTCACAAATTTCCTCACCACACAATAACTTCATCGTAGTATCACACAAATTTCGCAGCATTTAAGGCCTAGGCCGATTTCTTCTCCAAAAAAAAAAAAAACATTTAGGCTCCGTTTGTTTTGGCCGGAGTTTTTTTTGGGCGTTTTTTTTACATCACATCACAAATCATTTCTTACAATTCTCTCACCAATCAAATCTTCAACTACAAATAAAAAATATTAAATCATCTCTCATCATTTCACTTTATCAACTTTATTACATTTTTTACCATTATTTTATTCATTATTCTACTTTATTTCACCAATCATTTCATAATCTACACCAATCATTATTCTACTTTATTTTACCCATTCAACTTTCTAATCATTATTTCAATCACTTTATCAAAAAAAAACTCCAAAAAAAACTCTCAAAAAAACTCCAACCCAAAACAAACACAACCTTAATGCCTAGGATTGGTGCTATTATTAATATAGCACTAAAATCAACATTGATTTTATTTATTGCACAGTTTTTCGAGCACATATCAATCATCAACACAGAAAGATGAGAGTTCCCGTGGCAATGGTGCTGCTTCTCTGCTTATTTTTCATTGATTCCGCCGCCGTCTCAGGTCAGTAATCTCACGTTTTTTCCCGGTGAAAACAAAGTTTAATTTTGTTCCGGCAGCTTTTCCTGAATAATTCCCGACTGTAATTGCTTTTACAGTTTATTTAATAGTATTTGTTTGATAAACATTTGTCTAATATTGGATATTACATATTTTTTGAAATAATAAACACAAAAACGATGTATTATTTCTCAACCAAAAAAAACACACACACAATGTATCAAAGGGGCTACATTGTTTCTAGCTTCTACCGATGCACATTACTAAAATTGATGTTTAAAATCGATTCTTAAGCTAAAAAATTCATAGGTTTATTGTGATACTCGACCTTTGAGAAGTTCTTTAAAACTCCAAAGCCAATTTTCACAAATTGATTCGGTGGGGTAGGGTAGTTCACCGTTAGAATCGGTGTGCTGCAAATAAAATTCATTAATTTAAAACTAATTTAGGCTTGACAATTTTGTTGACTTAATTTTAATCATAATGTAATGTATCAATGTATTTTCCAACTGTTATTGAGTGTTGAATACTCGATTACGTGACTAAATTAATTCGGTATAAAATAAACTTATAACCGATATTCTCATATTCGATCACAATAATTTTTTAGAGAGATTAGATTTTACTTTTAATTAGTGGAAATGTTTTTGCAGGTTTTGTATTGTATTAATAATACAGTGTATTTGACACAGCTAAAATATAAAGTTTTTCTTTCTTTTCATTATTTTTTTTTTTTTAAATATATTTTTCAGGTAGAAAATTAGGAGAAAATTTTGGAGAAAACAAATGCATTCAGATGCTATGCTATATTGCCATAGAAATGGACAAATGCAATATTGGAGAGTGCATGGTCAATTGTGCTGCCAAATACAATAATACTTTACTTGGTGAATGCTTCCCCACCAATCAATGCTTTTGTGGTGTTTCATGTTGTCTTGGATAATATTGGTTTTTTTACCCTCTGTATTCTTTTCTAACATTTTTTAGTGATTATGTTACTTGTTATACCGGAGGTTAAACGAACGAACGAACCACTTATGAACAAATTTGTTTTTGACTCGTTAGTATACGTGATGTTCGTTTGTTTAGTTTAACGAATCAAGATTGAACAAGATTATAAACTCGTTTTCTAAACAAATGAACACGAACATACTCGCAAACATTAATTCGATTATGTTTGCGAACCTGATTATATTAAATAAAGTCAATATACAACTTAACTTTAACTTATACGATGATAAGACATCTATTAATTAATCTAATAGATTCTCTAGAGTAATTTTATAGTATATTGATAGAATTGTCTTAATGTTTTTTTGTTACTATAATGTTTCAATATTTGCTATGGAATTTTCTGTTTATTCATTTGGACTTAATTTTTATACCTTAACGAGCCAAACTCAAGCTAAAAAGCAAAAATTCATGTAGTAAGCCAAAATCGAACACGAGCTCAAACATTTTTTTTATAAATGAGCTGAGTTTGAACATAATTTTATATTCGTTTATTAAACAAATGTTTGCGAACAAACTTGTTACCTTAACGAACCAATCTTGAACATATTTTTTTGTTCGTTTATTAAATGCACGATCACGAATGAACTCGTTACCTAAATGAATAGAGCTTAGGCAACTGATACTCGGTTCGATTTCGCTCGGCTTGGCTCGGCTCTTTCACAATACTATTCACAACGGTGGTAGATTAATTGGAGTAGAATATGAAGACTGTGATAAATTTGTTTTATATATTTTAAATCTTTAAGTTCATTTAAAATACAAATGTATCAGAATCTGTATTTTACACATGCGTCATAAAGTATCAACTCAAATAATCATCCAAAACT
This sequence comes from Gentiana straminea, assembly GCA_036785695.1. Classification (NCBI taxonomy): domain Eukaryota; kingdom Viridiplantae; phylum Streptophyta; class Magnoliopsida; order Gentianales; family Gentianaceae; genus Gentiana; species Gentiana straminea. Next base: position 3,428,113 of record JAVUPR010000374.1, on the reverse strand, counting down.
CGTATCATTTTTTACCCTTTTAATTTTACGATTTTTACACTTATATCAAATATTTACTTGTCGACTTGAACAACCATTCAAAATAGTGATTAAATTTGACCGAGTAAGGAAAAAATAGCTTAACTATGCTCGACAAAATTTTAAGCACTTTCAAGCTCGATTTTTTTTTGAAAGGCAAGCTCGAAAAAAATATTAAGCTTTCAAGTGCTCGAGTTCGACTCATGAAAAATATATGAAAGAGTATATATATTTAATAATATAATAATACTCGATAAAACTCGTGAACATTTCAAGACAAGTTTTCAAGTGCTTGAGTTCGACTCGTTAACTTTGATGAACCGCTCAAGTTTGGCTCGTTAACTTTGATGAACCGCTCGAGTTTCGTTAAATCATATTTAAGTGAGCATTTCAAGAGCCGTGCGTCGAGCTACTTGTCAGCGGCTTGGAAGAGTCTGGATATAATTCAGCGCAAGTTTTGGTAAGATGGATCCCACCTCTTGTCTTTTATGTTGGGACGAATTTGGGGATTGTGCGGGTACTTTTTGGGTTTACTTAGGTGCTGTGTGGACTGTGGATTTCATGGTTGAGGGTGTGGTGATGACATTGATGCTCGTGAGCGGCTTGGCTCGGCTTGCTTTACACCCCAAACACATAATTTTCCATGAATTTTATATTTTTTTATAAAAAAAAAGTATCTATGCCAATCATGACTATTACATACATTACCAAGTTTGATGTGTCCATGCATCATATTCTTCCTCTCTTTATTTTCTGGAGATTCTTTCTCCTAAACAAACATGTTAGATAAACACAAAACCTGACTACTGAGCAAAGAATCAAACCCTATTAGTGTTAGCTCATTGTAATCAAAGCACATTTCTTTTCCAAGCTTCCACTTTCCCACAAAAAAAATTACAAAATCTTTACTCCAATATAATACTACCAGGAAGTGAATGAAGGGCATGAAATCAACAACATTTTGCTCCTTTTTTGTCTTGAATTTCAAAGTGAAATGATGCAGCTGTTGAGGAATAAAGAGGAGGGTGATGATGATGAAATCGTTCTACCTCGGTTTTCTTTCAAGACAAATGCAGCAGCACCGCGTCCTTCTTTTGTTATAGAGAGCCTCTCTCGTATGAGCTTTTCATATAATAAGCTGCCTCAGGAGCCCCTTACCCTTACTGTTCTCAAATTGGACGGTTCCTCTTTCGGTCGGTGATTATCTCTCTGTATATTGTTTTGATTTCCCTTTTTACATATGCTTACATCGACGTCCATTAATCAGAGAAAAAAAAAAAACCCGTACATTTCAAGAAATTGTTTACAGAAAGTGATATGAACTGGGTAGTTTGAGCTCAGTTCGATTGTAGGCTCGTTTGAACTAGTAATGTTGATAGTAATATAGATCTCCATGTTGTTGTCTTTTTCTAGCAGTAATTGTAGTTCCAAAGATGGGGACAGTGGTGCATTTAAAACAAGGGATTGAAGAGGCCTTCAGTTACTTGCCAAAGCGAGGGCCGGGGATGGTGTCTTGGTATGTTCATTCTTTCTATTCTTTCTTTTTATGATTGTTTTAGCAGATGGAATATGCCTGGCAATGGCTGCATTTTCTGCGACAGTATGAAATCCTTTGTTTCAAATACGTACACAGGTCGCACGTGTGGGGGCATTTTTGTCTTAGCTATGATGGCCATAGTCTTCTTACAGATGAAGACTGTATTGGTGATTACGGGATCAGGGACGGTGACACGGTTAGTTGGTTTCCTTTTGTTGCTAAAGTATATACTGTATATATGTGTTTTGTTATCAATAATTTGAATAGGGTATTTTGACTTACAGCTTCGTTTTGTGCGACGTGTCTCGTTTGCTGCTTGCAATGTAGTAGTAAAGGAGGAACTTGAACAGACACCTAGTTTCAATAGACCTGCTATGTAAGTATTGAATTAGAGTCTTTATTATTCGAAATATTTCCTCGGGCGCATGATTATCTGTGTCTGTATTTGCAGGAACCTCTCCTCTTCTGTAGCAGTTATGTCCAGGTTAAATCTACGAACTCATACTTAACCAATTTAAAACAAGAAATGCCCTTCCCTGCCCTGCATCATAATAACCTGTTTTTATCGATATAATTACGTAACCTTAGCTGACCCGTGACTGCAAATCTTTGTTTACCAGAATGGAGGGCTGTAAGGACATTGTGAGTAGTTGTAAGGAAGGCATTACACACCGTGTAAGAACCATTGAAACCGATCAGGATGATTATTACAAGGTTGAAGATAAGGGAATTGTCCGGTATTGCAGATACAAGCTAGCTTATATGGTGAGAAGTTGGTTTTCACACCAAAGATTAACTACAAGTTTGGATGTAAGAACAAAGCCATCGAGATTATATCCCACGGGTTACGCCAAGGTTCAAGAATCCGGGACAACTATCTACTAAGTGATGCCCGGTTGATGCTGGTTTTCATGACCTAACGGTTAAATAGTGAAAAAAAGTATAATAGAATATGTAAAGACTCAATGTTTTAATGTAAAGTGTTGCCCTTTTGGTTCTTTATAAAAGGATATATTGTACAGGATGATAATTTATGTCTGTTACAATACAACTTTAACACAAACAAGGACACAAAGGGAAGCCATGTAACTTATCCCTTGAAAATTTTACACCTAAAGAAAAAAGAACACTACATACACAATCCTCTTCATTACGGTCATTTGATAACATGCACTCAATATGTTTACTCTTTGATATCATAGTCCTCACCGAAGTATTTGTCAACTAATTCATTAGACATGCATCTAAGTTCATCATTGACATGGAATTGGTACCTTTCTAATGCCTCAATGCCATCCTCTTGTTCAACAAGCTTTGGACCTTCACCGTTCGGCATGCCACGTAGGACCAGCTCGACGAATAGGATTCCGAGTCTTGCAGCTTCAGTGTCAATGGATCTCACTAGTTGAATGAATCCAGGAAGACAACCTCTTTTCACAAGAGAAACCAAGTGTTCCACAATCACATCCGGTTGCTTTGAACCCTCCACCGACGATGATGGCATGACACAGAGATTTCCGATGGCGTATGCTGCTTCTTTTCTTATGTCGAAAGTTGCTGTAGTAAGCAGTTGCAGTAGTATTGGGATTCCTTCACTCTGATATATCAGTTGTTTGACTTCGATTGATCCGGTAGCTATGTTGGATAGAACCCAAGTTGCTTCCTTTATCAAGACACGGTGATCGGATTTCAGACATTTAACCAGAAGCTGAATGAGACCACCTGCAGTCTTTTGTCCAACAGGAACAACACTAGATATAGGGACATCACTGGACACAAGGTTACCGAAACTTCGAAGCACGGGGATAAGAAGTTGCAGACTATCTGATTTCTCCATCCTTTCTACGAGCAAATACGGTAGATCGCGTTTGATCAGCATGCTAGTAGCAATGTTTGATAGTGCAGAGAGATACACAACCACCCAAGCAACTTCTGTTGCCAACTCTTCATCCCCTTTTTTTAAGTGCCGAAGAATCGCATCTAAAAAACCTTCGATTTTTATTAGCTCATTTGCAGCTTTGGAATCTGGTCCCTTAATTAGGTTTGACAGGGCCCAAGCAGCTGTTCTCACGGTTGAACCCTTGTCGGGCAGCATCATTCTTGCAAGAGGTGGAAGGGCACCTTGTGACAGCAGAATATCTCTTAGCTCCTGTCCTTCTCCGGCAACATTTCCTATTGCCCACGCGCATTGTTCAGCAACCGGCAAAGAACTCTTTTCACCCATATGAGCAATAAGCAACGGAAGGGCAGGTAACAAAGCCTTGGTTTCTTCTGGTCTTCCGGCAGCAATGTTTGTCAAACACCAAGCAGCCTCAAGCAACTGTTCATCAGGTGAGCCAAACGTAAGACACTGCACAAGTAAAGGGACTGCTCCAGCCTCGAGAGCAGCTTCTATAGGAGGAAACTCAACTCCAGATAACAAGCGTCTTAATTCACGAAGAGCACTAAATCTCTTCTGAACCGCGCCTTTCCCCTGGTGGGTCATGGCAAGCTTCAATTCTTCAACTGCAGAGAAAGTTTGAGCCTCCATAACAGATTGCTCCTCATCAATAACCATGTCACTTTCTACAACAGGAACATCACCCTCACCACCAACACCAACTCTACAAAGCCGTTTGGTCCTAACCAATGCTTCCCTTCTTTCTTTTGCCACCGTGTTTGCAAGCTGCCGTCTCCTCTGTGCCGCAGCATTCCCAACGGATAACTTGACGGGGTCTCTTCTCTGAATAGGAGAAACTAAGCCTTCATCAGCCATTTTTTTCCTAGTAAACAAATGAAACCCTTGACCTTATGACTTATGAGGGAGGAGATACAATCGGAATCTGTTTTACAAAATCTTCACCGTCTGGACAACGATAATATCAAAATTCATCAAGATTCACCAACCATGCTACCACCCTCTTCCATACATGTCAACCCTGCATTGAGCAAGTAATTACATTAACATCATGGGACTCAATAAGGCATACTGACTTATAGAATCACAGAAAATTGCAGAGTTTGGAGGCTCTAAATGCATATAACAGTAACTGAGTTCATGACTTCTGATTATGCCACTGGAGGACCTATGGTATATATAAGTGTAGTTTTTAAGTACATCTTTGCATAATTACAATCAATTGCACATATATCTTTTTGAAAGGCAATAGCAGCAGAATTTAGAAAAAAATAAAAATGAAAAAATCATGTACACTATCATATACGGTACTAGAAAACTTTCTCGAAGAATCATCAATAAAAATCATACTCAACCAAAGCACCATAAATGCAAGGGACGGAGATATGTAGAAAAATAGAAGCTATTCACAGGCCTGTTCTGAATAGCAGCAATCTTACAGAAAAATAGAAAAACACACATACCAATCGACTTTCCTGGGCAATATCTAGGGTTTGGACCGCCGCATGTTTGAAGAAGGCCGCCGTCGATCGATTATTATGGTGGGAAAAAAAAAAGATATATTGAGTTTAATATTCAATTTAACAGATGATTAAATCTAAAAAAATAAATTTAACAGATGATTTGTTTATTTATTATTTATTTAAGAGAACAACTTAAGACTCCATTTCTTTTTGTTTGAGTTTTTTTTGAGTTTTTTCATTTCATCAATCATATTTTACAATTCTCTTACCAATCATTTCTTCAACTAGAAATAAAAAAAATTTAAATTATCTCTCATCATTTCACTATATCAACTTTATAACTTTTTTACCATTATTTTATTTATTATACTACTTTATATTAGTAATTTTTTTCACCGATCATTTAATAATCAACACAAATTTCAAAAAAACATTTAACTTTCTAATCATTACTTCAATCATTTTATCTAAAACAACCTAAAAAACATCAACTCAAAACAAACGGAGTTGTTTTCACTACACTTGTGAAAAGGATTTCTATGCACTTAATTGCAAAAATACCTACGAACGTTTTTTTGACAAAAACTTACAAACGTTTTATGTATTTTTATTTTTTTTACTTGATCATCATGTACACAAGGGATCAAAGTCCATCTACTTGGATATGAAAAAGGGGGAAATTCATTCCAATGCACTTTGATGGTCAAGTGTAAAAAAAAACACATAAAATAATATTGTTTTATGTATAATTTACTGTCTTTGTTCTAATGGCAGTGATGTCAATCCACAACAACGGATAGGGTCTTCGGCCCAGCCAGTCCGCCTCTTCATAAACCAGACCAAGCCCAGTACAATACAGCCCGCCTCAAACCTTTACGATTCTTATCACTAGCAAGGCAACGGGCGTCGATCAACAACATCCAGCTCGATGCGAAACATTGGGGGCCGACCTGCTCGCCCCTCCAGCTCGCCAATCCATTAGCTCAGACAAAACTCGTTTGGCTAGGCAACATAGTTCATAAAAGACGGTTAAAGATAAAGAGCCCACACCGGCCACATCGTAAGCCCGCTCAATACAAGCTCGCCTCAATACAAGCTCGCCCTTGGCATTGTATTTTACTTATGTATTGTAACCACCTTGTAATTGGCCCAATAAATAGCAGCATCGCACCCTTGACAAAGAGACGATTCTCCCGCTCCAGAACTTCGTCACTTGGCTTGATCCCTTACAGGCTAAGGGTATGTAGGCAATCCCTCGAGATGAAGCCACTCCCCCAATAAAACACCCCATGCCCCTTTTTTTTTTATCACTATTCTCGAGTTGGACAAGTTCATATTATATTCATACTGTTCTTACGCAAATCAACACAAAAACCGGACTAAACACGCATAATGTGCTAGACATCCACCGTTTAACCCGACGTCATCAAATACTAATGCCCTTGGCATTGACGTTGGTTTTCGATAACGTCAGTGGTACTGACGTTATAGTTATTAATGTGTCATGTGTGAAAAACTTCGGTACGTCAGTCCACTGACATTATTATCGAAAAAAACATCAGTGGCACTGACGTTCCTAGTGTGGTGCCGAAAGTTTAAAAAAAAAAGGAAAAAAATGTGGTGTTGAAAGTAAATAATAAAAAAAAAATGTCGATAGTAATTATGTGGTGCCAATATAAGTTATCCAAATAAAATAACTTAGAAACAAGCTGAATAATGCAGAAATTGGAAAATCAGGTTGTGTCAGGCCTGACACTTGCAAATCAGGTCATGCCTTTTCTGACATGGAAAATCAGGTAAACGTAAGGATCTCTACGTTGAAACGTAAGGAATCTGTGTTGAGTGCTTTTTGTATGAGATTTGGTTTGAATTTCCTTACGTTTGGACATAAGGATCTCTACGTTTGAACGTAGAGATCCTTACGTTTGAACGTAAGGAACGTAAGGATTCCTTACGTTTAAACGTAGAGAAATTCTTGTCCACATGAATTATTATTTTTTTTTTTCTGAAACAAACAATCTTCTATACGATTCATATACGGAAATTTAATGTGATAGCACAGTGTCTATATATAATAAGTAAATGAATGCGCATTATAATGATTGATGGGTGAACATGCGTTATATTTTTATTTCTTTTAATGTTTTTTTTATAGTTCCGGGCACATACAGTTTTTTTTTTTAAAATAAATTTATCTTTTATGTAAAAAAAATTAAATTCGTCCGTTTACTTTCTTTTTTTTTTTTCTTTATACACAATTTTTTTTTGTCAGATTACTTAATTGAGATCTCTTCTTTTGTCATTGTCCATTCTTCATGATTCTTTCCAAAATTTATCGACTTATATTTTCAGAAGAAAAAAAATAAAATCATGTGGACAAAAATTTCTCTACGTTTAAACGTAAGGAATCCTTACGTTCCTTACGTTTAAACGTAAGGATCTCTACGTTCAAACGTAAGGATCCTTACGTTTAAACGTAAGGAATCTGTGTTGAGTGCTTTTTGTATGAGATTTGGTTTGAATTTCTTTACGTTTGAACGTAGAGATCCTTACGTTTACCTGATTTTCCATGTCAGAAAAGACATGACCTGATTTGCAAATGTCAGGCCTGACACAACCTGATTTTCCAATTTCTATGAATAATGTCGATAACTAGGCTACGTCGTTGGGATGGACTGTTCTGTAAACCCTAGACAGAGGGTTTTGATGACTTTTGAATTTAAACCGAACTTTCTGCTTATAGTTTGATAAGATAATTGTGTGTTGTATTATTCACAATTGAGGTAAGGTTACATATATATATAGTGTACAAGAATAGACAATCTACCATAATTACAAAACATTGTGTCATATGTAAGGAAGAGATCAATCTAAAATATATACGATCAATTCAAAATATATTATCATTAAATGCCTATTACTCCCCTTCAAGCTGGACGGGCGGAGTGAAGTCCAAGCTTGATTTTGAACTGTTGGAAGTAAGATCGGGGTAGTGGTTTGGTGAGCGCACCCGCTAGTTGGTCAGGACTAGACAGGTGAGAAACATGAACGAGCCCCTTCTGCACTTGGTCACGAATAAAGTGGTAGTCAATAGCAACATGCTTCATGCACGAGTGAAAGACCGGGTTAACCAAGAGTTGTGTAGCACCAACGTTATCACAAAATATAACTGGAACATGTGTGGAGGTAAAGCCAAGATCCATGAGAAGATAGGTCAGCCAGTTGAGCTTAGCGGTGGTGGCAGCAACAACACAGTATTATGCTTCGGTCGAGGAGCGGGGAATAGATGATTGCTTTTTGGAGCTCCATGAGACTGTTTTGACCAAGAAAACCACTGGTGGATGAGTAATCCTCTTTGTTACCACCACAATCCGCATCAGAGAATGCATGGAGGTGTGGGGCCGACGAGGTGAACAACTGAATACCCTTATGGATGGTGCCATCAAATACCGGAGCAAATGTTTAACAAGTGCCCAATGATTGACGGTGGGAGCATGCATGTATTGGACAATTTATTGACTGCAAAGGAAAGACCAGGACGAGTGAATAACAAAAATTGGAGACTGGCAATAACCTGACGGTACTCGGAAACATCGGGGTGTGCATCTACCGAAGCAAGCATAAGAGAGAACATACGTACGTAAGTGGGGGCGTTGCCACGGGTTTAGCATCCTGCGTATTAGTTTTGTGTAATAAATCAAGAAGGTATCCATTTTACGTGAGAAAAGACCATGCGAGTTGTAATGAACCTCCACACCTAGAAAATACGAGAGCGGACCAAGATCCTTGATAGAGAACCTATGACCAAGAGAGTCAATAACCTGCTGAATTTGAGTAGAATCACTGTCTGTAATAATGATGTCATCCACGTATACTAGTAATAAGGTGAGAGTGGTTCTAGAGTGGTACATAAATAAAGAGGAATCTGCAGTGGAAATTAGAAAAACCAGTAAGAATAAAAGTCTTGAGTTCCTGGTACCAGGTCCGAGGGGCCTGCTTAAGTCGACAAATGGCGTTGTAAAGTTTGCATAAATTAGTAAGAGCATCCGAGTCTTCAAAGCCCGGAGGTTGGGCCATAAAAACATCCTCAGTGAGTGAACCCTGCAAGAAAGCATTATTAACATCAAGATGCCTTAGTGACCATTGAGGGGCCACCACTAAACTTAGAACAAGACAAACAGTGGTTGGTTTGATAACATGACTGAAGGTATCAATATAGTCAACTTCGGGGCGTTGGTTAAACCCTTTAGCGACTAAGCGATCTTTGTCACGATCAATGGAACCGTCAGGTTTGCGTTTGATCTTGAAAATTCATTTACAACCAACAACATTAAAAAATGGATCCAGGGGCACTAGTTCACACGTGCCATTCTTGACAAGAGAATCAAATTCCTCATACATAGCTTTGAGCCAATGAGTACTTTGTAATGCATGTTTCACAATGGTGGGTTCAGTGTCAGAGTATTTATAATTGAGGCTGGCATGAAGATTAAGAAGAGTACGGGGCATAAAGATGGGGATGGGGTTCCGAGGGGGAAGGAGATGAAGTGGACGAGGGAGATGAAATGGATGAGGGCGGGGAGGAATGGGGTACGGGTGAGGATGTGGGTATGGGTGAGGAATGTGTAGGAGAGATGGGAGAGGGGGACGTAGAAGAAGGAGTGGGGGAGACCGTATGGGAGGGTAGGGGAACGACATGGGTAGGGAGCCATTCAGTGGGGGAGGAAGTGGAAGATGAAGGAGGTTGAGAGGCAAAGGGAAAAACATCTTTAACAAACTTAACATCACGGGAAACATACATACAACCGGAGGATAGATCAAGACAATGATAAGCACTTTGGGTAGGCAAATAACCTAGAAAGACATACAGGACATATGAGGGCTCGAGTTTGTGATGCTTATAGGTTTTGAGCTAAGGATACCAAAGACACCCGAAGATCCGTAGTTTATTATAATTGGGTGTAGTAGAGAAGAATTTTCATAGGGTGTAAGCATGTTGAGAGTTTTAGCGGGCATGCGGTTGATGAGTTATGCAGCATCAAGGACAACATATGACCAATAAGTTGAGGGGATGGACGCATGGTGAAGAATAGAAATGGAGGTTTCAATAATATGTAAGTGTCGACGTTCAGCCATGCCATTATGTTGGGGTTTGTGTGGTGGGGAAATGAAGTGGGTGATGCCGTGGGTGGAGAGGAGATGGCATAATTTAAAAAATTCGCCACCATTGTCGGATTTTTTTTTTAATGTTTGTATTAACGTAATTTTGAACGAGTGACTTAAATTGTTGAAAAATTGTGAGAACATTGGATTTGTGTCGAAGTGGGTAAAGCCAAATATAATGAGTGAAGTGATCAACAAACAGAACGTAGTACTTAAAACCATCAACGGAATAAATGGGGCAGTCCAAACATCAGAGTAAATTAATTCAAGGGGTCGAGAGGAATTTAATGTAGATTTTTAAAAAGACGAGCGATGACTTTTGTTACTCAAAAACGAGTCCCGGTGCGAAAGAGAAACAAAAGTAATATCCAAACAATTATTTTTGATAATAGACTGAATAATAGGAAGTGCAGGGTGTCCACAACGGGAGTGCCAAATGTTGGTGGACGATTTATTTGCTGAAAATGCAAGAAGTGGAGCAGGAGACTATAGATAAATTCCGTCTTTACGAGGACCTTGGTGAAGGGTTTGACCTGTCCGCGGGTCCTTTACCAAAAAGGATTCACAGAAGAACTCAACGACAACATTATTATCCTCACAAAATTTAGACACTGATAAAAGATTGCGGGAAAGCTGGGGGAACACATAACACATGCGATAAGTGAAGTAAAATTAGAGAGGGTTGGGTACGTAGTAGAACCAGTGTGTGATAGGCAGGGCACGCCCATCACCAATGATGATATCGTCAGGTCCAAGATAAGGCTCGTGCTGGGCAAGAAGATTCAGGTCCGACGTCATATGATGTGAGGCTCCACTATATATCCATAAGCCATGCATGCATTGGGTAAGGCTTGAGCAGGCTGAGCCTGTGGTCTGGGCCGAGGTGAGTGAGAGGCGTGCATCTTGTGGAAAAATGCATGGGTAAGTGGGACATCGTTTGACAGAATGACCTTGTACACCGCATATATAGTTGGAATTTCCCTAAATAAGGACGTGGTTGATACGGGGGTCGAGGGAGCTTGATCATCAGAATTTTGAGGAGGTCGGCTGGAATGTGGGGAGGTTTCCGATGTGAGTACGGACATGATTAAGGAATGAAGGGAGCAGCGGAGGGACGGGAAGAGAAAAGAAGCAGGAGGTTGGAGAAGTTAATCAGGAAGGAAGGAGAGTAGCCAGGACTCTATTGCTCTGATAACATTATAGATTAAAAGAATTGTGTGTTGTATATATATTGTGTACAAGGAACATTCTAGACAATCTACCATAATTATAAAATATAGTGTCCTAATTATATAAATAAGGGAAGAGATCAATCTAAAATATATACATACAATCAATACAAAATATGTCATCATTAATTCTGCTAGTTTTTAAAGGCACAGGACAATTAATTCAGAGGCTCCCCTGCGGCAAAGGCAGATCACTTGCAGAGCATGATCAAAATGGCCAGTGAATTCGAATGTACTTCATCCTGTTTTGTTTTGATTGTCATTAATTTAGTTTCCGAGTCATCGAGTGATCGATTTCTTCTTAATTTTCATATATTAGATTGTTACGGAGCTAATTTTCGCATATGATATGAAGATCTATCGTATCGTATGAAATAAATAGTGCTCATAGCTAATTAATTATATAAAGAGATGCTATGTATTGATTTATCTGATTATTCTTGGTAGAAACACATTAAATTCTTATCAAGTAAAGTGATTTAGACCATGCACATAAGTAGAACCTTGTTATATTGCATGATAAATCATCATATATGGATGCTTGATTGTAATAGGTTTTTTTTCATAGGTTTTTTAATCTTTGGACTTCAAATATTCACAAAAGCTTCATCGGATACTTTCAAGCTTAACAAATGGAAAGACATTCAAAATTTTACCAAACATAATCAAACCAAACTCAAGTATAATTAAATCATAAGCGGCGAATGAATCTCGAAATAATATATTTTTCTGATTAAATGAACTCGAGCCAAATTTGAACCTCGTTATTTTACAGGATTTACAAAATTGTATCAATGGATGGATTCATATAGTTTTGTCCATACATAACTAGTGGAGAATTGTTTAAAAAGTGAAATTGCAGGTAGTGGTGCCTTACACGACTCAGCTGCCAATTTGTTTAATATAAAAGATAAGGCTGCTTCATGTCCAATGGTGCATATGCACATCAAAAGGTACATAATGATGTTTTTCAAATAGAAAAAAAGGTACATAATGATGTAACTTTCGATTCATGTCTCCAGATGAATGGAGACACCACACAAATATATCATATTGAGAAATACATATGTAGTGGGTGTATTTGTGTGGCTGAACCACACACATACTGAATCACATGGTGTCTCCACATGAATAGAGACACCACACAAATATTTTATTATAACATGATAGGGAATCTAGATGAAACAATCTAACGGTAAACAATCAAGAAGATAACAAAAACAAGAAGAATACAAAATTTAACGTAGTTTTCGGTATTGTGTCGACTATTCCACAGAAAGAACAAAGATATTTTACTATGCATTGAAATCTTGGTTTTTACACACTTTTACATTGATTACAAGATAAGTATTTATAGACACATATCTCTAAACTCTAGCCGTCAAATGATCATTGTCTGAACTGTCATAAATACTGCAGACGTAGGTCCTACTCTGCTAACTAATGCCCAGATGTAGAACTCACCTATATTCAATAAACCCCAGCAGACTGCTTACATATAAGGACTGGTCTGACTTCCACATACTTGAATACACTTACTCAGCCGACTATTTCTCAGCTGACTTCCAGATTAATTCCACCAGATTATATACAGATCAAGTTACACTTGAAACATATTTCCCCAACAAATCGAATAGTGTGGAGGTTAATTATATATGATGAATCAGCAGCCCCTTCGGTGGTGGATCCAGTGCCCACGATAAGTTATCTTATATTCAGAGCTAATTCAAGTCAGGATTCGATCATATGTTTCTTAATAATGTCATTTGTCTTTCTATTGAGATTCGATTATACGTTTCTTGATGCATTCTGCAATATGGAGACCGACCGAATCACCCGTGTGCCTTATATATTATAATAATCATTATCATTATCATTACTATATCATTACTATATTAAAAAAACGGGTGTGTTTCCCCCTTCAAGTGTTTATTCCCTTTAAAATTGTTTTAACTAAGTATAATAATAATTAAAATTTCCTTATTTTTTTGCTTAAGCATAATAATAAGGGTTAATTAAAACAATTAACAATTCCTTAAATCAACGCCGACAATTATGGAAGGAGAGTCATTAACGTGGGCATTACTGGTGTAATATTAAATTCCTTATGTGATAATGAATTTACTTAAATACATATAATAATTAAAACAATTCCTTAATATTAATCCTTATGTAATAACGAATTTACTTAAGTACATATAATAATTAAAACAATTCCTTAATTTACTTAACAGAATTTGGTATGCATAAAAATTTGGTAAATCTAGATTCTTTTATTGGATTCTGACGTATATAATAAATTCTTGATTCTTTTATTTCCTTAAGCATAATAAATTTAATTAATCGCATAATATTTAGAATTTGGTGAATATAAATTCTAAACTAATAAATCATAATCATAAATCACCAAACAAACAACGTCAGCCACCTTCGGCGACGGAAAACAACAAATTCGGCATACCACCGTCAAACCATCGTCAGCAAGTCGAGAGCAACTTTGTGTAGGTTCAAATGTCATGGCAAGCACAAGTAAACGGAAAGTTCAACAAGAAGAAAAAACTGATGCATTGAATAGCCACGGTATGTATATTATGTTAACCACGTCATAATTTTTGTTTTTATTTTTTTACTCATCATTTATCAAAGTATACTGTTGGTGGGTTTAGCAATGAAATAATGCTTCAAATCTTGTTATTTTGTTTTCGTCAGTCTTCATGGATAAGCTTTTGGAATAGATTTACAGATGACCAAGAGTTTGCTAATAATATCTCCAAAAGTGAATATCAAATACAAGAGAGTTTAAGTGAATTTTATACAAAAGCATGATCAATCAATCCACGTAAATTACGACGATGTAAGTATAAGACATAAGACAACAGACAACAACATCTCTTTATCAAAACCGTGACATAATGAGAACTCGACCGAGCCTAATTAGCTACACAACCTAGAAATTATTTAGGAAGTAACACATCTAATCCCACTACCCTTAGTACTAAATTCATGACTTAGTTATCGATCACCTTAGAGCTTCACTTGACCAAATTAGATTTTGTTTTTCAAATAGGAGTCCTTAATTTTGCTCAAATCTTATCAACAACTTATTAATTTCCTACTGCTGATTCTATATTATTATGATATAAACATTTATAAATGGGACTCTAACGGAACTTATTTAATGTCCTAGAGGAAGAAAATTGAAGTAAATAAATACATAAACATTGATGTTTTACAAGCTACTGGTGAATATCTTCCTAACTTTTCCGCGTGCAACCGAAATTGACAAAATATGGTTGTTTTAGAATACAAAGACAAACTACAAGTTATCAAAGAAACACAAGTAGAAGTAGTTAATAGGCTGCACGAATAAACTTATTCTACTGTTCTACACAACTCTTCGGTAACCCCCACCAACTCCTATATCTTACACAGGGGCGGCCCTCGCATTTGTTGGGTTTAAGACCAAGTCCCCGAATTGGGCCTTTTAGTTGAAATTGTTTTTTTTTTTGTTTTTTTGAAAAACATATTTATCGCGTTTTTAACATCCGTAAATACAAAATTCAAGTTATTTGTTAGGTATTTTATTCACAAAGTCTGTTTTTATTTTTGTTTTTAATGTGTTGTTGCACACCGAGTGCGACAGTGTCGCCGAAAAGAAACGGGGTTCGAATGACACACCATTTCGTAGAAGGGATTTTTCATTGGGACACATCATTTCAGTTGTGCATGTTCATTGGGAAACGAAGGCAGGACTGAAGGGGAGAGCCGGAACTTAGGAGTGAAAAATGAGTTTTATCTATTTTTGTTTGTTTTATTTATTTTTGTGTAACAAAAAAAAACTTGTTTGTATATATCTATTTTTTTGGGGTCAAGTAAATTTTTTTATTTGGGCCTTTATCAATTAGTGTAAAAAAAATTTGGGCCTTTATCAAATAAGAAAATTAACATATTATATTAGGTTGGATCAATTAAATCTACACGAATTTTTTTTTCTTTTTAAATAAACGTATACGTCGTTGGTATAGATATAATTGGGCCAAGACCGGCCTCGCCGCCTTAGCGATAGGGCCGGCCCTGATCTTACACTTCAATATGCCACATGTTTTCAGTCCATTTGGCGATACAAACCAAATATAGTGCGACCTAGAATCTTACCATGTAACCTTGAATGCCGTGGAGGCTACTAGGAGACAATTTGGCACTGTACCAATTATCCAGTATTTTCTCTGTAAGAGGCTGATGAGCGAAAAATTCACCCACTAAAAATACATTTATAAAGACTCGCAATCGTGGGTAAACTAACTCTCACAACCCAAGCGAGACGGGTCGATTGCTTGGATAGCTACGGAGTACGAGGTCGTCCCAAGAGAAATGTGGTTGTGAGTACCAAAATGAACGTCGAACTTAGTCTAGGCGATCAAAGTTTTAGGTGGAGTTTTTATACTAATGCGAAAAATAAATTTTAACTAACGAGATTAACTAGGTGATTAAAAAGCATAGCCGAGCCATGATCCAACAAGTTATCTCCCCACAGGAAAAACTTGATAAGGAGTGTGTTTTATCTGATTCGGTTCATATGATATTCACGGGTGTCAACTCTTTATTCTTGCGTTAAGATCTCGAATGCCTCTCACTTAACCCCCACACTAGGTTTATTAACCCTCCCTTTAGAGAGCTAACTCGCCTAACATGGTTGACCGGAATAAAAAGCCGTTGAAAAACCTCACAAAAACATAATTTTAACGTATCACTTAGGTTGCCAATCTAACGATTAAGACTATGGTTTAGTGATTTTAAAACATGTTTCGCACATCTCGTAAAAATAAGAATTTCACTTAGGCATAGTCCGGATCGTCACTTAGATTGTCAATCTAACAATCAGGACTATGATTAGTGATATCCATATCTCACATCTCACCGCAAAATACATTTATAAGCTCGATGTAACCGTGAACAAAGTTGTCAATTTTATTCAAAGTTAGGAAAATGATCAAAACGGGTTTTAAAACATGAGTTTATCATACGAACGTTTAATTACGCGCACACAACTCCCATCTCGTCTCCCGAGGGTCAATTTTACCCGTTTTCACATAATTCGGCTATGTTTAGTTTAACTACTCATATTAACGAAAATAACAACGAAAATAACAAAACGAAAGAAAACAAAACGAAAAAGATAACTACAGCTATATAGATATATACGTATAGATATATATATAGATATAGATATATGTATATATATATATATATTTATACTAATTTATACTAATTGCATAAAATGAAATAAACATAAAAGAAAGAACGGAATTGAAAATTTAAAACGATAACTAGTCGGGTTATTACACCGACATTATAACTACATAATTATATAATTATATAGGCCCCAAAATAATTTAAAAGAAAGAAAAGATGAAGGAAAAGAGGGGCAAAGGTCTACTCTGCTGAAGCTCTCATATATATAGGCAATGAATCACAGCCGGACCAGGCCGGGTAAGAGCCGGACCGGTCCGGGTACCATTATTGCATATGACTCAGCATGATTCTCGAAGGATCGATTGATCAGATTTATGTAATTAAAACTTGTAAAATTCGTATCTTGAGTTGTAGACCTCCAAAAATTGCAAACGAAATGCCAAAATTAAGGTCTCGAGAAACTCTACAACTTTCATGAAGGACTCTTCTTCAGAAAACGCCTTTTTGATGGGCCATTCCCATTACGTGTCGTTTTGCGACATTTTCCCTAATACAAATCAATTAGCCACTTGACCACCATTTGAGTTGTAGAAGTCCGATTGACTTGAATCAAAATCCATTGGAAATCTTTCTTGAAGATATAAAACTTTTATTAAGGATTCTTCTTCAGAAAATGTCGTTTTGATGAGCCATTCGTATTACGAAGATATTTCGGGATTTCTACTAATCCGAATTGATTAGTCAATTGACCATAACTTGAGTTGTAGAACTCCAATTGACGTGATTCAAAGTGCGTTGGAAAGCTTATGTGAAGATCTACAACTTTCATTAAGAAGTCATCCCCTGAAAATGCCTCTAAGATGGGTCAAATCTCCGTTGAAACAGGTTTTGGTTATAAGTATGCAAGATAATTTGATCCATTTGAACTCGTAAGCTTGTGGCATCTTCTTCTAATCCTCTAAACACATCTTTTAGACTCAAAACATGTCGTTACGTGGAATCTTGGTCAATGTATAATCCTGCAATGAACCACCAAAATACCAAACGTAAATCCGACACGACACTCCGGTTACTAAACCGGTAAAAAAACTAATAAAAACTTATAAAAACACGATATTTTACATAATAGTTACTACTTATATATTTTTATGAAACTTAGGAATTAAAGACTCGAAATGATACAAAAGTGCTCAAAATGATATCAGAAACGGGGTGAAAAGTTATAAAAATAACTGTGAATTTTTCTGTTATCACAACCCCCCACTTAGCTTTTGGTCGTCCTCGAACAAAATAAGCGATAAAATAAAATGAATGAGGAAAAATTCATGAAAATAAGATATGAATGACGATCAGATGATGCAACCATTCGAATCATAACTACATGTTAACTGCAATATAAATGTATAACAGAGTGAGTGTGTGACAAGCCTTTTCAATTTCCATTATCCTCTCTTGAATAATTCAAGCAAACGCACAAATATCCATTCAGACTGTCCTAATGACTTTCCTAGGTATAGGCAGTAACAATTCCACACAAAGTCCTCCCGTGTACTTATTAGGATAATCCCTAATGCATATCATTTAGTTTATACTGGGGATAGTCAGAAGATAACTTCTCTTTTTTTTTTTTTTAATTTTTTTTTTACATAGAATACTAACATATCCGAACTCATTGCCAAAATCGACTATCTTTCAAGCGTCATGAGGTGAGACCGAATACATTAATACCTATCTAACTTTTTTTTTTTTTTTATTTATTTATTTTTTTTTATTTTTTATATTATTTTTTTATTTTTATTTTT
Organism: Gentiana straminea; assembly: GCA_036785695.1. NCBI lineage: Eukaryota > Viridiplantae > Streptophyta > Magnoliopsida > Gentianales > Gentianaceae > Gentiana > Gentiana straminea. The sequence continues at coordinate 3,409,811 of JAVUPR010000374.1, read as the reverse complement.
TATGTGTAACATATGCCCTCATTCCCAGCAATAGGATGTTTCGTGATAACACCCTAGCTGGACTACTATCATCAGGCAGTCGGGAGCTTTTAAGCCTCATAGTGGTATAGGACGTTTCGTGATAACGCCCTACCGCACTCAAATCATTGGTAGCTACAACCGACATATATATAGTTCATCTTAATTTGGTATTTTTCTTTTCATTCCACTTAATTTATATCCTTTCTATCACATTCAAACCTTCGATATTCACAAGACACGTTCAAAAATTAGGTACTAAATTACCGCAATTATATCTAGAATAACTACTAGATACCGAATGGATACAAACTTTAAAATTTTCGCTTCAATATCAAAGGCTTACGTGAACAATGAATTCATGTTACACAAAAAAATTTGGGGTTAAAATGCACTTACGGTTCACATTGGTTATATACATCCCAATCGATCATTACATCTTTAAATCCATGAAATATATACCTTATACACATTATTTTAATCAACTAAATAATGCTCGAAAAAGATCCAAAAACTAAGGGTTTAAACACTTACCGCCATTTCTAAACCAACCGTACTCTACCCCCCACTTACGATTTTGCATTATTCTCGCAGTGTAAATGAGATAGAGAGGAAGACTTAGCTTATAAACCAAGCAAAAAGATGCTATCGAATCCCGTAACATCCATGAGAAAGCACGTCCCAAATCCCTGTACCAAAACAATCAAAACAAAGCCATCACGGGACATAGTCCTCGTGCCAAAATATTGAACAGGGATATGGGAATAATGAGATAATGGCCCTGTCACGTCAGAAAATTCGATAGGCAATATATATATAGCTTTAGATGGAAAAATAACCCACACGGGTAAAACACAACATCTAAGCATATACGTATCACATAGAGCATATATCATAGTCAAGTCGCACTATTCCTAGATTCATTTTTATTACACACGCTTTATTAAGGTGGGAATACTCACCACTATACTACAACGACCGTAAATTTGAAACGACTAGATCATAAAATGAAATGTTTGAAAGAGTATTGAGTCTTTTATACCCGTATCCTCAAGGATTCAATAACCTAAGTCCAAGAAATGATACATTTGAATTTTTATCTTTTTTCTCCATCGGGATTTTCGGATAACCACCTAATCATTCCCTCTTAATGAAATTCAAACATTCATCCCGAGACTTGGTTGTGCTTTGTGTTCATCTTTCATACGTATTCTACATTTCATTAAGACTAGTCTTATTCAAATTATTATTTAACGGGCTGCCTCCCGGTAGCGCTTTTGTTTAACGTCGTTGGCTCGACAGGGTGACTCTATACAGACTCAATCAACCAAAATCCGAACTTAAGAAGATCAACAGCTTAAGAAAAGTGATCAAAGCGAGAACCATCGAAATTAAATTGTCTAGAAACGTACCTCGTTTGGTTCTCGATGCTATCTTCTCCCAGCCGTCGAACCTTCTTTTATCAGCCTGTCGAACCATCTTCTTTTGAAAATCACCATAAGCTCATCCATTGGGGAGTACACAACCGGACCGCGAAAAATTCATCCTCACGAGTGGACGAATGTAGTAATCCGGGACCGATATATTAACTATTACCAACTCTCCCGGTGGCTTTACTAAAGATGGCCAATCAATCTCTCGCTCCTCTAACTCGTCATCTCCAAATCTTGCACTTTTTCTTCGCAACCGAATTATCCACCTCATTCTCATCCCGAACTTTTTCGGTGATAACATTTTCATCCCTAACCACCTCTATTGCACTTGTCTCTCGCCTCTTTCACATACCTCACTAATTCAATCAATTGCCCCACCTTGTCTTGAAGATTTCTTATAGCGGAGTCGGTACTTACCTTGAACTCCCGCATGTCCAACAAGCGCTCTTTCAAGATCCGGTTCACTCGTTCTAGTTGCTCTATTTGACTCGTCGGTGAATTCTTCTTGTGGCATGGGTGCGCACCGATCATATTGACTTTGATTCATCGGAGGTGAGTAGTAGTCCTCTTGCCATTCCGGACAACGATCGATGGTGAATATGGTTAAAGCTATCAACGTGCCGAGTATGAACACCGTAATCCCGATAAGCATTAGGGTTCGGGTAACCCTCGTAATGTTGTGGCTCATAACTCGAATAACCATAATTATGATCCCGGTATGCACTAGGGCACCGATAATTCCATGAACCTTGGTTATTCTCGTCGTTGATATTGAGGCTCGAGACACGAACCGTTGTTGATAAGGTTGGTAGGGGTATTGTTGTTCAGCTGAGTAGTTTTGATTGAAAAATCCATCCATTTAAGCTCAATCTGCAAGATCTCAGAAAACAACAATAAAACAATAAAAATTTTCTTTTTTTTTTTTCGTTTTTTTTTCCGTAAACACACGATATTTAGACCCCTCAAAAAGTTAGGTTGCCGAAGGCCCTAATCCCCAGTTTTAGCCAGACTTACAAGATATCACCCTCCGAAGAGGCTAAGTACCAAAGTCGTATTCAAACCGAGTTCGGGACAATATCACTTCAAAGATCCATAGCTCTTTGTCGACATCTAAATAAAACAAGAAAATAAAAACCTAGGCCCAAGCCTTCGGTTCACTTACAAGATATCACAACAATATCACACATTTCCCCGGCAACGGCGCCAATTTTTGATGAGAGAAAAATACACCCACTAAAATATTGGTCCCCGGCAACGGCGCCAATTTTTGATGAGCGAAAATTCACCCACTAAAAATACATTTATAAAGACTCGCAACTCGTGGGTAAACTAACTCTCTAACCGGCAGTACCGGGTCGATTGCTGGATAGCTACAGGAGTACGAGGTCGTCCCAAGAGAAATGTGGTTGTGAGTACCAAAATGAACGTCGAACTTAGTCTAGGCGATCAAAGTTTTAGGTGGAGTTTTTATACTAATGCGAAAAATAAATTTTAACTAACGAGATTAACTAGGTGATTAAAAAGCATAGCCGAGCCATGATCCAACAAAGTTATCTCTCCACAGAAAAACTTGATAAGGAGTGTGTTTTATCCGATTCGGTTCATATGATATTCACGGGAGTCAACTCTTTATTCTTGCGTTAAGATCCGAACGGCTCTCACTTAACCCCCACACTAGGTTTATTAACCCTCCCTTTAGAGAGCTAACTCGCCTAACATGGTTGACCGGAATAAAAAGCCGTTGAAAAACCTCACAAAAACATAATTTTAACGTATCACTTAGGTTGCCAATCTAACGATTAAGACTATGGTTTAGTGATTTTAAAACATGTTTCGCACATCTCGTAAAAATAAGAATTTCACTTAGGCATAGTCCAGTATCCGTCACTTAGATTGTCAATCTAACAATCAGGACTATGATTAGTGATATCCATATCTCACATCTCACCGCAAAATACATTTATAAGCTCGATGTAACCGTGAACAAAGTTGTCAATTTTATTCAAAGTTAGGAAAATGATCAAAACGGGTTTTAAAACATGAGTTTATCATACGAACGTTTAATTACGCGCACACAACTCCCATCTCGTCTCCCGAGGGTCAATTTTACCCGTTTTCACATAATTCGGCTATGTTTAGTTTAACTACTCATATTAACGAAAATAACAACGAAAATAACAAAACGAAAGAAAACAAAACGAAAAAGATAACTACAAACTATATAGATATACGTATAGATATATACGTATAGATATATATATATATATATATATATATGTATATATATATATATATTTATACTAATTTATACTAATTGCATAAAATGAAATAAACATAAAAGAAAGAACGGAATTGAAAATTTAAAACGATAACTAGTCGGGTTATTACACCGACATTATAACTACATAATTATATAATTATAGGCCCCCCATAATTTAAAAGAAAGAAAAGATGAAGGAAAAGAGGGGCAAAGGTCTACTCTGCTGAAGCTCTCATATATATAGGCAATGAATCACAGCCGGACCAGGCCGGTAAGAGCCGGACCGGTCCGGGTACCATTATTGCATATGACTCAGCATGATTCTCGAAGGATCGATTGATCGATTTATGTAATTAAAACTTGTAAAATTCGTATCTTGAGTTGTAGACCTCCAAAAATTGCAAACGAAATGCCAAAATTAAGGTCTCGAGAAACTCTACAACTTTCATGAAGGACTCTTCTTCGAAAACGCCTTTTTGATGGGCCATTCCCATTACGTGTCGTTTTCGACATTTTCCCTAATACAAATCGATTAGCCACTTGACCACCATTTGAGTTGTAGAAGTCCGATTGACTTGAATCAAAATCCATTGGAAATCTTTCTTGAAGATATAAAACTTTTATTAAGGATTCTTCTTCGAAAATGTCGTTTTGATGAGCCATTCGTATTACGAAGATATTTCGGGATTTCTACTAATCCGAATTGATTAGTCAATTGACCATAACTTGAGTTGTAGAACTCCAATTGACGTGATTCAAAGTGCGTTGGAAAGCTTATGTGAAGATCTACAACTTTCATTAAGAAGTCATCCCCTGAAAATGCCTCTAAGATGGGTCAAATCTCCGTTGAAACAGGTTTTGGTTATAAGTATGCAAGATAATTTGATCCATTTGAACTCGTAAGCTTGTGGCGCATCTTCTTCTAATCCTCTAAACACATCTTTTAGACTCAAAACATGTCGTTACGTGGAATCTTGGTCAATGTATAATCCCGCAATGAACCACCAAAATACCAAACGTAAATCCGACACGACACTCCGGTTACTAAACCGGTAAAAAAACTAATAAAAACTTATAAAAACACGATATTTTACATAATAGTTACTACTTATATATTTTTATGAAACTTAGGAATTAAAGACTCGAAATGATACAAAAGTGCTCAAAATGATATCAGAAACGGGGTGAAAAGTTATAAAAATAACTGTGAATTTTTCTGTTATCAGAGGCCACATTATACCCCAAGATAAGATTGCTCCAACTAGCAGAGAGATGTTAATGAGGTACGGACAAATCATACCAACACCAACATATATATATGTGCGGAGAAATAAAAGTAAAACCCTAATTGACATCAACGCCAAATGTCATTCTAGATGCATGATATTGTTATATCAAACTCTTACTCATAAAATTCTACCGTGAATATTTGTATAGAGCAAATTTAATATTTAGCAATATGAGCAAGCACATACCTATAGTTGTAAGCTTTGAGGCCAAAAGTTGGGAAGTTGATAAATCCACAGCCATCGCCTGCTGTGAAAAACCATTGAAAGAAGCCCCACGAAAATCTGAAGGAAAAAAACTTACCAAGAGCTTTTGCTTGCTTTGTGCAACAACATTAATCACAAAAGAAGTACGATTAATCAGGCTGAAAAAAAAAGGGTGACCAAATTCGGTTGACCAAATATATGAGACTTTGATTTATGACCAACATAATATCATTATATTTTAATTGTGTGGGTCATAATATCATTAATCACAGTCATCTTCCTAAATTCGGTTGACCAAATATATGAGACTTTGATTTCAAAAAAAAAAAGGCTCTAGGGCCGGTGAGGTGTTGGTTACTATCTAATTTATCACAAGACATAAGAGATTTGTTTAATTAACTTCTTCTCTTTGAGGAGAGGGTTCAAGGTACTCACCATCGCAACTTGAGAAGGGGATCCTGTTGCGTATGTGTATTTAGAGCAGTTACTTGAGCTGTTAATGGATATTACACCAAGAGCAGCATCAACAAACTTCTTCGTGCTTCAATTGTGTTAGGCTAAAAAGTTGACGCTACTTGGTTCACAATTAGAATAGATTTTCCATAAAATTAAAATTTAGAAGTACTGAATAACCTTCAAGTGCTACTTTATTTGTGAGCTATCAATATTGTTGGAAAAAGATATAATGAAATTTCTAGCAGTGCATTGACATACGACCACATGTTTGTATATTTTCTATGATCTTGGATTGCTCTCCTTCTATTCAACATTGCTTTAATCCCAACATACCTATTTTCTATGATTTTGGATTGATCTCTGATTGCTCTCCTTATATGAATGCAATTGCTTCTATGTATGAGCTTACTGGTTTTTTAATTTGCTTTTGTAGATGTTTTGATTGCAGTCTTTTACCATGCATGTTGTAAATCGTCAATCATGGTTATAATGCTTATTATCTCTATTGTAGCAATCAATACGGCAAAACCTAATATTTCTTTGTATTTGTAGACATGGAAACAAAACTGAAATCAATGACAGAAAAGCAGGCATAAAATTGCAAAATTAAAGCATTAGAATCAAGGAAAAGAAGAAGATCAAAGGAAGGTAATTCGTACCTTCAAAGCTCTAATCATCAAGTGATATTCTCTGATTATGTTCTTTTTCACAATCAATAATATCATTTTATGAACAGAGAGGTATCTATGGTTTTAGCATCAATCATAAACAACACAAATGGTATGTCACGTACATGATTTATTTTTTTATTAGATTTTCTTTAGTTTTTTGTTTGTAAATATGACCGGTCAAATCTTTTTCTTTTTACAAAGTGGATATTAGTTATAAGGCCGTCGCTAGAGACTTAATGATCATTTAGGACACTCAAAAAACTTATTCGGTTATAAGGACATTCTAATATTTCAAACCACAATCAATAAACATCACGAATCAACATTAATATAACGAATCAACATTAATATATATATTAAAAAAGAGAAAAAAAACCTTTTCCTTTCATATGATAAACCGGATAGACAGACAAAACACAAAACAATCTGAGATTAGAAAAAAAGAAAAAGAAAAAAAAGAAAACCGACAACAGCAATATAGTATCAATGAACCCTTTTAAGAGTGAGTTGGTTGCATTTGAAGCTTCAAGGTCTTGGGCTTCTTCTGAGAGTCTGTATCACCCGCTTCAAAGTCTTAGGCTTCTTCTGAGAGCCTGTATCCTTAAAATTGTCTGTTTAATTACTGGAGGTGAGTGGCGTCGAGGAGCTGGCTTCGTAGAGAAATTGATAGTACTATGACATTGGGAAATGGACGCCGACCTTAAAACCGATTTTCCGATGAACAACCTCGACGCCCTTAGGGGCATTGCTCCTCAAAGATCATCATCGTCGTTTCCGGTCAGCTATCGAAGCTAAACTAACTAATTAATCGGAGAAAAAAGGTTCAGAAGAAAAAAATTGCAGAAAAAAGAAAGTTCGAGAAGGAAGAACGACACAAGAATGAGGAGAGCATAAGAATTTCTCAGTGCTTTGCTTGAAGATTCATCTGTTATAGATACCACCGGAAGTCCATGTGTTGCCATTGCTGCCGTTCCGTTGACGGTTGTAGCTCCGGAAGGTGTGCATTTGCAGTTTTTGCTTTTCTAAGGCAGGTTTCTCACTGCTTGTTTCCCTTTCCTCTTTTACCTCTTATCAATTACTCTTGGTATGTTTACGGAAGATTAATTTGTGTCTGTTTTTTTTCTTCCCTTTCTAACTATTATAATTTCTATTTTGGGGATTTAATTTAGTTATTTTGTTTCACAGTTTGAGAAAATGGACAAGATCGCAATGGAACTTCCCGTGTGCTCGCTTCTTGGAAGAAATTGGTACTTTTTCCTTCTTTGAATTAAATTATTATCAATTGTTTAGAATATGAAGAATTGGAAAGAGGAGGATTTGAGGGAGCTATGGGCGGATGCTCCACTTGGAATGACGAAACCCGGTTGGGACCCGAACGATGTGGATGATGAAGAGATTGAGGTTATTAATGAGATGATTGAAAGAGGTGAAGAACCGCCAATTCAGCCGTTTTATGTGCCATATCGGAAGTATTATCCGGCTATTCCGGATGATAATTATGATGCTGCTAGTGCTAAGGCTACAATTGAGGAGTTGGATAGGATTGAGGAGTTTTTGACTTGGGTTAGCTACATTTTTCGAAGACGGTAGCACGTAAGCATAGTTCATTTGATCATTTATTTATGCTGCATGTTTGTTTTCATTGTTGCTTGAAGCTAAATTACGAGAGAAGTGGGCATGAATGTGAATGAATCTTGTCAAAATTTGATGATATTAACGAGTTTGAAGTAGTTGATTTGAGTATAGAACAATCATATGACTCGGTTTTAAGTGATACCGAGTACTTCGATTTGGTTCTTTGCTGGAAATTTGATATGTTTGATTATATTAGTGCTTGTGTACAGTTCTTGTTTATACATGTGTATAAATATGTATGTATTTCTAAAAGAAAAAAAGATGATCCTCATTTACTTACGGTCTCCCCTGTGTTTATATGCATTTTGACAAACAAGTGTAAGCTCAAGAACTACCGAATTAAGAAATATTTTTCTGATTTACATGCTACTTGATGGAGTGACATTGATGACTGATGCAGGGACATTGCTGACTTATGCAGTGACATTGATGTCTGATGCAGGGACATTGATGACTTATGCAGTGACATTGATGTCCGAAGCGTTGACACAATAACACGTCAGGAGAAACATTCGGAGCATTCATAGATTGTGTTTTACTTATTAGTTGACGTGTATTTGGGTGCTTATAATAGATGATATAGTCCCTTTTCCTTTCGCGGACAAGTACGATCTAGGAGGCTCTTTATTACCTTCTTATGGGTTTCACTCACCATGGTGGTTTACAATTAAGTCTTTTTTGGGTTTCGGTGCCGCTTATAATAGGCGTGGATACTCATAGTTTGAGGTTGTTTTCCTTTTCTCTTATGGTCATTGTCTTTGTCCTATTTCTTGGGTTGCAGGTCGATATAAGTGCTTTGTGGCATTTGGCTAGCGTGGTTTCTGTATTGGAGCCGATTTGTGGGCTTGCAACTATGAAAAAAAGCTATCAGTTGTTAAAGGGCAGGACCATGATAGCTTTCAACCTTGTTTTTGGGTATATGGCTATTTGTGGACTGATCACACTATATTCTCATCAGTTGTGGTTAATGGTGGGGATAATCATGGTGTGCTTACAACAATTATGGTTGGTGGATTCTTGGTTGGGTTGCTGGTGATAGTTAATCTGGCTGGCCTATTAGTGCAGAGTGTGTTTTACTATGTGTGCAAGAGTTGACATCATCAAGAGATTGACAAGAGTGCCCTCTATGATCATCTTGGTGGTCTGGGCTTATGCAGTGACATTGCTGACTTATGCAGTGACATTGATGTCCGATGCAGTGACATTGATGAATTATGCAGTGACATTGATGTCTGATGCAGTGACATTGATGACTTATGCAGTGACATTGATGTCTGATGCAGGGACATTGATGACTTATGCAGTGACATTGATGTCTGAAGCAGTGACATTGATGACTGTATTTACAATTAGATAACTGATGAAATGATATTTTGATGTCACCGCATATACAACTTGATACACACATTTGATAACTTTGTAAAGTAACTTTATTTCTTTGTTATCTTTAAATATTTGATTGATGTTGGTTTATTTGATTAGTGTTGGTTTAAATATTCGATAACTTTGTAAAATAACTGTATTTCTTTTGTTTTTTTGGTTTAAAGGCAGATTTTTACAACCAAATGTATGAATAAATCGTTACAATAACACGCCACTGCAAAAATCATTACAATAACACGTCACTGTATAATTCGATACAATAAGACATCACTGTATAGATCGCTACAATAAGAAGTCATTGCATAAATCGCTACAATGAGACGTCATTGCATAAATCGCTACAATGAGATGTCACTGATCAAGGTTGTCAATGGATCGCGGCGGTCAATACATCATGGTAGCCAATGAATCGTGGCGGTGAATGCATCGGGGTGGTTAATGGATCCCGGTGGCCAATGTATCCGGGTAGGTGGTCAAAGCATGACGGTGATCAATACGTCACGTCGATTTTTATGAAGAAAAAAATTGATTTTATGAAATTTATTCGAAAAAATATCAATTTGATTTTAGAATAAAGAAGACGAAAAAATATGAATTTTAGTGAAAAAATTATGATGATCCGAGTTTTAGATCAAAATATATGACCTTTAGAAATAGGGTAAAATAAAAAAAAATAAAAAAAAAACCTTAACCACGTGAACTCAGCATTTGTTTTTTTTTCTTTCTTTTTTCTTCTTCTTCCTATTTATCCACTTGAAATTAGAATGTCCTTATAACTAAATAAGTTTCCTTCTTAAAATTAGAATGTCCTTATAACTAAATAAGATTTCGGAGTGTCCTATTACCCCTAATAAGTTGAAAATCAGTCCTTTTAAATAATTGGCCCTTTTACAAAATCATTAGGACAAGAAGACAAATCTAAATATGCCAAAATGACAGTCGAACATCAACAACATAAGATTCAAAAAGTAATAGTATCAAGAAAGTTACGAAGATCTAATGAAGGTAATTATTACTTATGAAAAAATATAATGTCAATATGACAAATAAACTTTAGATTTCTAGCATTATACATGTTATAGAATTTGAAATGCACTCATAACAATTGGAGGGCCAACAAAAAGAAGTGATCAAAAGTACTTTTTAAATGCTGAAATGAAGATAATGAATTGTGAAGGTAATTTATATACAGTTTTTTTTTTTTGTTAATGATAATACTTTTACAAAGTAGAAATTTTCATGACTTGAGGTTTTTTTCTTAAAACAAAAATAGGTGAGGTCGCATATAGCCAAAATTATCCGAACGAAATCAGTTGAAGAAAATAAATAGGTGTACTCACTGCAATGCAAGAAGATTTGAGTTTGAATCTCCTACATTTTGCTGCGACAAAGGAAATATAAAATTATCCTCCGAAGATGTCCCTGATGCTTTATATCATCTATTAACCTCACAAGTACAAATACTTATGCTAAATTTTGAAGAAGTTGTAAGAGTATCATTCACTTGTCCCAAGATTTATTTACAACTTCGACATTGAGGTGCAAAATCGCATGAATACAATTCGATTTAAAATAAGATAAAATTAGATCTTATGCTAAATTTTTGAAGAAGTGTATAATTCACTTGAAGATTTACAACTTCGCATTGCAACAGATGTAAAATTAGATCAGAGAGTGTATAATTCACCTACAACAACAAGTTGCTGTGATTTGGATAGAGGAAAACGATCTTAATGCTTATTCTGAAAGAGAGAGATAGTTGTAAAGTCTCATTCTGGTAACACGTATCAAGTAAAGCACTATTATGGTTGCTATGATCCCTTGCAATACCCTCTCCTATTCCCAAGAGAAGAAATTGGATGGCATCGAAATATACCGATATAGCTTGATGAAGACAGTAATAATAGGCCACAAAATGCACTTAGCATCCAAAACTGTTCATCGGCTAAAGATGTAATAAATGAAGATGAAGGTACTTATTTCATCTTGTGCTCATATCTATTCTACTTTGACTTGGTGGAGTAATTCGTTATTTCACTTTTACAGGTGCAAAGGAGACAAAAACAAAAAAAACGTTTCAGGTCGAGAACACACACATAATTAATTGATTAATAAAGATAACCTATTTATTACTTATGTATGTTACTAATATATGATGAACATACACGCATAGGAAAACGGCAACTCCGATTACTATGATAAACTGAGTAGTCCTGATACAGAAGAATACAAGTTCTTCTTCGAATTCAATGGGAAGATGGAATATAGCGATGATACACCAAAGCTGATAGCAGAGGCTGTGCAAAAACCTGGAAAAAAAAATACCAATAAGAACTCTTTGGAAGAACCTGAAAATGTTACAAGCACATCCACGGTGAAAACAAACAAAAGGAAGAAGAGTCGGGTTACAACAAGCAATGACAAGAGTCAACTTACGATCACAAAAGACAGAGACAGAAGTCCAATTTACATTGACGACGACGAGGTAATTGGAACAATGAGGAAGAGAATCAGACGTTCAAAAGTAATAAAACAAGAAAAAGATTGAGTTACATACAAGTTGGGCTTTATTTGAGCTTTAATTACATTATTTTAGCTTTAACGTTAATGGTATATGAAGACGCTCATTATATTTTATCAATTATTTTTTAAAAGGATTATATTAATGTTTTATGAGTTTCTTATATTTTATTTTTCTTTATACTATATATTCAAGTAAAGTTCATCTATACTCATAAACCGAAATCCACAGTAAAAATACATTATCAAGACCAAGTTTTTTTTTATAACGGATACGAAATATACGTACGCACACATATTTTTTTGTCTCACTAGACTCAAACCCGAAACCTCCCAAGTTAAGAAACGCAAGATAATTACCACTGAACCAATTTTATTGGCTTATCAAGACCAATTTAAATCAACATTAAGCACTCAAAAAAAAAAAAAAAATCAACATTAAGACATGTATTACAAATTTATAAATTAACCCCATCAATATATAACAATTAACAAGCAATACAACAATAATAAACACATTAAAAACACGCCACGTGCAGCGCACGTGTCTTTTACTTGTAATAATAATAATAATGTAACATGAGTTTTAATCGTGATATATATTTATATTTATAATAATAGAACGAGGGGTAGTGATAATGCTAGTAAGAACGACTTTTCGTTAAATACGCATACGCCAGCCATGTCCGACAGCACAATCTTGATAAGTAACTGTTGCGTGCAATAACTCATTTATCCGTCCTCTTGTACGTTTTCCACACGCGCCACCACTTGCGGTACGGTTGGTCACGAAAAATCTAACCTTTTTTTTTTGTTAAATTTATTTTTTTACTGCTAAAATCTAACTTTTTTTATCATGGTATATGAGTTGATCGATAAGCATGTAAAGAATGTAACAAATTTATCTTTTTTAAAATAAAAATGAACTGCTACTTACTGGTACTATTTAATTTATTCAAAAAGGCATGGCGAAAGCAAGTTACAAAAGCCAAGTCGTCACCAACAACAACAAGAACAACAGCTACAGTAACAGCCATTTGTAAAAGTGTTGTCAACAACCAATCAACACGCGCCTTCTCTCTCAGCCACCCCCGCCGCCATTTCTAATGGGTGCTGCTGAAGAACCTGTAAGCAATTAAGAAACAGAGAGCACAAACTCACGTATTTTTGCTGTGTGTTAAGCTATGTTGATTTTCTTTTTCTTTTTTTATAATTGCAGAGGGAAAATGATGCAGAAGAAGAACGAGGAAATGATGAACTGAAAGATATTGAGAAAGGAGGTGGAGGTGGAGGTGGAGTTACGGGTGAATTTAACATGGCGAGAATGCAAAGAACGTCAGCTACTAATCCTATAAGATTGTCAGCTACTAATCCGTTAAGGCTTGTGCTTGAGAATTCAACAAGAGTTGCTTCACCATCTCCTCTTCAATCTAATCCTACTCGTCCTTCCCCTGCTGCTTCAGCTCAGCCTCGCTCCATACCTACCCCTATCCAACAAGTAAGTCATTCAATTTTCTGTGTTTGTTTCTTTTTCTTTGCTTTTTTTGTCCGCTGCATTTTTTATTATGGAATTCGTTCAATCATAATTTGGAGTAAAAGTTCTGCAAAAAAGAATTGTAGATTGTTATAGGTACCACAGCAAAAACGTACCATTTAGGTAGTGACGTTCGACCTTTGTAAATTCGAATAGTGGACTTAGATTGGACTTTCTAGAGGACGAATGTGCTCGTTCAACATATGAAAACCGAGCTTAAGGTCTCAGTGTGGTGCGTTCAAGTTTTGTAAATTCGAATCTTGGCTTAAGTGTAAAATGTGCATATTCAACCTATGAGAGTCGAAGCTAAAGTCCCCTTTGTGGTGCATTCAACTTCTGTAAATTCGTATCTTGGTCTTAGATTCGACTTCCTACTTCCTAGAGGTGGAACATGCATATTCAGCCTATGAAAGTCGAGATTAAGGTCCCGGTGTGGTGCATTCAACTTCTCTAAATTCGAATCTTGGCCTTAGGTTCGTCTTCGTGAAGGTTAAATGTGCATATTCAACCTATGAAAGTTGAACCTACGGTCCCATCGTGGTGCACTCAACTTATGTAAATTCGTATCTTGGCCTTTGATACGACTTCATAGAGGTCAAATATGCATATTCAACCTATGAAAGTCGAGCCTAAGGTTCAGCTGTAGTGCCGTGGTACATTCTGTGGGTCCTGTAACAAGCCCAAAAGAATCGTGTGCTTTTCTTTTACGAACCAGTTTGTTCTCATCATTGTTCTCTTTTTCCATGGCATGTTTGTAATTGTGCAGCAAACCCAATCAGTGACATCACTGAATTCAAGAAGCTACACAAACAGGATCTCTTTATTTTTGTTCATGGTGCACATGGTTCTAGCTTTTGGCCTAGTATGTTTTCTCATATTTAAGGGTGTCCAAGGCTTGTTACAAGAAGGGAATATGAAAGGAAAAGAGAAGAAAATTTTGAGGAAATTTCTTCCACAGGTGCAGGCTGCATCTTTTATTAGTATAGTACTAGCAATTTTTTGGCAGAAGGCAGTAAGAGTATGGCCTAACTTCATGGTTCATTTCATACTTTGGAGCTCTTTCATTTTGACGTTATCTACTGGGATCTTCTTAATTTGCTTTCAAAAGCCTGCCACTGATGGTCTTGGAGTCGTGTTTTTATTCTTCTCGATTGGGAATGGTTTGTATGCTTGTTGGGCTTCACAGAGGACTGCATTTTGCTCGAAAATCTTCGTTAAAGCGCTTGAACCGGTACCGAAATTCGGTGATTTGAATCAGCCTACTTACTATATGCTTGTTGCTGGCTTCTTGTGGATGTCACTTTGGATTTTAGCTGTTATCGGTTCGTTGAACTTCTATTTCACACCATTGATTATAGCTGTGTTGGTATTAAGTTTGGCTTGGATTACCGAGGTCATGAGGAATGTGGTTAACTTGACGGTTAGTAGGGCAATCGCTCTTTACTATTTACGAGGAATGCAATCAAGCACCAATTTTTGCTTTCAGAGAGCTTTGACTATGAATCTGGGAAGTGCTTGTCTTGGCTCTCTTTTCGTGCCTGCGATTGAAGCTTTGCGGATCGTTGCTCGGGGATTGAATTTGCTCGAGGGGGAAGACGAGTTTATGTTCTGTTGTGCCCGTTGTGGTCTTAAGATTATGGACTCCATCTTCAAATGTGGCAATGGCTGGGCCTTTGTTCAGGTAGTTTTCGCTTCTGGTATGCAATCTCGATACATAGTAAATTATTTGGAACAAAATATAGGCTGATTTGTTTTTCTTTGCTGAAGACCTGTGACTTGTCTTATACTGAATTCGTATTTTAGCGATTAAATCACGATTAAGCCCTTTCTGCTGTGGCATTGAAGCTTATAACAGCTTGCTAAATCTACACAGATTGCTGCGTATGGAAAAGATTTTGTCCGGGCATCGAAAGACGTTTGGGAACTATTTGAGAGGCGAGAAATCGAGCAAATCGTGGACTCAGACATGACTAGCGCAGTCTGCTTTCTAGCTGGCATGTCCAGCGCTTCAATCTGCGTCATTGTCGTAGCTGCTTGGACCTCCTCGGTGCATCGTGGTTACATAGCTACAATCTCCTTGCTTGCTGCATTCATTGGTTACTTAATGGTTAGCAACTTCTTAACACAAACCATCAATTTGTTTAATTGCTTTGGTTTATAAGCATTTTACGGTATCTACTACGAGTACGAGTGCTCTAATCATGTTTTTTCGAATGCAGACTAGGATTGCCATGGCCTTGCCACATGCCTGTGTAGGTTGCTACTATGTCTGCTATGCTGAGAATCCAGATAACAGGCTATTTGACAGTACCATCCAAGATAGGCTCAACCTGATTAAAGCCGGTCGCGACGTTGTTGTCCCGACACCTCGAGTTCCCCAGAGATTTCGTAGATGATCATTCGAAACGAAATGGTTCAGGATCCTGAGGTAAGTTTGATCATTCGAGATTGGGCAGACCTAACGCTAACCACGGTTAAAAAGGGAGTAATATTGGATGAATTGAGACCAAAAAGTAACTCAACCATTGTCAGTCTTGTGTAAATGGAAGTCTTATCAAGCCATTGGTCCCTAATGGATGTCTTTAATTAGTAGAGTAACGCTACGGGCACGACCATTCAGCCACAACGGGTGAAACAACATATTCTTACACTCTTGATCATGATGTAGGACACATTCATCGTTATGTAAACTTATTATAATCAAGAACTTTAAAATAGGTTGTATCACCCGTTGTGGATGTGCCCGTAGTATTACCCTTCTTAGTTGTAACAATGCCAAGATGGTAGAGCAAACAATGCCATTAAAAACTGGTATAGTGTGGGTTTAAGTCATTATATATATAATAAAGTTTGTTCTGGTGGTGGAATTGTTGGTGGTGATGTTGAGGTTGGAATAAGAAGACTTAGTGCTGGGACCCACCAAGATTCAAATCAAGAAGGTTACAAAAAAAAAAAAAAAAGAATTAGTGTCTTTCATTGTCTTCCTCCTATCAGATAATTCTGCCAAGCCCCGTATTAAATAATGTAATTTTAAATGATTCTTTGTGTACTCTAGGATAAGTAACAAATGTACAGTATTTTATATTGTTTTCTTTCTTGTGGGGTTTCTTTCCATTGTATAAAAAGAATAACCAATCACTTGGCAATAAGAATGTGACTTTGATTCATCTTCATAGATTAAAGTTTTGCATGAAATGTTGATTTTGCATTTTGTTACGTGTCAAATAAATTGAATATTGTGGATTATTATGAAAGAGAATACAAAGAAAAAGTTTCTTGGAACAAATTGAAATCTTAGTGTTGTAACAAAATTGTCACGATAAAATAAAATGAACTTTTAAATCATTGATCATTTTAAAACTTAAGAAATGCTAGGCACACGACCGCTGTGGCATAAATGTGTTATGCCATTCGTTGTGACACAACCATTATACATGTAGTAACACTCAAACTTACTCGAACTTTGATCGATTCTGTATAATAAGTTAGTCACTTTGTTATCGATGATATGGTACAATCACTGTACCATATCAATAACATGATGAAGTGTACTTGTCACTCTTTTCACACAATAAAGTTGTCTAGGGATGAATTGATTACCATCTTCTATATCATTTAATGAGATTTACTTACAATAGTTATTTCAAGTGGGGGTAGGAGAGGAGGGGGCAATTGACCAAAACTTTCTAAATGCCTTTCATTAAAGGGATATAACTCAAGAAACAATTATGGCAAAATCACAACTGTTAGACCTGCCTCATGGCATCAAAACCCTAGAGAACCAATTCAACTAGACAATACTAGTCATCTATGCCAGCTAAGGCAACCACAGTCAAAAACGGTTCAATGGTTGTTGAACCACGGTCCAACCGCGTTACCATTCATGTGTCCAATACCATGAATCCCGACGCTGTTTGGAACGAGGGGAGGCGGGATTGGTGGTGAAGGTGAATACAATCCATGAGCACGTGGCAGCGCCACAAGATGATGATTTCCAGCTGGACCTAACTTGCGTTGCTGAATCGCATGGATCTGCCTAAGACCCTCTTCGTGTATGCGTGATATCGTTTCCAACTCCTTCAATGATAGAGCTTCTAAGCCAACACCGTAAAGCGGTGCATGACGAGACATTTCTTCCTGGAGTGATGCCTCTAGATGTTGAATGTATTGCTGCAATACGCAATAAAAAGGTATCAATTTTAGGCTCAAAACAATAAAGATAGCTGTTTTGTGCAAGGAAGCATTCCACCTACACTGACGCGGCGAAAAAAAGCCGAGGCATTTATGCAAGCAAACATCACTTGTACCAAGAGGACAGAAAAAAATTGATGTCTGAATCCGTAAAATAGGGAATTTGTTAAGAGTAACTGAGGCAAGTGTTGTAAGCCCATGAATTAGGTTTATCCATTCATGTAAAGGGTAAGACAAAAACAAACAATAAACCTCAGATCTTAAGCTAAAAGATTTTTCAAAATTAGCAAAACAAACCTGACACGTCTGCAACTTTGCTTCCATTCCATCAATATAAACTTCACATCGCGTAACTTGCTCTTCCTTCTCGCGCTTCTCTTCCTCAGTTTGTCCAACAGTTTGCTTCAAACGTCGGACTTCATCCTCAAGATTACGGCGTGTTTCTTCCCGTGTAACGTTCTCTGCTGCATGCCGTTTCAGTTCTTCGTCAAATTTTATCCGGGCTGCTTCAGCCTTTTTTACCCTCTCCACAAGTGCATTTTTCTCTTTCGTAACTCTCTGCAATATACATACAGTAAAACTCGAATGAAACATCAAAGCTCAAATTTTCTAGGATAACATATATGCTATCAACTTATCGGTAAAGGTCTACTTCTTTTCTACTTTCTTTATGATACCTGTTTTGTTGAAAGGACTTGTCAAATTACGAACTCGTCATTTATATGCTTCAGTTGTCAAAGAGATAAGTAATAATTTATATAGGCAAGTAATAATTCTTTGATTAAATTTTGATTTTGCATGGCACCACAAAATTACTCTCAACACCTTTCATGTAAAAAAACTGTCTGGTAGAAACGTCACCGCTATTGACTTTAAACACAACAAACGTCACCGAAGCTAACGTTACCCACCATCATCATCGTCCCTTGGGGTGACGTTTATGTAAGTTAGGGAACGTCAATATTAGTAACGTTTCGCCCTGCAAAAAAATAATCACATAAATATGTGGTGTCATAGTAATTTCGTGGTGCCGTGTAGAAATTGTGATGCCTGAAGCATTTTTGTGGTGCCAATAAAATCTCTCTTAATATATTTATATATAACACGCCCCCTCATGTGTAGGCTTTCCAACGCGTGGACGTACACGTGTTGTAACGGAGTTAACATGTTCAACATGGTAGTAGTTTTTGTTGTAGCATTGGTATGGATTACTATTGGCATCAAAATAGATTAAGAAAATAACATGGAGATGCAAGCTAACTACACACTCTTGACAATCAAGATGCAAACCTTCAATTCGTCGCGTTTCCGCGAATTCAGTTGAGAAAGTTGCGTCTCAGCATCTACCAAATGATCCTGCAGAAACTTCTTCTCAGCAACAAGCTTTGCTATTTCTTCATCTTTTTCTGACCGCAGCCATTCGAGTTGACTTTCAGATTCTTGGATTTGTTCTGAAAGTTCCTTTCTTTCCCTAGCCGTACGATCCATCTCTGCTTTCATGTCAGACTGCAATTTTCACAAGCACCCATTATAACATCATCATTCGATTCCTTCAATTGTAAATAAGGCACTTGTTAAAGGCACCACAGAGAATTTACCGTGTCACCACATTTGGATCTTAGGTTTGCCTTTTGAAAGGTTGAATTTGCATATTCGACCTTTGGAAAGTTGATTCTAAGGCCAACATTCAACTTTCCGGAGGTTTAAAGACACTGTGGTGCCCCGTTACTGTCGGTAGGCTTAGTGTGGCGCTTTTAACAATTACCTTTAAATTAAAGCGCCCCCCCTGGTAACAATTAATAAGAATGCGTACACATCACATCACAATACAAAAGATCTACTAGAAGCAAGAGAATTACCTTAAGGCGATTATTAGCTGCCTCAGAATCACTTAATTTTTTAGAAATACTAGCTTTTTCTTTAGCCATACTAGCCAGTTCCGTTTCCTTTTCTTCACGAAGATGAACAATTTCATTCTCCCGTGTACACAATTGATGCCACAAGGCTGCCTTATCAGCATTTGCAAGTTCAGCAACCTCGCGCATCATGCTGAGAACCGGTTTTACAAAACCTTGCTCCGAGTACACCAGAATCACCAAAATCTCCAAATCAAAATCTACTTCACGAATACTTTCAGAAGTATTTGTAGCTCGATCAACGAGGCTTTTGAGCATCCTCAATCTGTAAGATTCATCAGTGTACAGTTTAAAGAGTACGGCGTATAGCAACTTCACAAACCCTCGTACACGGAGATCTTTAGAAAGAGATAAAGTCTCGGCTAAACCAACGACAGTTGAAAAATCATCTTGCTGGACTCTTAATTCTGTTTGTTGAAAATTGTCAGCAACAAATTTTGAAGCCGAATTGAGTCCTCGAGCAAGACGCCTTTCCAAAACCATGATCATGGACTGCACCACTATAGCTCCTCGAGCAACAGCTCTCTCGAAAGCTTGGGAAGCTTCAACAGCAAGGCAAGGGATTGATAACATCTCAATGAGCATATATATGTCAGAAGAAAAATAACTGGCACGAAAAGCTTGCTCATTTGCAGACAGTTTCTCAGAAGTCCCACTGTCACCAAATACAAAAACTTCACAGGGAACTGCGAACAACTGCTACCAAAATCATCATCGCAGTCAATATCCCTAATAAAAGCTTCGGCAATGTCAGCAAAGTTATTAACAGTCAGGCTCAAATAATCCAGAACACGAGGGGAAACTTCAGCGCCCAAATTCTTTAGCCGAACACGAACAGACCTAACCTGCAGAGAACGAAATATTTACATGAGAATGGCATGAGAAGAAATATAGGGAGATAAACAGAGAAGCTAACCCTACAACATAAATTCAAAATATGATTCAGGCATTATTCTGTCCCATACTGCTTCTGGAAGATGTTGGCAATGTAATGCAGCTTTGAAGACAAAATCCACTGTCGCTGCAAGCGGTTCATCATTTGAATCGGCCAAAAGACCAAAAGACTGGAAAAGAATGCGTTCCCAAACTTCACTGCTGCATTCCAACTGGCTAAGTGCACCGAAAACCTAAGAAAAAATATATATGACATGAAACTCTGGACTACAAAAAGGCATCATTAATTCTCATTATATCATGCCAAAGCCAAGAATAACAACTGCGAGACTTACAGGAATACGCAGACTTGGTTCTGCATCAGGCTTTTGAAGCCGATCTAACAAAGCCGAAGCAGCGAGTGGGTGCTCTGAACGTTCAACCAATTTTGGCACCAAAGAAACAAGCTCCGGTTGTAAATCTCTTGGAGCATTATCCAACACAAGGGCTATCTTCTGTGCAGATTGAGGCCTCCTTCGAGGCTCCGGACACCCCTGTGGAACAGCTCCATCCAGTGCGTTCAAGGAACTTACAATCAGACCAAGAAGCTCCGTGGACTGCTCTGGCCGCTTGGTCTGAAATTGAATTCTGTTTTATCAGTATACACACTTAAGTTGAAGCATTCACATACTTTCAGATGATGTAACAGTACCTTAGAGCGCAAGGGTGGGTTTTCAGAGGACCCGGAAGCCAATGTTTCTGGGGAGCAAGTAGGCTCTCCAGGCTCACGATTTTCAAGGATACCATTTCTGTGCGTAGTGGCGCTTACAGAGGACTTAACACGTTCGCTCGTATCTAAGTCCACCCTGTCACGCAGAGGGCGTTGTGCAGATTCCACAGACTCAAAGCCCCTCTCTGACTCCTCGGGAGTAGTTGCTCCGGAATCTTCCAGAGATGGTTTGGAACTTGTTTCAGAGTAGTCATCACTGGTGTTTCCTTCTGAAGGTTGGCAACACTCAACCATGATATCCAACAGTAAATCGACGATTGCTTGCTGCAAAACCTTAACTCCCATCAACATGTTCATCAGGCTAGGAGAAGATTCATCATTCTTATTCACTGCCTTTCCGTCATTACTGTCGGATATCTTTGTGGGAAGAAGCAATCGTCTTACTTTAGCAGGATCGTCAAGATAAACTCGAAGCCCCTTCAAAAAGCCAGCAATAGTGCCAGCATCCGTAAGCAACTTCTCTCTTAAGGCGACCTGTGGTTGTGAAGTATTGTCTCCATAGGTGAGGTGAAACCCTGCCCTAGAAAGAAGATTTCTGAATATGTTATCCTCCTCTTCACTTACTCCTCCTTCACTATCCTCAGAATCAATCACCTCATCTGGATCAGTTGTTACAGCGTCCTCATCATCCTCGGATGCAAAAAACTGATGAACATAAAACCATTTATTTACTGTGATGAACAAGCATCGAAAGAAAAAGGGACAGAACTTTGTGAGGGAAGCCTAACATTTATGGTTCATTTTAATAAAAGACTAAAAATTGGACCCCATTGACATCAGGTCCTTTCAAGGCAAATGCAAGATGCAGTCTATGAGGGTTCACTAACTTGGGTACTTCGCGCAAGAGAGTAACCTACGGTATGATTTCTGAAGTCAAAAAAATCAGAAAAAAGGAACAAAGAAAAGAGGAGCTGCTCAGTTGAACATGGGAATAGACAAAGAAAGAAAATTACAGCACCCCCACCACGATGTTCTCTAGTGTCCTTGATCATTCATTCACACCACGATGCTGATTACAGCAGCAGAACGGAATGCCCCTAACACTAAGATGATGACAAGTGTCCCTTACATGTGATCCAACCATAACGCACGTGAAAACAATGTGTAATGGTTACAAAGCTGGCATAAAGTCCTGAATTTTACGTCACACACAATATTTGCCAAGTTCATCACAGAAAAGAGAACTCCAAATTCTAGTCAATTTCCGAATCAAAACACCAAAGATTGGTCTTCGGCCAAACTGGAACAAAGTTAATTTTGATCACCAACATACACCCCCAAACAACTCGAATACATACACACAATTCATATTCAAATAAGGAGCTATTAAAGGATTATAATATATAGACAAAAATACTAACCTCTAGGTCTGCAAAGTCAAACCAAGGACAGCAGTCCAAGATTTCACAAACAAAGACAACTGTATCACGCATAAGAAAACCGGCCTCAGGCTCCAACATATCTGACACCTTCATGAATTGTAGAACAGAATTATTCCATGTCTTCGTGCATATAGAAGATTCCTTCCATGCAGTTTTGGAAGAATTTTTTTGGTTTATAATTCCCATCCTATATTTCACCCAAAAGTTCTTTTCAGGGTCACTGCCAGCAGATTGATCGCTTTCTAAGTATATACATATAGTATCAAATGACTCATAGACACCTGCATCATAAAAGATAAAAAAAAGTATAAAGGAAAAAATGAACCAGACACGTTCAGGGAGGCCATCCATTAAGTACTATCTTAATGGCAAGAGGTTGGAGAAAAGTTGACCTACCAATCCGAAGTTCACATCCGCCAGCTTGAAAGAATTTGCTAAAGATTTTTCGAGTTTCTATAATTTCTTTAAATGACAAGAAGTTCTCAACCTTCCATGTGAACGAACTTCTTTTTCCAAGTTTATCTGGCATTGAAAGAGAACTCCCAGATTCAAAGTCTTGAGCCATAAAATCCTGTGCCAATGATGTTTCTTTCAAGATAAGCACTTCAGCGAAAAAGGATACAGTGTCCTTCTCGAGAAATCCAGAATCTTGATCAAACAAACTAGTTAACGTCACGAATTCACGCCAACCCCAGTCTTTTGCAGCTTTGGAGTATCGATTCTGAGATTCTTTTGTGACAGACTTCTCCTCCATCTTTTGATTTACAACTGACAAGCGATGACTCACAAAGCAACTCCAGTCATTGTTTGTGTTCCGTGAATCCATCACTTCAAGAAATACTGAAAGATGGCAAGGTGGCTGAGACTGCCCTGATACGATGGACCAGGCGTTAAGTGGAATCATTCAACAATCGAAGCAAGCAATGATAGAAATCTGTAGTAAAGTTTAAAATACCGACTCACATTAAAACATATTCTTCACATTTCTACGCAATGTGTCATCACAACATTATTCCTAGTGAAACCAACTGAAAGAGCAGCACTACTTAAGATTTGTTGCTAAAAAATAGACAATGACATAAGATGACAGGATTGTGCAATAAGATGTAAAAAAATAAAGGCCATACGGAACACTTAGCTAATTTAAGAACTTGCGACCAAATATACACCAAAAAGGAAAATCAAGATGCCAGCATAACTACCTCTTGGGTACACAATAAGTCGACAATCCCGATTTCCAATCTGAAACCGTCTGCTCTTGATGCAAAGTCCCGTGATCTTCCGTTTCTTGAGAAGGTCTTTCAACCTTGAGAAGTTCTCAATCTTCCAAGTAAATTTCCCAGAATTTCCATCAACTTTTCTAGCACCACCATTTCCAATTCTTCCCCCAACGAAACCCACAGACTTCGAGAAAGTATTGAATTCCTTAATTACATGAAAAGAAGTACTAAAAATTGCCGTATCATCAGCTAAATACCCACACTGAGCACTCACGAAATCCGCCATTTTCATGTAATCATTCCACCCCAAACTAGTATTATCCCCACTCTTAGTATCGGCAGCAAATCTCCCATAAGAATCCCTATGCAAATGATTTAGCCCTGGCTTCTGATTCAAGACAGACATTCTAAACAGGCACCAACAACTCCTATCGGAAACACCTGAACTCTTTTCAGTATCCTTACTCTCCAAACACATCGACAAATACTCAATCCCATTCACCGTGCTCTGATACACACTAATTCTCAAATTACATTCCCCAGCAGGAAAAACAGGGCTCATTATCTTCTGTGTCTTAATCATTGCCCTAAACAGACTGAAATTGTGAACCTTCCAAGTGAATTTTCCACTCAACACATCGCCATTACCAGCAGCCCCAACTAAACTGGACGTTGAATTAGACTGTGCCTCGTTATTATCCCGCGAAAAACTAACAGACTCATGCAAAATCAATATATCAGCTGTAACTAATAGAGCTTCATTATTACTATATAAAAAGCCAAGCTTAGGGTCTAATAGAGAATTCGAAGGTGCAAAATCGCACCAGCCGTGTGATTTCTTTTTCGATGAAAACCGGTGCCAGCTATCCCTCGAAATCGACTTGGAAGTATCACTAGAATGCTCAATCGATAATCGGTAGCTAGCAAAGCAATCCCATTTAGAGGAAGTAGTATTGCGAGGATCCATAATTTGAAGATAAATGCTGATATAACCGGGAAGAGCTTGAGAATCACCTTTAGGATAAATTAACAGGCGGCAATCATATCCACCTACCTCAAAATACTTGCTCCATAGTGCACGAGTCTTGTTTTTCGGAAAATTGGTAATAGTCCATTTGCATATAGCCGCGTAATCACCTCTCCGTTCAACAACAACCGTCTCCGCGGCGGAGGTTGGGTCTCTGGAAGAAAAAGGATCCTCCGCCGCCACCATAGGCTTATCAAAAAACGATATAGGTTGAGTTGCTGAAGAAGAAGACGAAGATGATTGAGAAACAGCAGAAGAAGACGGAAGAACGTTATGAGATTGGTCGGAAGGAGAAGGAGAAGAAGATGATGATGAAGGTACAGCCACATCGGAGCAAGAATGAAGGGGGTGTTGGTGGTGGGGGTGGGGGTGGCGGAGATGGCGTTTCATGGCTGCTGCTTAGGTTTTTTTTTGTTGTTACGTAAGAGTCCAGGTTTTTCGTGGTTTGGTTCAAAGATTGTATGTCAATTATAAGCCAAAAAATAAAAATAATAATACGCTGTAAAAAATTGTGTTTGTACTTGATGAATATATCTAATTTGAAAATGGGTAGGTAACTATACGTCTATATCTCTCCTTTTTTTTTTTAGAAAATTTTATTAAACAATATTCGTC
This sequence comes from Gentiana straminea, assembly GCA_036785695.1. Lineage (NCBI taxonomy): Eukaryota > Viridiplantae > Streptophyta > Magnoliopsida > Gentianales > Gentianaceae > Gentiana > Gentiana straminea. Next base: position 3,384,394 of record JAVUPR010000374.1, on the reverse strand, counting down.
AAACACACCCTTAAAACAAAACCCAAAACAGAGCACCCCAAGATATCCAATACGTCTATCTCTCTTTTTCTCTCTATATATATTTATAGATATAATTATATATAGATATTTCATTCAAAAAAAATATTATTTAGATATATACCTATACCTATTTATAATAACCACTTGTGAAACTCCAACAAGGATGTCCACGTCGATGGTTTTCTGAATTATTTCGCATCTGGGCTTATGTTTCTATTCAACCCAGTAAGAAAAGGTCCACCAAATTTTAGCCCATTTACTTTTCGTCTACTGATGAAATGGCAGCTGCTATCCCTCCAAACCCTACGACAATCGGCTGCTGCTCTTTCTCAGCTACAATCTCTCCAACTGTCATGGCCTAAGGTTCTCTCATTCTTCAGCCGCGCACATCTCTTATCTTCTCTTCCTTCATATCTAAGCGAATGGTTGGCGGCGGCGGAGGAGGAGTTGTGTTACCGAAGCCTCACTCCGATGATCGGAAGTCCTCTGATGGTCTGGCAGCAAAAGTAGCCGACGGGAAGAAGTTTATCATTAAAAGTGCTGATATGAAGGAAGATAAGCAGCAAGAAGCCGCCGACATTTCCATCTCGGTAACTCTCTTTGATTTCCAACATTCTTTGTTCGGTTTATAAATCCTGCTGAAAATTTGAAGATGGATGTCAAATTATTCAAGTTTGTGTTATGTATAGGCGTTTGAGAAGAATGTTGTGGAGAAAGATGTAGATGAGTACATAAAGAAAGAGTTTGATAAGAAGCACGGACCTACTTGGCATTGCATTGTTGGCAAAAATTTCGGTAATTAACTGCAGTTCACTTTTAATTTCGTTATTTTCTTTTGAAAACTTGGTTTTGATAACGGTGTTGTTGAATTTGTTTACTATGAGCTCTACTTTTACTAAGGTCAGATCTATGCTACTATATTTTATCTAGAGTTCACATTATGTATGTGTGTAGCTGGGATTTTCTTCCATTCTGCTAGGCAATGGTATCCTTACTTATATAGAAGCTGTGCATTTTTCCTTCAACTGAAACACGTCGACGCCTTGTTGATTTAATTTGAGCGTGGGATTTTATTTCGCACGCCCATTAAGAATAAAAAGCGCAGTTCACCAAAAACGACTTTGTTAAGAGAAATTAGAATTTATTATTAGTAGAGATGATAGTGTGTTGCAGTATGTTAAAAAGTTGGGCAAGCTTGTTTTGTATGCAGAGTTCATTTTTTCCCTTGTATGTGGTTCGCCCAGGTGTAGAAGCTAAAATTTTCCTTTTCCGAGAATGCATGTTACCCAATTGTTCAATGCCTGCGATGAGGTTTCTTGTTAGCTTAGCGTTTATGGAACAATCACAAGATATCCTCTTTTGTTTAGGGATTTAAGCCCTGTTATATTTTATATTTGATCAGTAAATTAGCACAGTAGTGAAAATTTTGATTCGTGTTTAGACTAACATGTCTACTTCCATTTATTATTTGTGTGGGTAGTGTGTACGTAATGTTTTTGAGTTGGACCTGTAGCATTTTATGTTGGTCCGTAATGTTTTTGAATGGATCGGTAACATCTTTTCTTTGGGATGCAGGTTTTAGCAATGCTAATATGCTCCGAGGTTTACTAAATATGGAGATGGTGTATGTAGTGTCTGTACATTGTTGTTTATCAACCCCTTTGTCTGGATTGCTGCTTTATGAGACACGCCTCAGTTCGATTATGATGGCTTTCTTACGTTTTGTATGTGTGAAATATGGAGAAGAAACCAATAAGAGCCAATGCCGAAAATAAAGGTTTGTCTTTTCTTTTTTTCTTCTGAATCAGACACGATTTAGTCAATACTATGCTTGTGATACTTGTCTGTTCTTTTGTTCTTTGTTGAAGGATTGTCATGCATCTCCTTTCTCTGAGTTTGATTTATATCTTTCTGTTGAATGACTTACCAGAAAGATTTATATCTTTCTGTTGAATGATTTATCAGAAAGCTTTCCATTACTGCTGAAAAAAGATTTGGGAAGAAATTATTGAACCAAGGAATTATGAGCGTCACATTAGAGTAGAATCTCATACCAATATGAGCTCGAGCCTTTAAAGGTATGTTTTGTGTGGATAGACGTTTATGATTGACGGGGTAACCCATAATTGGTTGGATAGTTTTCCTCCCTGGAATTGGGGTTTAATGTGCCATAGCTTGGCAGGTTAGAAGAAAGGATTGTTGGTTGTTGTCTACTGTCCCCAAACTTCTGAAAGAGGTCATACCCAAGCTTTCTCATTATGCAGATGGTTCAGTTTTTCAAGTATCATTTTCAGATCCTCAATCTCATGTTATTTTTTTCTCTTGCCCCACTCCCATACGTAGACAATGAGGGTGTGATGGAGAAGTAAACCGATAATTCTTAATGTGTTTTTATGCTAGGGTTGGGATGATCTTTATGTTCCGCTTATACATACGAATGTCTCTTGAAATGGAAGTATGCTAATATGAGCTCTGGATTTCCTCTCTGAGGTTGTGCTCATTGGGCAAGGTCCACTTGAAGCTCTCAGTAGTTGAATTCTGGACTAAGGTTTGAGCCTCATCTGCAGCTTGAAGGTATGCAAAAGGTCTCCATTGCTTAGATGGATTTTACCTTAACAGGGAAATTGATTTGTGGTAGGACAAGTTCTTGGTAGTTGATGCATGAGTTGATAATGAATAATCAGAAAGGTGGTCCTCCTTCCGGAAATGGAGTGGTACGCTTATTCTGGGTGTACTGTGCCGAAGGATCGAATGTTGTTAGCAGGGACATTGTAGAGGTACTCTCTTCTCCGGCATCAATTTTATTTCAAACCGCCTTGTGAATAAGGGATTCGACTTCCTTGATGATATCTAACAAATTCTTCTCTTGCATTCTTTACATCTTTTTGTTTTGTACCCCACATGTTCCGCACATTTAATCTGAATTATATTAATTCCTAAATGTATCTATAAAGCTGATAACTTTTGGAGGAATTACATGTTAAATGCTGATAACTTTTGGAGGAATTAAATGTTAAATTTGATATCGTGTTGATCTATACATTCTACCTGCATTTTCTTAACATGGTCTAAACCATTTGAACTTCATGGCTCATACACATTCTACCTACATTTTATTAACATTGTCTCATGCATGACTTGAACTTATTTCTCATAATGTACTTCAACATCCCAAACTACATTCTTAACATTTTAATTGTAGTTTCTTTTACACAATGCAAACCATCTTATTTGACACATATAATGTTTGGTTGGGAAATGTCAAAGAAGCACTCCACGTGTTTATTTTTTCTTTTTATTTTTACTGTTCATTGGGCGACCCAGCCTAGAAAAAAGTGTTTTTTTTTTGAGGTGAAGGGTTTAAGTTAAATTGTTCCAGTTTAGAGGACTCAATTGTATTTTTAATCTACACATTAACTTTAATTTATTCTTAATCTTTGGTTGGGAAATGTCAAAGAAGCACTCCACGTGTTTTTTTTTTCTTTTTTTTACTGTTCATTGGGCGGCCCAGCCCAGAAAAAAGTGTTGTTGTTGTTGTTGTTGTTTTTTTTTTTTTTTTTTATTTAAATTTTAAGGTGAATGGTTTGAGTTAAATTGTTCCATTTTAGAGGACTCAATTGTATTTTTAATCTACACATTAGCTTTAATTTATTCTTAATCTTATTATGTGTGTTGTTCTTAAGATGTATCCGATTCCAATTTAATTACATGTTATTTGGCTTTCCATCGAGATCTCTTTTTTTTGGTCTTATAAAACACATGCAAAGAAAGCACATACCTCTCTACAGACCTACAAACCTTAACCTACTGAAATTGGAATCCTTCTTGAGAGAGGTATAATAATATGCTTTTTGCTGTATAATATGTTTTGTACTTTGAAACGATCAACGTTCACATCTTGTAATATATTCCTATAACATATTCCAATATTTTATCCTAACCATGTTGATTTTCCATTTTAAATTTTTAAGGTTTATTTTGCCCAAGAACGTGATAAGCGGGGTGATTTGTTTCTCTGTGTCCTTACCAAAGTTGATTTTCCATTTTAAATTTTTAAGGTTTATTTTTTTTAAAGATTTTATTAGTATCACAAAAATAATTTTGATAAAACTTAAACACACGACATATTATTGACACTATTAAACACATATTAAATATATTAATACATAAAAGAGATATAATAAGATTAAAAAGTTTGCATTATTAAACTTATGGATGCCAATAAGGCATCAACCTCAGTGGTAATTACTGGGTGGTTAATTCGAAGGTTTCATTTGAGTTCCAATTATGACAAAAAGTTTGTGCGTGTGTTTTTTTTTGTATTAATCGGAAAAAAAACTAATGGAATATGTCATCACAAAATATTATTTGGGTTCTATTGACACCCCTTAATTTACTACTGGCGTCCCTATTACTCCCGATACCATAAAAACTTATTTCGGCACCTGGTGGTGATTTTTTATAAAGGGAACGTCAGTCACATTGTGTTCCTTGTTGAACACCAACGTCAGTGACACTGTGGATGAAGAATGAACCCTGTGTTCCTTGTTCCTATATAGTTTTTGAAGTAGAAAGAATGAACCCTGTGGATGAAGAAGAACCCGTGTCCGTCCTCCCAATTTCGACAATCGTTTTAGTAATATCCTTCAGTTCATCTGTTTGATCACAATCTACAGAAATAACAAAGATGAGTTTCTTTTTTCTCAGTGTTGGAAATGTATTCTGTTCTGCTTTTTCCATGAACTCTTTCCCAGATGATGCTATAGCTGAATTGTCTCTTTTACCCTCACCGTCAGTGGATTTCTTCACAGATTCTAGACCTTTCTCAACACCACTTCCATCAGCCCCCAATGAAATCCTTAAAGATAAATCATGCATATCCCTCAAAGAATCACTAGGTGAATCTGAATCTGAATTCGAGTAGTCGTCGTCTGTCCTCCGCCATTGAGGATGCCTTTTTTTGCAACTCACTATACGAGCAAGATACGTCTTACAATGTTCTGGCCATGAGTATAGGTGAATGTTCTTTAATCCATTCTCTCTACATTTTGCCCAAAGATGCTTGTCGGAGACAAGCTGCAAGAGTGCATCAGCAATAGATTGCTGATTATGTGGATCAATTAGCAGACCATTGTCAAGTACCTGTAACAAAGTTAAAAATCACTTCATATTGAGTTGATGATCTAAAGAGATTATTCGTTGTATTCGAAACCCAGTGCACAAACCCGATTAATGTCAACAGGGCCTCCGTTTTTTTGTAGCAACAGTTGGCAAACCATAAGCTGCTGCCTGTTTAAGTACAAAATCGCAGATGTTATTATGTATTCTTTTTTATGACACTTGGGGCATGTATAATGACTATGATGTCTGAATATCAGAAAACAATAACCTCAATCAAAGTGAGACCAAATGGTTCGATGAAAGCTGGATTAATGAAGACACCCTGCAGATGAAGAAGAATAAATTATGTACACAAGATACTATGAAACATGACATTCAAAAAAAACATCACTATGTAGCAAAGAAAAGATTTCCAAATTGAGGTGACAGAAAAAAAGATGTACACCTTTGTTTTAGCTGCGAGACGATAAATTTCTGCTACTTCAGACTGTTTATATGGTGTTTAGGATATGAAACATGACCATACAAATCATACTTGTCAATCAATTTCAGAATCGAAAGAAGGACCGAGGAACTTGTTGTAGACATTTCATCGATTGCACCACGGTTACCCATTATTAAGGTCTGCAAAAGAGTATAGTATAGTTGCATCTCATTAAAACTAAAGATGTCCATTGCATAAACATTTTTCAGGATTTTTTTCCTTAACTTACAAGGTTTGTCAGGTCTCTCAATTGGCGGCACTCCCCAAATGCTTTCACTAGATTAATTAAGTTCTTTTTGGGATCTGGCCTAGCAAGTGCAAGTATCATAGGCTTACGTGGATTTGCAAAGAAGCGCTCTATCTGACAACAAGCAGATCACAGTCAAAATCAAAATATGCAGTAAACATGAGGATAATGATGAACTCTACTGACGATACAGGGTTTCACTCCCTCCACGTGTCGTCTATCGATTGGTCCTGAAACAACGTTATGGATAAAACACCAAGGTATTCATGTCGATGCCCAGGCTCGAGGCTAATGCCATCTAGTAGACTCCAGGCTACGACTATCGACCATTGAGCAGTGTGAGACGACAAGTCCATAAGGACAGAGTCCACACCAGCTAGCAGTGTAGGACGAGTCTAGAGTCGATCACCGCAGGTCGGAAGTATCGACATCGAGGACAGAGTCCGCACCAGCTGCCCAAGCCCATTAACAGCGATAGCTTGGGCAAGGGTTTAAGGCCCATTAAAGGGTAAATCTGACAATAACATAAGCCGACTTAACCTTAGGGTTTAGGCAAGTGTTGTCATTATAAATACCTCAATCCAGGAACTACGTAAGGCTTGATTCCTGGAACCTAACAGGATACGTAGGCAATCTAAGATACAGTCTTAGACTCAGCCGCAAATACTAAAATCCACCACCACGCTTTTTTAGGCATTAGGGTTTTGTGCGTGTTCATCACTAGATTCATATTAGGGCCCGGATTATTCAAGGTGACATAATTTGTCATCGTCATTGGCGCTAGAAGGAGGGCCTGAACCTCCGACTCGCGCTTCAACGTCTCGAACTGAGAATCCATGGCGGAGATAGCGGCATTTTTTGCAACAATGTCCCGCAACAGCTTGCCGTTCTCCTTACGCAGATCGTCTGCCTACTCACCCGTCTTGACCAGCCTCCGGCCAGCATCTCGGCTGACAATGTTACTCTGCGATAGAAAGAGAAATTTCAGATGATAAATGACAAGGCAAAGGCCTCGAGAAAGACCAACATCTAAAGAGGAATAATACAATCGACTTACGAGGCGATTCAACTTCCGGAGCGCCTGAGCCAAGCCCTTATCCTCCAGGGCCGCGAAATCATCAGCGACCCAGTTCAGATCGATTTCCGGCTCGGGAGAAGCCTCAGTAGCCTTGGCCCACTTCGACTGTCGATGTTGTTCCCGCACTAGCTCAGCAGCAGTTGGCCTCTTCTTGGACCGAGATGCCTCCTCCTCGACATGAAATTCTGTAGCTGGATCCAACTCGACTAGCTCCTCTTCGTCCTCATCACGCAGAGAACCGAAACGGACCGTCAAACCACTGCTGGACGGAGGCAGCTCAGTAGATCCAGTTGGTGCTGTTGACTCGACGGCAGCAGGGGTGGGTTCAGGCTGAGTGGCACCCCCCTCTCGGGAAGAAGAAGGCGCCCTGACTTCAGGCACAGACAAGTCAGGAGTAGCCCGACCCCCGGTAGGTGGAGCAGCCACGACCGCCGACTCAGGAACACGTGTGGGATCGGTGACCTTGGTGAACCTGCCCACTGCAAAAAACGAAGGCAAGAACAAACGACAGGTTGTCAGGCTCGACAGATAGCATATATAAAAAGCAAACAAATAAGAAAAATTCCTACGGTTCTCGAGATCTTGAAGATGAAGGCCGACGTAGGGGATCGGCCCCGCTTCCTCTAGATGGGCCAAGTCATAGAGGAGACTCAAATCTCGAGTGACCACCTCGAAATTGTGTCTACCCAACAGTCGGGCCTCCTCCGGAATGGGGGCACTTCCCCACTTGTCCTTCTTCGAGCCCCTCGACCTCCATTGGCCTATGTAGGGGTTCTCTAGACCATGTCGAAGAAAGAAGAATCGAGGCTTCCACTCCCCGTGAGAAGAAGGTCCCTTGGTCACGAACTCGGGTCGGTTCGCCCTTCTCTGAAAGGTATACCATAGCTTATCTGGTGTGGCAGAAATCTGATAGTAGTATCGACACAAGACATCGAGAAGCAGACCCCAGTCACTCGACAAGCGATGATGAATCCCATTATAGTCCTGACGGCATTCGGGGCAATTTGAGAAACGCTTATCTCATAATGGTCGAGAATCGCAAGAACGGCCGGGCAAAGTGGAAACCTTAATCCACTTGCAAGTTGATTCTCGTAGACGGCGCAAAATCCTTCTGGGGGCTCGTCGGCAAACTTATGAAGGCCGGAAGGAAGACGAGCTTCAAACGGAGGACTGGCAATGTTGTACCTCCGGCAGATTTTGGTGACCTCCTCGGGAGAAAACGAACTGAGGCATCCTTTGGCGCTCTTCCCATCCATCCTAGTCACTAATTTCTTGGGTTGATGGGGGACAGGAGGGGGGGAAGCCGTAGGCTCGCCGGAGTCTTGCCGGGGAAGATGACCAGAGGTAGTAGGTGCCGGAGATTGACTATGAACTGGCGTTTCACCACCCCTATCCGATTCAGTAGCACTACTACTATGGGACATGGATAATTCAAAGAACAAGATGAACAATGCAGAAAAACACAAAAACGGGAGCTTACTTGGTGTTTGAAACTGGGAGTTTATGAGGAAAGTAGCAAATTGGCTCTGCTGCAACTTCTGTCTCTCTCCTTTATATGCTAGCAAATACTCAAAATGATCTGAAAAGACGTGAGTGATGGGGAGTTATAACCCCCTATAAATCGTGAGAATCAAGGCAGTGACGCGTTATGATTTACAGAATTCGAAGCGTTTTGTATGCCAGATATCGCGCCACGTGGAAATAGGCAGTTAGGGTTAACAAGTGGCGGGAGAAAGCCCGCCCAAATAAAAACCCAACTCGAAGACGATTCATGAGACAGACTCGACCTCGGACAACGGAAGTCGCCTCTCGAGTCAAGTCTGGGGGGCTTATGACGATACAGGGTTTCACTCCCTCCACGTGTCGTCTATCGATTGGTCCTGAAACAACGTTATGGATAAAACACCAAGGTATTCATGTCGATGCCCAGGCTCGAGGCTAAGGCCATCTAGTAGACTCCAGGCTACGACTATCGATTATTGAGCAGTGTGAGACGACAAGTCCATAAGGACAGAGTCCACACCAGCTAGCAATGTAGGACAACGAGTCTAGAGTCGATCACCGCAGGTCGGAAGTATCGACATCGAGGACAGAGTCCGCACCAGCTGCCCAAGCCCATTAACATCGATAGCTTGGGCAAGGGTTTAAGGCCCATTAAAGGGTAAATCTGACAATAACATAAGCCGACTTAACCTTAGGGTTTAGGCAAGTGTTGTCATTATAAATACCCCAATCCAGGAACTACGTAAGGCTTGATTCCTGGAACCTAACAGGATACGTAGGCAATCTAAGATACAGTCTTTAGATTCAGCCGCAAATACTAAAATCCACCACCACGCTTTTTTAGGCATTAGGGTTTTGTGCGTGTTCATCACTAGATTCATATTAGGGCCCGGATTATTCAAGGTGACATAATTGTCATCGTCATCTACAAAGATGATAAAAGGATTCATTTTATTTTAGGAAGCAGATATGGGCGGTTAATCAAGCACAGCCTGACCTCTGACCAAATAAGTGGATAAGGACTTCCAGAGCTTTCATTAGTTGATCCTGTTTCGTTTTCAGCTTCCCCGTTTTCACGTGCAATATGCTGGAATTCCATTCCAGGAGGGATAACCTGTGAGTAAACAACAAAACTGATCTTAAATACACCTTCATGCAAATTATATTATACGAAAGAAAAAAAAACACAGGTTTCAATCTAAAGTAAATTTGCTTCGGTTAAATACACAAAAGATGGTGTTTGTGCAACTTACAACCATCCGTGGCATAAACCTTCCATGACAGCTTACGTTTCTCTTCATCCTTGCCCTTAACTTGCGCTCTAATATAGGATCAAATCTGTCATACAATCCCCATTGTTCGTCTATCTCCTGTCTCGTGCTAGTAATGATTACCTCTGATGCATCTAAAGATACCTCTTCAGCCTCTATACGCCGCATTATTCTGTATGTTGCGTTGATTTCATCCCTAGACTGGCGTCCTTGTTTCAAAATTTGTTCAAGCTTATCTCTTCCAAGTGAGTGTCCAGTAAGAAGCATAGGTACATTCAAAGCACCAGACAAAAGCGCAGCAGCGTCACCCGCATCTGCGTAATGGCCATGGATCGCAACAGGCCAGAGTGGCTGGTCAGAGCCAATTTGATCCCCAAGAACCTTAGACATCTGTATATTGTGTCCTAATGCACCATCAACAAATTCAGGAATATGAGGCCAAAGGTGCTCTTTTGGGATGTATTTATCTTTCGGTCCAAATGGTATACGGATAATGTATGCCCCGCTACTCTCTCCACCTTCTTGTAAGGAATTCTCAGCGTCTGGTAGATTTAGCATCTCTGATGGTTCATCATAAGTCCACTCTACATCTGAAGCTGAAACTTGTCTTGTCAACAAATCAACACGATAAACTCCAGGCATTGCACCTAATGCTCTCGCAAGCTCCACGACATACTTAACCTAAGGATGCAAAAACGCATGTGAATTATCTCTACAATGAGTTCTCCAGTTGTCTCAAAGTAGATGATGAGAAAATCAATTTAATAAATGAACTTTGAACCTACCTGGCCACATGTATCAGAATCCCGGCCAAGTTCCATGTTTTCTCCTCTGATCAAGCCATGAAGAGTGCATATATAACATATGTAAAGAAGACTACTTTCTGTATCACAACCAGGATTGAGAGCATAATTGAAGAAGAAATGTTTCCATGTCGAAACTGCTTATAATGAAAGTAAAGTAACCTGATTAGGACAATGTAAAGTTTCTTGTCCTTGCTTGTTTAGCCCAATTCGACATCATATCCACAGAACTGACTCTTCTCAACGTTTCTCTTTGGCCACTTGTATGGGGTGAAAGTTCAGTCAAAGTATCTCCTTTTTCCCCTTCAGATAAGTCTTCAGACATGCCTGCAGTTGCCTCCATGCGGGGCTTTTCACGTTCCATACGCTTTTTTGCCAAACACCTAGATTCTTCACCCTCAATCTACAAAATAGAGACAATGTATCAAGCTAGTGTTGTTGAGGAGGCATCACTGGTCACTTTGTGAGGAGTAATTGTTAGATTTTATCATGGTCCCTTTAGTGCTTATGTTTAGTTAGTTTTATTAGTCTTTTAATTACCTTTATTTGTTCTTTATTAGCCCTAATATCTATATAAGTTAGTGGTTAATTCCTTTCCTTTTTAGCTAAGTAATAAACAGGAACACTTGTCCAACTAACCTTTGGAATAGTGTTTCCTGCTTTATGAAATATAGCCGTTGGACCCCTTTTCTATAAGTAGAAGTGTGAGGGTCTTTGTATCGTAATGAGCTTTCTATTCTAATAAAACAAGAATACTTTCTCATTGCTTTGTTCTTACAGCAATAATAGTAAACTGCAAGAGGTCCAGAACTCTAATATAACCAACTACCCTCAGCCATTAATTTTCTCACATATATAATTCTAATATCATCACACCTTGCTATGACAGGCTATAGCTGAAGAACCAAAAATAAGAAAATTGTGTATAAGAAACTAAGCATCCTATAAAGTTCAGAAATTTCTTTCACTTTCTAAACGTCGTGTGAGTGTGCCATGTTGGCCGGGCTTGTTATAGGCCCACACTTGAGGGCGTGTTAATAGTGATATAAGGAAATATAGTAGCGCCTTTACTAACACCAATTGGTTTTAGTACAACGGTAAGCGCATGATCCTAATAGCACATTCTAGACTTTCCATTTTTTGAGCGAGCAGAGGATACAAGATTTTTTTGGATACAAGATATAATAGGCTATGAGGTGAATGTGGGACAACCAACAACTTTAATCGACCCCTTATGTTGGCCGAATGAACATGGACAAAGCACGGGCTTGACTCTGATACCATGAAAATATAGGTCCAACAACATATAAAAAGAGTGACCTTAACCTCAAAACCTAAGCTTTGAGACGAGGAAGTCCATCTCTTAATATATATGACGGATGAGACAATAGCAGTCCTCAATATGGGACAAATGACAACTTTAATAAGCATTGTATCGAATGCAACCTGAATTCATGAAGACTATACCGTTGGATGGTGGCTGCCAATTACAAAAATTATACAACTAAAACCAGCCACTTGGCTAGCTATAAGGCCTTGTTAAAAGGTTGCACAAGCAGAATTTGAACTTTGCAAGCATAAAGTTTGTTAAACACACACACAAAAGAGGAGGAGGAGGAGGAGAAGGAACCTGCTTCTTCTTGCGAGCCAAATTCCAAATCCTCCAGGACATATTCTCCAATCTCGTATTCCGCTCTTGTGAATCTCTAATCAACGTTAATTATTGTGTTTACCAGTTTCCACGTTAAAGGCACCCCATGTTCTAAAACTCGCTAGGCGAAGTCGGTACGCCACAGGGGCGCCTAGGCGCTTTTAGGGTTTTAAGGGGATTTTAGGGTTTTAAGGGGGGTTTTAGGGTTTTTACGGGGGGTTTAGGGTTTTAAGGAGGGTTTTAGGGTTTTTACGGGGGGTTTTTAGGGTTTTTACGAGGGGGTTTAGGGTTTTAAGGGGGGTTTTAGGGTTTTATGCATCTTTCTTGTCTAAACACTTGGGAAAACTTGATGTTCGCCCAGATGGAACCCTAATAGCCTAGAAGGGCCTTAGAGCGCCTAGAAGGTCCTAGGAGCGCCTAGGAGGGCCTAGGAGCACCCAGAAGGGCCTAGGAGCGCCTAGAAGGGTCCAGGAGCGCCCAGAAATCGCCCAACACACTTGAGCGCCCAGATAAATCGCCTAGAGCCAAGTCGAGGACGCCCGGGGGTCGTCCAGGGCCTAGGCGGCGCCTAGGCGATCGCCCAGGGTGATTTTTAGAACACTGAAGGCACCACATCAAACTTAACACTGTGACACTCACAATAGACTTTTTCACAGTTGATCGTTAGCTCTAGAATCAAATTTAACGTTGTGACATCATAGTGAAGATCGACTTTTCCATTCGTTGTTAACTCTAGAATCGACGAATTTCTATGTGTGAAAAATGGGGAGAGGTTGCAGAAAAGTTGACCTACCAATCTGAAGTTCACATCCGCCAGCTTGAAAGAATTTGCTAAAGATTTTTCGAGTTTCTATTATCTCTTTGAATGACAAGAAGTTCTCAACCTTCCACGTGAACGAACATTCTTTTTCCAACTTTATATGGCATTGAAAGAGAACTCCCAGACTCAAAGTCTTGAGCCGTAAAATCCTGTGCCAATGATGTTTCATTCAAGATAAGTACTTCAGCGAAAAAGGATACAGTGTCTTTCTCGAGAAATCCAGAATCTTGATCAAACAAACTAACCCCAGTATTTTGCAGCTTCGGAGTATCGATTCTGATATTCTTTTGTGACAGACTTCTCCTCCGTCCTTTGATTTTTACAACTGACAAGCGATGACTCACAAAGCAACTCCCAGTCATTGTTTGTGTTCCGTGAATCCGCCACTTCAAGAAATACTGAAAGATGGCAAGGTGGCTGAGACTGCCCTGATACTAGGGACCAGGCGTTAAGTGGAATCATTCAACAATCGAAGCAAGCAATGATAGAAATCTGTAGTAAAGTTTAAAAAACCGATTCCCATTAAAACATATTGTTCACATTTCTACGCAATGTGTCATCAATACATTATTCATAGCGAATCCAACTGAAAGAGCAGCTCTACTTAAGATTCGTTGCTAAAATAGACAATGGCATAAGATGACAGGATTGTGCAATAAGATGTAGTAAAAAATACAGGCCATACAGAACATTCCACTTATTTAGGAACTTGAGACCAAATATACACCATTAAAGGAAAAGCAAGATGCCAGCATAACTACCTCTTGGGTACACAATAAGTCGACGATCCCCATTTCCATTTTGAAAGCATCTGCTCTTTATGCAAAGTCCAGTGATCTTCCGTTTCTTGAGAAGGTCTTTCAAACTTGATAAGTTCTCAATCTTCCAAGTAAATTTCCCAGAATTTCCATCCACTTCTCTAGCACCACCATTTCCAATTCTTCCCCCAACGGAACCCAGACTTCGAGAAAGTATTGAATTACTTAATTACATGAAAATAAGTACTAAAAATTGCCTTTATACTTATTAAACAGTTGTCACTCACCAGTTACTAGCTCATTAAGGATAAAGGTTCGTTTGGAACATGGTAATAAAGAGTAAAAACCACCTTGAAGGAACAAATACCCACTTATAAGCAATGAGTACTATGCATATTATAAGTTTAATGAAAAGTGAAGTTAGGAGGGGGGAGGGGGGGGGGGGCAGAAACAGCCTTTCAATGAAACCAACAAGCAAGTCGATTATAAATTTCCAGAGATTGCATATAGAGGAATATGTTGCTAACAGAGAATCAGAACCACGGGCAGTAAACCCTGAAACGCAAATGAAGTCTATATTTTGGCACCTCATACGAAGCTGCCTATAATGTCCCAAGTTCATGCGAACTCCAGGGTTTCATAAGAGGATTTCTCGTAAAAGAACAAACTACATTTTCTTATGCTTCAGGATCTTATACTAGGAATCATGGAGATGGATGCATCGATAAGATGAAATAAATCCAAGAGGATGAAATACATCATGGAGATGCTTATGAAAAAACAAAAAAACATATTTTAAACATTTATATACCTTATCTAGAAAGAATTGAGACCAAAATTGATTGCAAGCAAGAAAACCATATAGAACATATAGTAGAGCTTTACCATTAATTGACAAGAAAACTTAACAAGATGAAATGACATGAAACACTGTGCCACAAGGAAGATGCAAATAACTGCACTGATGATTTAGAAAGCTCAAATGTGTCTTTAGACAGTAGCAATCTCCTCACATTTGAAGACAACAGCAGCAAGACAGTGCTAAAAAGCGTGTCAGATAGTGAATTTCACCTTGTACAAAGCCCTTGTTGTGGGTATAGGAGCAGACTGGATACATTTGTCTATAACAGCAGGCAAAGGAGTTGAAAAATACCTATGGTAAATCTCAGGATTGAATAAGACCTGCATAAGATCCATCACAAATACTTTCCTTCAATTTTTCACAAGACGCTTGTATAAGAAGATTCAACATCATAGATATGCCACCAAAGGTAAATCCAATCCACAACAAAAATGTGAAGTCGGGCATGAAATCAACTATCGTAAAGAATGTCAAGATAGACCCCTCTTAACTTAACCAAGAAGTGACATATCTACAAATCTCTTCCCCTTCTCCTTCTTAATTTAGAAGGCTACTCATCTGTTAATTTCTATTCTTGAGACAATTGTGTAGCCTTAGATACAAAAATACTAAGAATGTGGTTTTCCAAAACTTGTAAAGGGTTGCTGCTAATATCTCAATAATATCCTGTCACACCGTGAAGGAAGTTGACCGCTTATAAACATTCTAATTTTCTTATCATGGAAACTTGGAGAAATACATGGGAAAAATGAACCATCATCCCATCATCAATGTGCGACACTAAACAAAAATATTATCCACAATTAATTGCATAAGTAGTGCTTTCAAAAGTTGAATTCTTTGCCTGCCTAGTTCAAATTTGTAAATTCCAAGAATCCGCAGATATAGAAAGCATAAAACAAAATTACATCTTGCAGTTAAGAGAAAAGAAAAGCAAAACAAAAGGCCTGAATACAACTTAGACTATAAGAAAAAGCAAAAGACGAACAATACAAAAAACAAGAGCAATATAAAGGGGGCAGGGGGCATATGAAAATATATGCTCATTCTTGAAACAAATGTTTCAAATCATTGTCCGCCTAACATGCATAATACTGGTTAAGAAAGCCGAGAAACTCGAGATATTGATCAAAAGAACACAGCACACCTCAGGACCAAGAAATCTTTCATAACCAATGTCACATGAATAAGGCGCCCCTGTCTTGGGTTTGGTTCCTTTCCATTGCTTAATGTACTTTGATGGTGGACCAAATTATGTGTCATGGTCACGGTCTGTTTATACTTATGTCTTGAGAAGAGGAAAGAAAGGATACCTCACAGGATCCACTGTATCTCCCACTGACAAAACATCGAAGGAGTTTGATACTTGGGAAACTGAAGATGCTATTGTAAGATCTTGGCTTATGAATTCTATGATAGAAAAAATAAGTTCAAATTTTTTATATGCCAAATCGCTCTCAATATATGGAAGAAACTAGAGTCTCTGTACTCTAATGAAGGTAATTATGTTCAAGTTTATGGGCTGAAACTCAAACTAAGGAATACTGTCCAAGCTGGACAGCCAATAAATGAGTATTTCAATGCTCTAACCAATCTGTGGGAGGAATATGATCAACTTACAGTCAAGGAATGGAAATGCACAGAGGATGCAGACATTCATAAAAAGGAAGTAGAAAGAGATAGGTTACTAGACTTTCTGGGAGGACTAGACACTACTTATGAGGCTGCTAGGGAAAGAATTCTGGCTATATCACCCTTCCCATCTATTGATGATGCCTTTAGTATTCTAAGAAAGGAGGAGTGTAGAAGAGGAGTTATGCCTATATCTGGAGGTATACTCCCAACTCCAGGAGAAGTAACATCTGTTTTCAAAGCTTCTGAACCAGATGTTGCAAATGCGACTTACAACAAATTCAAGAGGAGTGAGAATTGGGCCAATCATATGTGATCACCGTAAAAGAAGGGTCACTGAAAGGAAAAATGTTGGCTACTACACGGGGAAACCACCTCATCTTCTTAAAAATCAAGCAAGTCAAGACGGGGGGGCGGAGGTAATGAACAAAACAAGGCATTTAGTGTTTATGAACAAGGACAAGGATTCTCGGAAGAAAGCACCGAACACACTCGGATGATGTTCGGTAAACTTCAAAAACGACTCTTTTGAATCACCCGTAGGAGAGAGCTGCATACGAAGACCACAAATGGATTGTTGACTCGGTGCTTCTAGCCATATGACAGGTGAACTTTCTGTTTTTGAAACTTTCACAAGTATTGATTATCATCATTATGTCACTATAGCTGATGGTTCTTCAAAAAGGGTGTTAGGAAAAGGTAGAGTGAGACTTCAACCTAACATTCACCTAGAAAATGTCCTCTATGTTCCTAACCTCAAATGTAACCTTCTCTCTGTCAAACAGTTTTGTAGAGATAGAAAATGCTCAGCTAACTTTCTGGATACCCATTGTGAGTTTCAGGATCTGGAGTCTATGATGAAGATTGGCAGTGCTAGGAGTACTAAGGGAGGTCTGTACCTGTTCCATACCAAGCTCTTAGAGGAACCAAGTGGATTAGTGGCTAGTTTAGATTCTAAATGCTCTTTATCATGCTTATTGAACTCCTGATTTTGAGGGGAGGGGGGAAAAAGAAAATTAAGTAACTTCAAAATTTGAAGGGATATAAAATGAGGAACAATATTCTGAACTCCAATAGAAGTTGAAAGTGCAAACTTCCCATACGAATCCCTATGCATATGATTTGGCCCCGGCTTCTGATTCAAGACAGACATTCTAAACAGGCACCAACAACTCCTATCCAAAACACTTGAACTCTTTTCAGTAACCTTACTCTCCAAACACATCGACAAATACTCGATCCCATTCACCGCGCTTTGATACACACTAATTCTCAACTTACATTCCCCAGCAGGAAAAACAGGGCTCATTATCTTCTGTGTCTTAATGACTGCCCTAAACAAACTGAAATTGTGAACCTTTCAAGTGAACTTTCCACTCAACACATCGCCATTACCAGCAGCCCCAACTAAACTGGATGCCGAATTAGACTGTACCTCATTATTATCCCACGAAAAAACTAACAGACTCATGCAAAATCAATATACCAGCTCTAGCTAATACTATATACAAAGCCAAGCATAGGGTCTAATAGAGAATTGGAAGGTGCAAAATCGCACCAGCAGTGTGATTTCTTTTTCGATGAAAACCGGTGTCAGCTATCCTGCGAAATCGGCTATCACAAGAATGCTCAATCGATAATCGGTAGTAAGATCTCACACATGTACTTTCAGTTTGACACTATTGTCAAAGCTACTTTCAGATTTTTTTTTAGGGGTGCAAAAAAACAATACTTTCAAAAAGCTGTAAAGCACTAAAAGAACCACCATTTAATCAAATCCACCATTTCGAAGGTAGTACATGCATCTGTTTTTTCCATACAATACAGCATAAATATAAGTACATGAAATAGAAGAATAACTAAATCACCCACATCCTAAAGCAAATCCAACCAACCATCACATTCACATACGTTTCAGTCATTCATCAAGCACCAAAAAATAAACTTGAAAATGATAAAGAATAAGTATTAGAACTTTGATATCAATCAAGTCAAGTTAGTTGAACTTGGGTCTTATTAAAGGCACAGCCTTCTCAAAAAATACACCAGCCTAAGCTGCCAAAAAATAAGAGGTACTCAGGATCCTAGCATCCAAATTACTACCTCCCAGGTGCCAATGCTTAACATAAGGAAGTAAAGCATAACAGCTAACATGCTGTAAGAAAGACACAGTAAAAAGAACCCAAAACAGCTAAACGCACTATCATCAAATGCCTATGACTGAAGCATAACAGTAGTGACAACATTAGTAGCACAGGCTTCGCCAAATTGTCCAACTGCAGAGATGATATGTCTGACAAGAGCATGTACCGGGGGAGAACAATAACCACAATATTTCTCCCTTCGTGTAAACCCCACTCTGTTTCTCCAAAACCAAAAAGTAGCCACAGTTTCCCTAAAAAGAAAAGACCAAAGACATTCAAAATCACCAACTCTCCGGCATCTACTAGTACCAACTAATCGGAGGCACCAACCGGTAGTACTAGACATGCTTATAACAACATTTCAAATTGCAGAACGTCAATACAAGTATATACTACGGAAAAAAGAGGGAAAAAAATGGACACATCAGTTCATGGGATCCATGGTGATAAAGAAGTTAGCTTGAAGGATAAAGTGCTCCAACAAACACGATGATCCTTTTCCTTTCTTCTCTAACCATGAAGAGAAATGGATGGTCGGCGTAAAACGGCTAAGCCCTCGCCCTTGAACAGTGAAGGTGAGGACTTTGATATTCACCCGAAAGATTTAGCCCTGACTCATCTACCCCAATAAGACACCTCTGAACCATTGTAACCCTTCCAAGCTTTTAAATGAACGGAAATCGATCTTGAATTTGGGCACCCAAAAATAGTCCTGGGAATCATGAAGGGAAAAGAGGGCTTGGAAATCGAGCGTATCCACGGTCCTCCTCGACGGGCTCAACAGTGGCATCAATCTACTATTCTCTCCCCGAGCATGAACATGCTCATCCTTTCACGGGAAGCAAGCAGCGTATCCAAACCTACCTTGCAAGAGATTCTCAAACGGACACAGTATTACAAAATCGAGAGAGTTCATTATGCAACTCAAGATCAGATTAAAGTGGCAACCGATTGTGATGATGACACTAATGCTGGATCAGTAGTTCATCATATCAGTACTATTTGGAGAAATGAATCAAGTGGAGCATGGCTTGATCATTCTGTTGTCAATAGATTCAATGGACGGCTCATAACAGCTGATTTTACAGATAAGGTATGCATGTATAGAATATTTGTGTTTGATTATTAAGTCTTATTATGTATATGTGTGTTTGATTTGGCTGCCTACTCACATTGGAATCCTCTCCTGTAAATATAGAAGGTGTTCTAATTTTGTCCATTTGTTTGTAGGCCGATGTGAATGCAGCTCTTGATTCTACAAATTGCTGGGCTGAAAAGAAAACCAGAAGAGTTATAACACACCTCATCAATCCCGAGGAACTGGACGGGCAAACCGTGGTTCTTGCAACACCTTGTTATTCAAGGGCATTTGGAAGGACGGTTTTAACCTAGCCTGGACCATCAACAGGCCGTTTTATCTCTCAAATGGTGAAATTAAAATTGTCCCATTCATGACAGACTGTCGAAAATACTCTTACAAAACTTATCCACCAACACCTTCAGGTCAAGAATGTCATTTGGAATGTCGTTGGGGAGGGAAAAAATAAAAAGCGAAATTTTCTCTTCTCCCGGAATCCTTACCACCTCGAAATTTGAATAAGTTTTGTAAGAGTATTTTCGACAGCCTGTCATGAATGGGACAGTTTTAATTTCACCAATAAAACGGCATGTTGATGGTCCAGGCTGGGTTAAAACCAAGAACCACGGTTTTCCATCCAGTTCCTCGGAATTGATGAGGTGTGTTATAACTCCTCTGGTTACAAACAAATGGACAAAATTCTATATTTACAGGAGAGGATTCCAATGTGAGTGGGCAGCCAAATCAAACACACATATACATAATAAGACTTAATAATCAAACACATATTTTATACATACATACATACCTATGAGCGGTCCATGGAATCTATTGACAACAGAATGATCAAGCCATGCCCCTTGATTCATTCATTTCTCCAAACAATACTGATATGATGAACTACTGGTCCAGCGTTAGTGTCATCATCACAATCGGTTGCCACTTCAATCTGATCCTGAGTCGCATAATGAACTCTCTACTGTGTCCGTTTGAGAATCTCTTGCAAATAGGCTTCCTGTGAAAGGATGAGCATGTTCATGCTCAGACTGTCGAAATCGAAATCTAAGGGAGAGAATAGTAGATTGATGCCACCACTGTTGAGCCCGTCGAGGAGGACCTCCGGCTAACTTCACGGAGAAATCAATTCTTTGTAGTGGTTGCATTTTTGTGTGTTTTGGGATGGGGATGGGGATTTTTAGGGTTTAATAGGTGAGTTATGAAACTTGGGGGTGGGAGTAAACCCGAAGCAACAGATATGAATGAAACAAAGGGGAGGTTTTTCATAATGTGTTGGAATGAAATTCGCGTCATTTTCTCTTTGGGTAGGAAGAGCAATAGCATGTCTAAGTTTGAAGTGGAGAAGAAGGAAGAGCAATAGAAGGTGTAAGTGTAAGGTGGAGAAGAAGAGCTGTGCGAAGTTTAAAGTGGAGAAAGAACGGTGCAAAGGAAAGTCAAGTCTATTACGCTGGATCAAAGAGCCGGTCAACCCGATGGTTTTCTTATTTTTAATTTTTTATTGTTCATTTTTTCTTTTTTTAATTCAGAAAAAGGTGACAACCGTAAATCATTAGCCGGGTCTCAATTTTTTTTTCTTTTTATAACATTAGTTTTTTGGGGTGTTTGGTTAAAAAGGTAACATTTTGAGTTTTAAACCCTTTAGATAAGGACCTTTTTTTGTTTTTCGCGGGTATTATAAAATTTTTTCCAAAATTTTTTTGGAAAACAGCCTTCTTTACTAATTATCCCTAGTTTTTTTAGATTTTTTTATTTTTTATTATAGAATATTAGGTTTTAGTCCAATTTTCGTATATAAATTATAATTCACACCTATTTTTTTTGTTGTTGCAATAAGGACAAAACATTTTGCGATGGATTGTTTTGCCTTCATTTATAACGCGAAATCTTTATCTGTTTTCTTCCGTCTAACACAATACCCAAAACATTAATTGCTTCTCTCGTTTGATTCCTTTCTCGATATGCTCCGTATTTCACTGATTCTGCAGATTAATTGTTCCTCTGCTTTGATTTCTTCTTCAATTTCTTCGTTCGGCCACTTTAATTGCAGAGCTCTCTTGATTTTGTCGTTGCAATTTCATATCTGTTTTCTGTCGAAGCTTTCAGTTTTTGTTTTCATCACTTCAATCTAGTCGTTCTTCTCCTATTTTGAAGATTCCAAAGGTAATAATGCTCTTCGTTTTATGCGTTGATTTTTGTTTTTGTTTGCAATCTGGTTTCCTTACCTAATAATTTGCTTTTATGCGTTTTTTTCATTAGAATCAAATGACATTGTGTTTTTATATTGTGTCTTCACTTGAATTATATATTCACATCTATTTTGTGATTGTTAATCATGCTCTGTTTCTGTGAATTTGTTGAATTGCTGTGATTCAGATCCTTGTTGATTTTGTGTGAGTTCTTTATTTGAATTACAATTGTTACTGTGATTTGTGTCAGCTTCCATTCTATGTCATTGTATAATCCTCAACTGTTATTGTTAGAGGTGTATGCTGATTCTAATTTTTGGTTGTTGATTGTCATTGTCTTATTAATTAAGAATGTTGTTGTCCTATATGTATAGAATGCATTTTGTCATATGCCTTTTTGATGTTGTTGTTACAGTAACACAATAAAAGTAACACAATGACAGTCTTATTATGAGTGAGAATGTCTTATTTCTTTAGTTTTAGTTGTTGTAATTTATGCTTTTGTTTATTTGCATATTGTTTGAGGATGGTGATTTTGTTTTGCAGCTATGCTTTATTTCTTTAGTTTTAGTTGTTGTAAATCATTTTTTTTTCCTTTTTTAATTCAGAAAAGGTGACAACTGTAAATCATTAGCCGGGTCTCAATTTTTTTTTCTTTTTTTAACATTAGTTTTTCAAGATTTATTTTATTTTTATTATTCACTCGTATAGTAAGTTTTCTACGTTTTGTTGAAAATATCTACGAAAATTTCATTATACAAGTGATATATTTTTAAATCTATCCACGAAAAATCCACGATGCTCGTGGGAAAATTTTTCACATCAAATGACATGCGTATGAAGCATTGTATCCGTGTATATAAATGTATACTACAACGTGTAAGGTTTATTGTTCAATAAATATATGTTGTAGAACGGTGTTAACAATTTTAACACATTATTGTTGACGGATAAAAAGAGGTGATATGTAACGCTCTGCTCTCGGATACCGAGTTTTTATTCGAAATGAAACTTTCAAACACGACTTTTAAAGAAACTAAAAACTCACATAAGCCTGACATATTGTTGACGGATAAAAAAAAGGTAATATGTAACGCTCTGCTCTTGGATACTGAGTTCTTATACGAAAATGAAACGTACAGAACGCGACTTTTAAAAAAAACCCTAAAAACTCACATAAGTCTGACATAACATCATAGTAATAAGAAATGCAAGCGGAAGAAAAAGAACATATTGAGACTCGGTGGGGGGGGGGGACCCTAAAGGCCATCCATACTAACACAATTCATCAAAATATCACCGTTGCAATAACCAAATTCATAAACAACCGAAACCACCACTAAATGCAATTCAACTCAACATGTCTGAAAATTAAAACTATTGTAACTAACTTGGCATACATATCCTAAAAGAAATTAATTGACTAAGACCATCAGTTCATCATGGCTAACCTCCATGAACTTCATCATAAACTCGCTTTTCAAGTCCATCGATATACACTTTGGTACCTGCATATATTCTCATTTCAAAAGAAATAAATGATTTAAACTAAGATAGTGAACCAATAAGGATTCATGTTTGTCAAAATGCCGGGAGACATTACATTAATCTACCTTCAGCCAGTTTACCAAACGGGTTCAAACAAGGAACTTAAAACGTCCAAGAAACTACTTTAAAAGCATAACTTGCACGTACTTGTTAGGCTGCTTAGCTTATTTGTTATGTTCATCCTACCTGTCAAAGTTACGTAAACTACTGATCATCCATACTTGTTCAGTTTCTTTATTAAGCTACTTAGCATGTTCATCTTTTGGGTGTTGAAAACCAACCACACGCGACCCAGAACAATTCTAGGTCACCTGAAAATTTTGTTGGGCTCACCGCAACGGAAATGACTCCCACCGCATCGGGAGCAACACCTGCTTCACAAGTCGCACGGGAGATTTTTCACATCCAAAATTCGAAATTCCGTTCGAGTCATTTCCCGATGAATCAAGTTCAACCCAACAACTCGAAGAAAAAGTCTACAGTATTTTCTATTAGTTTCTTTCCTTTGGTCTCTTTTTTTTCATTAATTGTATAAAAAGAATAGGAAAAGGTCGTAGAGGACGGGTTTACATCTTATTTGTGTAAAAAGGACAAGAAAATAACAAAAAATAATATATCCAAAAATACCATTTATTACTATTTTCCTAATTATTTCCCACGTATATTTAATTATCCAAAAATACCATTTATTACTATTTTCCTAATTATTTCCCATTATTTTGATTCGATTGAAAATCATTTAATTATCAAAATATTGGATGCTAATTCATTTGAAATAAACGATAATTTCATCGACGTTCGGCATTTCTCCACTTTCATTCCTATTTCTATGTCCGCAATCGATAGCTTGAATTTGTATTAATTTTTTTTTCCCAATTTTGGGGTAGATCCAAGATTTTTTCCTATTCTTTTTCACATAGTGATTGTAGTAAATACGGTGAACTCAACGAGTTCAACATAATGTAACACTTCAAAAAGATGTAGTAACTAAAAAACAAACATGTAGCACTAGTTCAAAATAATGTAGTAACATTTCTAAAACAAACGTAGTGACAAACTAATGCAACAATAAAATAATGTAGTAACATTTCAGGAAAATGTAGTAGCAATGCAACAAATCAGTAGTGACGGTCAACAATTGTAGTGACGAATCCACAAAAATGTAGATCTTTGTAGAACCTATTTTTTATTTTATTTTATTTTTCGATTTCGGCTTTGATAGAGTCAAATGCGGTTAGAGTCCATTCCAATCATCCTCCCTTGATTTCGGCGCATTTATTTGTCCGAATTTAATGTTAAAAAAACAAATAAATATTTTATTATCATTAAGGGTTTTTTTGTACGTATACTATTATTTTTGTCCTTTTCCATCACCTCTAAAAAGAATAACCAATCACTTGGCAATAACAGTTTGACTTGATTCATCTTCACAGATTATTATTATTAGAGGGATTGAGGGAAAAGGACAAAAATATTTACAAAATGAATAAATAGGACACACTCATTTTTTTAGTTGCAAAAAGGACAAAATAATTTCAGACGGACAAAAATACCCCTTTTTAATCAAGCCGCGCGTCTTCACTTGCTTCCGCCTTTCGCTTCACAATATATTGATATATATATACATGTTTGATTTTTTTTTCTTTTCAAACACTCGTAACTTTTAATTTATAACTCCGATCGTCGAAATGTTTTCACTTTTGTTGGGCTCACCGCAACGGAAGTGACTCCCACCGCATCGGGAGCAACACCTGCTTCGCAAGTCGCACGGGAGATTTTTCACATCCAAAATTCGAAATTCCGTTCGAGTCATTTCCCGATGAATCAAGTTCAACCCAACAACTCGAAGAAAAAGTCTACAGTATTTTCTATTAGTTTCTTTCCTTTGGTCTCTTTTTTTTCATTAATTGTATAAAAAGAATAACCAATCACTTGGCAATAACAGTTTGACTTGATTCATCTTCGCAGATTAGTATTATTATTATTTTATTTTTTTTGAGTGGTCGCAGGTTATTGTTTTGCATGAAATGTTTGATTTTGCAATTTGTTTCGTCAAATAGATTGAACATTGTGGATTGTGATGGAAAGACGCATAAAATTACTTTATTCGTGTAACAGATATGAATATTAGTGTCGTAACAGCGAGTGACACATCATACATTTTATTCTTGATTATAGTGTAGTCCACGAGGATGTCGGTTAACTATCATAATCAGCACGCTTGGTTTAGGCAAAAACATAAAAGATGTATTTTTTAACTTTGGTGCGCCATGATGTCACTCCACAAATCACTACATAAACACCACAAAAAACGAAAAATATAGAAAACAAAATCTAAGACTAGCAAATATAATGATCAAAGTAATAAAATAAAACTTATGATTCCTTAGGAAATGATTTGACCTGCCCACCATCCATTTGTGACTTGGGTGAACTATTTGTGTGAATCCCCGATTTAGTGATAAATCGTCGGCCTAATCGACTAAATTAGGTCTAGAAGAGTCGATATGCATTACACTCGCTAGGTTGCCTAACCATAATTAGTGAACCCCACCTAAGAAATCGAATCTATCTCTAGTTAGGTTTTACTAGGTGGTCTCATTAGTCATTACTCATTTTCCCACACTAAGTATTTTCTAAAGTGTGTTAAATAATGTAGTGGGTGATCAATCCAACACAAGCATTAAGGTCAAGTAATGAGAAATAGATCCACAAAGTGTTTGAAATCTAAACAATCGTTCCCACAAGTCACAAGAAACTACAATATCACAAATCACATTTCTTGGTTAGATCTCTAAACTTCATATTCTTCTCCAAATTGATTTTTACACCATTTTAAGAAGATGAAAAATCTGGGTAAAAATCTAACTAAAATTTGTAAATTAAACAAGAATTCGAGTACCTGAATAGCGAAAGAAATCATCAGGATCGTTTCTCTACATCCAATGTTATCCAACTACGTCACCAATTTGCCATGATATTGTTGCCGCCTTGATGAGGATTCCGATATCTCTCTCCTTGCCTACAACCGTTATGTGTTGGTTTCTTCCATATACTTTATGATGGAGTAAAGCATTGCTTTTATAGGCGGAGAGAGGGCCGAAATCCTAATGATCTAGGTTTTAGCTTTAATCTCGACCGTCCATCAAAGCCGAGTTTTGATCGGATTAAAACCCCTTTTAATTAACCAATTAGATATTATTAGCATATTTCCTAGGGAAAACTAATTTCCTATAAGAACACTATTACGGGGAAGGAAATTAATCGGGCTCAATAAAAGCCACGACATAATTTTCTTACATTCTCCCACTTGGTCGATAGGAACATTCATTAGTGTTTTCCTTGTAGGGATTATAAGACGCGCGTTATATGCTAAACATTTCCTTTAGTCGGTTAGCGTAAGTGTCATCATTAATCTAGCTGTCAATAGGAGTCATAGCGGTTACACATCATTCTGCAATATGCTCCCTTCTATGTACCACAACATTGACAACCATCTTAACTAGACCATAAGCGGAGATTACATAAACGGTCCCATTATGTATTTGCAAGAGACAATTTCTGTTGTAATATATCAATTCGTATGGTGTTTACACAATGGAAAACAGAAAACAATAATGATGTAGAAGATTAACATTAGGAGCTCAACATATGTCAAACATAATTACAAAATAATTGGCAGAACACGATAATTGGGAGCTATCCTCAAGACCCATGCTTTCAGTGTCTCTCTATTATGTATTGGGGGTAGTAATTTCGTAAATATGTCTGCAACCATAAGATTTGTCAATATGTGTTCAATGACAAATATATTTCTTCTAACATCTTGCTTCAGTAATAGATATTTAAGATTCATATGTTTTGATCCCTTAGATATCATGTCTTGGAGAAACCATGTCCCCTGGATTACAGCCTCATAACATGCCACGTACTCTACTTTCATGGTGGATGAGTAAGTCAACTATGAATTCTGGCTTTTCCGTGATACGACACCTCCGTTTAGAAGATACACGTAGCCAAGAGTACAATGTACTGGTATCAGTTCATCCTCCAAAATCCGAGTCGAAAACCAGTCATCTGTGGGTGTCCTGATTTTCCGTATGTGAGCATGTAATTCCTTCTTCATTTTAAGTATCTCTATACTTCCTTAATAGCTTTCCAATGAACCATTCCTGGATTGCTTTGAAATGTACCCATCATGCCAACAACATGACTAATGTTAGTGATAATGCGGATTATTATCACAGTGGCCCTGTGGTGTTTGTTGAACGGATATCTGGCTTATTTGAATGTGTTTGATTGGAGATAAGCCCAGCATTGCACCAGTCAGGTTAAGAGATGCTCGTGCAGAGTCTGTCCAAAGTTATTTCAAAGTCAAATGTCAATTGGTGAATTCTTGTACGAAGAGTTTATATTGCATGATCTCACACTACTGGATGAGAGACATGCATGTGTTGTATCTTTATTGCACAGATGGACACATCCGACGGTCAAGTGCAAATACAGACTCACTCTACTTACGAAACTCTCATGCCTAATGACGCTAAGTAGTAGTTTTTCACTAAACAACAGACTTACAATCATCTGAAAATTCTACAAAAGCAAAACGAAGGCGAGAATGTGGATCCCCACAAATTCGACAATCAGCAACCTGCAAAGTGATAAAGCAAACAGAGAAAAAAAAACAGTATAAGAAACAAATTATGTCAGCGCAGAGAAGTCAACGTCAAATCTCTCTTTCACATAAATGGTCTAATTAATAATACCTCTGTCCCATAATATAAGGCTTTTTAGCCTTTGCACATAGATCAAAGAAATTTACATAATCATGAACTATTTTAAGAAGTTAACATACTTGTCCATAGGCACTGAACAAGTCAGCTAGATGCTCCTCGGTGATCTGATCAAAAAAAGAAAAGAAAAAGAAATTATATCAGGGGATACGGAGAAGAAGAAACGGGAATAATAGAACAGAGGTGTAATTAGCACGTACATTGTTATCAACATCAGATACGTAAAAGGCCATGAAAAATAGGAGAATAAATCCATAAAATCCGGCTCATAAGTGGAGTCTTGTGATTTGGGCCTCGGTGGATTTTTTATCTTCTCGCAGTAACCGGGATCCCGACATCATCAGAAAGTGAAAATCTCCAACCTTTAATTCTTAAATTCTTCACTTCTTCAAAATGCGACTCTTGCGACCAATAAATCCATCATTTCTTCAATTTCCTCTTCCAAACTCCTCAAACCTGAAAACCAACTCAAACATACCAAAAAGGCGTATATATCAAGAAAATAGGTATAAACTACGCACCAAAACATCGTTAATTATGGACTTATCAGTGTGGCTTGAGAAGTTCAGTAATGCTCGGGGATACCTACCTAGAGAGCACTCAGATCATAATCTTCTATGTCCGGATACTAAATTTAATCACCCAAAGGTAAAGATACTAAATTGTTTCTATTTCCAAAGACCGTGGCTTGAACACAATAACTTTAAAAGGCATGTTGAAGAGGCTTGGGATAGTAGCAATGACTCGTTCACCACCATTTGATTGATTTCCAATAGAACCAAAAGATGGAACCATGAGATTTTGGACACATCTTCTAAAGAAAGAAAATTTGCCTTGCTAGAATTGAAAGTATTGAGAGAAGTCTATAAAAGGCTCCCTCACATTACATGACTTAATTGCATGAGAGTCTAAACTTGGTGCTGGATGCCATCTTGGACCAGGAAGAGATCTACTGAAAACAGAGACCAAAACTTAAATAGTTGGCTAAAGGGGAAATAAACACTCATTTTAATTACCATATGACTACCATCAAAAGAGAAACGTGGAATTACATGTCTAGAAGATGGTCGGGAGGTAGTGGACAGAGGACACCAACCTACACCAAGCAGATTCCATTTATCAGAATCTTATATATTGCATCCAATTCCCAGCTCTATCAGACTTATATATCCGGTTTATAAATTACAAGTTTCAGAAAAAGAAACCGAGGAAGCCTTGTTCGAAATGGGAAGCTGCAATGCTCTTGGACCTGATGGAATACCTACTTGCTTTCTTAAGAAGTTTTGGCCTACCGTAAGTTCATCAACTTTGCAATTTATGTTTGAGGCATTTTGAGAATGGTGATTTTGATTTTGATGAAAGACTCAATGGAATTTTTGAATCCTTAATTCCAACGGTGAAATCCTCAGATTATGTGCACCATGTCAGTCCCATAGCTCTGACAAATGTTTGTGTGAAAATTATGTTCAAAGTTATTGCTAATCGACAACAGTTTGTCAATTCGCCTGTGATGTGTCATTATTGGTTTAGGAGCATGTTAAGCGTTGGTGTAAGATCGTGGGCCTAAACGCTTTCTCGTTTAGTGATATTTGTTTTTTGCAAGCAAGGTATGTTGGAATGGGTATGACGAAATCGGTCTCTTGTTTATGGGAAGCTTTAGTAGGTGTTACGGCTTGGGTAATTTGGTTGTTTAGAAACAAAATCATCTTTCGTGCGCAAGTTTTAAATCCGGAGTTGATATTCAGGGAAGTGCAAATATTATCATTTTCTTGGCTTTCACATTCTAAGCGTCTCAAGAAATTGGAGTGGGAATAGTGGATGGCGAATCCATTAAGGGTTGCAATCCAGATTCAAGGTATTTTGGAATTGTTGTGCAAAAGTTTCAAGATGATATGGGGAAGCTTGGTGTCCGGCTAATTGGAACATTATAATTTGTAGTTCTTTCTTTCTTTAAGTTGCGTATCTATCATTGCCCATTGATGAGTTTTTGGTTCAGGTTGTAATTGTTTTTAGCATTTTTCTGATAATAAAATAAATGGTTGTTATCCAACGCCACCGTATTTTCCTCCCCACCACCAACCACCACCACCAACCACCGCTATCTCCATACCCACCGCCAATCAACCATCTCCATTATCACCCTCTTCTTCTAACACCCATCTTCTCAAAACCCACCCATTTTCACCAGCCCCTTCTCTTTCAAACAACAACCCTTTATAAAAAAAAACAGCAACCCACATTTCCACCACCCCGCCACTTCCCCTCTGCAAAACAGCAGCCCGACGCTCCATCTCCTCCCTTCCCCTTTAACAGCCGCCGGAAAACGCACCAACGCCGGCTGCGATTTGGTGGAGCTGCGATTTGGCCGGATTTCATGGAGATCGGATGGCCGGATTTAATGGAGATCGAATTTCATCAGAAAAATCAGACCCACCCCACCCCTGCTGAAAAACACGGAGGAAAAGCCCCAAGGAAGCCCGCAAATCGGCTCCGGCGGCGGAAAAAAAAGAGCGGCTCGGCGGCGGAAATGGTGGAGATGGTGGATGGGGAAAATAAATGGTTGTTCAAAAAAAAAAAAAAAAAACAGTTTGTCAATGGATCATGCACGGTCAGTCATACTCAAGCTTCCTTTGTACCTGGTAAAGATGGGATTGGAAATATTTTTGTTTTCTTACGAGGTGCTCCACTATTCTAAAAGTATGAAGGAAAAGAAAGTATGTAACATCCCGATTTTTATCATTTGTTTATAAAGGACCTTATAGGCATTTCTAAATAAATGTCTAGATAATTTTTTTTTCTCTCTTTATTTTCAACTATTTTGAAGAACTATAACTATATATGAAATGTATTGGACAAAATATTAAAGTTATTTTTCCAGCTATTTTATAACAAATTTGTTTTTGTCATTATCAAAATATTCCTTCTGCATATATTGTGTAAATGTATACACATTTATATAATTTCTCATACATGTGGACGTAGGTAGCTCATTCAATGTATGTTTGGGCAATGAAGAGGAGACTTAATTGAGATGTTAGATTATCATTCATTTCTTATAAGCTGAGTTATAGTTGAAACGGCATCAATATTATTAATTATGTCCGTTTAGGATGAAATTACTGACATCACTTAAATCTTCTTTGGATTGATCTGCGATACCACAAGCTTCATTTTCATCATGATTTTGTTCCGTCAGTTAGTCCTATAAACACCTTTCCTCATAATTAATGCCGGTCTCTCATACATATCAACAAGTAGATTCATGAGCCAAAAATAGTCAATATCATTCTCCAGTTCAAACAGCCTCCGTTTTCGATAGCTGAAATAACCATATATATATATATAGCTTATCCAAAACTATAAGAACATATTCAACCGTTTCCGTTGCCGTCGCCGATCAGTCACCAGTGTTTTTATAAATATCAATTCTGTTTGTCATCATCATCGAACGCCGGCCAAGTGTCTCTCTTTTTGTACGATAACGGTGTCATAATTAAGTAGGTTTGGAGGCTAAGGATAGTCGATGACAAGTCACTTTGGGGAATTTTTTTTCAACATATAAGTTGGGCCGAATTTTGGGATGTGTGCTGGATGGAAATTTTAATAATAAGAGAAAAAGACTATAGATTCCAAGAATGATGAAGGGGATGTGATCTTATAAAAAAATATTTACAGGGTCGTCATATACGCAAGTTGGCATTGTGCGTGGCATGTGTATAAATTGTAGTATCTCTTTTTAAATTCATGTAGCAATAAAGAGGAGATGCAAGTACAAGGCGCCTATTTGACTCGAAACTAATGACATAACTATTAGCCGGGACAATATGTGAGTCTTTTATTTTGATATAAAGTCAAAAGTATGTTTTATATTATTTTCAAATATTTTGTGTATATATATATCAAATGAACTTTTAAATTCGGAAGTCATTTTCAAACGATTTCTTTAAAATTAAACGATTGATTTGAAATAGTGCGCATTTTTATAAATAAATAAAGCGATACTTGGAATTGACGGATAATACTTCTCGCTCGCTCGCGCTCGTGGCACGAAAGTGTCAAAGCTTTGGTGGCTAGGGGGATTCGAGTTATTGCTCTAGAGAAACGGCTAGTCACCGGTCTCGGGGCCTCTTGACTCGAAGTCTTTCCGACAGTAGCTAGAGTGCTCGCTCGTAAGAGTAGGGACGGTACCTTTTTCCCGAAGATTAATGCTACAGCCGGGAAAGCAATGGCTGACGGTTGGTGCGTGGTGCGTGGGTCCTAGGGCATGGATAGGGTTAGCTGGAACCGTGTAGGAGGTTTGCACGGTGAAGGTTGATTTTTTTCCCTGGCGATCGGCCGGAGTCGTCAGGCATGGCTAGTTCTCGTGGAGTGCGGTTGAAATCCATATGGTAAAACGGTGTTTGGGCGGTACTTGACTTTATCGGCTCGGCCAAAGTTGGTGCTTGTAAATGAATCTGATATGTTTTCTTAATGCTCGTGCACTTCAATACTAAAAATTGATCTTTTCCTTTGTATCAATTAATAATTAAAAGATTAAAAGTTTTCATGATATTTTATTTATAAAATATATATACTTCCACTGTTATTTCAAAAGTTGGTCATGATATTTTATTTTATATATATATATATATATATATATATATATATATATATATATATATATATATATATATATATATATATAACACTTGCACGCGTGGCTCATACTGGCCCTTTCTTGACGTCTCGTTTTTCTTGTTTCTTTGTTTTTATTTCCTTTTATAAATACATATATACATGTTTATGATCGAGGGAAAAAGAAGAGTACGTATAGGCGAAGATATTGTTCGAAAACCGAGAAAAGGGGAAAATGGAACGTGTTGCTCATCTTAAAATAGTTAGTTACAACTATTGTATTTCATTTGTGGAATTATTGTAATGTAATTAATTATTGAAGTAATAGTAAATTCATTTGTGGATTTAGTGAATAATCTTGGGTTTTCTAGTATTGTTATTGAAGTCGCGGCGAGAGCTTCGCAACCACTCCTAGAATGACCCCAATGGATCTAGGGGTCGGGAGTAGGGTATTACAAAGTCAATATGATGCTCAAGATTGATTTGGAGAATTTTTAGTCAATTTTTCGGCAACATTTCTAGTCTAGAATGTGAGTTCTCATAAATCCAAAATTCATTTTTCTCGTAATACTAGCCATCAGTTGAGGACACTCCTTAGCTGGAGTCTGAATCTGCGGTCACTGATGACTTAGGAACTTACTGCTAGGAGTAGTAGCACCGATCGAGACACTCGATCTTTACACAACGGAAGCTTATGCGATTTACGATATTAGACATAACTAATTAATCCTACGAGAATGTTGAATATTTACCTTATCGGAGAGAAAGAGATATTCGACCAAAGGGAGAGCCGTAGTCTTCCGGATTGTATCTCCTAGCGACGACTGGTGGACGTCGATCATCGCCATAGAACCTCCTCGAATATGCACAAGAAAAACCTTAGGTTTTTCTTCTTTAAATGACTAAGGCAAGAAACTAATTTTTCTTCCTTCTATTTTATTTGTGGCGCAAATTTGTGTGTTTTATTGTCTTGGGAGGAACTCTCTTTATATAGGAAAATAACTAGTCAAGAGAGTTATCATTTTCACACCACAAAAACCTATTCTCATAAGGAAAAGATATTTTTGCTACAAAAATAAGAGATAATTTCCAAAAAATCAATCTCTTTATTTTTCCATTAATTATCCAACAAATAGATAATTAATTAATTACACGTGTGAGATAATCTAGGAAAATTTCTTCTCCTAAATTATCCTAAATGTGGCACCATTTTTTTAGTCATTTTAATAGAAAATGTCTTTTCTATTTTACATATTATTTACCAAATAAATAATATTGCATATTCAATAAATATACCAACTATTTAATTTAATCTCGAGGTTCCATAAAACGAGAAAACACTCGCGTGTTAGGAGCCAAACCGGGGACCATGGACCTATAATCAGTAGCTACAATAAATTAAATAAAATATTCATCGAGCATAATATTTCTACTTAATTCATTAATTCCGGAATTATGCCACCATAAATCTGAAACTGAACTCTATCGATTATAGATATAATTTATTCTCATTGATATAATCATTACATATAAACTAACCCTCCATAGACTATCCGTACCGAA
The DNA here is from genome assembly GCA_036785695.1 of Gentiana straminea. Classification (NCBI taxonomy): domain Eukaryota; kingdom Viridiplantae; phylum Streptophyta; class Magnoliopsida; order Gentianales; family Gentianaceae; genus Gentiana; species Gentiana straminea. Next base: position 3,350,199 of record JAVUPR010000374.1, on the reverse strand, counting down.
GCGAGATTATTTCCGTAAACCTTCTTCAATACATCTTATCCCTATTTACCATTAACCCACTAGTGATCAATTAGTTCATAACCAATACGAACTCCCGGGATTGATCAGTTTTTAGGACTAACAAATAAGGGGATCGTCTTTCTACTTCCCGCAGGAAGGAATGTATTTCATATCTCTGAGACACACACTTCTCACTCATTCCAGAATAGAACCAACGTGAAAGTGATTCGGACCGCGCCTCTTAGCGATCCTTAACGAACACATCAAACCGTATCCTGAAACCAGTAGGAGTATGCAATCACATCAGGATTAAGGTTAATCCATATATGATCATCTTGTGATTCAATAAGATTTCTCAATCACGGAATTATATGAGAAACGCAGATTAAATCGATCCAGTCCTATATGACTACATCATATATAAATGCCCCACTTAGACAACCAATGTCGACGGTCCGGATAAGACGGTCACACTATAAAGTGTTCTGGGCGCATTAATGGTGGTTTAATCAATAGACCCCATACTTTGATTAACTTCACCACGGACTAACATTCAAGTGTATCACCATAACTTAATCCTCATGTGTGACACACACTAAGTTATATGGCTACATATGATACGACTTGGGGTTTTCAGTAGAGTATTACTTATAAGCACGAAGCAAATAATAAGATGAGAATAAATCTGTCATTTATTAATTCTAAAAACAATTACATAAATTGTCTTTCGGACGCTACTTCCAACACTTACTTGGGTGTTCATTAATACATCAAGAACAACCAAAGAAACCTTTGAATATATTGTCGATAAGATGAAGAAGAAACTTTCAAGTTGGAAAGTCAAGATGCTATTAAGAGCAGGCATAATGCTTTTGATTAAGAGTTTTCAGGACACCCATCCTTATTATGCTATGCAGACCACTAAGGGAGTCTTAAATGAAATAGACAAACTTTGTAGAAAATTCTTCTAGGGGAGGAGTAGACTGAGAGAAAGATGCACTATATATCTTGGAAGAACTTGTGTTTCAGGAAAGAGGCTGGTGATCTCGGTTTTAAAGATCCTCATTGCATGATTCTTGCTCTTTTGGGTAAATTGGCTTGGAAAATCCTTACATATGATCAATCCTTATGGGTGAGGGTTCTTGTCATGAAATATGAAAGCCTCTTTGTCCAACCCAAAGGAAATGCATCGTATTCTTGTAAAAGTATATGTATGGTTGCTTTTACACTGAAAGAAAGGTTCATTGTTTGTGATGAGGTCATCACATGGGCTGTAAGTCAAGATATGGAATATTTTGTTGCTCGAGGCTCTATTTTCCTAAATAACATTGATCAAATGATTGATGATCAAATCTGGACAAATATATGAAAGTTGTAGTGCCCTAAGAGACTCGACTTTGCACAACTCTTTACTTGCTATGGCTCTGCTTTGGCGTAAGCACATATGTAGTCCTCACCATGTGTTGCCTTTGTAATCGGGGAAAAAGGGTCTAATCTACATATCTTACGGGATTGTGGATGAGCTGGTAATATATGGAGGAATTTGCTGCCTAGACCTGCTAACTCTGAGTTCTATTATAAGCCTGCCATTGGTGAATGGATCAAGTTAATTCTTCAAGATTCTACTCAACGAAGAGATTGGTCATACATATTTAGTGAAACAGTCTATAATATATAGTATTGGCGGAACCAAGTGTATCATCATCCGTGTGAAGAACGGTCACCTAATCATTCTTGAAGTTGAAAGAATTAAAATATGCATGGGGTTTTAAGGTTGAAAGCCTATGAACTTTAAATATGATTCTTTTGGAAGAATAAAATTGAATTTTAATTAAAGTAAACAACAACCCTACCCTGATGGAAAAATGTTATTTGATCAACCTAAACTTAATAATTTTCGTATTCTAATCGTCTAAGAAAACATATGAATCATAACAAAACTTTCCCTTTAAAGTCACACCATACATACACAATTTCTACACATAATTGCATACACAATTGCAGACAAACCAGCTTGAATCGATACTTAAATAGAGGCTTTCTACCACACATAATTGCAAATCAAAAAGCCAACAATAGTATGGTGAATAACACATCCATTCATAGAAAGGGTAATCAATTGCATCAAACTATTCTATGCTAGTATTTATACAATATATAATTTTTAATACGGTATTATTATCATTTTAATGGATGTATCATAATAATTTCTTAAGGTAACATTCTTTTACGTGTAAATTTTGTTCACACTCAGACACTACTTCGCTTCGAAAAAAGAAAAAATATCTCAATAAAGTAACATCCTTATGGCACAAGGTGCATCAGTCTATTGGTGAGCTAGACTATAACGTCTTATAGTGACTAGTGTTGGAACCCCGTTAGGGGCAAAAAAAATAAAAAAGTAACATCCTTATGTGTTAGGATTCTATTTATATTTAACAATGAATGTTACTTCAAAAAAAAATGTTATATTTAATAAAATAAATTACTATTTAATATTCAGCGTGACTTCAAAGAAAAAAAAAACAATGAGTGTTATATTTAATGGAATAAATTACTTATTTTTCTAGGTTTTTCCTAAAATTTTGTTCACATTCAAACGATACTTTGCTTCGAGAAAAAAAAAACACAATAGTTATCTCAATAAATTAATATCCTTACATTTAGGATGTTATTTATATCTAACAATGAGTGTTACTTTAAAAAAAAAGGGAAAAAAAAAACATGTAGGACAAACTTATCGTTATACGACACAAAGGTTAGGATGTATATGTAATCAATTTTCTTAATATTTAACATTAAAAGTGTTTGGTTAATTAAGTATTATGTTTAATAAAATAAATTATAATTAGGGAGAAACAGTACTTTTAGAAGGAAACCTCACAATTTTATTACAGTAGAGATAAGTATTATGTTTAATAAAATAAATTATACTTAGAGAGAAACACTTTTAGGAGAAAACAAACTCACAATTTTATTATCGTAGAGATAAATAGTATCTACATCTACACAGCAGCATTGTAGAACATATTTCTATCTTCTTTTTTTTTTTAAAGCTTTAACGTGTTTATTTATTTTATTTATTCAATTAAAATTGCATTAACGTGTTTAGGTTTTGAGCATACACTTGTTTAGGTTTAGGATTGTAAAATTTAATAATTTTAGTTCTAGATGAGAAAATGATTTATTTGGATTGTAAAATGGGGGATTAAGGGAAAAGAATAAAAATATTTACAAAATGAATAAATATGAGACACCTCTTTTCTTAGTTGTAAAACAAAAAAAAAAAAAAAAATTGACACGGACAAAATCAAGACAAATTTTATAATACAACCGTTGTAGCAAGGTTGTACCAAGTGGCATACATTACAACCAATTATTTCTAACCTCTCACACACGATAAAAGTGTATTATGTGAAAGAGAGTAAAAATGAGAGGCCTCTAACGTGTATGCCTTGGCATAACCTTCTTCTTACAACCGTTGTACCATAAAAAGTCTCTCCAAAATCAGGTCCGCTTGAATCTGATCTGCTTTGTTGTTGTTTTGTTTTGTTTTGTTTTTTTTTTTTTTCTTTCAAACACCGTAACTTTTGATTTATAATTCCGATCGTCAAAATATTTTCACCAAAATTCATATTTTTTTTTGCTATTTAATTTGAGCCCAAACATGATACCCTTCCGATGTATATTTTGAAAGCCGAAAAATATTTGTATTAACCGGTGCGTGTTTTCTTATAAACGACCGTAACTTTTGATATAGAACACCGATCATCAAAATTGTTTCACCAAAGTTCATATTTTTTTTTATCTTCATTTTGAGGCCTCATTCGATACCTTTTCGACGTAGTATTTGAAAGCGAATTTTATCGCGGCGTTCTGATACAAAAAGAATACAGAATAACACACTAACACAGTAGAATCGGTTCAATGAGAAATAACCAGCATTCTTTGATAAGAGGAAACTCAGTCTAGCAAAATTTATTCAAGGATACATACAATATATGGACTTAAATCCCGACTTCATATCAAGAAACAAGTTTCCAAATTTATAGAGCTCACATTCTTTACTTAGGACTAATGCAGTCAACTACACATATTGGCATGTTTATATGTAAATCTTTGAGAAGTTCCTTTTAGAAAGAAAAAAAAAAAGAAAGGAATTTAAGGCTCAGAAAAGAAGCTGAAAGTGGCAAAGTTGAAAGCTTGTTTATCTCATTTAATAAAATTGAAAGCTTTTATTGAACTTTGTTTATCTCATTTAATAAAATTATTACCGGTAGCAGTAACTTCCGCAGCTCCAGCCATGGTTTTCTCCCAATTTTCAAATTTCGCGATTGCTTGAGTTCAGAGAGCCATTGTAGATAATATCAACTGAATGAATCCAAGAGGAAGAAGAAAAAGCATAGATCTATGGATGAATCAAGGACGCTGCTGCAGAGTTTTGTTTCACGGCGACGGGTTTTCTCCGATCTCAGACGGAGAAGAGGTAATGCGGAGGAATTTCTGTGGTTCAGGCCGTTGAATTAAATAAAGGGCAAAATAGTCCGAAGGAAATATTTTGTCCTTAAATAAAAAAAATACAAACTGAATTAAAATTTATATACAGGGCGGAGAGTGACCTAATATTCCCTTGTAAAATTTGATAATTTGTGTTTTTAATAAGATAATGATTTAATTTATTTATTGAATTAAAAATATTGAGGATAAACACTTTTTAGGGGAAACAACCAAGAGACTTATTTTATTTATTTTTTGTTTTATCTATCTTTGATAATGATTTGATCAATCCTATCTATCTATGATTTTTATGTACACCATCAGTTCCGAAATAATCGAGGCGTATACAAAAAGATTTGTTCCAAAACAACTGAGGTGATTACATTTCCAATGCAGCATTCATTGTGTTTTTCTATATCTACATTTATTTATTAAGGAGTGAGAGTATAAATACAACATCGTTGCACTCTGCAGTGCAGTTTTCGTGAGTATAATGAAAGTGACGACAACGTTTTTAACGTTTTTTTTTTTTATTTTTTTTCTAAATAAATGTGGTAAAAAATTAAAACATGGTCGACTCTAATTTTTACTATAAAGGAGTAACTCTAAATTTAAACTTACACAAAAGGTACAGAAACAGATCCAATCCATTCATACTGAATTATGAATTAAAAAATAAAATAAAAAGAATGTCTTATTTGTATACATGACTTTCATTCACTACTACTACTAGGCTTTGGGTTTAAATTAAACTCCTAATAATGCAGCAGCAAATAAAGGACACACATATTCTAAGCAGTTTAAACTTTCAAAACACCTGCTTTGCTAAGTGAACCCTTGACATCCTCTTTTGTTAAACCTTCACATTGAACAATGTTTGGGCTGTCAAATGGCAAAACATGTTCCAAAGGATAGCTTCGATTCGAATAGAGTTTCGGAGGTGGATTCTTGCACACTCCTTTCAATATAATGCTTTTGTGTAATCCACCTAACAGTCCTTCGTAATCTGTATCTCCGTTTTCTCCTACGAATACCACGACATTTGATAGGTTTGTTCCCCATCTAACATTCAAATACCTGACAAATTAAAGGGTTTCCAGTAAGTAAGTAAGTAACAACCATTAGGACTCAAATCATCAGATACATACAAATGTATACTTTTGTACATGATCGTTTTTATAGGGCGTCTCTATATAGAGGCACCACATCAAATTTACCGTTTTTGGCACCACAAATACAATAAAACTGTCTGAACTGTTGTCCATGTTATCCGGAACGACAACCGGGTACATTTACAGTGGATCATTGAGTGTCAGCAGAGTTTGACTCCTATTCGGGGTTTCGATCTAGCCAGTAACTCTTTAACACGGTTGGAATCACCAGAAAGTATGACATTTGACCTCTTAAGAGGAATCGAACCAACCCGAATAGGAGTCAAACTCTACGGGCACAGAATAGAACTTATAACTTTATGGAAAGATTGAAAGTCTCCCCCAAGTATCATACCTGAGTGCTTGACATCTGGAAGCCAGAACTGGTATCACATTCAATCTCTTGCCATTTTCGCAATATATTGCATGGCATCGAAGCGCTTGATTCCTTATCAATTTCCTAAGTTCCTTCACAGGAGGGATCTGTGAAAATGGAAGTAACATTAGAGAAGCTGCTAATTAAGAAAGGCAACACAATGTGCACAATTAATAGCTAAAAATAGGCATACACATAGCGTCTTTTGTGGCGGCACCACAATGGCAATCTACTTTTTCATAGCCGATTCTAAAGCTGAGAATCGAGTTTCTGCAGATCGACTGTATGCCACTAAAGAAAGACATTAATATGAATGAAATGGAGATAAAAGTATCATACCAGGTCTGTCTCTCTTAATTTAAATGCAAAGCAATGTGTAGAACCAGAGTCATGTTCCATAATAAGCGGTTCACCCTTGTCACTCTTGCTATTCAAAGAAGTAGCCCAACGGACCAATGTGTTCTTGAGGTCGTTTCCACCCCAACGATATTCGATATGTGATTGATAATCCGAGTCTACTACAAAAGGTTGGCCTGTAGAATTCGCCTCGTAATTCGGAGAAGGGTAATAAACTTCTGAGCCACTATTGCATATAAAAGCATCAAAATCACTAGGCTTAAAGCCTCCTGAATTCAGAAGTGAATAAGTATCAGATATAGTTTTTGAAGTAGAAAGAATGAACCCTGTGGATGAAGAAACCGTGTCCGTCCTCCCAATTTCAACAATCATTTTCATAATATCCTTCAGTTCATCTGTTTGATCACAATCTACAGAAATAACAAAGATGAGTTTCTTTTTTCTCAGTGTTGGAAATGTATTCTGTTCTGCTTTTTCCATGAACTCTTTCCCAGATGATGCTATAGCTGAATTGTCTCTTTTACCCTCACCGTCAGTGGATTTCTTCACAGATTCTAGACCTTTCTCAACACCACTTCCATCAGCCCCCAATGAAATCCTTAAAGATAAATCATGCATATCCCTCAAAGAATCACTAGGTGAATCTGAATCTGAATTCGAGTAGTCGTCGTCTGTCCTCCGCCATTGAGGATGCCTTTTTTTGCAACTCACTATACGAGCAAGATACGTCTTACAATGTTCTGGCCATGAGTATAGGTGAATGTTCTTTAATCCATTCTCTCTACATTTTGCCCAAAGATGCTTGTCGGAGACAAGCTGCAAGAGTGCATCAGCAATAGATTGCTGATTATGTGGATCAATTAGCAGACCATTGTCAAGTACCTGTAACAAAGTTAAAAATCAGTTCATATTGAGTTGATGATCTAAAGAAATTATTCGTAGTATTCGAAATCCAGTGCACAAACCCGATTAATGTCAACAGGGCCTCCGTTTTTTGTAGCAACAGTTGGCAAACCATAAGCTGCTGCCTGTTTAAAGTACAAAATCGCAGATGTTATTATGTATTCTTTTTTATGACACTTGGCGCATGTATAATGACTATGATGTCTGAATATCAGAAAACAATAACCTCAATCAAAGTGAGACCAAATGGTTCGATGAAAGCTGGATTAATGAAGACACCCTGCAGATGAAGAAGAATAAATTATGTACAGAAGATAGTATGAAACATGACATTCAAAAAAACATCACTATGTAGCAAAGAAAAGATTTCCAAATTGAGGTGCCAGAAAAAAAGATGTACACCTTTGTTTTAGCTGCCAGACGATAAATTTCTGCTACTTCAGACTGTTTATGGTGTTTAGGATATGAAACATGACCATACAAATCATACTTGTCAATCAATTTCAGAATCGAAAGAAGGACCGAGGAACTTGTTGTAGACATTTCATCGATTTCACCACGGTTACCCATTATTAAGGTCTGCAAAAGAGTATAGTATAGTTGCATCTCATTAAAACTAAAGATGTCCATTGCATAAACATTTTTCAGAATTTTTTTTCTTAACTTACAAGGTTTGTCAGGTCTCTCAATTGGCGGCACTCCCCAAATGCTTTCACTAGATTAATTAAGTTCTTTTTGGGATCTGGCCTAGCAAGTGCAAGTATCATAGGCTTACGTGGATTTGCAAAGAAGCGCTCTATCTGACAACAAGCAGATCACAGTCAAAATCAAAATATGCAGTAAACATGAAGATAATGATGAACTCTACAAAGATGATAAAAGGATTCATTTTATTTTAGGAAGCAGATATGGGTGGTTAATCAAGCACAGTCTGACCTCTGACCAAATAAGTGGATAAGGACTTCCAGAGCTTTCATTAGTTGATCCTGTTTCGTTTTCAGCTTCCCCGTTTTCACGTGCAATATGCTGGAATTCCATTCCAGGAGGGATAACCTGTGAGTAAACAACAAAACTGATCTTAAATACACCTTCATGCAAATTAGATTATACGAAAGAAAAAAAACACAGGTTTCCATCAAAAGTAAATTTTCTTCGGTTAAATACACAAAAGATGGTGTTTGTGCAACTTACAACCATCCGTGGCATAAACCTTCCATGACAGCTTACGTTTCTCTTCATCCTTGCCCTTAACTTGCGCTCTAATATAGGATCAAATCCGTCATACAATCCCCATTGTTCGTCTATCTCCTGTCTCGTGCTAGTAATGATTACCTCTGATGCATCTAAAGATATCTCTTCAGCCTCTATACGCCGCATTATTCTGTATGTTGCGTTGATTTCATCCCTAGACTGGCGTCCTTGTTTCAAAATTTGTTCAAGCTTATCTCTTCCAAGTGAGTGTCCAGTAAGAAGCATAGGTACATTCAAAGCACCAGACAAAAGTGCAGCAGCATCACCCGCATCTGCGTAATGGCCATGGATCGCAACAGGCCAAAGTGGCTGGTCAGAGCCAATTTGATCCCCAAGAACCTTAGACATCTGTATAATGTGTCCTAATGCACCATCAACAAATTCAGGAATATGAGGCCAAAGGTGCTCTTTTGGGATGTATTTATCTTTCGGCCCAAATGGTATGCGGATAATGTATGCCCCGCTACTCTCTCCACCTTCTTGTAAGGAATTCTCAGCATCTGGTAGATTTAGCATCTCTGATGGTTCAGCATAAGTCCACTCTACATCTGAAGCTGAAACTTGTCTCGTCAACAAATCAACACGATAAACTCCAGGCATTGCACCTAATGCTCTCGCAAGCTCCACAACATACTTAACCTAAGGATGCAAAAATGCATATGAATTATCTCTACAATGAGTTCTCTAGTTGTCTCAAAGTAGATGATAACCTACCTGGCCACCTGTATCAGAATCCCGGCCAAGTTCCATGTTTTCTCCTCTGATCAAGCCATGAAGACTGCATATATATATAACATATGTAAAGAAGGCTACTTTCCGTATCACAACCAGGATTGAGATCATTATTGAAGAAGAAATGTTTCCACGTTGAAAGTGCTTATAAGGAAAGTAAAGTAACCTGATTAGGACAATGTAAAGTTTCTTGTCCTTGGCTTGCTTAGCCCAATTCGACATCATATCCACAGAACTGACTCTTCTCAACGTTTCTCTTTGGCCACTTGTACGGGGTGAAAGTTCAGTCAAAGTATCTCCTTTTTCCCCTTCAGATAAGTCTTCAGACATGTCTGCAGTTGCCTCCATGCGGGCCTTTTCACGTTCCATACGCTTCTTTGCCAAACGCCGAGCTTCTTCACCCTCAATCTACATAATAGAGACAATGTATCAAGCTAGTGTTGTTGAGGAGGCATCACTGATCACTTTGTAAGGAGTAATGATAGCAAACTGCAAAAGGTCCTGAACTCTAATATAACCAACTACCCTCAGCCATTAATTTTCTCACATATACAACTCTAATATCATCACACCTTGCTATGACACTCTAGCTGAAGAACCAAAAATAAGAAAATTGTGGGTGAAACACTTTAGCATTCTATAAAGTTCAGAGATTTCAATGTTGTTCTTTCACTTCTAAACGTCAGTGAGCAGCAGGCATACTGATTGCACATTCTGGACCCTGTTTTTTTGGGATACAACGGCACATATAATAGGAGGGGCTTCAACCTCAAAACTTAGGCTATGAGGTGAATGTGGGAGAAACAACAACTTTAATAGGACCCTTCTGTTGGCCGAATGAACATGGACAAAGCACGGGCTAGACTCTGATACCATGGAATATAGGTCCAAAAATATATAAGAAGAGTGACCTTAACCTCAAAACCCAAGCTTTGGGACGAGGAGGTCAATCTCTTAAAATGGCGGATGAAACAATATTAGCAGTCCCCAAAATGGGACAAATAACAACTTTAATAAGCATTGTATTGCATGCAACCCGAAATCATGAACACTACACCGTTGGATGATTTGATGGCTGCCAATTACAAAATTCAACTCACACCACCCACTTGGCTATAAGGCCATGTTAGCTGGTAGCAGAAGCAGAATTTGAACTTTGCAATCATAAAGTTTGTTAAAGACGCACACACACAAAAGAGGAGGGGGAGGAACCTGCTTCTTCTTGCGAGCCAAATTCCAAATCCTCCAGGACATATTCTCCAATCTCGTATTCCGCTCTTGTGAATCCCTAATTGACGAAGCCTGCAGAATTCATTTCCCCCAGTGATTTAACAGAGTAATTAAAAAAAAAAAAAAAAAACATCTATGGGCTAACATTGTGATCACTTTATTGTGTTTTCCAGTTTCCACATGTGCAGTATAACGGCCACCACATCAAACTTAATTAACACTGTGATCATACTGACAATAGACTTTTTTACGGTCGATTGTTAGCGCTAGAATCAAATTTAACGTTGTGCCATCACAATGATGTACTTTTCAATACATTGTTAACTCAAGAATCGACTTTATATGTGTGAAAATTGATTTTACAGCTGATAATCAATTTTCACACAGGTTCTATGTGCGATGTCAAAAGTAAATTTAGGTTCTATTAAAACCCCTAGTTTAAATATCTTAATTAAGCTTTTGAGTGAGATTTGAAACGGACATTAAATCAGAGAAAAATTAGGGCGGGGAGGTACGTACACGAGCCCAAGAGCGGTGGAGATCGGTCTCGTCATAGCCGGTGATGACTTCTTCCACGAAGTAACGAGCAGGGCTAAATCGACCACGCTCTCTCAAAATGAAGGAGGCTTTAGGGTCATTGAAACCAGGATCCACATCCAGGATAGCTTCTAGGTAACTATTAATCCAATCATTTCCAGCCATTGCTCCCAAACCAATAAATCAATAACAAAAACCAGCTGAATTAGTGTGAATAAGAATGTAAATGAAGCCGTTAACGCTTTGGTAACAGGTAGTACTTAGTAGAGAAGAAGACTGATGATATTGACGGGGGAAGATCTATTCTACAGAAAATTGCGGGATTTGCAGTTATTGAAACAGTCATGCAATTTGATAGGGAAGACGTAAGACACCCAAATCACGCTTATGTCGCCGACTTACTGGCTCTGTTAGTTTACGTATCCATGCACAAAATATTTGTGTTTACCATATGAAAGACATAAATAAAAAAAACGATATATTTAAATAATAAAAAAAAAATTAAATTTTTTATGAAAATTTTATAATATCATATCTTCCACCAAACTTTTAAAATTAAAAAAGAAAAATAAACATCTTCATCTTTTTCATCTCCATCTCCTTCTCCATCTCCATCTTCAATTTTTTTTTTTTAAGAGAAACTTGGAATATGCTCCCAATTTCTTTCATTTTTCAAATTACACATAATATATGAAAGTTAGCAACAAAAAAAGTAAATTAAATAACCCAGGCTCAGATCTACTATTCAGACAAAGGAAAAAACGGAGCATCGCCATGGCTGCAACTCCGGTTGCATAATTGTGAAGAAAATGAAATAAAACAATCTCCACATCTGCCATCCGAGTTGCCCAACCAAGATACGATCTGACATAATTTCCAAGCCAATTGTTCAGAGAAAATCAATAGATCTACTGTCATCATCATCATCGCCTCTGTATTAGCGTGTTTCTTCTTATAATTGTGGTTATTGAGGAATGGACATATAGAAAGAACGAATATGAAAAGCAGCCATGTTGCTAGCTGCTTTTGGAATTTGGACTTTGATGAACAACAGTTCCATTTCAGATACAGGTTTCGTTTTTCCTGCTTGCGAAGGGTTGTTGATGCCATAGGCAATCTTAAATGATTTATGATGAATTGTGGGTGATATGATGATTTAGGAGGTAGAAGATGAGGTGTGCAGGTAGAGTGTAGAATGTATGATATATTTAATTTAAGGACCAATATGTAATAAATAAATGTCTCCTTACCATATGAAAGACATAACATAATTTAAATAATAAAAAATAAATATGAAACGATAGATTTACTCGCACAAGTCTACATTATTTTTAGATCCAACATAATTTTGTGGTTGTGTTTTTTTCAAGTTTTTTTTAAATCTTTTTTATAATTAAAAAACATGTGGTGAGATAATAATGGTGTGAAAATAGTATAGACTTGAGTGAATAACTTTATCACTCCCTAAATAAATATCGGAAATTTTAGTATGGCCTCTGGACCAAATATAACTTGGTGATCAAGACCAATAGAAAATTACAAAAACAGATGACCCCTATATCCCTACGAAGATATCTTTTTTCTTGTGGAGGTTATACAATAACCTTTTACCTTTCCCTCCACAACTGGGTAAGTTGGGAATACATGGGCCTTTTAAGTGTGCTTTCTGTGCTAGCAATGATACAACACTACATACATTCTGGAAATGCCCACAGATTTGGCAGCTTTGGTCACATTTTCAATCTCTTCTGAACTTCCACCCTCAAATGACTTCTTGGAGACAATTTATGGAGTCTTGGTTTTACAGTCCTACTGGTGGAGCATTAGGCAAAATTCTGAGGGTCCTGTTCTTTTTTTACTCTCTGGGAAATTTGGAAAAGTAGGAATTTGGTGATCTATGGGGACTCCACTTTCTCACTGCAGGTGGCTATTCAAAATGTAACTCAAAATATTCAATATCCTGCCTCTCTTATGAAACTCTCCCAATCTATACCTGAAGATCAGATTCTAATTACAAGTGGCTTGTTGAAAGAATTTGTTCGGACTAAATCTAAGAAAGTTCATTTGGTTCGTTGGAATTTTCCACGAGAAAATCATATTAAGGTTAACTGTGATGGCTCGTCCATAGGGAGTCCTGGCCCTGCAGGTGGAGGCTTTGTCATTCGAGATCATGCAGGAAAGGTTCTGCAAGCTGGTTATGAAGCTTATGGTTTTTGTACCAACATGGAGGCAGAGATAAAAGCTCTCAGAGCTGGTATAACCCATTGTACCGGCGGTTCACATAATGCTATACAAGTGGAAGTTGACTCTCAAGTTTTAGTTCATATGTTGAATGGTCAAACTGGAACACCTTGGCAATAGATGGATGACATTCATGAACTACAGCTGCTCATTGACAGGTTTCACATTCAAGTGGCTCATATTTTCAGAGAGGGCAATGCTGTGGCTGACCACTTGGCAAAATTAGGTAGTACGACACAAAATTCTATAGATCTGGATTGCTCGCATCTCCCTGGTACTATTGGACTCCTGCTTCTTCGAGATACCCTTCAATTACCTGCAGTGAGAGTACATTGAAATAGCTTGATATCCCTGGAATAAGTTGTTGGGATAGACATAAGTTTCGTTGCAGATTTTTTTATTGCTGGATGTTTGCTGCACATAATCTAGGAAATGTTTCATATGGTTGTTTTTTTGTTGATTTGCAAGAGCTTGTTTGCTTGGAGTCTTCTTGGCTGCAACAAAGATATGGTGTTGTTGATCATTGGATCAAGGCTGCAATGGAGGATATCTTGGCTTCATAATCTGGGGTTTAAATGATGTTTTTGGGTGTTTTTTGGACTTCAATGCTTTGGTTTATCAAGTCTTTTTGGACAGAAGTATAGAATATTGTTGCTGCTGCTGAAAAAAAAAAAAAAAAAAAAACATATGACCCCTGCCGTGTAAAATATATTGACCCCTGCCGTGTAAAATATATATGCCTGATTTTTACAAATTTGTCCTTTTAATAATTTCTATTGGTGGACAAGTGAGACATGATGTTTCAGGATCACCATAAAATTGCTGTTTAAATAATGGCTTAAACCCATAAGATACGAAATCGAAAGCTTGATTATTAGGCGTATCTAATCAATAGCTCCATCTCGACTTTACCCAATTATATCATGCAAACAATGAGACTTCCTATGGGCATAAACCAATGAGACTGAGAAAAATATGCAGACAATTTTTTTGGGGAGAGGAAAATGGTCAGAGGAAACTCCACACTATTGCCTGGCAGCAACTTTGCCAACCGAAAGAGCCGGGAGGACTCGGCTTCAAGAATATTGAAGCCATGAACGTGGCTTTGATGGGAAAATTGTCGTGGCAGCTTATTGTAGATGATTCATCCATTTGGGTAATTGATATCCTGTTAAATAAATATGGCAACCCGTTTGAGCAGCGGAGGAGTCATCTACAACTTGGCGAGACATATGTGCACTTAGCAGCCGCCTAAAAGATTATTCGAATATAGCTCATTCCGAATGTGTATTGATATGGGCCAAGTCCAATAGACTTTTGTATAAAAATTTTAATACTGTCCTGGGCCTCCAGGCCCAAGAAGGCCCATTCCCCAAAGCCCAAGGTCACGGTCACGGTCAACGGTCTCGGGCACGGGCGGCGGCGGCGCGCGCGCGTGTGGCCATTTTAGCAAAACACCTTGTTTGAATAGTGTCCTAAACCCAATCGGGTTGGACCGGATCCGACCGGGTCGGATCATTTCTACTATTTCTTTATGTTTATACATATATAAAATGGCTTTTCTGTTGTCATATATATGTTCTTTTAAAGAACCAATTATGAATTGTTATATGATAACGTCCTTAGTATTAAACTGTGATAGAGAAACCATGATAGGCGATTATGGTTGATGAGATCTCTAATCACTTTAATGAGTTTGATACTTAAATGTCTCTAGACTGATGTACTATTAAACAGGGCATTGATAGTATAAACAGACTAGCACGTATTAGATGTCTTCGTCTTTAAGGGCGGGGATAGATCTCATCTATCGAAGTGTGAGACACTTGGACCGTACGTGGACGTGTATTAGAGAATGCGTACGTTAGGGGATCGACCCACTTACACGTATAAGTGTCACACTATGTGGCGGTTGTGTAATTATCCTTTGGACCGGAGTCTTCATGGCATCACGGTGTGGATTGTCATGCTTTGACACTATTGAGGTTTCCCTAGCCACGGGGCGATCATGCGGTAGTGATTGGGTATGATATTGAAGCATGCGGAGTATACATGATTGGTCGTCCGGGAATCGCGTATCCTATGATTGGGATCGAATATCCGAAATGGACTTCTTATAAGGAATGTCTTACTCTCGTGAATCTTTGCAAAGTGGGAGTAAATGAGTTACTTCGAGAGAGCATGATATCCAGATTATAAGATACGGTCGTTGATGTTTTGACACTCGACTAACGACCGTATGGATATTATTACAGCGATGGGATTGTAAGTTACACGGTAACTGTTTCACATGAAATGTAGTAGTCATTGCATTTGACTCTTCCGATGATTGGGGGACACGGTGTGTTGCTAGACGCTATCCCGTGATCGTTAGGCATGAAGGGCATTTTCGTAATTTGCACTTTGTGTCTGCGGCCAACATATTCGGAAGCCTATCGGGTCACACATATAAACATCTAGCCAGATTAAAATGTGGTTATAGATGATAACCAAATAAGGAAAGTTTATCTCGAGACTATAAGGGTTATAGTGGTAAATTA
Source organism: Gentiana straminea (assembly GCA_036785695.1). Classification (NCBI taxonomy): domain Eukaryota; kingdom Viridiplantae; phylum Streptophyta; class Magnoliopsida; order Gentianales; family Gentianaceae; genus Gentiana; species Gentiana straminea. Next base: position 3,334,384 of record JAVUPR010000374.1, on the reverse strand, counting down.
ATATGGTGGTATTTATTTATTATGAATAAATTAAATATAAGATATTAATAATATTATATTAATTAAAGAATATTCCGGATGTCAATTTATTGGCATATGGGGCGCAACTTGTTAGTGTATAAGATATACTTGGATTGTGTAATTTAATTAATGATATTACCTATTATTAATATTAGATATTAATAAAATAAAATAATATAGATATTTTGTGAATGCATGCGTGTGTGTACATTAAATGCAAATTGGATTTGCATGCAAGCACACCATAGTGTTTATATATGATATATATTAATAGATTTATATGTGTTATATATATGTGATATATACACATGTGTAAATTGATTTATGGTAATATAATAAAAGATAAATATTGTCAATATAAGATATTGACAATATCTTGGAAATATTCAATATAAGATATTGACAATATCCTAGATTTATTTAATATAAGATATTGTAATAAATGAGATAAATCAATCAATTATATTTTCTTTATTTTATTGGAAAAATGTTTTCCTCTCCTACAAGGCATTAGGTGCGCCCCTTACCCTATATATATGAGGGTTTGCCAAGCTCTTTTGTACACCATTCTTCCAAGAGCAATTGTTCTTGTGAAAAATTGCAAGAACTCATAGTTCTTGTGTAAGAAAGATGGGGCTTCCTATAGTGAGTTTGTGAGGAGGAAAAGTCCGGTCTAGAACCGGAGTTTTTCAATAAAGCAATCCATGATGGGATTCCGGCGGGTCGTTCGTGTGGACTAGCGGTAGAGGCCGAACACTGGGCGGCTCTATGCAGAACTACTCTCCTTAGACGGTCAAAGCGTCGATCTTTTAGATCAACCAAGGTAACCACCGTCTACTATCTATTTGTTTATTGCTTAAACGAAGTCAGTCTTGGGAAAAAGGAAATCAAAATTTTAAATTCCGCTGCGTTCCCGCGTAGATTTCCTAACACACCTGACCGCTAAAACCAACCCGCTATCTCTCCTTCTTCTAGGAGCTTATACTACATACAACATTCTTCCCACATATATACTAGGAATTGATCCTCTCAACTCCCAATGTGGTACACTGTTTAGTTGAATACTCTTCAACTTTTACTTCCAACATTAGCTCTTTCAACCACCCGACTTTAAGCGTTAATTTCTCATTCACTCGTTATCCGAATTGAATGATTCCAAATCCTGAATTCACCAAGAATATATCCGAATTACGCTTACAAAGTCACAGAATAAAATGATTATAGAATCATTTTTAATTCAATTCCTCTATATCTCCAACAATCCCCCACATGAATGGAAATTAATGCAAATGCAGACTCTGAAGAGATTCAGACAGAAAAATATTGCATCAGGAGAGGTAGCTTCTGGCTTTGAACCTGCCTTAGTGAAGTACTATCGGATCTACTCGGCCATTCAGTGAACTTACGTCTTGAACTGTTCAGCCTTTAGTGTAGAACCAGACAATAATACTCACATAATATTTTCCTTAACACTGTACTTGGTTCTCATGACTGGACTCGTTTTGGCCCTGAATCACACCTGGTTTCAGAAAGTGCGTTAGAGAATTCTGGCCTCTGAATTCTCATAGAAGCGGCCCCACTTCGCACTTACATAGGTGACCTCCTATCAAGAGTATTCTGCCATACCCCACTCGAATTTAATCAAATTATAGGAATCATTAAAAGATTTCACTTAACCTCAACACTTCTGGCAGACAACACTTTTATTCACAGAATGGGAAAGTGTTTATCGACTGCTTCATAACTTAGTTGTCCCTTTGAACCAAGATCTTGGGATCTCCAGTCAACATGGTAAGGTTACCATTACAAAGCTTATCTTTCAATAGGCTTAAGTCCCATTCTGAGTGTCAAAACTGACAATCGATCTCTAGTAAACATTTTGAAAGCGGATCTGCAAGATTTTCCTTAGATCCAATATAATCGATGGAAATCATACAACTAGAGATCAATTATTTAACGGTATCATGTCGTTGACGTATATGTCTAGACTTACCATTATACAAACTATTTTGTGCTCGGTGTAAAGCCGATTGGCTATCACTTGTGAAGCAATCGGTGTAGTCCGGCAAGAAGAAATCTCCTCTAGGAAATTTAAAGCCACTTAGCTTCTTCACCGCTTTGTCAAGTGCAATGCACGTTTGCTTTGTGGACTTCCATAACACCGCAACATCACCAATCATGTGAATTGTAATTCTTTAGAATCAGAAATCCACTTGGCATCACAGTATATTTCTAATCCTAGATTCATTGAATATTTCAAGTACTCGTGTACTGTAATATCGCTTTCCAATGATCCTCACTAGGATTACTTGTAAACCTGCACAATTTATTCACAATATGTACATTAGACAATATGTGAATATTTTAACTGAGACACAGGCTCACCCTTGGTTTTGACTAAGTGGATACTTAAGTCAATGTGTGCTTTAGAACTTTCATCAAACATATTGAATTCCTCAGGACGAATTCAATATAATGAGACTGTGATAACACTAGTCCCTCAGATATTCTAGATTTTTTTTTTTTAATTCCCAGAATTACATCTATAAGTCCCATATCAAGAGTACTCCTCATTATTAGCATATATTCTTCTAATTCACTATTTAAGACAACAAGCCTTAATATCCATTTGATGGATTTCAAGCTTACATACCACAACATCCGCGATAAGTACTCATATCGACGAAAGTTGAGTTTCTAGTGAATTTGTATGAAGAAATCAAGACCCTCTTTTGGTGATAACCTCTGGCTACCATCCTGGCCTTACATTGTTTAGTTTTAGGTATTCCCACCTTTGCTAAACACCCTCACATTTCCAAGTATTCGTAGATAAGCTCTCAGCTTTCCCTCAACTCATATGGGATCTTTATCCATCTGTTCGATGTAAACCTATAAAGAATGAAATCGGTGGAAACTATCGCTTCCCCCACAAGTTCGGAGATTAACTCGAACTATTCACCATGCTTTAACCAACTCTTTAAGAGTTCGGTTGAAATTCAAAGCATTTCTCGATAACATCCGTAAACAATCAACACCGGTCAGTAAAACTAGCGAAATAGCATTTTTCCGAAAATCGGCGAAATTTTTGTTTAAAGACAAGAAACCTTTTTGCCGAAACCAGGCGGCTTTTGTTAAAAACAACAAATTTTGCCGAAAATCGCTGAACAAAAGAAAGAGTGTGGCCAGCACTTTTTTCCACTACGATTCTGCTAGGTTTATTCGCTTAGTTGTTTTTCCAACTTCATTCTTATTGGTTTATAACTCCTTTGTTGTCTTATCTTTGCTATTTTAGCAAAATTAGACACAACTTTATTTTATACAATGATCGATAAATAATCTTTACCGACTCTCGATTAGCATAAATATTTAAATCACACAACTCGTATAATTTAACTTTTACATGTCTATGTTTCTTTCCACAGAAGGAAACCGTGCCTAAGTCATATTTGCTTTGACACATCTATGGCATGTTTAATAAATCATTCGACATAATGATTTATATTCATCCATTTTTAGATTAGGAAATAAATAATTTCCACTCCTAATCGTTATGCCATAGGCTTGTGACACCACATTGTATCACCAACCATTTCAATTTTAGTCATATTTCAACTCACGGTATAAATAAAAAAAAAATATTATTGATTCAACAACTTGTACCACCACTGGTACGCATTTCAAATCAAAACACCTCGGTGTTCATTTCATTTTTATTCAACGAATAAAAGTTCTACGAGTCGTCACCAAAATGAGAATTTTTCATGAAGATAATTTCTCCAACTTACACGGCACGTCAAAATAATGTTTTCACTAAACATTTTGGCATATTTTCCTTATGATTAATCTGCCAATTAAATAATTTTTAGGTACATTCGTCATACGAAATTATTTCTCGTTTGCAACGTATTAATCATATATGCCTCAACTGGCAACAACGGTTCAAAACATAATAAGAAAATTATTTGAACCAATACACATTAAGAATATTTATTATTTCATACATTAAAATAGAAATTACAATTTCTACTTTATGTAACAACACGGAGATCCATCATCCATAGACCTCCATCTATCGTTCCTTCAAAGAATTACCTCGCCTTCATCTATTAGTCTGAATTTGTATGTATCAAATACCAACACAGACCCTAGGTAGGTAAGCTGGCTTCCAGAAACCACATTCATCAGTAAGTTCGGCACATGCAGGACATCTCGAAGAATCAATGCTCTCCCAGAAGTCAAATTCAACTAAACATGACCGCATCCAATGATATCGGATGTAGTTGAATTTGACATTATTATTTTCTCACCTTTGAGATGTTGGTAACTAAAAAACGATGATCCGTTCGCACACATATGTCCGGTAGCCCCGTTGTCTACAACCCAAGCATATTCCTCTTCCTCGAGGTCTCTCAGAGCTCAATTTTGACCCGTTTTAAAACCACATCACTTCCCGAAACTCCGGGAGCTTTCTCCTCGAATTGGCGCACCAATAGGAGTCATCCGATTATAAAATTCCATTTCGTTCACAAACAAGATAAACAATTTTAAGGCTCGTTTTTAAACGACCATTTTCTCAAAAGGATAATTTAAATACCAAAAAATGATATTTAACACATTTTATATCAACTCGATATCAAACCAAGTAAAGTTTGTTTTCAACTCGTCAAAAACAAACTCAAACTTGTTTCAAATTGATAAAACAGAGGCTGGGCCCGTTTTCAACTCGTAAAACATACTTAAGATTGTTTTTAAATTCGTAAAACAAATTGAAGATTGTTTTGACTCGTCAAAACAAGCTCGAGTTTATTTCAACTCGATTCTCCAACCGTTTATCAAATCGTAACAATATCAACAAGTTTGAACTTGTTATTCCAAATATCGCTCTTTAAATTTGTTTATTTCAATTCGCCGTCCAACTTATAATCGAAACACCAAAGCGGATGGTAGTTTTTACCAGAAAACCCCAAAAGGAGATGGACCGATTTTACCAGAAATCGATACCAAAAAGGAAGTGGACCGATTTTACCAAAAATCGATACCAAAAAGGAAGTGGTAGTTTTTAAAACGAGCTGGACTAGAATCGAAATAAACGAGCTGTGCTTGCATTTTATTTTATTTTCTTTTCTTTTTTTTCCAAACGAGTTGAACTTGTTCAACATAAAATTCAACTCGAATCAACCTCGTCCAAATAAAATTGAAGAAATATTCGTCAAATATTTTGATTACTCACGGGTTTGAAGAAAAATTGTCTTAAGCTGTTAGACCCCGTGCGCAATTAAAATAAATAAACGAAAATTAAATCAACAATTTTATTTAATATATTTAAATGACTATATTACAATAGTAATTGAAATAAAATACGATGCAATACAAAACCGAGACAAGTCGAAACTCTGTCCTTAAGACAATTTTGGCCCGGTATGTACCCTGGTTGTTACCAATTGTCTCCCAGGATAACTCGGTTATACCTGTTCAAGTAGAGGTACTTCAGACTTGAACCACAACGAACTTTGACAATGCCCAGAATCTCTTCGACTCGTGAATGGACTCGAAATGAACAACAACTCGTATACATGCTCATAAACGAGCTGAACACCACGAACTGAACAGAGCTCGAAATGCTGCAAAACTACAGGACTCGAAGTACTAAGCTGTATGTGTATGATGCAATTTCTGAACTCTCTATTTTCTCCATACATTTGAGGATGTTTATATAGTGGACCATATTGTGAAACTCATGCCTTTCCATTTCCTGAATTAATGCTCAAGCATCCATGGCATTAAATTAGGCATTCATGGTTGAATATTAACTGAAAATGATTCAGCTCCTCCACTCATTAATTCGATTTGCTTCAATTCTCAGCATTGAAGCTGCTTTCTAGAATTCGAGCTACCGAGCTGAGCTTGTGTTGGACAACCGATCTGACTCGATTTGCTTCAATTCTCAGCATTGAAGCTGCTTTCTAGAATTCGAGCTACCGAGCTGAGCTTGTGTTGGACAACCGATCTGACTGTGCTTATTCGAATATAGCTCATTCTGAATGTGTATTGATATGGGTCAAGTCCAATAGACTTTTGTATAAAAAGTTTAATACTGTCCTGGCCCATTCCCCAAAGCCCAAGGTCACGGTCAACGGTCTCGGGCACGGGCGGCGATGCACGCGCGCGTGTGGCCATCTTAGCAAAACACCTGACCGCTAAAACCAACCTCTAAAAGAAAGTGTTGATGTGATTGGGGATGATATTGCGTGGACTCCTTCTTCTAGAGGAAAATACGTAGTTAAAGATGCTTACGAATGGCTCGTGGGTTTCTCGGAATACCAAGTTCCATCTCTTTGGAACTCAATTTGGAAGCTTAAGGGCCCCTCACGGTACAATTATCTTCTTTGGCAAATCTGCCACAATGCACTCCCAGTCTGATCGAGAGCTTCTCTTCCACCGTCACGTACCGTCACTTGTTATACAGGCATCTTCCTCTGTTATTGTTGTCATTCTTGATTTTCATGTCGAGCCCACATGCCATATTTGTTGTTTCTTGGAGCCCTGATAATGGGAGAGGAAATGTGAGTGTAGGGGGTGGGGTAGCTCTACACCCTCTAGATAGAAATGCACTTTTGGTTTTAGGGAAAATGTTTCATACCCATTATATATGAAGTTTAGCAAGTTGGGATAGTTCAGTGTTGAGTGGACCTGAGTCACCTGCTCAACCTGGACTGTATGAGTCATTGCCCTTAACTTTAATGGCTCTAGCTTATTAGGCCATATCCATGCTTCTTTACTCAACTTTACTATGTTTGAAGTCCTCATTCAATTTCATTGAAGTATCGGGATTCATCCCACAATAATTTAAGTAGAAATGTTACCGAATTCAGTTTCATTCAAGTATTTGGATTTATCCTAAAATAATTTAACAGGAAATGTTGGCGAATTCGGCAATCTGGTTTATATCTTCACATACCAAAGCAATGCGTTTTAACTCTAATAATTCTTTTATACTGAATTATGTATTAGAAGGGTTTCTCGGGAGGAGTTTGATTTTTGTTGCAAGTCTTTTTTTTAACTTGCATCCACGAACCCAAAAGCAGTCCGCGTTCTCCCACAAATGGCAAAGAGTTGGCTGAATGAAACCCCTCAGCATCATTACGTTCAGTTCTTTTCTGAAACCCTTGATGCTCATTCAATTTTATATCAGAGAATTCGCGATACGAAGAATTATGACGAGAATTTGGAGGTCGACATGGTGGATTTTCGGCCTAGAATGACGATTGTCGAAGCCACGACATCAGCTATCTTAAATTAGCCGCCAAAAATCAAACATGATGCCAACAATTTACAAAAGATGATGGTTTTCTGTTGAATAGACAACCGAAAGCTTCCGTGGATAGTACATCCATTGTAGAATTGTTCGGTATATATAGATTGTCTTCGTTCTGAACCTGCCGGTTCTCTCCTCCATGAAAACAAGTATTTTCTTTCTCAATTAAGGTGATTTAATTCACACCAGATGCATCATTTTTTATCCCTAAAATAATATATATCCCTATTTTACAACATCTATTCAAAACATTCCACACCAGCATCCATATCTTTATCCCTATAACATTTCAAATACTATTAAATAATATATATTCTACCTCACAACCATATTCATACACATTAAATATTTATTATTTTACTCCAACAGCATCCCTATCCTTATTCCTATAATTTTTTTTATAATTAAATATGTTTAGGGATGTGAATAGTGCATCCTCAAATGTAGGAATGCACTGTTCATATCCCTAAAAATAAATAGTGATAGAGACACTGCTGTAGAAAACTTTGAATGTTATCCTTATATTTTATCCCTATTTTAAGGATAGAGCACCTTATAGGGACTCTGGTACGAATGCCCGCAAATGTTCGCTTTCTACTCTATTTGTTTTCTAGTTTACCTTAACTTTTTCTTTTTCTGCAGACATGGAACCGTTGAAAGGTATATGAAATTGACTCTTATTGTGCAAATTATGTTCTTATGGATTGTTTGTGTCGGTGGTCGCAAGTTTTGATGTCTTTTTCTAAAGTGAAGTGGAGTATGTCTTTTATATATTACATTAGATTGGCGTCAATTACAACAACTCTTTTTTTTCGACATTGAATTGGTTAGAAATCACCTTTATTACTTTTTTTCTTCTTAGTTTTTGGTGTTAGATAATGTGTTATCAACTTTAACGTTCACAAACTATTTATTTTCAGCTTAATACCGTGCACTTGGAAATGTTTTTTATTCTTATTGCAGGAGCAAGCAAGAGCAAGAAACTGTTGTTACACCATTTAATTTGTGTGCGTGACTCAATTTTTATATTCATATGTGGGGTGTTGTTGACAGAGAAGACAGTGCTATGAACAATGGTGATGTCATCGTTGAGAGATGTTATCCAGCTCTGCAACGGGTATAATTGTGGCTGATATTTTTGTCTTTCGGTTATCCATGGATATGATTTTTGCACTCTAAACTTTGCATTCTATTTTCAATATATATTTGCACAGTTGTATCTCTATGAGGATTAGTGTTGACTATGCTTTTACTGATATTGTGTTTGGTCCTTTGAAACGAAACCAGAGCCGTGTGAGGGCCTTACGGTGCAAGGCCTAAAACACTCTAGTAATACAATACAATCCATTATAGGTTTTGCATCCCCAATGAAACAAAGAGTTGAAACTAAAAACTCAAATTAGAACCATAGGAAATTGCAGCAGCTCACAACTTACGAGATAACTTGTTAATACTATGGGAATGTAAAATGGTTTTTAATATTTTAAATCACATTAATTAATGGATGAGGGAGAATGTTTAAATTAGGGGTGGAATCGGGTCGGGACTCGACCAGTAAACCTCCTACCCGAAACCCATCCCGATAAGTTTCGGGATTCAATTTTTCTTCCCGAGCCCGTACCCGATAAGCGTTAGGTCCTGACAATCGGGATACCCGAATGTTTGGGATCCGATGGGGTCGGGAATGAATGTCCTGAATATACGTGTTAAAAAATATTCATGTTAATATAAAAAATGACAATTACTTGATCAAAACAATAGTTCAAAAAGTGGGGGGTGGAGAAATGAGTTAACGGCGACAGAATCGACGGCCGGTGGAGGCGGGTGGCTTTTGTGAGGAAGAACACTCTGGAATATTAGAGAGCAGAAGAGAGGTGCAGAGAAAAATGAAAATGACAGAAGCAAAGAGTGTAGTATGTTTATGTTTTTAGTATTTAGGGTTGTAGCTATTTATATCGGGATGAAAAATGTTTTTATATGCATATATATATATATATATATATATATATATATATATATATATATATATATATTCGGGTCAGGATCGGGAACCCGACGGGATTGAGTTTTATACCCGATCCCGTTCCCGCATCTTTCGGATCGGGAAAAATCCAGAAATTTTGGGATCGGGGAACTTTCGGGGTTATTTTTCGGGACGGGATTCGGGACGAGTCCTAGTTTAAATGTTATTATCGGGAAATTTTTTCTTAATTTTTTGCTTAAAAAGCCCCCCCGTGTCCGAACCCACTAGTTTAAATGTTAATAGAAAGATAATTTTTTAATTTTACTAAGCACGGGTTAATTATTTTCTTAATTTTAGTGAATACACCAAATAAATTTGTGAATATACCAAATGCGACATATAAATGAAAATGGGGCACACAACAAAGGGAGTACATAAAGAATGTTTATCATGACAAAACCACATAGCATAATTTTATCATTTTATTACATATTTAAGACGCATTAATAACTTTCTTAATTTAATTGAATATACTAAAAACGACAGACAAAAAAAACAAAAGGAGTACACAAGGATGTTTATCGTAAAAAAAAACCATATATAAGAGTGTTTATCGCAACGATTAAGCATACGTGTGTTTATCATAACCAAATTAAACCATTGAAATAATAATAATAAATAATAAATAAAATGAGGCAGCCACAGCCTGTGATCGATCTGCTGTCTGTCGAAAGGAAAAGCAGAATGTGAAATTCAAGATATCATGACCAACAATAAGCTTTTTTGCTGATATTGATGGTAGAATTATCTCTAATGTGGGAGTTTCACACGGCAACAGCAATTCAAAATAATTAATACTCCATATAATTGCATGCACCAAAGCTAGAACAACAATTTTTGAAACTAGACAAGTTACCTTGGGTTCATTCAACAAACAAACTACTAGTTCACAAAACTAAAGATTCATACCTTTTAACATGCTACCAAATCACGTAGTTTGCTTGTTGAAAAGAGCCAAATCGATTAACTTACAACAAATATACAAATCTGGTTCAATACCATCTTCTACCATTTGGTCCATTTTCTCCAAGACCAACTTTATTTCTTCATTTTCTTCGTCTGGGAGACAATTTACCAATGGATAACACGTCATTCTATTAGGATGACATCCACATTCTCTCATTTTAATCAGCAACTCTTTGACATTTTCCAACAACCCTTCTCGACAGAGTGATTTTATCATGGCATTAAATGTTCTAACATTAGGCTTCAAGCCTAAAGACGGGAGTTTGTCAAACAAATTTCTAGCTGAAGATAACTTCCCTTCACAACATAATCCATTTATAACAGCAGTATACGCTGCAATGTCGAGAGAAACACCGCTATTATTCTCCACTTCACTTAGCAATGTGTGCGCTTCGGTGACAAGGCCATTTTCACATAAACCTTCAAGCCAAATGCAATAAGTGAAGATGTTTGGACTCACACCATCATTTTGCATCTCGACGATTAACTTCCTTGCGTCGTCACATCTACGAGCTTTAAATAATTCTTGTATCATGGTGTTGAACATGACAACATCCCCCCCTTTACAAGAAACTGCTTTGAACAATTCAAGAGCCTCATCACATCTACGAGCTTTAAATAATCCTTGTATTATGGTGTTGAACGTGACAACATCCCATTGCATGCCTTTACAGAAATTGCTTTGAACAATTCAAGAGCGTCATCACATCTACAAGCTTCAAATAATCCTTGTAATAATCCTTGTATCATGGTGTTGAACGTGACAACATCCCATTGCATGCCTTTACAAGAAATTGCTTTGAACAATTCAAGCGCGTCATCGACCTTCCCTATCTTGCAGTATCCATGGATCAATATGCTGTAACTACGAATATCAGGTTGACATCCTTGAGCCACCATCATCTGTAGGACTTGATGAGCTCTGTCCATCTCCCCCCGCAGGCAGTATCCATCCATTACTGAATTGTAAATGACTACATCGAGACATTCGCCACTTTCGATCATAGATTGCAGCATAACCTCTGCCTCTTCAACCTGTCCATCTTGAAAAAAAGCATCCACGAGTTTCACTAAACAATGCGTGATGATATTTGATGGGGTTCCAGTAGCAGCCATTTGAGAGAGAAGCTCAAGTGCTTCTTCAACCCGTCCATCTTGCCTAAAACCATCCACAATTTCCACTAAAAAATACGTGATGATAAATGATGGGGTTCCGGTAGCAGCCATTTGAGACAATAGCTGAAGTCTTTCGTCCATCTGACGTTCCTTGAACAGACAATCTATGATTATGTTATACGTCACAGCATTTGGCTTGAAGAGTCCTTCTTTCTCAGCACTACGGAGCACTTGAAGAGCTTTGAACGTGTTTCTAGATTTGTAGAATCCATTGATCACACAAAAATTCTGAATGACTTTCACAGCCTCGGCTCTTCTGTCTGCATTAAGCAGACCACGAATAAGAGTTTTGAGAGTAACCGCATCCGGTTTGAATCCAAGCTTGAAAATGCTGCCTAAGATTGCAAAACCAAAACCAACCCGATTCAGATGACAGAAAGAGTGTACGGCAATGCTCATGGTACATCCGTCAATTGGAACACCATGAAAGCGCATTTCTCTGTAAACAAGGACGGCGGAGCTGAATTGCTTCATCTTAACAACGCCTTTTAACAACATACTAAAATCATCAGCGGCAAAAGGCAGAGGTTGAAATTGAAGCATTCTATGAAACAAATCACGGGCATCATCCACCCGATGAAACCCAGTTTTGCTTTTGATTGCTAAATTTTTTAATACTTCAACCCGGGTTAAGTTCAAAAGATGTGAATTTGGACGAGGAGACGTATGTAGAGCAGCACCATAACGAGGAGAAGCGAGAAGAGACTTACCGATAAAAACAGAGGGAACTCTCCACATCTTCACAAATTGAAGTCGAGGGATTGGGTCTGATTTCTTGCACAAGTGAGAAGCAACTCTCCACATCTTCACAAATTGAAGTCGGAGGATTGGGTCTGATTTCGTACGCAAGTGAAATTTATGCAGCTATATTTTAGGCTAAATTACAATTTTGGTTCTCTAACTAGACACGTTTTTCGATTTTGGTCCTGGTTTTTCCTCCGGCGACAAATTTAGTCCTGTAAGTGGTCTTTTTTTTTTTGAAAAAATAGTCACCGAACGCCGGAAAAGACCACTTACGGACTAAAATTGTTGCGGAAAAACCATTCTGAGGCAAGACTAAAATTGTCGCCGGAAAAAGACCAATTTTAGTCCGTAAGTGGTCTTTCCGACGCTCAGACTATTTGTGCAAAAAAAAAAACGACCACTTACAGGACTAAAATTGTCGCCGGAGAAAAACCAGGACCAAAATCGAAAAACGTGTCTAGTTAGAGGACCAAAATTGTAATTTAGCCCTAATTTTTTTGGAGAGAGTAGGCTTTGAGGTGGCTGATTTTTTATATTAGCCCATTAATTACTAGCTACTAGCAGATGCATTATATTTTATTCATAAAATAATACATATCTCTATTTTTGCAACATCTCAATCAAAAGATTCTACAACAGACCATCTCTATCTTTATCCCTATAACATTTCAAATACTATTAAATAATATATATTCTTTTTTTTTTGAAAAAAAATATAATATATATTCTATTTCACAACTTTATTTATATACATTAAATATTTATTATTTCACTCCAGCAGCATCCTATCATTATCCCTATAATTTTTTATAATTGAATATGTTTAGGGACATGAATAGTGTATCCTCAATTGTCGGGATGCACTGTTCATATCCCTAAAAATAAATAGGGATACAGCCTCTGCTATGGGAGCTATTTGGGGTAAACTCTATTTTTTATCTTTATTTTAGGGATAAGGGACCATATAGAGTTTCTGCTACGAATGCCTTTACTGGAGATTTTGGGAGAGCAGTAGGTTTTGAGTTGGCCGGTTTTTTTATTTATTATTATCAGTATAATTACACTTTTACCCCCTTATGTTTTTTTTATTTATTTTATCAAAATTAGCTTATTCTACTTTCTATCCAAAATATAAAGTCCATTTAATTTTGAGACGAGCCAAAAATTCAATTTTTGGCACAAAATAAAAAAATAGGACAATAAATTGAAAAAGTTGCAAAAAGAGCATACATTTACCGCCGGACAACAACTATCAATCAATCTGTCTAAGAAGCGATTACTCCTTATGAACAATAAAATCATCCCCGGTTATAAGCTTGTTTAAAATATTCTTTAGTGGATTTATCTTCGAAGGAATACGTACTCCAATATTTATCTTTGGGCCGATGAACAGTTATAAAAAAAAATGTAATGGGCCGATGAACAGTATAAAAAAAAAAAAGACCAATGAAAAAAATACACTTGTCAATGAGGGGCAAACCATTGTCTTCTTATTAAGTAGTATGGATATATAATACTAGTGGTGTATGCCGTGCAATGCACGGCAATACGGCCCTGAAAAGAGGTTACAGAAGTACACAGAAGGTAGAATCTCTCACATCCTAAATGAGGTTACAGAAGTTTCAAATGAAGAATTCTTACCACTTTACCTTTGGTACTATCTTTTCCACTAATGTAATTGTACATACACGTCCATGCATATAGATTACACTGTCATGTATAAAAATATATGCAAATTAATTCATGAACAATATCATCTCACATTTATACTATTAATCTAGTACCTCGCTCGCAATTAAATTAAGTCCGAACAAGCAGATTAAAGCGCTTTGAGCAGAAGTCTTCCAAATGGTCTGGCTATGGTGAAGTTATCCACAAAGTCAAATTTCTCTTGCATCTTACCAGGAACTAAGTGACATCAATCCGCATTAATCTAATTATAATTTCATTTTCAACAAGAAAATGAACAGGGAGAGAAATGGGATAAAAATTGAAACTAAATAGGGAGATCGTTCATATTGACCCCACTATTTTATAGTAGTAACGTAGTCTCATTAAAGCTGTAACTTCTGCTGAACAAAGAATATTGACAACACCTTCAGAGGTTATAAAAACATTAAATAGCCTACAATCAAATTAAATACATGTCAAGTTGCTAGCACACCCATGCTTTTATTTTCAGTAAATTTTTGGCCCACTTTGGTCCTCATGAGCAGTGGCGGATTCAGGAATAAATTCCAGTGGGGTCACCGGAGTCTAAAATTACATATTTTATCCAAAAAAAAATTCAGTGGGGTCACCGGGGTCTAAAACATTAATTTTTATCGACAAAATAACACTTTTTAACAACAAAACAACATAGTTTTAATACTAAAATTTTTATTTTTTTTATTTAAATCCAGTGGGGTCACGTGCCCCTCCCCTGGGGTACGTGGGTCCGCCCCTGCTCATGAGTAACAACAGGCACACAACAATTCTAGGATATTGTCAACCTTATCTCATCGAACCTATGGTCGCCAATAGGTCTAATTCTTGGAAAGTAAAAAATGATGACAAAACTCCTGTTTATCAAAAATGCACGCTGCTACAAAAGCCAATTTTCTATTATTGTTAAGCTTCAAACACGTAACCAAAGCATGGTAATAACGTTAAAATCTACGAAAACAAACCCGAAGGAATCCTCCAAAAGAAGCTAAATCAATTCCAGGGCCAATGATCAGGGACGGACCCAGCTGCAAATAGGGGGTGCTTGGCCCCACTGAGATCCGAAAATCGACGTGTTTTTATAGGTAAAAAATGTAAAAACACTATTGATGCCCCCATTCGCTTTTCCAATTTATTCCGGTGCCCCCACTGAGATTTTTTCTGGGCCCATCACTGCCAATGATTGGGATTTGCAAACTAAATCACAAATGACTGGGATTCGCTACCAGTGACAAATGAATTCTCCTTCCACCTTTAGTTGGCCGGTCATATGAAGTTCCCAAGTGATACTTCATCATAATGCGAGGAGAAGTCTACAAGATTAAATAAGCTAAGCACCTACGATTAACAATGTAAGGGGAAAAAATCTACAATGCGAAAGACAATCTGTATGGAAAAATCGACGTTACCCTCGACAGAAAACGTTAACAACTGTCTTCGAGAAGCAACATTAACATCGCCCTTACATAAATTAAAAAAAAAGAACGAAACGGTGGTGTCTTGACTTGGGTCTCGGTGGACTTTTTATGTTCTCACAGTAGCTGGGATCCCGAAATCATCCGAAAGTGAAAATCGTCAAACTTTAATTCTCGAATTCTTCACTTCATCAAAACTCGACTCTTGCAGCCAATAAATCCACTATTTCATCAATTTCCTCTTCCAAGCTCCTCGAACCTGAAAACCAACAAAAACATACCCAAAAAGGCGTATCTCCAGAGAAAACAGGCATAAACTACGCACCAAAACATCGTCAATTATTGACTTATCAAACTCCCCCACACTTAGACAATTGCTTGTCCTCAAGTAATGCACTCTCGTCCCAAAAATAACAAAAGAAAAATGCATGAACCTAAATCCTAAATGCATGACCTTAAACTACATGAATGCAATGCACCGAAAGAATACCAAAAATGACGCCCGTCCAACTGCCTCATCATCCCAATATTTTATAATGCAAACCAAAGGGTATTTAAGCAATACACACCACACACTAGTGTTCATACAACTAACCTTAACTCACTTGATCATAAACTTAAAGTGGTAAAATAAGAAGGTCCCAACATGTCCTCACGGGTGAAACTCTCAAAAAATGCATATGGACGATTCACTCTCTCTCAAAAATCAACACACAACCAAGCATTACTATATGTTTGCATATCAATCAAAACTCCACCACTATATATTTCAAATCCAATGCACAAATCATGAGGTCTTCGACGGGGTCGTAACGGGGCCAGGGGACAAGAAAACAAGGTGGGGAAAGGGTAAATATATGGGTAATACCATGTATCATCAAGGAATAAAAGCAACTATCCAAATGCCATAAATCACCACATGCTTCTCGGCACTTACGCTTCACATACTACTACTACTACTACTACTACTACTAATAATAATAATAATCATCAAAGCTCTTATTTATTTATTTATTTGTTCTTTAGCTGCTTTACTTCCCCTTTTTTTTTTCTTGATTGAATTGCAGCCTTTCTTCTTCTTTAATTTTTTTTTTTTTTTTTTTCAAAACATACATAATGGTCCACTGGATAATATATATATACAGCACAAGGACCAACCAACAGATATACTCCACCAAGAAAACAAACTCATCGAAGCAATTTACTTTTACCCTTAATGACACAAGTGGGACAGAAAGAAGTAGGGGATCTCGTAAGAAAAAGGCTTATGGTTAAAATTTACGGAGCTAATAAAAAAAAATGGTCGGTAGACGGGGCTCACTAGGGGGTATATAGTACGGGTAGGCCAACAAAAGTGGGTCTAAAAAGGGTTAAATCCTGGTGCCTCAATCATTTAAGTTTTGAATTTGAAAAAGGTGTGGTCTCGAAATGTATGTCAATGCAAATTCTAGAATGACATTGGACTGTGTGGATACCACTCAAAGGAAAATATGAGCGAGTGCGCTCTTTGGTTAAGTGAAATCCTCACTTTTAAGTGGCTTTTTGTTAGGGCTCAATTATTTACCTCCAAACTTCACAAACAAGTGATATAAGGTGAGTGTGTATCAACAAAAATGTGTGTTCGCATTGATCAATTACCATTTGATTATTATTATCAAACATAAGATTTACATGAGAGAGTTGGTAAAGTGTCATAAAGGGCATCCTCGGTGCTATGAGATCCTAATATGTCCTATATATGCGGTCTTAATATGTCCTAAATATGCAATTCTAATATGCAATGCATGAGAAACCCCCCCACACTTAAATCATACATTGTCCCCAATGTATGTTAAAAGTGTGTGAGAACTAAAATAAAATAAAGTTAACAAAAAAAAAATAAAAAAAAAAAAAAATAAAATAAAAGAAAAGTCACAAAAAAAAAGAAGAAGAAAAAAACACTGGATTCACGTTCAGTTTAAAATAAAATAAAATAAAATAAAATAAAAATTCTTTTTCTTCCCATTCTTTTTGTTCTTTTTTTTTTCTTTCCCTATCTCCTCTGCGGCAATTGTAAATCAAGCAGGAGCAGCCTTACGCAATCAAAAAAATTTGGTGTGTCGTTAAACCACCAAAATTATATCCCTTCTCACTCTATAACTAGTACAGGGTAAGTCAGAGTCGATCCCACGAGGAACAGTTGATTATTTCTTTTCGGAAGGGTAATCAAACAAATAGTGTAGGATAATTTTAAAATTAAATATAAAATCACAAAGTATGCAGAAATAAATACTGGCAGAAAATTTAGAAGCAGAACGAAGCTAATAATAGAGGAAAAATCAATCTAAGAGGATTCCAGCTAATGCAATTATTTTCTCCCTTAATCCTTACAACTGATCATTGATGCATGAATTACTCGTTGAACTCGTAATAAATTAGTTATAGCTGCCGACAATCGCCAAGCAACCAGTTTATCCTAATTTCGATAAGCAGGACAATCGTCACTACTTACACTCTAACTGTGTAGCACACCTCTCAACAATCGCCAGAGGTTTGGTGAGAACAGTCGCATTAATTCTTGGACAAACCTAATTCTAGGTATTAACGCACATCGGGTTAACTTTAACCTAGATTACTTATTTCCACAACAGGGAATCCTACGGGCTACGAACCGGCAGGCAATGTGTTGTTTACCACTAAAAATCAAATCTTTGTTGACAATCGTCTCAATTAGATTTTTGGTATTCGATTAAACAATCAAACTAGCAACCCTGCAGTAGTGATTAATTCAATTATTCAATCTTGATTCGGTAAGCACAGAAAACAAGTAAATACTACAAATTTAACGAGGATAGGAACCAATTTGATCTCACAATTGCATGATCAAGGGATGAATAACGCTTCAACTGGAAAAAGGAAAATTAGCTACTCATTGACATAATAAAAACACAAGAAATAATTCAAAATACCTTGATGAATTGCAGAAAATTGAGAATCGTGTAGATGTTGGAAGAGATAAACCCTAAAAAAAATAAAAACTCCAAGGTCGCACACGTTGAATGTCGACTAAGGTCTCCATCCTTCTTTTCACAAAGCTGCGCTTTTAATCCTAAAGGAAAAATCAAAAATGCGTTGCCGTCTCTCTTTTTTTTTTTTTTTTTTTTCTTCTGTTTTTTTCTTCTCCTAGGATCCCGACTTCTTGGAATTGTGAAAAACAACTTCCATTAAGAGCACATAGTGTGGATTGGACACGTCGGGATCCCGACTTCGATAAAATTGGACATCCTCCATTCTTGACTACTATTACCAAGTCGCGCCTCCATACCGAAATGCGTGGCCACTCTCCTAGATCTTGATAAAAATCTCTCCGTCTAACCTGCAAGATAGACATCAAGAACTCCACCCACATGCAATTCTCTCCTTTTTCTCATGGTTAAACAAAGAAAACAAAAGAAAAACAAACACCAGACATTGGGTTGCCTCCCAATAAGCGCCTTTGGTTTAAGTCGTTGGCTCGACGTAAAGATCGCTTCAACTAATCGAGATAGGTAGGCTCCACTAAGCCGACTTCTTCGACCTCTTGACTCGCAACTCCTCCAAGGTATGGTTTTAGTCTGTGCCCGTTCACCTTGAAAGATTTGTTCGTCTTAAGGTCTTGAATCTCGATCACCCCGAGGTGATACATTAAGCACCTTATATGGGCCTTCCCATCCGGATTTCAACTTACCTGGCATGAGTTTCAACCGAGAGTTGAACAATAAAACCAACGGCCTTCTCGAAACTCTTTATGGCGGATCAATTTGTCGTGCCGAGCTTCGTTCTCTCCTTATACATCCGGGCGTTCTCATACGATTCCAATCTCTCTTTCTCTTCTAACTCTTGGAGTTGCGGTTTCCTCTCTAGTCCCGCATCTTTCGGACTCATGTTGGCCTCTCTCACGGCCCGGTGGGATCGATGCTCTACCGCCACGGGTAAATGACAAAGCTTTCCAAAGACAAGTCTATATGGGGACATGCCAATGGGTGTCTTATACGCGGTACGGTAAGCCCATAAAGCGTCATCTAGCCTTGCACTCCAATCCTTTCTACCCGGATTCACCATCTTTTCTAAGATCACCTTCACTTCCCCGTTCGACACTTCGCTTGCCCGTTGGTCCGCGGGTGGTATGTGGTAGCCACCCGATGGTGTACTCCATACTTTAGCATAAGTGCCCTCACGCTTCATTTGCAAAAATGGGTCCGCTTGGTCACTTATGATGGCTCGGGGAGACCAAATCGCTAAAAATGTGTGATCGAGGAAAGCACAAACAACTTGAGAATCATTAGTCCTGGTAGCCTTCGCCTCTACCCACTTAGAGACGTAGTCCACCGCAAGCAAAATATATAAGTTCCCAAATGAACTAGGGAAAGGGCCCATAAAATCCATACCCCACACATCAAAGATTTTACAAAATAATATGGGTTGTTGGGGCATTTCGTCCTTAGAGGAAATGTTACCAACTTTCTGGCATCGAATGCATGTCTTACAAAAATGGTAACAATCCTTAAATATACTCTCCCAATAAAAACCACTATCAAGCACCTTGCGTGCTGTTCTCCTCGGTCCAAAATGACCTCCACAAGCCAATTCATGACAATATGATAGGATGGAGTGGACCTCATCCTCGAACGCATCGGCGGATTACTTGGTCGGAGCCAAGCTTCCACGAGATGAGGCTCATCCCATATATAATACTTAGATTCACTTTTCGGTTTATTCTTCTTGGTCATGTGGACATATCGAGAGGGTAGGACACCGAAACTAAGTAATTAACAATATCCGCATACCATGGTTCCTTACCTATCTTACTGTCGTGGCAAAGAGATGCTCATCGTGAAATGTTTCATTAATTGGCGCTTTTCTTCTTCATTTACAATCTGCTCAAGTGATCTCGCACCGAATTTTCCACTCCCTTCCGGTCTTTGATTTCCAAATCAAACTCTTGCAACAACAATATCCATCGATTAACCGCGGCTTCGATTCCTTCTTTGTAAGTAGATATTTGAGTGCCGCGTGATCCGTATAGACCACCACCTTCGACCCAAGCAAGTAGGATCGAATTTTTCAAACGCAAACACCACTTCAGGAGCTCCTTTTCGGTTGTGGTGTAGTTGCATTGTGCTTGGTTCAAGGTCTTCGAGGCATAATATATAACATGGCTTGCTCTTCCCACACGTTGTCCTAGAATCGCCCCCACGGCGTAGTCACTTGCATCACACATTATCTCAAAAGGGAGTGACCGGTCGGGGGTTGAATGATGGGTGCGGATGTGAGCTTTGCCTTCGATTCATCATGCGCCTTCTTGCATTCCTCATCAAATTCAAAAGGAACGTCTTGTTGCAACAACTTGCATAGAGGTTGGGCTATCTTCGAGAAATCTTTAATAAACCTGCGATAAAACCCGATGGCCAAGGAAACTACGAATATCCTTCACATTAGCGACATATGGTAATTTTGCAATTAAATCAACCTTGGCTTTATCTACCTCTATTCCTTTTTCGGACACAACATGCCCTAACACTATCCCATCTTTCACCATAAAGTGACATTTTTCATAATTGAGCACGAGATTAGTGTCAATACATCGTTTTAGCACATGAGACAAATTCCCTAAACATTCATCAAATGAATCCCCATGACAAGTAAAATCATCCATAAAAATTTCAATGCACTTTTCAATCATGTCGAAAAAAATATACTCATCATGCACCTCCGAAATGTACACAGGGCGTTACACAATCCAAACGGCATACGCACAAAGCATATGTACCAAATGGACATGTGAATGTGGTCTTCTCACTTTGTCTTCGGGAGCGACTACTATTTGGTAGTACCCCGAATACCCATCAAGAAAGCAAAAGAAAGACTTACCTCGCGATCCTTTCCAACATTTGATCGATGTAAGGAATGGAAAATGATCCTTGCGGGTGGCTGCGTTGAGTTTGCGAAATCAATACACATTCTCCATCCCGTTTGTGGTCTCACTGCCACTTGCTCGTGCTTCTCATTCTCTTCGATAGTAAAACCAACTTTCTTTGGTACCACGTGAACAGGGCTAACCCATTCACTGTCAGAAATGGGGAATATAATTCCCAACTCAAACAATTTTACGATCTCTTTCATTACTACCTCCTTCGGGGGTAGGGTTCGGCTTGCGTTGTGGATCACGCACCGGTTTGGCATTTTCCTCGAGCAAAATTCGGTGCATGCAAATAGAGGGGCTTATGCCGCTTGATGTCGACCAATGTCCACCCAATGGCTTCTTTATGGTCCCTTAGAACTCTAATCAAGTTCTCTTCTTGCTCATTAGTCAAGTCTTTGGCAATTATAACGAGCAAGGTATCATTGTCACCCAAAAATGCATACTTCGGATGTTCGGCAAAGGTTTGAGCTCCAACTTGGGTGCACGCACGATGACGGCAAAATCCTTTCGGACGAACCGGTTAGTGGCAATACCGGCGGTGTAAACTTGGAACTATATGAGGGTGTAGAGTATAGAGCCATAATGGCTTCATTGAGCGCCTCATCTAATTCTTCATTTACATCTCGGTCGGTTAAACTATTAGATATAACATAGTCCGTCTCATCCTCACAGCATAATCTCTCATACACCTCTTCCACACAAGAATCAATAACACTCACATGATAGACGGACTCTTCATCACTAGGATACTTCATAGCCTCATAGATATTAAAAGTGACAATTTTTCCGTCAAATTCAAATGTCAAAGTACCCTTATCTACATCGATTTTAGTTTTAGTTTGTCTTCATAAATGGCCTCCCTAACAATATAAGTGAAGGATGTGGTGAATATGCATCATCCATATCAATTATATAAAAGTCTACAGGAAAGATTAGGTCATGAACTTTTACTAGAATATCTTCCACCACGCCCTCTGGATAAGAATTGGACCTATCTGCCAACTGGATTACCACTCGGGTATCCTTTAATGGTCCCAAATTCAAATCGTTGTAAACCGAGAGAGGCATGACGTTAATAGATGCGCCTAGGTCAAGCATGGCCTTATCAACCCTCTTGTTCCCTATGATGCAAGGAATTGTGTACATACCTGGGTCTTTGCATTTTGGTGGCACCTTACGTTGTATGACCGCGTACACGTTCTCATCCGCCATCACTCTTGCATTGGGCCTTAACTTCATCTTTTTGGTGCACAGTTCTTTCAGAAATTTTGCATATCTAGGCACTTGTTTGATGGCCTCCAACAAAGGAAGTTTGATTTCCACTTTCTTGAAAATATCCAACATAGCCTTTTCTTCCTCTTCTTTCTTCGCCTTTGCTAACCTGCCTGGAAAAGGTGGAGGGATAATAATGTTTGATTCTTTTTCCTTAGGCCTAGACTCAGTCGGTTCATCAGAATTTGCTTCCTTGGAATTATCCTCCACTTGCACCTTTTCAACAACTTTCTCTCGAGTGGGCTCGGACAATTCTTTACCACTTCGCAAAACCACTGCATTAACATTCTCTCTTGGATTCACCACTTGGGAAGGAAGCTTCCCTTGATTGTCTTTCAATTGGTTCATATCAGCTGCCAACTGAGACATTTGAATCTCGAGATTCCTTACTCCCGCTCTCGACTCACTCTGAACTCCGTTGAATTTCTTGATGAAAATCTTGACGCACTTCGATTTTCTGTTTGAATAGTTTGTTGGAGGGTACTCGTCATAGTTTTCATCATATCCTCCATTGAGAAATTGGTAGGAGCTGGGGTTTGGGCCCTTTGCAAAATCTGTGGTTGGGCACCCTGTGTTCTATAGTTGTTTGGGTATGGATCATACCTTCTTTGTTGTACTGCCCTTGATAACCACCTACAACATTAACCTGTTCAGTTCCCTCCTCTTGTAGGGTTGGACACATGTCAGTAGGGTGTCCAATCGTGTTGCAGATTCCACATGCCTGGACTTGTTGAACTTGCCCAGTCGCCATCTTTTCCACTATAGAGGTCAATGTATCCAACCTATGATCAATGGTAGACAAGCTAGCTTCATTCACTGGCCTAGGCGTATCCTGCCTAGTGCCATATTGTTGGGCGTTGGACGCCATATTCTCAATTAAAACGCGAGCCTGTTCAACCGTATGATTCACAAATGCTCCCCCACTTGCAGCATCGATAATTGTTCTTTCATTGTTCAATAATCCCTCAAAGAAATACTTGAAGCAATAGTTGTTCGGGAATCGATCGAGGACAACTGCGGCACATAATTGCTTAAATCTTTCCCGAGTAATCAAAAAGTGTCTCACCCGGTACACGTCTAATCCCACAAATGTCTTTCCTTATGTTGGCGGCTCGGGATGCGGGAAAAAATCTTTCCAAAAATTTTGATCTCATGGCGTTCCATGTAGTGATTGATCCCGAAGGTAATGAGTGGAACCAATCTCTAGCTCTGCCTTCTAGTATCAATGCAAAGGTTCGTAGCTTCATTTCGTCTTCTGTCATACCTTGCATTCTTTGAGTGGTGCAAGACAACTGATGATCTCTTAGATGTTTATAAGGGTCCTCGCCCATTTTCCATGAAACTTAGGCAAGGAATGGATCACTTTGAAGACTTCGGATCAAAAGGTTGATTGTTCTGCGGGAAAGCAATGCATAACGGGTTCGTCTACATCGAGGGCAGCCATTTCTCGCGTGTTCTTTCGGGCCTTGGTGCGGGAGGATCCCGAACATTATTCGATTAACATTGTTCGATTTTGATTTTGATTTTGCCTTGGATTTTCCGCCATTTCTTCGATTCTGTTTCGAGAAAATGCCTCTTCTTCCGATGAACTTGCTAAATAATCGGCTCGAGCTAAATCAGGGAAGAAGATGAAGCCCGAAGTTGCCTTTTAGCTTCTTTTGTCCGCCTTAGTGAGCTTTTTTGCTGTCTTTTCTATCTCTGGATCAAATATCAGTTCACCTGTTCTTGAGGACCTTGGCATAAACTGAAACAGTCAGTGCAATAAGTTCCAAAAAGAAATAAATTCACCGTTCCCCGGCAACGGCGCCAAAATTTGGTGTCTTGACTTGGGTCTCGGTGGACTTTTTATGTTCTCACAGTAGCTGGGATCCCGAAATCATCCGAAAGTGAAAATCGTCAAACTTTAATTCTCGAATTCTTCACTTCATCAAAACTCGACTCTTGCGGAAAAACATACCCAAAAAGTATCTCAGAAAACACAAAACTCGCAAAAACATCGTCAATTATTGACTTATCAAACGGTCTCACACAAATCAAAAGAAACTCTATGCCATTTCTGCTCTTGCAATCTCAATCTTTCACTATCAAAAATAAAATTGAACAAATTCTCCTACCATTTCTGCTCGTACAACAGTAGCGGTAGCAAACTCTGTGTCCATGTAAGTTGCCAATTCAATACATGAAGATGATTGCTTCTTCATAGACCACCTTTTATCGTCTATTGAATTGCAATGAAAACAACAACAAAAAGAGGCCGATGTTTCTAGGTCAGAGTTTGCAAATCTAAACTATAATTTAGACTATAAAAAAGACCTCCATGTTGTGATTGTTGCACCCCTTGCCAAAATCTAAGCTAAAAAAGATGCTGAAAATCTTCACAGCGAGTAATCCTCCTATTGTGAAACAAATTAGGTGTTTAGTCATGGGTATGTAATATGCAGTCGTTCCCAGAAAAGATTTAGTGATGACAAGTGGAATTGCTTGAATCGTGTTTAGTCATGGGTCAAAGCTTGAGCCCGGAAAAAAAAAACTCCGACTTGCTACCTATATGTAGTGTTTTTAGCTAGCTATCATGTATTGTTTTTTTGGATATATATGTTAACGAGTTCAATAGACTAAGGAGATTGCAAGAAAACAGCCGTAATGAACACAACAACAAGAACAACAAGAATGAAAGTGAAGATGTGAAGGTTGGAGTACATGGGCAATAGCTAACCATAGTTATATCAAGACGTTCAAGTACATGCGCAATAAATAATCCAAGGCTTGCACACAACTATCTCTCAACCACTTCTTAATATGAACACTTCGCTTTACTTCTTTCACATGGCGTGAATCATTTACTTCAGCTTTTTTACCTCATATACTTTACATAGACCTAAAATTTGACTTTGACAGCTAACATTCAGTAAATGACCTATACAGAATTGGGATGATCCAATATTGATGCAGTCAGCAATAAAAGATAACAGCGTCACATAATTCTAATTTTAACCAGTATTACCTTAATTCGCTGTCGTATAACCATTCTCAGGAGGGCGTGAGACTTTTTCCTCAGTGTTGCCTACACAAAAAATAACTAAGCGAAGAAGTTGGGGCAATTAAATTAACCAAAAAAGAACCAGATAATTCTAGTATGCAACTTAAGTGTATTGCACAAAAGGAAGCACGCTCTTACCCCATCCCACGGTAGAAATTTTAAAGTTGAAATACCAATAAGGTCTGTCAAAGACAAGCTTACCATTCTGAGCAGCATTGTGCTTAAATAAGATTGTTTTCTGCTGGCATATGCTGGGTAGCTGTTGCTTCAATAGAATTAATCATCAGAACACGCATAAGAAACTATTTACATAAATGAACATTTAAGAAATTGAATCCCTAAAACGAGCTTATCGCTAGCTAAATTAATAAGAGCAGAAAGCAAATAGATCTAAAAAAACCTATATTTCTCTGTCCGTATGAGAGAAACTCGCTCAAATTTCTATCAAATGAAATGCAGATCATGAGAAAAAGAAAGAAACTGGAATTTCAAAGGCTAATTAGGAATGATAAAGCAATGGAGAACCTGAACATCGTCATACATCCACCGATTGAAAAGCAGTACTTCACTGCGAACCTTATCCTCAGCAACAACCGCCATTGAATTCTTGGATCAGAACGAAAGATTGGAGCAGCTGTGAACACAAGGCAGACTGCTCTCGACTAAACAATAGAGACAGGGTGAGCAAATTAGATTATATGAATGGCACAATCTGCAATACTAACCTAGCAGCATTTGAAAGAAAGAGAGAGGACACCGCAGCCGCCAGGTAGAGAATACTCAATCTACTAATGACTGAAAACCCTAAGAAAGTATATATACCACCCTAAGAATGGAAATAGAATTAAAGGGCTTTTTTGATGGACCGATATAATCTTCTGGGCCATGTAAATGTAATGCTGAAGCCCACACACAAATTAATTCCAAAATGCGTCGACGTAGCCACCTTCATTGCAAAACTTTGCAGTCTTTATATAAATAAGGATATATCATAACAGATCGTCCCAGAATAACAACAATAAAACAACACTAACATAACTAAATACGGTTGAACATCCGTTTAAGAACACCACTTACCTTTTAGCAATCCAAAAGCGATTCCAAATTCAATACCAAAAGCAAAAACTTGAATCTTTCGATTCCACAACTCCTACGATCAACCTACGATAATTAAACGACAAGCTACGGTTAGCCAATCCTCTAATTCACCAAAATCTCAGATTTTTCTCAAAAACGGACGAATCTATAATTAGGGCTAGAAAGGAAAACTTACCGAAAAAAAGAACGGTTGGTATCGAAACGATCACCTCCTCGCGGTGATCAATTTCTTCTACTATGGTCTGCACCGAAAATCAACCGTTAAACTTCGAATTTGGAAAACAGCGTCCGAACCCTTTTTTTTTCTTAGTATGCGTCGGCCTCCTTCCAATTGTGCCGAAGATTTGACTAGTAAAAAATAACTAATGAGTAGTTTAGGTAATGGTTCCTTTTATATCCATTAATTAAAATAAATCATTTTAGTTAAATCCTCTTTTTAATTAAATAACTAGGTTAAATAATAATTAGATGTACACATACCCAATTACCATTTTACCCTTCCTGAAAATTCGGGATGTTACAGCAGGTGAGGCTACAAATAGGTGGGCTGAAAAGGAAACCAATGGTCTTATAACAGACCTCATTAAGGCTCGGGAACTTGACGGGTAGACCCTTGTTGTTGCCAACGCAACGTTTTTCAAGGGTATTTGGAAAGAGTTTTTAACCCAGCCTGGACATCCAACAGACTATTTTATCTGTCGAACGGAGAAATAAAAACAGTCTCGTTCATGACCGGCTGTAGAAAGTACTCGTACAATACTTTTTTTAAATTTTGAGTTGGTAAGCATTCTATATGTTGAAGGGAGTAAAGAAAATGTTTTCACTTTTTATTTTTTCCTTCCAAACGACATTCCGAACGACATTCTTGCCCTGAAGGCGTTGGTGTATATGGTGGATTTTCAAGCCTGGTTTACCCTGCATGATTCCCAGGACTGCTTTTGGGTACCCAAATTCAAGATTGGTTTCGGTTCATCTAAGGCTTGGAGGGTTAGGGTCACTGTTGATAGTTCAGAAGTGTTTTATTGAAGTAGATGAGACGGGGCTAATGCTCCCAGATCAAAATCAAGGTTCTCCCCGTGACTCTTCAAGGGCGAGGGCGAAGCCGTTCATCGCAGACTATCCATTTCTTTTCATAATACTTGGTACTTATATTTGTTAGTTCTAGTTTAAATAAAGTATCCTATGAGTTATTTGTGGACGTTTCGTGCCACTACACTATCCGATTGTTTTGGGTTGGAGTTTTTTTGGGGTTTTTTTATATACTAGTGGATATTAAAATATGATAAATTGATTAAAGTAATGATTAGAAAGTTAAAATGTTTTTTGAAATTTGTGTAGATAAAAAAAAAGAGTAGTAAGAGAAATTGAAATAAGGTAGTATAAGCAATAAAATAATTTTAAAAAAATAATAAAGTAGATAAAGTGAAATTGTGAGAGATGATTTAATATTTTTTTATTTGTAATTGAAGAATTGATTGGTGAGAGAATTATAAGAAATGATTTGTGATGTGATATATAAAAAACTCTCAAAAAAAAAATCTAACCCAAAACAAACAAGGGCATAGAGAGACTACATCTACAAATTTTACGTTGAACTCACATTTGGTTTATTAGAGAGACTACATCTACAAATTTTACGTTGAACTCACATTTGGTTTATTAGAAGTCGAATAACTAACGAGAGATTTTATGGTGCAACGGTTGTAGGAAGGTTATACCACGTGGCATACATTAGAGCCTCTTATTTTTATTTTCTTTCATATAATACATTTTTATCGTATGAGAGATGTTAGAAATGAGTGGTTGTAATGTATGCTACTTGGTAATACCTTCGTACAACGGTTGTATTTTAAAATTTCACATAACCAACACATGATTTTCTCCAAAAAAAATAAAAAATAAAAACTAACACATGATAAGTGATAACTTTCCGCACTTATCTGATAAGCAGCCCAAAAAATCACGAAGGAAAGTCGCTCTCTTGCTAACTAGACAAGAGTATCTTACAGCAGTTCTTTTCATTTCAGCGTCCAAAAACATCTTCACAAAATCCAAATAATAATCCCAACTGTTTCCTAATTTCCCGTTGGTAAAAATGGATATTGAAATTTCCAGCTGGGGTGGGGTGGCCTGGTGGGTCTATGCGGGGTCGCCCTCACCCCACCCCACCACCATTATCGCCTTTACCTTTACCAGGCAATCTGCTACTTTTCCAGCTCTGCACAATTAAGCAACTGAGAGTGTGGTAATTAATTATGGAATCCTTTTTATGTTCATTTTTGTTAAGCTCCTCTGATGATTGTTAAATGCATACATTGAATGAAACAAATGCAGAGTGGATTACATGGTAAATTATGTTTTTTTTTTTTTTTCTTCAGCAAGTTTATTTAAGATTTACTCTACCCATATGCTTTGTTTAGATTATCTATATGTATATATATAAACATACATATATATTCTGCATTATTTTATGATTCAAATTAATGCTCAAGTGTTAATTTTTTGTGTGGGCATTGTGACACCATATAAAGATGGAGTCTTTGAAAATTGACAGTGATGTCTTCTTCTTGCCTTAGTTTCTTTTATGGCTTGTGAATGCAAGAAAGAACTGTAACGATTCATTCTATTTTTCTAGTTTTTTTTAAACAGCTTTTTGCACTTGTTACCGTTGTTATAGAGCTGAAATCGAGTTTCTGCCAATCGATTCTAAAGTGAAATTTGATTCTAGAGCTGAGAATCGAGTTTTCACCGGTGATTGTTTCCGGTATGATGCCAATTATAGAGCTGAAAAATGACTTTACACTGGTCATTGTGAAGTGAAAGTTGATTGTAGAGCTGAAAATCGACTTTTCACATGTTTATTGTTTTCGGTATAGTACCATGGTAAAAACACTGTGATGCCTCTAGTGGCGCCCTTGTCTACAAATGAACCGCCAAGTTTTGCTGAAATCTCATGATTCTTTATGCTTTTCCCCTGAAGTTATTGAAGAGAAAGAGGTGTAATCCCGATGGCATTTGCACTCAATAAAGAGCTTCATTTCTTAATCCGCCAGTTTTGTGATGAGGAAAACCTACCAAAAACTGTTCACATGTGAGATAATTATTTTGATGCTTTTGCTTTGTTATCATTGTGTATGTGTGTGTGTGTTTGAATATAATGCTGATTTGATATCTCTATGGATGAGCATAGGTTTGAACAGGAGACAGGTTGTTTCTTTGACATGAACTATTTCGAAGGTCTCGTGCTTAACGGCAACTGGAATGAAGCCGAGAGTTATCTCTCTGGTTTCACTACCTTAAAAGACAACCTTTATTCAAAGAAGATTTACTTTGAAATGAGAAAGCAGAACTACTTAGAGGCTCTAGACACGTAAGCACGTCGTTTTTCATTCAGGCATTATTACCTCTTACATATATTCTTGTCCGTTTTTCCATTATTGTTATTGTTTTTATAGACGTGATGTTGCCGCGGCTTTAGAAATCCTTCGTAAAGATTTGAAAGTCTTTGCATCGTCAAATGCTGAGTTATACAAAGAAATGGCTTTGCTGCTGACAATGGAAGACTTCAGGTATACACGGCATACTAATAATTCATAGCATACTATGTTTATTCATATCAATTCATGTTTAGCCGAGAGAATTCTACGTTTGTGATCTCGTAGATGTCCCGACATCGTATTGTCTGAAACGTGATTGACACAAATGATCAAAACTAAGTACTTCGCTAATTAACAGGACTCATCACTTACTTTCTCATTACGGGGACGTGACCTCTGCAAGAAAGCACCTGATGAACGAAATAAGAACTTTTATTGAAGCAAATCCAGAGTTTAACAAGAAACTAGAGTTCCCTCTTGTTGAGAAATCAAGGTTACGGCGTCTTGTCAACCAGAGGTAGCTTCCTCTTTCTATTTAATCTTTCCCTTTTTCCTCTTTTTTTATTTATTATTTATTGAAATCCTCTTATCGTGTTTTGACATGCTTTGACAAGTACAACGCCGTTGATTTTGTCCTCTTACTCTCGTTCTTGGGATCATATTATTCTTCAGCTTGAACTGGCAGCATGCTCATTGTGCATACCCTCAGTCAGAACCTCAGGTCAAAACGCTTTTTAGTGATCACAAGTGTTGTGATCAATCAATGGTGCAAAACCCATTGGTAAGTACTAAGTACGTAAGTTCTTTATCAGAATGTATATTGTTTACATCCAGGTTATTTATCCAACGGTTCCTTTTTATCGTTACAGACTTCTAGAAGCATTTCTGCAGGATCATCATCATCATCATCATCTGCCAAGTTTATCGCCCTTCCACCTGTTCCCGAAATGGATGTTTTTCCAGGTGCTTCAAATTTTGGCTGTTAGTCCAACCAAATTATAATGATATTTCCTTACTTGTCCTATTGGCTTCTATTTGTCGCAACTCAACTGACATTTCCAGATGTACCCTTGGAATGCATCACAGATTCGGGTGATGTATCAAATGGGAACTCCAACATATCTATGAATGAGGTGGTAAGCTTAAAATCTTTCTGATTAATATGAATTTGCATGTATTCTTTTGGGATAAAGACGCTTTTGGTCCCTTTTGTTTCATGAGTTTCGCATTTTTGTCCCCATGTTTCTTCTTAGCACTTTTACCCTCATCTATTACTATGGACTGAAAATGTAAATAATAATAAAAAAAAATGCATAGATGAGAGGTAAAAGTGCCAAGATGAAATATTGGGGACATAAGTGCAAAAACCATGAAACAAAAGGGACCGGATGTATCTTCATCCTTTTCTTTTCCTTTATGTTTGGAGAAGCTGTCAAGAGATTGCTGTTCTGCTTCTAAAATCTTGCTTCTTCTGCTACCTGGGTTTCTCATTCTTCAAAAAGTCTATATGGGAACAGATGGCATCACTCCAAAGTAAACCTGTTCCGAACCAAAATCCGAAATCAAACATTCCTGTCAGCTTGCCTATGACCATCGAACGCTGTATAAACGTGGGCGCGTCTCCAAACAGCATTGACTTCCATCCTGTCAAGGAGACTGTTATATTAGGTCCTTTGGTCAAGAAACTTTATCAATACTAAATTATTCTTCTTGGTTTAATAGCTAGCTTCTTGTATTCATGTGTGTATTGTATTTGTATTTTCTAGTCGGAAGCTCTGTTGGAGACATAGAGTTGTGGGATGTCGGACCTGAAACGAAGTTGTTTAGAAACACGTTCATGATTTGGGATAGAGAGGTCATTTCGTCTACAATCTTGGTAAATTAACTGTCAACTAGAGAAAGTTAATGGAAACTTCGTTTTTACTACAATCATGCAGACCTGGCTTTGAATTTTTTACTTACTTTCAGGACAATCTAGACAAAGATCCATCCGTCTCAGTTAATCGTGTTTTGTGGTGCCCAGATGGTTCACTTTTTGGTAACTCCACAGAAACGCGATGTGTTTTCTTTGTCTACAAGTTTACCTATTTGTATATCTAGGGCTTTGATGTCTTTTTACCTACTTTGTTACAGGTGTTGCACACTCAAAGCACATTGTCCATTTGTATTCGTATAATGCTAAGACTAGTAATACCGAGAAGCGTTTGGAGGCAAGTTTATTGTTTTCTTTCTCTTGCTGACATGTCGAGAGCTTATTTTGCTTCTGATATGAACATTATATAGCTGTTCAGATTGTTGCTCACTTTGGAGGTATAAATGATCTTGCATTTTCTTCACCAGTGGGCAAACTCTTGGTCATAACCTGTGGTGATGACAAATTGATTCAGGTGGTAGATTACTTTTAGCTCTTTACATTTTCAGTTCAAAGTACCACATGTCATACAACCAACATCAAAGGTTATGACATGTGGGGTCAAAGGGTTTTTAAAAGTGCCAAGATAAAGCATTGGGATAAAAGTGCAAAATCGTGAAACAAAAGGGATTATAAGTGTATTTTTTCACTCTAAAAAAATTCAACCGAAGTTGTTGCTGATCGCCAATCTATCTTCTAGGTATGGGATACAGTGACGGGTTCTAAACAGTATACATTTGAAGGCCACGGCGACTCTGTCTATTCTCTATGTCCTCATGTCAAAGAAGACATCCATGTATGTTTTTGAAAAAGTGCAAAGGGTCTTTTTACTTTCCTTTTTTGGGGTTGGGGGTTGGGGTGGGGCTGGTGAATAGGTTCTTTTCCTTTTCTCTTTTTTCATACATGCATTTGAATCATTTCCTTTTGACAGATTCTCTATTTTACAAACTCAAGCACCAATTTTATCTATATTACATAATCTCCACAACACAATTTGAATAGAGACTATGTACTTCAGGCAGTACATATAGTGTGAAAGATTCTGTTTATTACAGATCTGAATAGAGATTCCGCTGCAAATGATTTTAGCGGATCATGATGATTTGGATCTCTACTTCACGGATTTAACCTATCTTACAGTATCAATTGCAAGTGCTCTTACGCTTGCTTTGTTTGTAACTAATTCAAACTCACAACTTATTCTTTCCTGCAGTTTCTATTTTCCACGTCGACCAATGGGGAGATTAAAGCATGGTTATTCGACGATACTAGACCAAAAGTACATTACACTGCCCCTGGTCATTCTTGCATGAGAATGGCTTATAGTGCTGATGGTCACAGGTATCCTTTTGATGATATATAAATATGACCGTTTTACCCTTTTGTCAACTGGATGGCTAAGTCAAGTCAAATATTCTCAGGCTATTTTCTTGTGGGACAAACAAAGCTGGAGAATCCTTCATTGTAGAATGGGATGAAAGTGATGGGTATATAATCCAGATGTACAACGGACTCTCCGGTTCTTCTGCAAAAGTTGTGCAATTCTCTACATGCATTAACAGATTCTTAGCTGCTGGGGATGAACACGTAATCAAGATTTGGGATGTAGACAACATTGATGTTCTTGCAGTTATTGACGCCGGAGGAGATCTACCTGTATGTTCTAAGCTTTCGTATAAAACAACATTGGTGTGCTTAAAAAAGTATTCTAAATGACATTTTTGTCCCCCGTTTTCAAGGCAAGTCCATGTATATGCTTCAACAAGACAGGCACCCTTTTAGCTGTTTCTGCTGATACCACTAAGATAAAGATCTTGGCTAATGATGTTGAACATCGTCAAAACTCTTCGTGTCTTTCCTATGATATTCATGTAAATCTATCAAAATCCTTGAAAAAGGTAAGTTTTTTCAACCTTTGGTTGTTCTAAGAATGGGATTCGTTCTGTACTAATCGATTATTGTAATGTGCAGCTTGATATCAATTCTGCTGCACCTACCAGTGTGAGAGCCGATGATGAGATGTTGTTGATGGTACTCAGTCCTACGATTATTATTTACTCTTTTTTTATTCAGTCCACCGGATTGAAGACAATCATACGTCTATAATAGTCTATATTCCCTGCGATTCATAAAAATCACAACTTTTTCAAATTTAAATGTTGATGATGAATATATTAAAACAGGGAGAAAACCTGGAACCTCCAGTACGTGTTGAGCTTAACGGGGTATTGGGCTCTCAAAAACATTCAACTATTCTTGATGTTTCAAGTTGTCGGTCTTTGAGGCTTCCTTCAGATGCCAAGACAAGTAAGGTACCGTCTCACAACATCAATTCAATTATATACGCAATGATGCACGGATACTTTTGACTGGTAGTGTGTCCCGTATTCAATACGTATGTGAGATAGGTATGTGCTGGATACTTAAGATAGACACCTGGGGGCAAATTTGTAATTTTAAAAGTTGGATACAGGATTTGAATATGCATACCCACAACTTGGATATGTGAAATGAAGAACCATGTTGATAATTGGGTAAAACCAATGAATAAAAAGTTGCCTTAAATGCTGGAAAACTACTAAAAAGTGTATTGTTTTGTGTGTGATAATAATATTTATTATTTGGTCCTTGTAGTTTTAGTATTTATAGTTTGGTTCCTATATTTTCTATATTTACGCATATGCCTATGTACCCGTATCCTATATTTTTCAAGAATTATGCACCTGCGTCTCCGTACCCCTGTAACCTAGACAATAATAACCAGCCAATCACTGATAGTCCATTCTTCCAGATATGCAGGTTGACGTATACTAACTCGGGAAATGGCATAGTGGCTTTAGCAGCAGATGGTATCCATCTAGTATGGAGATGGCCAGGACATGATTCCACTAAGTATGGAAGGGTAAAGCTGACATTTGACTTCTGTTTACGCCGTTCTCCACTCTTTTCGTTCTCTGTCCTCTCTTTGTCTTTCTTTTTTTCGCTAATGCAGTTATAATCACACTTTTTACTGCAGAAATAATACATTTTCGTGCATCATCATGATAAAAAAAAAAAAAAAATATAAGAGCTAGATTGTTAGAATTAACCAAATATTATGTTATATGTTGCAGGCAACTACTAACTATCCGCCACAACAATGCCGACAGAAAAGTGGACTACTAATTATCAATGACCTAAATGACGATGGCGTTCAATCGGTTTCCTCTTGCTTTGCTTTATCCAAGAATGATTCTTACATTGTGTCAGGATCTGGAAGGACAGTTTCGGTATTCAACACAGTGACATTTAAGGTAAGAGTAGATAAATTGTTTCCAAAAAAGACTATATACATTTTCAGGTATACAAACTGAAGATCATTTAACAGAGCTAAACACCACCATGCTGCAAATTAAGGTTAATTATGTCATTTTGCCCCCTCCCCCAAATTATAGGAGGTGCTATAAGTCAGGATCACCACATTCTTGGTTGTAGAAAATCAACATGACAAGAAAAAGCATGTTAAATTCAGCTAGCTTCATACTACCTCAGTCACTAAATAAGAATAGTTTTAGAGGTTTTCAGTTTTCACACAGATTAAGAAAGTGGATGCATGACATAAATTTTAGTTCATAGAGTCTAAAATACCCCTTGACAATCATTAATGCGATGATTAGTATTTGTAAAAGGTAGTTGTTGCAGACATCACAACTGATCTACTTTCGAGGCACCACAACAGTGACATTTGACCTCTAGAAAGTCGAATCTAAGCTCAACATTCGACCTCTGCAAAGTCCAACCTAGCCCGAAGTGTGGTGCCACGGTAAATTCGTTGTGGTGTCGTTAACTGTTAAATTGTTAGATGTTTTTACAATTAAGTACATTATTTTTGTACTTGATTTACCTTTTTTTGCCTTCTTTGACCTAAGTTTAGTGCTGAATCTATATTGTTACAGTAAACTGTTTTTACTGTGCATAGCTGTTGGGGTTGCTTTTAGAGCCGTTGGAGGTCTTTTCTATATATTGTAACCTTCCTTTATCCGTCCGATAAGGATCTAAGTAATAAAACAAGAGTTCCCTCCTATCTTTCTCCTCTCTAACTCCTATTTTCTACATGGTATCAGAGAATTAAGATCTCAAACCCTTGTCTGCTTTTATTCTCTTTCTTTATGGCATCTGAGCAATCTTCAGAAGCTCATTCAAGGGATGAAGCAGTCTCTAATACTGCCCCCTGGAACTCTGAACCCTCTTTAATGCCACTCTCCAGTCACAAACTCAATGGTGATAATTATCTTCAATGGTCCAGAACAGTGAGATTTTACATCACTGGAAGAGGCAAGGAAGAATACCTCACTGGTGAGAGCCAAGCTCCTGCTGAAGGAGATCCATCTAGCAAAAAATGGAGGGTGGAAAACAGCAATGTGGTGTCCATCTTGCTGGGGTCCATGACTCCCAACGTTGCTGAGAATTTCCTTCTCTATGATACTGCTGAGGAAATCTGGAGCAATGCTGCTGATCTCTATTCAAAAGAGATAACACCTCTGAGCAGTATGAAATTGAGGCAAAGCTGCATGATCTAAGACAGGGGGATATGTCAGTTCCTGACTACTACAACCTCCTGTCAAGATCTTGGCGAACTTGATGCTTTTGAAAATATATCTTGGCGATCCGATCGATGCCAAGACATATAAGGCAATTAAGGAGAAGAAAAGAATCTTCAAATTTTTGATGGGACTGAACTCATCTCTTGATGATGTGAGAGGAAGAGTACTAAGCTCTAAACCTTTTCTAGCAATCAAAAGTGTGTTCGCTGATATTAAACATGAGGAAAGTAGAAGAAAACTTATGTTAAATGGGGTATCTAACCCTGTTTCTTCTACTAGGGTGTCTAACCCTGGTTCATCTACTGAATCCAGTGCTCTTTTCACTAAGAACACTACTGGTCCTAATATGAAATCCAAAGGTACTAGACCAGTTTGTGAACATTGCAAGAAAACTGGTCATACCAAGGATACTTGCTGGAAAATCCATGGGAAACCAGCAAACTGGAAGCCCTCTAGGCCCGATCACACACACAAAGCTCGCTAGACTAGCCAATGTTGAGGAACACAAGTCTGATGGTGTTTTTAGCATTGATCAGATTGAAGCCCTTAAAAGGCTGCTGACTGCTCAAAATACACAGACTGCTGCTCCTCATGGCAATGTCTCCATGGCTAATATAGGTGTGTGTTTTAATGCCTATTCAGGGAGTCAAATTCTTAAAAACATATGGATTGTGGACTTTGGTGCCTCAAATCATATGACTGGAAACCCAGAGTTGTTTGTGAAACTTTTAAAATGCACTCAGCCTCATAATGTTAAAATTGTTGATGGTTCCATATCTCAAGTTTCTGGAACTGGAAACATCATTTTAAGTGAAAAAATCACTTTGAAAGATGTCCTTTATGTCCCCAACTTACAGTGTAACTTGTTATCTGTTAGTAGATTCATAAATGACACTAAATGCTCTGTGATTTTTCATACTAATGGCTGTGAATTTCAGGATTTGAGTTCAATGGAGGAGATTGGCAGTGCTGAAGTTAGAACTGGGCTTTTCATCCTCAAGACACCCTACTCTAGACTTTGCATTGATAATATCCTTAAAGGATTGTCTATTAGTTGTAGAAGTACTTCCTCTTGTACCAGTATTATGCTTCTACATTATAGACTAGGGCATGCAAATTTTTTGTACTTGAAAAGATTTTATCCTAGTATGTTCAATGGAATAAATATTGATTCTCTCCATTGTGAAATTTGTCAATTGTCCAAACATACTAGAACTAACTTCCCTGCAAGCTTGTATGTCCCCTCTTCTCCCTTCTTATTTCACAGTGACATTTGGGGACCCTCAAAACAGAGGACCACCACTGGAAAAAGGTGGTTTGTCAGCTTTATTGATGACCATAGCAGGGTTACCTGGTTGTTCCTCCTAAAAGATAAGTCAGAAGTAGGCTCCATCTTCAAAAACTTCTACACCATGATTGAAAATCAGTTTGGTACTAGAATTAAAGTACTCAAGACTGACAATGGTAAGGAGTATTTTGAGGGGAGCCTTGCCTCTTTCTTCTCAGAAAATGGGGTCATTCATATCAGTACATGTGTAGATACACCCCAACAGAATGGGGTGGCTGAAAGAAAAAATAGGCACCTGTTGGAGGTGGCAAGAGGCATTATGTTCACTATGAAAGTCCCAAAATTCTTATGGGGTGAGGCAGTCTTAACTGCTACTTACCTCATCAATAGAATGCCTTCAAGGATTCTAAAATTCAAAACACCTATTCAAGTGCTAAAAGAAGCACACCCTGGCACTCATTTCATAAGCACAATTGACTTTAAAGTGTTTGGATGTGTGTGTTATGTGCATATACACCCACAAAACAGAGGGAAATTGGATCCCAGATCCATTAAATGTGTCTTTGTTGGTTATTCATCCTCCCAACAAGGATACAAGTGCTTTTGTCCTAATACTAGGAAATACTACAACACAATGGATGTTACCTTTGTGGAAAATCAATCTTTCTATGATGATAAAAGTCTGGGGGAGAACTTCCAAGAACACTATGAGTCTTGGAATAGTGACCCTACTGAAGTTCTTGAGGAATCTGTGACTCATGATACTAATGAAGTAAGACATGAGCAACCTGAGACTGATCTACCTAAGGAGAAACAGCATGTGCCAGGGCCCAACATAATTGTTTATACTAGAAAGAGGAAAGCCACCTCTCAAAACCCTGAAATTGAAGGGCATGAAGAGGATATCCATGATGATGATATAAGATCTGATAAACAATCATCAGAGGATCAAAGTCCTGATAATACAGAATATCATAATTCTAATACCTCTAGTGATAAAGAAGGAAGTTCTCCTGAAAAAGAACTACCTGTAGCAAAACGAAAAGGGACAAGGAGTTGTACTGCACATCCCCTGTACAACTTTCTGTCCTATGATCACTTAGCTCCTCAATTTCTGGCTTTTACAAGCAGTCTGGACACTATACAAATACCCAAAAGTGTCCATGATGCTTTGAAAAGTCCGGAATGGAAAGGCTGCTTTCTAGAAGAAGAAATGAGTGCCCTTGTTAAAAATGAAACTTGGAACATCATCCCTCTTCCTAAGGGGAAACATTCTGTGGGATGTAGATGGATCTTCACCCTTAAATATAATGCAGATGGGTCTCTTAACAGGTATAAAGCTAGACTTGTGGCAAGGGGTTTCACTCAATCCTATGGGATTGATTATCATGAAACTTTTGCCCCTGTTGCAAAACTTAATACCATAAGAATCCTATTGAGTATTGCTGTAAACCTGGATTGGTCTCTAACCCAACTTGACATAAAGAATGCCTTTCTCTATGGAGATTTAGATGAGGAAGTTTACATGCATCTCCCCCCTGGGTTTGAATCCCTAGGCAATAAGGGTGATGTATGCAAACTGAAAAAATCCCTATATGGCCTAAAGCAATTAGGGCCTGGTTTGGGAGGTTCTCTAGGTTCATAAAGGGGCATGGGTTTCACCAATGCCACACTGATCATACCTTTTTCATCAGGAAGTTTTTTGGAAAAACTACTGTTCTTGTAGTTTATGTGGATGATATAATCCTCACAGGGGATGACATTGATGAGATTTGCAGATTTAAAGGAATTCTTGCCTCTGAATTTGAAATAAAGGATCTAGGGAGTCCTAAATACTTCCTTGGAATGGAGATTGCCAGAAATGCAACTGGTATCTCCATGTCCCAAAGGAAGTACACCCTGGATCTTTTAAAGGAAACTGGAATGTTGGGTTGTAAACCAGCAAATACTCCTGTTGAGCCTGGTTTAAAGTTGGACAAGGCTGATGATAGTCCCCTTGTTGACAAGGGGAGATATCAAAGACTTGTAGGGAAACTTATATACCTCTCTCACACTAGACCTGACATATGCTTTGCTGTAGGTTTGATCAGCCAGTTCATGCATCAACCCACAGAAAGACATATGCAAGTGGCAGAGAGGATATTGAGATTTTTAAAGAAGGACCCAGGCCAAGGATTATTTTTCAAGAAAAACCAGTCTAGAGATGTCCAAGTCTACACTGATGCTGATTATGCAGGAGGAGTTCCAGATATGAGATCAACTTCTGGATACTGCACATATATCTGGGGAAATCTTACAACATGGAGAAGCAAGAAGCAACATGTTGTATCCAGAAGTAGTGCAGAATCTGAGCTCAGGGCCTTAGCACTGGGGGTCTGTGAAGGTGTCTGGATCAAGAGGATGTTGGCAGAGTTAGGGCTTGCTGTCACTAAACCTATCCAACTCATGTGTGATAACACTTCTGCACTATGTATTGCAGAAAATCCTACTCATCATGATAAGACTAAACATGTAGAAGTGGACAGGCACTTCTTAAGGGAGAAAGTGGACAATGGTGATATCTCCTTGTTCCACATCAAGACAAAGGATCAAGTGGCTGATCTTCTTACAAAGGCTGTCGCAAATCAGGTCTTCCAACATCTGCACTTCAAGCTTGGCTGCATCAACATATACAACCAAACTTGAGGGGGAGTGTTGAATTGTTAGATGTTTTTACAATTAAGTACATTATTTTTGTACTTGATTTACCTTTTTTTGCCTTCTTTGACCTAAGTTTAGTGCTGAATCTATATTGTTACAGTAAACTGTTTTTACTGTGCATATAGCCGTTGGGGTTGCTTTTAGAGCCGTTGGAGGCCTTTTCTATATATTGTAACCTTCCTTTATCCGTCCGATAAGGATCTAAGTAATAAAACAAGAGTTCCCTCCTATCTTTCTCCTCTCTAACTCCTATTTTCTACATTAACAAACACGATTCCAAATCGATTCTTATTTGGAGACGGAGGTAGTACATCTGTGTTTAGCTACTATTTTTACCTTTGTGGGTTTTGTTGTATGTAATGACAGAAAATGAGAAGCTGTATACTTCCTCCTTCCATTGCTACCTGCATTGCTTTCTATCCACCAGATAACAATATAATTGTTATCGGCATGGACGATTCTACCATCCTCGTCTACAACGTCCGCCTGGCAGAGGTAAAACGTGTAAAACGTTCTTCCGTCTTGGTGAACACGTGATCAGGTATTTTCGTCTGCAATGTTTTGATGAAAGTAGTTGTATGTATTATTTTTTATACAGATCACAAACAGGCTAAAGGGACATACAAAACCAATTACTGGATTTGCGTTTTCAACTAAATTTGAAGTACTCGTCTCGTCAGGATTCGATACTCAGGTACGTTCCCTCTATTCGCTTCGCCTTTGATGATATATGTGCTTGATTTGCTTGTTGGAGGGCTCGAGAAAATTTATGATACAATCATTGTAAGAGCATTTATGGTAGATACTGTAAAACAATGTAAATATGCAAAATAGAAGATCCAAATCATTCAGAACCACAAAAAAATCACCTTCAACAGAATCTTTACTCAAATATGTTTAACGTAGTTTTTCTAAATTCTTCACTACTTGTACTGCACAAAATACAGATTCTTTATTGTATTTATATGTCGTACGAATTCTGATGCAGTTCACTATGAATGAATTCTCTATTGTTGTATAGATTATGGTGCAGTTCACTATGAATAGAGTTTTTGTAAAATAGAGGAAAATTATGTTTAAGCCCGTAAAATATAGAATATGCTACAAAAAACGGATACAAGTGCTCTGAAAATGTGGTTCTACGGGGCCGGAGTCATATCTCGGTGGTAAAAGAGCATGGATGTTGTAGTGACAGCCTTGCCTTTGAGCTGGGGTGTGAGCGTTCGATTCCGTGAAGGGTCGACTTCTCTCAATAATAGGTGTACAT
This sequence comes from Gentiana straminea, assembly GCA_036785695.1. Classification (NCBI taxonomy): domain Eukaryota; kingdom Viridiplantae; phylum Streptophyta; class Magnoliopsida; order Gentianales; family Gentianaceae; genus Gentiana; species Gentiana straminea. Next base: position 3,292,542 of record JAVUPR010000374.1, on the reverse strand, counting down.
GAACGATCCTTTGCAAAATGGACCATTGAGGCATGACCCTCGATCTACATCATTCATGAAGCTCTAAGGGCGGGCTGCGGGGGTCTTTGGGTTTGGGATCAACCTTTTTAAAAAGTGTACTAGGTGGATACATAATATCCTTCTCTCTTTCTCTTAGACACACTCGTACTATGTGAAAAAGAGTAGACATTGATGAACACTATGCATCCACTTGGTATAATATTCTTACAACAACTGTTCTACCATAAAAAATCTTTTATTTATTTATTTATTGAGGTCTGTGATTTTCATTCTTTTATCGTATCGCTATTGTTGCAGCTCATTGTGTGGGATTACACTACATGGGAAAAGAAAGACAACACTCTTTTAGACATTCCTAGTAACTGGTCACACGTAGAAACATCCGAGACAACTGTCCAATTTCTTCAGGATCAGAAACATTTCCTTGCTGTCCATGCTACTCAGCTTGTCATATACGAAACAACAAAATTAGAACGCGTTCAGCAGGTATGTGTACATATACACATACATATTCATGTACAATTCTTCCTTCGTCAAAGAAAGGCATTTGGGGTTCAACTTGTTTCGATTTTGTGTTGTTTTTAGTGGATGATTGGCAACTTTTGTACGAGGATTTCTCATGCAACGATATCATCAGACAACGAGCTTGTATATGCTCTAATGAAAGACGGAATCGTTTTGATTCTCAATGCTTCAGACCTGAGTCCATCTTTTGAGATTAATCCTTATGTTTATCTCCCATCTGATATCAGGTAAACTTCAACTTTTTTTGAATTCTTGACAGACAAGATTGTCAATAGGACAGACCCCGATTGTCTCGGCATAGTGTTTTTATGAATTTCATTAATCTAATTGCAGATTTTTTTTATTTTTTATTTCTGTAACGCAGCTCACGTGTGGAACCCATTGTGGTGGCCTCGAATCCACAGAAACCGAACCAGTTTGCTTTAGGACTCACTGATGGTGGAGTGATTGTCATTGAGCCTCATGAATTACAAGGAAAATGGACACTGTAACAGTTTACTAGTAGCAAACAATGTCACATCTGAAAAATGCATTATCTTGTTTGGGTATATATATACACACATCAAACTTGTATACACAGTTTTTTTTTTGTTTTTTTATTATATACATTGTATCTTATTGTTATAAGATAAATGCTGATATTTGAAGGGCTTCTTTAGTGGCACCTTAACAAACCGACTTTCGGATCACCACATGAGGTTCGATTTTCCATAAGTCGAATGTCCACATTCGACATTCGACCTCTCGAAAATCAAACCTCACACACACTACTGTGTGATGCCATAGTTAGTAGATGTATCTTTACTTGCAATGATTTGAAGCTCCAACCAAAAACATTAAGGCAGAGGTCGTTTAAGGCAGAAAACCGGGTATAGTATAGTTGTTCTTACGGCGTAAGAAGCCTAAAACACCGCCTTCTGTAGTAGGTTGAGTTATATCCTTTTCGCGCTGTTTCAGAACTTCAATGAACTCGTCATAGCTTAAATTTCCATCTCCATTTGCGTCAAACATGTGGAAGATTAGGTCAATCACATTGTCTGTGAGTGATATGCCACATACCTGAGACGAAGCTCGTTTAAGATCGCTCCTTGTCAAAAGACCATTCACTTTGCCAAAACTGAAGAGTGCTACAGACAATGTCTGCAACTTCTTACGGAGCTCTGCAAAAGCCTTAAATTCTTCAAACGTCACACGAATATCCTTCAAACGTTGTTCGTGGTCCAATTTATCAACGCGATCCAGCAACTTGTGCAGTTCTTTGAGGTTCGCAGAGGCGACCATGGACAAGGCGAAATCTTTTGCAGATATAGTACCTCGCAACTTGTAGTCGTAATGGGCAAACTCCAATCTCTGCATCTGATATATCATCAATGATATGAGAATACATAGCATCAAGAAGATGATATGTCAAGGAAGGTGTTAAACGAACTGAGCCGCTCGTGCTTGACTCGTTAATGTTCGTGATCGTTCGTTTGTTTAGCTTGATGAACCAAGCTTAAACAAACTTATAAACGAGCGAACATGAGCTTAGTTCGTGAACTAAACGAACCAAACCTGAACACAATTTTTTGTTCGTTTATTAAACAAATGATCAAGAACATGTCAATGACCTAAACGTACGAATCAAGCTTAAACATTAGATACTCGACTCGACTCGGCTCGGCTCGGCTCAGCTCGTTAATAACCAAAGAGGGACTATAAAAATATAAGATGAATGTTGTACAAGAGGAAGCCATACTTCATCATGGAGATTTTTCAAAAACTGCACAAAAGTATCATGATGAAGGCACTTGTTTCCATCTTTGCCAAAGAAATACTCCAAAAGGCCTCCGTTTCCAACCGAACCGCCACCAACGCTACGCCCTGCTCGACGTCCATCGCTATGGATTGTCCCTTTCCTATGCTGTGCTCGCATCAACGCCATTACTTTCTTGAATTCATCTCTATCGATTTCTCTATCTGGAGGTAGACAACACAAACAGGTTAGAAAAAAGGGGGAAATGATTGATCTTTATATAAGGCCTCATAGACTATATCATTCCTCCTTCCTCTCTTCATTTTATTCTGTGTCTAACGAGTCGATCCGTGTGGAGTATCTATTGTTCAATTAAAAATAACATTGCCTTAAAATACATACCCATTGGAATCAAGATCAAACATCTTAAAGGCCACCGATAATCTTGATTCTGGAATACTCAGCAGTGTCACAAAAAATATATACCTAAGTGTGTTATCAGAAAACCATCATCTAACCATAAGATGAAAGACAAAATCATAAAAGTAATCATCATATATATATATATTATAAATTGATAAGTCGATCACTGTAAAGAGATATGTTTAGACTCTTAAATTACTCTTTGAAGGAAATAAGACCATCATTGTTGGTGTCGAAAAGCATAAAGAACTCTGAAGGAACGCAACGTAAATCTCCTGGACTCCTCTCCCCTCGAAGATATCCATCCCGAACAAGGTTTGATTCTGATGGAGGAAACAGAGGAACAACCGATCGCATCAAATCTGCTGAACTCATATATATGTTCCCATCGGGATAACGGACTGAAGCGAAGTACTTGAATACCTAATTTTTTTGTCAGAAATAGAAGAACAAAGATTCAGCAGCAGACCAGAGATGAACACATGATGCATTCAAAGCCCTTTATTATTATATTACCTACCTTTTCAGGAGTACTTCTGAGTCGAATCCGTTTCTCGTAATTAAAGAAGACTCTGCGCCTATATGCATCTGCCACCACCATCATTAAAACAAGTACAGTAATTCAAAACAAATTGTAAGAAAATTATAGGTGATACATTGATTCAGAGAGTATGAAAATATGAAAAACGAGAATGATCTCCAGACTCCAAAACACTTAGAACGCGTTTCTTTTTAGAAACGTTTCGCCCGAGACCTAAATGCCAAAGACACGGAGCGGAAAACCATCGAAAATCTCTCTCAATATATAACGGAGGTCGTATGATTCAGAAAGAATATATACTTGAGTGATGACTGATGATGTTTTACAGTATGCAAATTATGAACAAACATTTGTTTAATAAAAAAAGTTTCTTTTCTGAATACACACAAACTGAAGCCAAGAACGTAGTGGCATAATAAAGATATTCATGCAGCATATATAGAAAGTAAAACACAAATTAAGTTGTCACCTCCAAATAGAAACCTAGGTTTATGCTTTCCTTTTTTATCATCTTCATCATCATCCGTTGTAATAGGTGAACACGTAACAGTAGCAGCTACGGACGGCGGCGCTTCTGAGCTGTCACCGGAAGAAAAATCCTGGGTAGAAAAAGAGGAACAATAGTACAGAGCAGCAGCAGTTGCAGAGCCTGTGATGATGATTCCGGAAAACCATTTCAATGAAGTTCTCCGATCACCATTCCTCTTCAAATGAGTTGATAAGGAAGACGGCAATTGAGAACCGGAAAAGAAGTGACGGCGGAGTTGAGGACGACGGAGTATGGTTATACAAGCAGGTTTGAAGAAGGATTGTGATCGTCGAAAAGAAGATGAGGAAGCCATAGTATAATTGTCTAGATACTAGCTACTTCATTACTTCAAATTCACAACGGAACGGAATTATGAAATTGAAGATTTCTAGTACTCCTATATAGTATTTAAGGAGTGACAAGAAAATAGTATCTTCAAACAAGCCTTTTGGGTTCTTTTCATTTTCCTTATGGAAACGCGGAGAGACGATGAGTCATGATGAAGCTGCCGACATAGAGCACGACAGGTAACTAATAAGTGGTTTTTATTTTTGGGGAAATTATTAAATCAAACAACCAAGTTTTAAGTGGGTGGATGTATTTTGTATCGAACAGTGATAATCCGTAATAGAAATTTCCACAACATATTTTTATACAATTGATTATAATGTAGGACCTATTGATTCAAATAAGTCTTAACAAAATTAATAGTGAAAAAACTTATGGCACTTTGTTGTGCTCATTGTTATGAAATAATCATTTCTCATTTTGTATCCGTTAAAAGACCGGTAGTGTATTTAGAACCATTGATTATAATATGACATCTATTTAATTAGTTTGTTTAATTTTCTTCCTTTTTCCTTACAATTTCTGCAGAGCTGAATTTACTTTCTTATCCCCATCCCTCTTATCACAGCAGTACTGTGATGCTTCAACACAGCAGAGGATCCACGTCCCTCCTTCCACCTAGCTCTCCCAAGACCTGCCCAACTAATATCTGCAAAAGAAACACTAAAAACTTCACAATAAAAATAAAGAAAAAAAACCCAACCCAGCGGGAAATTATTGTGTGGTGAGGGAATTTGAGGTGAAATTACGAGTGAAACGATTAAAATACGTAAAAAACCCCAATAATCTCCCCAACCCAGCAGCCTCTCCCACACTCCGCTCCAAAGGCCATTCCTCATTCAAGTTTCCAACCCAGTATTAGCCCTGGCCTTAATTTAAATGCCCTGGCAATACCAGGGGCCAAATTAAAGTCGTCTGGCCAAATCACAGCCCTGGGAATCATTCGTTAGGAGCACCGCCGGCGATTTCACCCATCACAGCCTCAAATCCATGGATAATAAGTCGTGCCCTACAGATTAAAAACAAACACAGCCTGTTTCCGTATCAGAATCCTTCAATCCAATCTAAAGGTTGAACCAATCGTTGCAACCAATACCAATTCGTGAAACCAGTCTCCTGGATTATTACATTTACCAATTCCAGTGATACCGAGAATCAATTTCGGAATCAGAAAGACAACCGGTGTGGTGCTTCCATGGCTACCAATGCTATTCGATCAGCTTTCTCCTACTGTGTTCAACAAGTAAGAACTTACAACTACCATCATTACCTTTGCCTTCTCGAATTACCACCGTCTATGCGTAAAGCCGCCTTCGCCCTTCACGCTTACAACATCGAAACATCCAGAGCCATGGACATTGCTTCCGAACCGAAAATCGGGCTCATGCGTCTCTTGTTTTGGCAAGAAGCAATCGACAAGATTTCTTCAAACAAGTTAATCGAGCATCCAGTTGCTCAGGCCTTAAAATCCGTGATGTCGGAGCATAAGATAAGCAAAATGTGGCTGAAAAAATCAGTTGAAGCTCGAATAAACGACGCCAAAAGGGAGGGTTTAGTACAGAGTATTGAAGAATTGGAACAATATGCAGAGGATACGGTTTCAACGATTTTGTATACAACACTTCAAGCTGGTGGGATTGCATCTACGACTGCCGATCATGCTGCGTCTCATATCGGTAAAGCAAGTGGTTTGCTTTTGTTGATAAGGTCATTACCTTATCATATTAGAAATAACAACAGTCAGTGTTTATACATTCCTGCTAACTTAGCTGAGAAGCATGGTTTGCTTGTTAAAATGGGTGGTCAGGTGGATATTCGTGTGGATTATTGTAAGGAAATGTGTGATGCGGTTTTTGAAATGGCGTCTGTAGCCAATTCGCATTTAGTGAAAGCGCGTGAATTGTGTGAGAAAGTGCCTGTTGAGGCTCGACCGGTGTTGTTGCCTGGTGTGCCAGCACAGTTCATGTTGGATTCGCTTGCTCGTGTGCAGTTCGACGTGTTTGATCCGAGGCTTACACGAGGCATTTTGGGGGCTTTGCCTTTGTGGTTCCAGTTTAAGCTGAAGCTGTATTCATGGAGAGGCAGGTATTGATTTTGTTAACTTCATGTTTTGTTGAAAAGTTGAAAAATGCAACTTTGTTTAGTTTTTTATGGAACTACTTTACTGGGAAGGGTTTTAGTGAGTGCCAAATTTGTTGCGAAGCTAGACTGAGTGAGGAATTTACTCTCGGGAGGGCTAGTAGACACTATTTTCGGATGATGAGATGAGCTTCGTTACAATAATTTAATGGATTACGGTGAATTATATACATCTTTTGGTGTAAATTTTCTGTTTTTTTTTTTTTTCTGAGGGGCTTAACCCCTCGGAAATGAATGTACGCATACAAAACGCTACGGGAGTGGTGTTTTGTGTGTGTATGTGTGTTTTTATCAAGTAAACACATTCTCATAATATTTTGCAGCAGTTTGCTCAACTTAATTGGCCCTTGGGCTGCAAATATAGCAGTATCTAAGATATTTGACTCGATTCGGTTTGTGTACAACATTACTTTTTAAAGCTCAACAAACTAACCACGATAAAGCTTTGCTTCTCCAGCAAACTGATTTTGACGAGTGCTTTTAAAACGCATCACTTTTGATCTACCAAGGCACCACATTTTGGGCTAAATTCGACTTTGAAATGGTCTGGTCATGGATATTCAATATTTATAAAGTTGAATGTTGAGTTTAAATTTGACATTTTGGAGGTTGCATGTCCTTATAGTTCCCGAAAGTATTAGGTTAGGTTAGGTGTATTCTAACGATTGCCTATCGGGAAACTGAACATGGAAGGATAAACATTCACTGGGTTTTAAACTACAAAGCATCATAAACATCACATTAAATTTTTCTGGAGAGTAAAGAATTCATCATGCTTAAACCATTTGAAATCTAAACAAAACTCAAAAAACTTCTGCTAAGCAACATTTAAAATAAATTAAAACAAAAAACATCACGATGTAAAGAGCAACGAAAGGCGTTTGAAAATGGCACCATAGTAAATCTAACACCATACTTTGGATTATATTCTACTTTGCATCAATAAAAAATGATACATTCGACTTCTACAAAGTAGAATATCGATATTAGATTTGATTTTGTAAAAGTCTAATGTCCATTGTGGTGCCCTAAAAGCACTCCAACTGTGGTGCCTTAATGCTATGTATCATTGAGGGATGAATACTTGCTTCGCATTCCACCTTGTCCAAAACTAGTTCAAAAAAAATCTGCAACAAGTATTTCATCTCTTGAGCCCACGCAGAGATCCCCTACAACGACTTGGACGGGGCGGTGCAAATGTTAGGCTCATTTTCTTCACAGGATGGTCCTATGTGCCGTAGGGGATCAATGCTCCTTTTCTACAAGACCGTTTTCAAGTTATCTAACTAACCAAATGATCAAAGTAGTTTCGAGTCACTCGTGTTGATCTTTCTAACTTCATTTCTAAATTGTTCATTACATGGTATCACAATTGTTCATTACATGTTCCCCACTACAGTCTTATCACGATAGATCATCGTAGAACCAATTTCAAATAATGGATCTAAGACTTTACTCAATGTATTAAAGGAAATGTAGGGATATACCATTTTACAAATCATAAAAGGTAGACCACATCACGATTTAATACGCTTATATAGGTTGGTCTTTACATGGTGTTTCCATATGTGGCAAAATCTGGACCACGCGATTTCTATCATGAGATAAAAGTGTATGACCCAGATCTCGCCATATACAATATCTCCACTTATGGAGATACCCCCGAAAATCACCCCATCAACTGGCTCCTTACATGGGCATCTAGTAGTTATCTTCTCGAAAAGGCTATCTCGATTCTCGAAAGGATGAAGTTTTGCAAAGGGAAGGAAAACACTAATTATTGCCACCTATGTCCATGAAGAAATTTTATCCTATAACGGTTGTGACATTGCTATACCACATATTTTTACTCTCTTTCATATAGTAGATGTGTGCATGGTGAAAACGAATAGTTATTTACGGTTATACTGCACGTACAAAACACAGCTATGATCACGAATACTTGTTTAAGTTTATCAACAAATATGTACACGATATCCTATTAACCTAAACATAATTAAAGTAAGAAAGCTTGAACAAAATTCGATCAAGAGCTCGTTTGTTTTGATGTAAATGAGCCAATTAAGTTTGAATAAAAAATTCGATTCGTTTATTTACGAACAAAAGCTAGAGCTCTCTCCTGTACTAAACAAACTCAAATAAAAACCCGAAATCTACCGCTGCTCTCTATCACGGAACTACACTTCGGGTTGTGTTTGAGCTTGCAAAGGTCGAAAATAGACAATTGAAGCAGTAACTTTCTAAAGGTGGAATATTAACCTCGAAAGTACATCAGGTGTGATGCCTTCAACAAACTACCCATTGAGAATCTGAACATAAAAGGATAAATATTCAATGGAATCGTACCCATCAGTAAGAATTCATCATAATTAAACCCTTTAAAATCTAAACAAAGCTCCCAAAAAACAAAAAAAAAAAAAATTCTGTTAAATAACAAACAACAATATGTAAAGAGTAATGGAAGGAATTTGTTAATGGCAAAAAAACACAGAAACGGCGGGGCAGTGCAAATTTTAAACACAGAAACGACGTTGTTTGGCTCGTTTTCTTCACAGGATTTGGGGGGGGGGGGGGGATCAATGGCTCCTTGAGCCAACGTCCCCAAGACCGTTTTCAAGTGCTCTAACAAATTGATCAAAGTAGTTTCGAGTCACTCGTGTCGATCTTTGTAACTTCGTTTCTAAACTCTTGAAATTCGGTAAAGGGCCATTAGCATCTGCTGCATATTGCATCACTTGTTCTGCACATTCATGTAGCCGCTCTAAACAAGCCTCCGCTTCGCCTTGTACGAACTCAAAAAACTGTTTCTTCGATTTCTCTTCAACCGGTATATAATATCCATACACATAAGCCCATTTCAAAACTCTTCTGCATTCAACAATTTGCTCCCAAGTGTTTATCATATGATCGAAATCCGTAACAGAAACTTGTTGAATGTCACTTGTCTGTTTTAGCTTTCCCCTTTTTAATTCTTCCAAATATAAGGCAGACTTTCTTCTTGTTGCTTCGTTAGCAGCCCATCTCTCGAAGAAACGTGAAAATTCGTTGTAACACGAGTATAAACCCGACCTGTGTTTTTCCCATGGATCTAAACATAGCCAACAGAATTCATGTAAACATGGGTAGGCTCTGCAAATCGCACGCATACAACCCTGATTCTTTTCGACCGGCTTCTTACATTCTGGACATGGCTTTGAATCCGGTAATATCTTCTTAATCCCTTCGTTGCGGCATTTGTACTTCCATTTTGATACTGTCTCGCAATCAACAGGACGATGAATTTCCTCTAAGCAATTCCAGCAAAAACTATAAGAACAACTACACTTCACCTCAAAAATCCCACTCCCTGGTATATATTCAACCGCGTTATCACAATCCGGGGCTGGACACCACTTCAAATCCTTGTTATTTTCGACGTAAGATGTCATCAAATACTTTCTGTACTTGCTTTCATCTTCCATCGATTTGATCATATCTTCACTACTGATTTCAGCAGAGCATGATGAAGTATCGGGGCTCAAACAACCCGGACCACCATAATCCTTAATACACAGGGTCGATATTTTGGAAACAACAGGAGAACCCGATGTTGATAACAACCCGATTGCTTCACGAATGCGTTCCTGGTCCGTGGGAACAGTATTTATGTTCCAATTAAAGTGGATCAATAGCAGAATTGCGATGTCTCTTTCAACAGATGATACAGAGGAAACAGCATCGTCTATGCGTTTTTGAATTTGTTCTGCGGTTAGGACAGCGAAATTCTCGGATTTTTTGAATTCATCATATAATTCATATGCTTCAACATCGTCTTCATAATCACTATCTACTTCTTCGTCTTGTTCTTCAACATTGTCTTCATAATCACTAGCTACGTCTTCGTCGGCAATCGAATTATAGGAAATCATGGCGTTTTTTTCTTGCTAATAATAAGTAAAACGAAAAAATTGGGATGGTGGATTTGCTAATCAATCAAATATAAATTTGTGATGATCCGAAGAGTGGGAATACACTTATAAATAGCAAATCTCTCTCTCTCTCTCTCCCTCTCCAAAAAAAAAAAAAAAAAAAAAAAAGAAGAAGAAAGAGGTCGGTGGAAAGAAATTAATTGAGGATTACGATTTTAATGGTATGAAATCCTAGGACTGAAAGGTTTCCTTAAAAATGTTTGTATATTGTATTATTATTAAAGGAAAAAACATGGAAAAGGATATTCTCATTAATTGTTGTTCCTTACATATTACTCCTCGGAAAAGTAGGCCAATCTTTTTAAGGTGAAAGAGCAAAGATGATTATCAACAGTTGAGTCCCTTGCCATTAAAACAGTTAACCACGTTTTTTCTTGGATTTGATTTGATTTAATTTGTTAAGGGTTTAATTACTTGATTTGATTAGTTAAGAGTTTTTTTTTAACGAAAAATGATGTATTATTAATCAATCAAGTCGGCCTGACAGGCAAAAATAACGTAGGGAGGGGGTGAGACCCTCAATTAACTAAGCCACCAACAATGATGGACATAAACATTTACACATCTCTTTACAAAAATAAGGAACAACTAGTGAGGGCCTTAGCTATATTGGGGCAGTCAGACCCATGCTGGAGAGGTCCTCAGACGGATTTTGGAGGCGTTGAACACATGACAAGGAGTCGGATTAGCATCAAATTCCTTATCCCTATTCCTAAAAACATTATTAAAAAAATACATATTCCTACATCAGTGTTCTTATCTATGTCCATAAAGCATGTAAATATTCATTTATTTAACAATAAACAATTTTATCAAAAACATTTTTTCAACATTTGGCAGAAAGGGAATAATTGTAAAGATCGCTACGGTTGCACCTTACATTTGACATGGCATGGTCTCTACCATAGGCTGACGTAGCTCAATTTTTCCTTTATCCCTAATTTTCAAATGTGATGTAGGGCTAATGCCCCTACAAAATATCTTAAATTCAGAATAAGAGAATTTTACTGACACCATCATATTATTTGGACACTTTTTTGTGATTTTTTATACATCACATCAAAAATTTACTTTTAAGAACGACACTATCAGTGATGTTGGTATAATCAAATTAACTTTCTCGCATGAGGAATAAAATTGGTAGATAAGAAAATCACCACCACATGCTCTCTTTATATAGAGAAGAAACGTCATTGGTAGATAGGAAAATCACCACCACATGCTCTCTTTATATTGAGGAATTGTCATAGGCTTTTTTCGCGTGAAAAAATAAGGGAGTATCTTTTCACACAAATGTTGTTTTACACTTACCAAGATCCGAGAGTGGGTTTCGTTTGGATATTCTACACGTCTGCAATTCTGACCGTAAATAAGTCCGGAAAATATATACTATTCTGGCCAATTTATTGTCAATTCACACAACAATCATTCTGACCTAATTTGAGTCAGAATACGACCATTATACTGATTTTATTCTAGTCAGAATTTTGAATGTTTTTCATACTCAATACCGGTCAGAAAGACATTCTGACTAAAATTGAGTGAATTTTTTTTTTTAATATTCTGTCTGAAATTCAGTCAGAATCAATAGTGGTGCTCTTATATTGTTGTTGTTATCCTGACCCAATTCTAGTCTGAATGTGTAGAGTATTCCGGACTCAATATTGGTCGAATGATCTTTGACTATATATGAGTTTGGAAAACTTCAAACATTCTACCTAAAAGATTGTCAGAATCAACCAGTGTGGACTCTCAACACGTATATTCTGACCATATTTCAGTATGGATAATGTGTCACATTCTGACCAAATTTTAGTTACGAATGAACGCGCGTAAAATGAAAAAAAATAAGGACGAAATTGAAAATAAATTTCTGTGTGATAAGATAAAAATTGGTGTGAAAAGAGATTTCCAAAAATGAACCTAAAAATATGTGTTGTTGAAAGTAATTTTTTTATGCCTAAAGGAATCGTGTTGTCTATATCATGATACCAATAGAAATTGTCTAGAATCATGTATCTTTATTTCTCAAGTAAACCTGACTTTGGGAGTCCATAAGAGCCATGATCCTCACTTGTAGGGTTGTAAATGAGTTGAATCAAAACGAATATTGCTTTTAACGAGTCGAGTAAATTAAAATGTTATTGAATCCGAGTCTGAGTTCGGGTATGAGTATTTCAATTCGAGCTCGAGCTAAGAATCTATGAAGTTTTATAAACTCGAGCCGAGCTCGAGTTTTGCATCGAGCTTATCGAGCTTAGTGGATTTTAAAAACTAATTCAAAATTACTTAAATCATCACATTATAATAACAAAAAGTGTCGTTTCAGACAATTATTATATGATTTTTTTTTATTATAGATGCAAAAACCAATATATATAGTACCAAACTATTTTTGAGGCAAATTATCCGATCAACAACAAGATACAAAATATATAAAATCAATTAAAACTTCTAACATTTGATATAATAATTACATTGACTATGAATATAAAGAGGCATATACTTATCTATAATTATAGACGAGTTCTATAAGCACGACCAAATTACTATTGACACTTTTTTTTGTGGTTATTTTTCATTTACATTTTGGCACCACCAAATCACTTTTTGATAACACGTTACGGGCGTTAGATCCATTGAAGTTTTTTTTCGCTCACAATGTCAGTGGGTCTGATGATTTACACCAATGACGCATTTATAACTGTAAAATCAGTGTCACTGACGTTAGGATTGAAAATAATCGTCAGCGCCGTGACGTCCGTATCGCAAACGGGCGTCACTGCCACTGACGGTATGATGTTCATAATAATAAAAATAGTCAATGTAGTGCCAAGAGTGATTTATATGGTGCCAAAAGTGATCGTGGTGCCGTGAACAGGTTCGTGATGCCAATAGAAGCCATCTAATTATATATATGTATGTATATTTGTATAAATATACACACATGCTTATAATAATATATATTTGAGCCTGCTCACGAACAGTCGAATTGAGTATTGCGTTACTAAAGTATCGTTCGCTTAATCTTCAAGTCGAGTCGATTTCAAATTTGAACTCATTTAAGCCAAATCGAGTCGAGTTCTGTCTTGAACTAATCTCGAGCTACTCAATAATAACTTGGCTCGTTTACAACCCTACTCTCCTAACCCTACTCTAATGTGTACATCAAATTAACGGATTCTATACGTTAGTCACATCACTTCCCGCTAGACCACCTTTTCAATAACCAAGGTTAACAATAGTCGACACAATCCCATGACTTCTTTCGATCGGTTCTTAGGTATAATAAAAAACTCACGATCTGAGTCATTAGATTACCTGATTAATATTTTCACTCATTCCGTGAGATAGAGGAGTGAGGATCTTCGTGGCTAGGATTTAAGCATAACAATAGGTGATACAAATATAATTCATGATGACAACATATTACCATTGATTAATTGATCCACCGAGACTCGAACACAGGACCTTTTGATCATGGGAGCTCCGCTTAACCAAAAAGTAAGTCTCCACATGGACGACACTACCGTGATCAATGATGTAACGTTTATTTGTGTCATTCTGCAATAAACAAATACATAAAAGAAACGGTACCTGGAAACAAGGAGAATGCACAACGCCCTGTTTGCACGACGGAGATAGAACGGGCAATGGATGAACGGAACTACAATCGACGGAAAAGGCAACGACAATACCGGAACACTGCAAACAAAAAAAACAAAAAAAATGGAAAAAGCGTCACGACACACGGTCTTCAAAAAATTACGCAAATCTGAATCGATCGATTAATTCTCATTAGCTTTTGTTAATCAATTTATTCACTGCTTTAGTTAAAGTATGTTCATTGTTCATTATATTACTTTTTGTATGATAATAATTTAAATATTGATATTGTCCACTAAAATGTCACTGGAATTGCAAATGCAAATCATCAATCAGCTGCAAGCAACATTCATAATGTACAAAGGGAGTGATTTTCCTGAGTAAATTATCCATTATCGCAAGGAGGGGTTCTAACTCGCCGGAGTAGAAAAATAACCGCCGGTTCCTGACTCCACCACCAACACCGTCGCGAATCCACCGCCAACTTCGCAGCTTCGAAGTTAATTTCATATCAAAATCGTCAAACAAACCTTGACTACACAGCAACAGCAGTGGACATGATGGAGAGACGGCTAGGCTTGCGCTGAAAATCATTACGTCGACGAATTTGGTGAGACGACGGCCGAATCAAAGCTGCCAAAGCTCGCTTCATCAAATCACCTTCAACTGTGCCGATCCTCACCAGCGAATTCTTCATAGCTGATCTCTGAATCGTCAAATTCTTCAACGAGTAACCATTCGAGTGAGAACGAACCTGTGACTGCGCCGGCGTGTTGCTAGAATTCTTATGTAAACTACATCTGAACGATCCAGGATGCGTCGTCGGCGAACACAAACACGTCCTCTTACATCCACTCGGCTTCCGGAGCACCTGATGATGATTACGAGCCGAAGACATCGCCATCGCACGGCCAGGAGAGGTAGATCTATCGATTGACATACGAACAGACGGCGTTGGATAAAGCGGCGCCAATCCGTGGAGATTCACGCGCGTTGGTGAAGCCGAACGGTGGAAGAAACCTGTTGATGCAGACGAACAAAAGCTGGAACTAGTGGAAGAAGCAAACGACGATGAATCTGACGCCTTCGATGAGTAGAACTTACCGGACGGCGATGCCGACCGGTGAAACGTGGACGCCATTTGCAACACCGATTTATCAGATCTTCTGGAAGAAATTGGCATTTGAATCTGTTGAAAAAATATGGAGGGAAAAAAAGAGGGAAAGTTTTTTTTTTTTTTTTCAGGCCCTAAGGCTTTTCAGTTTGGCAAACATAGCCGGTATCATAGCCTTGATTTATAGTAGAGAGGATGAGAATGGGAAATGGCATGGCTGTAAATAAGAGGCCATTTGAGGGCTATTCTGTTGGCATGTGAAGAGATAGAGTTTGGTTTGTTTTAAGTTGGACTACAGGTGAGTGGGGTCAGTTGCAGTTGCTATTGTCAATGTTAGAAGTGAATGCATATTGGACACCATACAGAGATAAGATTCTATGTAACTTAAATTTGGTTGATTTTTGGTTGGAACTTTTTTCATGTACAAATTGTTAGGTATCTATCCGGTGTTCTAAAAATCGATATGGGCGATTGCCTAGGAGTCGTCTAGGCACGGGCGACTTCTGGGCGTCACGACTATGTCTTAGGCGATCTCATCTGGGCAACAGGATGTCTGCGGCGATTTTCTGGTGCTCCTGGGCGACCCTAGAGCTTCCATTTGCAATATATATATATTAAAAAAAACTATATAAAAAAAAAATCATTGCTTTCAAACAAAACAAAACAAAAAAAACAGCCGCCCCTGCCCTTTTTCTCTCCCCCTCACCCGATAATCCCTCCTCCCCAGTTTTGGCTAATCTTTTCTTTTGGTTTTGACACATTTTTACTTGATTTTCATGTTTTATGATTATATAATGTAATATTTATATTGGACAAACAGTATTATTAAAAATAAAAAATAAAAAAAACAAACAAAAAAAAAACAAAATCGCCTAGGCGTCCCATGGTCGCACCAACTTCGCCTAGCGAATTTTAGAACACTGTATCTATCATATAATGTATAAACAAGTTATAGATAAGGTTGATATGAGTCAGAAGCAAGGACACAGGGATATGGTTAAAGTATATACACTTTCTCTCGGTTGTCACAACCAACAAGAGATTTGATAAAAACATGACTTGCATATGGATAGGGTATCACAAGTCAGCTCCAAAAGGGCTCTACTTGCTCGTTGGTCGGCCAATCGGAGGCATCAAGCTCGGCATACACTCAATCACAAGGTTAGACGTCTCTCTCATAAGGCATTAGATAGGTTTCAAGTTCTTATATACTTTGTAATTGCTTTAGACATCACCTCGAGGCCACAAGAAGACCTTTGCCCGGGACAGACGGTTACACTTTTATACTTTATATAGTCAACCATGTTGGTTATGTATGCACAATAATCATGGAGTACATCTCCTCATTTAAACCGGGACTAAGATTACAGAGCATGTTCGTATCTATCTCCTCACGTTGGCTATTTTCACATCTTTGCAGCTTCAAACTTGCAATCGCTTTGTATATACGTTGGTTTAAGGTCTATATAAACATTGTTAAAATACAATAAAACCAACTAATTTACTACCAAGATCTATTCATAACCTTGATTGCGACCCATAAACGCCATTGCAATCACAAGCCTTTAAATACAACATCGATTTGAATTTTATATCGTCGTAAAAAAATATGACACGTGTAGAATTTTTCGAAAAAAGATAGTGTAGATAAGAAGTTGGTATGGAAAGAAAGGTAATGAAAGAGGAAATCATTGAGCAATTTGGTGCACATTTGTTACATGTCATATCATGTCATAGTGTACTCCATTCATTCATTTCCATTTGTAGTTTAAGGGTTGGATATATGAATTAAATACAATACATAAAATTTTAGTCCAAAGCTAAAAAGAGAAGTATAAGTTCCGTCCTTGCACATGGGTTTGATTTCTGATTTTTAAATACATTTCATATCATGAATTTAGAGTTTATCATTTCAATCTTACCATTCGTGACATGCATTTTATTTATTTTTAGCTAGGAAATTTAATAAACTTTTAACATAACTAATTAAGTACAATTACCTAATTAATTAGAGGTTAACTGGGTCAAAAGCCGGTTGAACCTGTTTAGCTGCTGTTTATTCCAAGAAAATTGAATAATTAGTAAAACGTCAAAAAAAATATTAATTGATAATTGATTGCTAGATCACAAGACAAAATATTTGACAGCTAAAAACATTTGAACAATGAACTATTGACCTGGTAATTAGAGTAATACTATATGCTATATGAAAAGGAAGTTTTTTTTTTTTATATCTTAAGGGGGAAGTTTTTGATAACTATATCACACTCTGTATAGGAAATCCACGATCGAGATTTATTACTTCATAAGGCTTCACGACCGTACAATCTACTTCATAAGGCTTCACGATCGAGATTTTTACTTCATCAATGTTGTAAGTCTTTTATTCAGGTGTTTGGAGTACGTCCAGAGAAGCAAACATATGCTCAGAGTTCAATCAAACCTAAAATAATTCAACACATTGAAAATACTCATTGTAGGTATATACGTATTGTCATAGGACAAATACGATGTCGATCATCTTAACTTAATAAATGTATTAATATAATGCATTACATAAATTACAACCTTGATGACTATATGCACAGCTACACAATGAGATGACCAAAGGATATAATTGTATATGTTATCGTTGAAGCAAATGCACGTAGCTGTTGCATCTAGCTTGATCCTTTCCACATTGGATTTGGTCTTTTTGATCTTACATTGCATATCAAAACTAGCTAATTTTTTCTTTTTTTAAACTTGTAATTTTTGGTCTTTTTGATCTTACATTGCATATCAAAACTAGCTAATTTTTTCTTTTTTTAAACTTGTAATTTTTGGTCTTTTTGATCTTACATTGCATATCAAAACTAGCTAATTTTTTCTTTTTTAAACTTGTAATTTTATTAATCAACTCAAAAATGACAAGGTTTAGCCATCCTGGCCTCTTCAAAACCAATTACGTCATCGATGCATAGCCTAGCTCAACTCCTTAAAACCCTAGTCCAAAAACCCCGAGTGAGAAAAATCGGGTGCTAGGGATCAAAACTAGCTAACTTAAAGACTATATATATATATATATATATATATATATATATATATATATATATATATATATGCACACACACATATATATACTACTCAAATAAATTGTCATTAAATATGGGGATTATACTACATAACTTTAAAATACACATTGAAAAAACATAAAGTTCAATACTTTATGCTTTAAAAAGTACAAATACTACAAAATATTTTTTCAATTTAAAATGCATGAAAAACGAGTTTGTAAAATTATACTATAACTACAAAATTTCCAATATATGGGTTGTGTCCAAAAGGGCATACATCAGGGGAAAAAAAATGAATGTACTCAGGGATAAAAAAAATGAATGTGTTGTAATGACAGTTTTACTTTTGAATTGAGGTGTGGGAGTTTGATTTTGTAAAGCATCGATATCGCTCAACAATACATCTTGCACACAATTAACAACTGAGTTATAATCCTGATTTATATCATTCACGAAATTCTAAAGATCGACATGGCAGGAGGGGTCATTTGCTTTCAGACTTTTTCCTCTTTGAGTAACGATACGGGCACAACCGTTGATAATGATTTAAAACTCATCATAACCGACAATGAAGATGATCGTTGTGTAACTCGTTGTGACACAACAGTTGTGTCCGTATCATTACTCCTTTTCTTTTCCATATTTGTGTCTCTTTATACATGAATGTGGTGATCTTCAATAAGGAATTAGAGGCATCTTAGCCGCACCTCACGGAACAATATTTCTCCTAGATCACTAAATAAACTAACATTGTCAATTCTCAACGCAATTGCAAATATTTTAGGAAATCCCCTCAATTCATACGATTTTTAAAATAGAAATGGAAGTGTACCTCGAGCCACAAAAGGGATCCATAAAAAAAAATAAAAAAATAAAAAATGAAGCATTCCATTTCCAATGCTCCATCTGCTCGGAAGTTTTTGTGTGGTCATTATATTTAGAGTAATTTAACACATAAATAAATCTAAACTACACACTATAAATCTTACTTATTAAACCCAAGTCAAAAAACCCAAAAAAAAAAAAAAAAAAAAAATTTATTAAACCCGGCCCGGCGGTTCAACCGTTTGACCCGGTGACCATGACATGGAACCGGATCGGTTCAAGCATCAGCCCGTTTTAGTAAGCGACCCGGTAAACCGTAAACCCGGTGGTTCAACTGGTGACTCGGTGGACACGAGTTGAACCAGTTAGTCAAGTAAATTTAATGGAAAAAAAGTATGAATATAGGTATCGAACCGGTCCTATGTAGCAGAAATACTCAAATCTCTCCGATATGATGCAAATCATTATTTAATCTTTATGTGCATCTATTATTTGTTATAGATCTACATCAAAATCATAATTTTTTTTTACTTAATTAAAAAACTTCAAAATTTCTTGTAATATTTTACTTAATGTTTTGCCAAACAATTCAAGTCATACTTTCAAACAAATAATAGGGAGAAGGAAAGCTCCCATAATTTTTATAGTTTGAAGGATAAAACCTAAAAAAATATATAAAATATAAAATTCCGACGCACTGGACTGTTCTAGTTTTTTTTTTTTTTTTTTTTTTTTCATTCCCGATTTTCAAACACTTATACTTTTTGATCTAGATCTCCAAACGCGATGAAAATTTTACTGGATTTTTAATTTTTTGATGCTTTTCATTTTGAGACTTAGTTCGATATAATTACATCGTTTTCACGAGATTCACTGTCGAAATTTTCTGAAATCACGTCGAATCTCGAAAATCAGTGAATTTCAAACAATAGTGAATTATTTCGACAGTGGATTTTCTGAAATCACGTCAGAATATGTTGAATGTAGTCTCAAAATAAATAACATGAAAAAATAAAATAAAAAAATGGTGAAAGAATTTTCAAATTTGAAGTTCTAATTGAGAGATACGAGTGTTTAAAAAAGATGGATAAGAGAGAAATTATGTTGGGTTTTTTTTTGGAAAAAAAAAGGCGCTTGATATCAAAAAAAATAGTTTTGTCATTTATGCAAAAATTTCAATAAGCTGTCATTCTTCTTAATTGATGAAATGTTGATGTCATTCTCTCTCATTCCCCTTTTTTCTATTAACCAGTTTGCTCCTTAATGCATCTACATAAAAATTTGTTTGGATTCGAAGGAAAATAAAATTGTCTATTTCACCAATAATTTTATGGTGGTCCGAGATCAACTTTTAGACCATCAAGTCATTACTTTTAATTAACGAAAGATTTTAAAATGAAGGTTTTTTAAAAATTATGGTCCACCAAATATTTTCTCCATTTTTATTGGTTGGGGACCATTATTTTTAGAAACAATGACCAACATAAAATTTGTGTTATTTCACATCATAACCCTTGATGTTTTTAACAGAATATCTATTGAAAACAAACTACATAATCTCTATTACAAGGTATACTAATAGAATAGTGATAATATCATAACAAAATAGTCACAACGTTATACACAACATATTTTGGACTCATTGATTATGACGTATGACCTATTGAATAACATGGGTCCTAAAAAAATCAATGGTTCAAAAAGTTTGTTGTCACATTTGTTATGAATATTTTGTTGTGACACAAAAATTTCTCATACTTAATATTGTACTCTCTTAGTTTCTATTTAACAGTCGCAGTTACCAAAAATATATAAATTAAATAGATAAGATAATACTTTAATTTTAATATTTAAATGGCAATAGGCTTTATTGTTAAAAATGATAATTTAAAACAAGAAATAGGTCAACAAGACAGTGAAATTTTTTATTGTGCAAAAAGGATAAGTGTTTAATCCACTACAATTTAAATTCTCTCATATCTATATATAATACTAGCCTGAAACCCGTGCATTGCACGGATGCGTATGACAATATGCTTACATTTAAGGGAAACTTGAAAAAAATATGCTAAAAAAGTTAATTATTTGTGTGATATGCCTCAAAATAATAATATTTGAAAAATATGCATGAAAAGCAATTCGTAGTGATTACGTAGCAAATCGGTAGCAAATACGCAAAGAAAAAATGCTTTTCAGGCATTTAAGAGGACCAAAAAAGCATTTTTTTGCGAATTTGCTACCGATTTGCTACGTAATCACTACGAATTGCTTTTCATGTATATTTTTCAAATGTTATTATTTTGAGGCATATCACATAAATAATTAACTTTTTTAGCATATTTTTTTCAAGTTTCCCTTAAATGTAATCATATTGTCATACGCCTCCGTGCGATGCACGTGTTTCAGGCTAGTTTAATTATAAAAATGAATGTATCTTTTGATAAGAACGTCAAAATATCATAATTCTATAATAAATATTTTTTATTTTTTCATTCACTTTATTTAGACATCACATTTGATATTTTTTCGATATCATTTCGAGGTTATTTTCGTCAAAGACAACGATACATTGGATTTAAGGTCAATTCCACTGTAAAAACAATGGGTTTGGTATAACTAATAGTGGAATTTTCTTTATCACCAAATTTGTATTTTTACTGTCCTAATTCTTAGTTTTTTTACTCTTATCTATCATTTTCCTTTATTCTTACTCCCTCGTTACAATAACACCTTTGAATAAAATTATTAATAATGCAATGTAGTTTTCAACCACTTACCACTTAATAAACAATGGTAAGGGAGAGGGGTTAGGTGAGGCTAGGAGATGGTGGAATAGTGGTAAGATGCGTAAGAGAGAGGCTACGGGTAGGGGTTTGTGGTAGGAGCGTATTTCTTACGTATGTTGTTTTTTCTTTCGAGTCAAAACTAATCTTTTTCTCACGAGTTATTCGTTTAAAATATATTTTTTTCTTAAGATATAACCAACATAATGTGTGGATAGATAAAACATTTTCAGAATTCTCTATGATACGACATTGCTTCTCTAACTTAATATTATCATTCTTCACACAATTATATTCAAATCTTTTATGTTTTATATTGTTATCACCGTACGTTGCACGGGTTTTTGGCTAGTATATATATATATTTATTTATTTATTTTTTGGCAACTACGACAGTTAAGTAAAAACGATCGAGTAATATATCTTCTAAATACTATCTACGTCTCATAATGTAAGTCTATTTAAAACTTTTCACACGATTAAGTTAAGTGTCATTAATTTTGTTGATTAAAGTCTAAAATACCATTTGACCGTTATTAATCCAAAAGTTATGTACGTAGTTAAGAAAAATGGGTGAATGTATAATAAATTAAGGGTCGTCGAAACAAGAAAAATATAGGGAGAATTATTCTAAAAGACAAAAACATTTGTGAAATTAGCATTAAAGACATGAACATTTTTTTTTTGGTAAAAAATACAAATTGACTCTCAGAATGATAAAATTACCTCTCAAATCACTTTTTTTAATAAAAAAACTGCCAAACGGAAACTATGACCCTGCACGTTCAAATCATAATGGCCACGTCTATATATATATATATATATATATATATATATATATATATATATATATATATATATATATATATATATATATATATATATATATATATATATCACTTGTATCGATTTTTTAATCAGTTATATCTTTTAATTTATATTTCCATTTACCATAATTTAAAATTTTCCGTGATCTTTATTTTGATATCAATATTGATATCTTTCCGATATAATTTTGGAAATCATTTTTTTGTGATACCATGTGACATTACTATACGACACTATCATTAAACATTGTGATACCATATGACATTACTATACGACACTATCATTAAACATTGTGATACCATGTGACATTATTATACGACACTACCATTTGATATTATGATACTATAGATTGACACTATAACAACAGTAACGAGACCATGTGACAGTACATTTGACACTACCTAATGGAGTGAATCCTTAATTAAGATGAAAAAAAACAGCAAAGAGCAAGCAATGCTCTTGAAAGTTCAAATTTACAATGCCAAAAACTGGAAAATGAAAATGCCCAAGATGCAACCTAATACCCAACTAGGTGTACAAAATAACAGACTACATGCTAAACGACAAAAGGGTGCACAATGTAAATCTAGGGAGGGATCCTAGGTGCCACGTGGATAATAGATGTCCCTACATCACTACCACTTGACATTGTGATACACGTAACACTATTATTTTTTTAGAATTTAACGTGGGATTTTTTTTTGCGGTGTTGCTTTTTTTTTCTCTCAAAAGAATACGTGGTCAGTTTTTTTTGTTATGTTTTTGTTTTTCTTTTATTATAATTTTTTAAGAAAAATGTGGTAGTTTTTTTTAATGGCTGAATAGAGGGATAGAATTGTCTTAACACAAGATGATTTGTCCTTTTTTTCTAACAAAATTATTTGTTTGTCCTTTGAGTTCGATTTTGTGTGGGTTTACAATTGTAGATCAATGTTTGTTGTTCACTATTGGATGTTTACTATTTTTAGTTCATTTGTAGGAGGTTATAGCTTGTAGTTTAATGTTATTGGTTGACTATTCAACGTCTTTAGTTCACTATTAATGGGAGTACGATTATGATCAGTACTCAAACTCTCTCTCTGTCCACTCTTATAATTTGATGTCGTAGATCACTATTTACAGGAGTTCATTATCGTCTATTACTCAAACTCTTGGTTCACTTTATTATAATTTGGATGTCTTAGTTCACTATTTGTAATTCGTTGTTATAGTTCCTTATTAATATTGTTAGTTAGCAAATTACTGCTGGTTCCTTGTATTACGTTGAGTTCAATAACTACAGTTCACTGCTTCGCACCTATTTTCCATTCAAACCAAAATTTACTTTTAGCAAGCTTTTTATAATTGTAGTTCATTGTTGTAATTAACCATTGAAAGTTTACTATTGTTAGTTCACTTTTTAAGATCTTTTTTACGCAGTTCACTTTGTAGTTCGAGCATTTGTGATTCGCCTTCTTTGTAGTTCACTCGCTTTACATTGAGCCTGTAAAACGCTCGATTCATTTGTTTCACAAATAAGCATAAATGACATACGTATTTTTGCCTACTTTCATGAAACGTGTCAAATGTTTCAATTTAGTAACAGCAACGTTATCACTGGGTAACTGCGGAATCTTAAATCTACTTATTCATTTTATTAAATTTATGAAAATATTCTGGATTCACTTTGCTTTCATTAAGTTCCAATACACTCCGGTTCACTCTTTTGCACCTAAGCATAAATGACATCATGTTGTCCATTTTCATGACCGAGTCTAATATTTCAATGTAAAGTAATACAATATTATTGAGTAAATTTGATCCTTAAATCTAATTATTCAATATTAACCAAAACAAAATACTCCGGTTCACTTTGTTTTCTTAATTGAGTTCAAAACATTCTCGTTCACCTAAGCTTCACACCTCACTACTTCATTCTCCGGTTCAACTGTTTTTAATTAAGTACAAAACATTATGATTCAGCATTTTACACTTAACTTTTTAGAAGCTCAATGTTGTAGTTCCGCTATTTGTAAACTCTTATAAGGGTAATTCACAAAAATGAACTCTTAAAAGTGAATTGTAGTTCATTGTTTGTGGTTCAATGTTATTGTAATTCACTCGTTGTTGTTGTTGGCTAATTTAGTTCATATCAACAATGATCTCAACTCTATTCTTCCCAATCCATTACAGCTGCAACAAAGGTTGTGACTTAGCTTTAGCAAAATACTTTGGTTCTGTTTTTCATTGAGTTCAAAACACTGCAGTTCTTGTTTCATACATAAGCATAGATGACAACAAGTTCTTGTCCACTTTCATGAGGATTTGGGTATAATGTTTCAATGTAGTAATACAATGTTATTGGGTAACTTCTAAACCTTAAATTTACTTATTTTATTAGCTAACAAAAAACTTCTGGTTCGTTGTTTTCATTGAATTGAAAGCAGCTCGGGTTCAACTGTTTCACACATTTCCACGAAATACTAATTTACTTCAAACAAAAGTTCCATTTTAGGAGTTTATAATTGTAGTTCACTATTTGTAGTTAACCATTGGAAATTTACAATCGTTAGTTCTGATTTGTAGTTCATTGTTTGTGGTTCAATGTTATTGTAATTCTTGTTGTTGTTGTTGGCTAATTTAGTTCATATCCTTGATGATCTCAACTCTACATTCTTCCCGATCCATTCACAGTACAACAAAGGTTGTGACTTAGCTTTAGCAAAATACTTTGGTTCTTGTTTTTCATTGAGTTCAAAACACTCTGGTTGATATTTCGCACTTCTATAAGCATAAATGACATCATTTCTTGTCCACTTTCATGGTAGTGTCTAATATTTCGGTGTAGTAGTACAATGTTATTTGGTAACTATGATCACTTAAATCTACTTTTTCCCTTTATTAGCTAGCAAATACTACGGTTCCTTTGTTTTTCAATAAGTTCAAAACACTGCGGTTCACTATTTCACATTACTAATTCACTTCAATTATTTTCAAGAGTTATTCACTATTGGCTAGCATAATACTACGGTTCCTTTGTTTTTCATTGAATTCAAAACACTCGGGTTCGGTGTTTCACACATAACTTCCAGCTAATCTTAATTTACTTCCAAGCAAAGTTCACTTTTGGTAGTTTATAATTGTAAGTTTTACTATTGTAGTTAACCGTTGGAAGTTTACTATTGTTAGTTCACTTTTTAAGTTCTTTTTTTGCGAGTTTTGCTTTTATAGTTCACTATTGTTAGGTCACTTTTTTAAGTTAATTTTTGTGAGTTCACTTTTAGGAGTTTACAACTTTGTAGTTTATTTGTTTGTTGTTCACTGCGGGAAGTTTACTATTGTTCGTTTACTTTTTTGAGTTCATTTTATGAGTTCAATTTTGGGGTTTACAATTGTAGATCAATGTTTGTTGTTCTTATTGGATGTTTACTATTTTAGTTCATTTTAGGAGGTTATAGTTGTAGTTTAATGTTATTGGTTGACTATTCAATGTCGTAGTTCACTATTAATGGGAGTACATTATGATCGTACTCAAACTCTCTTGTCACTCTTATAATTTGATGTCGTAGATCACTATTTATAGGAGTTCATTATCGTCATACTCAAACTCTTAGTTCACTATTATAATTTGATGTCTTAGTTCACTATTTGTAATTCGTTGTTATAGTTCCTTATTAATATTGTTAGTTAGCAAATTACTGCAGTTCCATTGTATTACATTGAGTTCAAAACACTCGCGGTTCCTTTGTTTCACACCTATTTCATTCAAACCAAAATTCACTTTTAGCGAGTTTATAATTGTAGTTCATTGTTGTAATTAACCATTGAAAGTTTACTATTGTTAGTTCACTTTTTAAGATCTTTTTTACGAGTTCACTTTTGTAGTTCACTCTGTTTGTGATTCGCTCTTTGTAGTTCACCGTTTTACATTGAGCTCAAAACACTCGATTCACTGTTTCACAAATAAGCATAAATGACATCATGTTTTTGCTATATCTTCTAATACAGGCTAAATACACAAAGGGGCGCGGATCCACTTGCCGAAATCCTTAAAATAATGTATTAAAATTTTACCTAAAAAATAATGTATGAAAGAGTATAGTTTTATTGTTATAAAAAATCGTAAAAACTCAGCTCCTAAAAAAAATTTTGAAAGAAAACACGTCTGTAGCATCAGCATGATAATTTGTCTAGAAGAAGCAAAGGGAAGTATGTACTATATACAATGACACCGCATCATTTTGTATGACAAATAGTCCCACTATCATGATTTTTAATATTTAAAAAAAGTTGCAATTATAATTATTTGGTAGACAATATTACAAAAGAGAATCAAGATCGTGTATTTATGCCATAAAAAAAAAAGATCGTGCATTATGTATTTATTTTATTTTTTTGGTTGTGTTGAAGTGTATCAACTAATGACTTGCACCGATTTTGTCCATTTTTTAAATAAATTGGAAGAATTAACAATACAAATGGAAGAATCTTAATTTGGTCTTTGAAATTATTATTAAAACCAAAGAAGAATAAGTTGGAGCCGTCCACGCAATAACCACTAGCCAGTTTAGAGATATGATTCATTGTATTTGGTACTGGAGGAACAAGATCCACCACGGAACTGAAGATGGTCATCCTCCCCTGCAAGTGTTGATTTCCAAATTTGAAGGCTCGAGTTAAACCTTAGATCAGCGTGGAATTTTGATTAGCCTTTCTTTGTGTAGCTCTCTTTTGTTTTTTTTGCAATCCTTGTAAGTTGTGGTTTTCCCGTTTCCAATTTAATAAAATGATCGTTTCCAAAAAAAAAAAAAAAAAAATCACTAGCCAGTTCTTCCATTAATTTCGTAACCCATAAGGAATATTATCTACCACCGTTTTATATTAGGCGGTGATAGCTTTACTCCTTAAATATACATAATTTTTACACGATCATTACAGTTAAACATCGATAAATTAATACCATCAGGACCAGAAAAAAATATTCGTTTAGCGAGATTATTCATTTATCGAACATTATTTTAAGCCCTTTTGTCCAAGTCGGGACCGGAGAAAATTATTCATTAGGCGAGGTTATTCATTTATCGAATATTCATTTATCGAGGTTTAACTGTATCTCACGTCATATTTTTCACTTGTAAAAAAACTTTTAAAAAAATTGAAACAATTACAAGCATAAGATTATCTTGAATCTAAACATAGTGTAGATTTGAGAAAGTAACTCTATCATTGACGTTTTAGTTGATACGATTCCACATATTTTTACTAGTTTTTACAGAAATTTTAATACTACAAAGTGAAACTAGACACTTTTATGTTGTTTATTATGACATAAACTCATCATAATCAAATGTTTAAAATTGTGTTATATCATTTGTTCTGGTAGAATCTTTATTATAGTAGCATCAACCTATTTTTGTTGATACATTCCTATATGAAGATCTTGATGAGGGGGTCTACACGTGACCACCTCCAAATCTATCCACAAAAGGAATGTGGTGCAAATTAAACATGTCTCTTTATGGTTGCAGACAGTAGAATGCAAAATTGACTTAACAACTGCTAAAAGATGGGTATAGGTAATCTAAGAATAACCATAGTTCGTTCACAAAGGTCAAAGGAGATCACTTTGTAGCCCTGCTCGTATATGTGGATGATATCATAATACGGTTATACACCAGGACTGTGGGGCCTTTACGGGTAGGAAGTACAGATAATCAGAAATGCAACATATCAAAGGTCCTTACATTCAGCATTCACAATCAAGGATCTAGGGGAACTGAAATACTATCTAGGTCTTGAAGTTATACACCATGACTGTGGGGCCTTTACGGGTAGGAAGTACAGATAATCAGAAATGCAACATATCAAAGGTCCTTACATTCAGCATTCACAATCAAGGATCTAGGGGAACTGAAATACTATCTAGGTCTTGAAGTAGCAAGATCAAAAGCCGGAATAGTTGTTAATCAAAGGAAATACTTCTTGGATCTATTGAACGAGTTTGCTTTCACAGATTGCAAGCCGGCCAATCCAAACACCTATGGACACATCTCAGAATTCAACATCAGTCGATTCTCCTTTACTAGAATCCAATACTTACTCTCTTTTTTTTTTGAACAGCCATTTATTTCATTATTAGCAAGATTGTAACACCCCGATGCTAAAAACAATTACAACCTGAACCATTAACTCATCAAAAGGAAATGAAAGACACGCAGCTTAAAGAAAGAAAGAACCACAAAATATAATGTTCCAAAAAGCCGGACACCAAGTTTTCCCATATCACCTTGAAACATTTGCACAGTACTTCCAAAATACCTTGAAACTAGATTGCAGCCCTTAATGGATTCGACATCCACTCACCACACACCAATTTCTTGAGACACTTAGAATGTGAAAGCCAAGAAAATGATAATTTTTGCACTTCAATTCCCTGAAGATCAACTCCGGATTTAAAACTTGCTCACGAAAGATGATTTTGTTTCTAAACAGCCAAATTACCCAAGCCGTAACACCTACTAAAGCTTCCCATAAACAAGAGACCGATTTCGTCGTACCCATTCCAACATACCTTGCTTGCAAAAAACAAATATCACTAAACGAGAAAGAGTTTAGGCCCACGATCTTACACCAACGCTTAACATGCTCCCAAACAAATAAAGACACATCACAGGCGAATAAAATGTGATTAACAGTTTCTACGAATTGGTAGCATAACGGACACCAAGAGTCTTGAATTGCAATTCCACGATAGACAAGATTTGGTTTTGTAGGAATCTATTAAGACATGCTTTCCACATGAAGAGATTGACTTTTGAAGGTAACAGTTTGTT
The DNA here is from genome assembly GCA_036785695.1 of Gentiana straminea. NCBI lineage: Eukaryota > Viridiplantae > Streptophyta > Magnoliopsida > Gentianales > Gentianaceae > Gentiana > Gentiana straminea. The sequence goes on along the minus strand of JAVUPR010000374.1, from coordinate 3,263,289 downwards.
CCACCTGACAACCTGCTCATTAGCCGAGAAGGTATTTTTGAACACTTCGCTTTCTAGCTTTTCCCGCAAAAGAGCCACCGAGAAGATGCCATTTGTGTTAAGGCTCCATCTCAATATGTCCACAAGACCTGCATTTCCATCAACACGGTTAATTAAATTCTCCAGCTCACCTACTTTCCCCTCCTCAAAACCCATCAACCTCCTCTTCCATGACCAATAAAAAGAACGCCTATCATCTACCCACCACACCATACTTTCTACAACCACACCTTTGGCCAAAGACAGTCTAAAGAGCCTAGGAAAAACAGCTTTCAGCGGTCCACTTCTTACCCAAACATCCTCCCAAAACCTCACCCTACTACCATTACCCACCACCCACCGCTCCGACCCCAACAAATCGACACCCACCCTTTTAACCGAATTGACAGCAATATTTATCCCCTTCCAAACCCTCCCTCCTTTCAACTGATCACATTCCTCCCCCCAAGCTCCATCCACACCATAGATAGACACAACCACCTTTCTCCATAATGCATCAGTTTCCGAAAAAAATCTCCACCACCATTTACTACAGAAGTTTAGTTGGTAAGCTATTATATCTTGGTAAAACAAGACCTGACATAGTTTTCACTGTTCAACAACTCAGCCAATTTTTAAACAAACCAACTGAATCACACCTTAAAGAACCTCACAGATTAATTACTTAGATATCTCAAATATGCACCAAGCACATGTTTATTTTCCCCAGTCAGAACTCTGTTAAACTTAAGGTGTCTAGTGATTCAGATTATGATGGACAGGGTGTGTCAAAACAAGAAGATAAATCATTGGCTTTCTAGTTTTCCTTGGAAATTCTATCATCTCTTGGAGATCCAAGAAACAACCAACATTGTCTAGAAGTTCCAGTGAGCTAGGTAGAATATAAGGCTATGACTACAGCTGCTTAATTAGCTTGTGACTTGTAATGGTTGATTTATCTATTGCAGGATTTTCAGATCACATATACTGATGTCATTCTCCTTATTTTGACAATCCAAATGCTTTACAATTTACACATTTTTGAGAATTCATTATATCATAAAAAAAAACAAAACACATTGAGATTCATTGTCATTTTATTAGAGCAAAATACTAGTCTAGAGTTCTGCTTCTCTTGCCAATCAACCTGCAGACATTCTCACATAGGCAGTTGACATGGTCAAATTGCACAGACAGCTACAAACTAACCCTTCGAAGGATTTGTTTGACAAATCCACTTCAAAGGCATAGATGTTGAAGCATAGAAGAGTTTAGATTGGGTGCAAGCTTCACATGTCTTCTTCAGCCATGATCAGCTTGAGGGAGGGTACGGTGTTGAAGTATAGAAGAGTTTAGACGCTTATTATAGCATTTTATCAAACACCTTACACACAAGATGGTTAAGGTGGTTAAGTTAGTTGGAAAGTAGTTAAGAGGTATTTAACTAACATGATTATGGCTATATAAACTGAAAATGAGGCCGTGATTAGAGTATTGAATATCATTCCCAGTTCATTAATTTCAATAAATACAACAAATCAAATCAGCCAACAAACAAAACAAAGAACAAGGATACCGTATCCTTGACATTTATTCTTGAAATTAAACCATATATATGTGGTAGAAGAATTGAGGAACAATCTTTCCTTTTTTTTTTTTTAGGGAGGGGGATCAGGGGTTGGTTTGTTCCCGGGGCTACAATATTTTCTAATTAATTAATAATTGGTGATATAAATCAATTTCACACACACCCCCGCCCCCCAGCTATCTGAAACGCACCAAATGACTAATTAAGCAAGTAGTAGTACTTTCCTAAATAAATAAAAATAGTAGTACTAGTTTACAAAATTAAAGCAGTTGACCTTTTTAATCAATTAATCTGAAATTTAATCATCATCAAATACTTGTGTTTTAATAAACCCTGTTAGTTAATATACTATATAACATATAATATAATATAATAATAATGATAAATAAATCTCTCTCACTGTCCTTTCAATAAACCCTGTTAGTAAATCTCCATGCATGCCTAACAGAAAATCAGGTCCTCTCGAAAAAGAAAAAGGATAAAAGAATAAAAGACATAGAGAAAGATGGTTAACTATGTTTTCCATGTGCTATTTTTTCCTCTAATGGCGATGGCGTCAATTCTCTTTTACATTGCTGTTGAAGCCAAGGAACATATCGACTTAATTGTCCTCAGCCCCAGGTAAGAATTATATAGATTATATATATACTCCTCATTCTGTTGATCAATATTTTATCTATAATTAATACTTTACACATTTCATTGTCGGTTTATAGCATGCAGTGCAACGGATATTTTTGATTTGATATAGTGCGTGAAATTAAACAATAACAACGTACTACCTAATGTAGAACAACATTATAACAAAGCGCCACAACACAGTTAACAGTATTGTGGGGGCTCTGATTAAGATATGTGCATGCATCCCAGGGGCGGATCCACGTGCCCCGGGGGGTCACGTGACCCTACTGGATTTTTTTAAAATTAAAAAAAATAGTATTAAAACTATATAGTTTTAATTGTTAAAAAATGTCGTTTCGTGGATAAAAATTGATGTTTTAGACTCCGGTAACCCCACTAGAATTTTTTTTGATAAAAGATGTAGTTTTAGACTCCGGTGATACCACTGGAATAAATTTCTTGATCCGCCACTGATGCATCCTGATCTTTCTTATATATATACTAGTGAGCTCCGGCCGTGCAAGGCACGGCGACGGACTGCCCTGGCGAAGTCAATACAGTAGCGGCAATTAAGGATTGTAGATGTATATATACTTGCTTCTAAGTAGAAATTTTATATATGGTCACAATAAAAGAAGTTGAAGCATAAGTAAATGTTCTATTGTCGATACAATATCATTTATACTACTAACCATTAAAGTAATCCGTAGAAAAGTAAATAACTCACAAGTAAATAACCCGAAGCTTTTCAACAAGTCCTTGCGAAAGCACGAGCAGAGCAGAGACTGTGGAGACTGTGTTGAAGAGGTTTTCAGAGACAAAGCACTCAGCTTTCTTCATAATCGGAAAGAGAAGACTCGAATAGGCTATTAGTTTCCATCGCGACTGAAGTGGAGAGACTGTTGCAGCCACCGTTTCATCTGCTAAGGAATGTGAAATGAAAACCCTAACAAAGATTATCAACCTATATACTACTACTGAAACAAAATGGAATTGCAAGGAACGGGCATTATTTCCTAGACCATTGTTTTAACTTAGTGGGCTAAGTAAAACAGAAGTCCAGACAGAAATAAATTCCAAAAAACCGTCGACGTGGCCTTCAGCTCGAGCTTTTGCACAAGCTCTGCCAACATTCTCATGCTTTTATGGCCTCAATTTTCATACATGCATGTTCTATTTTTTTGCTAACATATCAATTGTTGGTTTCCAAAACGAAGAAATAGATAATGAAACTCAATGATCTGCTAGCATCTTGGAAGTTGCTGAATTCATAAACTCGCCCATCTTTTTATGACATTAATAGATTGTGATGTTTCTATTGTTAATAGTTCAAATTCACTTCCTATATCTCTTTCGATGTTATGCTACTATCTTAGAAATAGTTATAAAAAAAATCATTGGATTGGGCTCAACCAAGTCAAACGCAAAAGTTGACAATGGAATTGACACCCAAATCTGTACACCCAACACTACAAATCTTCATATACCCTCAATCGAAAATGTACTACAAAAAAAATTATTTCAGGGAAACCCCAAGTACACAAAAAATAGTACTAATGAGCACACATACCTTTGCATTTCCCCCAAGAATTTTCTTGAACAAACATATAGAAAAAAGAGTACAAATACATTTAGTCATCAATCTATAAACATTTACACGCACATTGTCACTTAGGCACAACTAAGATTTTGTAGAAACCTTGGCTAATATCATCACAGACATTGTTATCCCAGTCTTGTCCTAACCAATTACCAAAGAGCACCGGCAATTACATCACATTAGAACACACGAATTTTGCAAACACCAAATTTCAGGATCACAACTTTACAACAATAAAAGATCAAGAACAATGAAAGATCAACATCAAAGCATCCAGACCAACGGAATCATCATTAGGCTGTATATGAAGAAAAAACAACTATTTAATCAAAACTCCCCTAGTCCTTAGAACAGAAGAGTGCTACAAAAGCCGACAAAAGACTGGACATTTACCTGAAGAGCAAATATTCTTCCATGGGATGTGGCTGAAACCTGAAATTGAAACATTCACTCAATTATTAAAAAAAAAAAACGATCCACAAAAGATGGAAGGATAAGACATCTAAATTATTTTTTCCTTGTTTACATGATGGCTAGGCAAAATAGTGATGAGATAATACAACTCCAATCTTCAAATAAACCAGATTTTCTTCTTATTAGACAGATCTTGATCTGAGATTAACCCTTGACAGGCTGAACACATCATCGTTGTCTCATTAAGTGTACCTAGAATAAATCCGGCCGTCGATATATATCACATGGGCAATTGCAAACGAGAGCTGATTGAAAAGAAAGAAAAGCAAAATAGGTTGAACCTAGCTTCCTACAAGTTGTACTGCAAGTATCCCAGATTAAACCTGTGTTGGGATAAAAAAACATGAAAGTTAACACCGTTAAATGTCCAAAAACAACACTTTATACGTGTTGGAAAACCAAATGTCATCCAACCTACAACGAATTCCATACTTCTAGTAGGAATATTTGAGGAAATAATTCACAAACCACAATCATATCTTTTGACGAGACTTCGAAGGAGTTTCACAACACCAGCTTGAAATTAAAAACTTCAATGAAGAAGTGAGGAGAAGAAGGGTTCACAAATGCATCCTGAATACATGAAATCACCGAAAGCTGCCAAACAACCTAGAAATAAAATTACTTAGAAAATAGAGAAAGTACAAAGTGAATAATAGAAATTTAGTTGACAAAATGCACATACTACATACCCCTTCAGGCCTTCAATCATAACTTCATCAAGTCAAGAAAGCCCAGATTATCTTCGCGTGCCAACTCACCTAAAAGCACCAAAGATGATAGCTTTCAACAGGAAAAAGTTGAACAAACAAATATTAGAATTGTCGAACATTGAAAGCTCTGATTTGTGATAGCCAAAAACAGACAGTATCTGCGAACCAAGAAGCAAAACCCAAAAGGGTTTCACCATTCAAGGCCGCCGTGCCAAGATACCGACGAAATGCTTAGAGAAAACAAAATTTATGTTATCTTCATAGAAAATAGGGAGCATATTACAGAACATGGAAACAAAGCTGCAACGAAACATAAAAAAGGATGAAAAAGATGCTGGCTGGTGCTAATTAGGTTTCATCTAGGGTATTTATTTGGAAACTAAGCTACTGCGTAATGGCCTAAAGAAACAAATTCCGGCCTTTTCTAACAGGCCGGAATTTGTTTCTTTAGGAATATGCAAATGATTGGGCCTTTTCAACAAACAGGACTAAAAAAAATAGAACCCAAACGGAATTTAATTGGAAAAGCATCGACGTGGCCTCCAGCTTGAGGAAATGCTCAAGCTTCTTATAAGGAAGGATATATATATGCAGATGGTAGGTACTGGTCAGAAAATGAAGGCAAAGTTCAATCTCCCAGCAAGAAGACAATATTAATGCGGAAGATGCTTATTACAACTCAAGAGGACCAGAATAATACATGTCTGAAAGTTGATAGCTGCGGTACTGAAGAAGATGATGATGATTCAAGTGGCGGCACTACCGAATTTTTCCTTTCATACTGCATGTGCATTACCAAAATAAACCCAGACGCCTATCCATTTTGCATTTCAAACGATTGCACCGGTAAACCATGCAATCCTCTTAACGAATGTCTGTATCCAGATTGCAAGCTAAATTACAATTTGGTCCTCTAACTAGACACTTTTTCGATTTTGGTCCTGGTTTTTCTCCGGCGACAATTTTAGTCCTGTAAGTGGTCTTTTTTTTGCAAAAATAGTCCTGAACGCCGGAAAGACCACTTACAGGACTAAAATTGGTCTTTTCCGGCGACAATTTTAGTCCTCAAAATGGTCTTTCCGGCGACAATTTTAGTCCTGTAAGTGATCTTTCCGGCGTTCAGGACTATTTTTGCAAAAAAAAAAAACCACTTACAGGACTAAAATTGTCGCCGGAGAAAAACCAGGACCAAAATCGAAAAAGTGTTTAGTTAGAGGACCAAAATTGTAATTTAGCCTCAGATTGCACTTGTAAAACCGATGTCCCTGAAGGTGAAAAGCCCTATTGCATTCCCGGTTAATTAATTACAAAACCCTACAATATATATTGCTCACCATGCATGCCTGCCTTGCTATAAAAAAAATAAATTAAAAAAAAGAAAAAAAGACAGGGTGATGAGCGATGAAAATGTGCTAGTCATATATCTTGAGCATTTGTCTTTGGTTGATGATGGCTAGCTCCACAACATTTAGAGTGTGTGGACTTTTTATGTTTTCATGTTTAGTGTTGTTCCAGAAACAATAAAGCAGAGGAATATATATATATATATGTCTTCTGTTTATTTTATTTTGTATCTGATTATGTAATATTCTGATTTTTGAAAAAAGGGCAATTCGGACTTTTAGCAAAAATCAGAATATTATGTTAATTAATTAATGGAATTAAAGAAAAGGAAAAGGATTAATTTGATTTAATTAATAAAGAATAATTAGATTTTAATTGGGATTATAAAAGGAAAACTAATCCTAAATTAACCTAGTTATTGATTCACGTAAAATTTTCTGAGGAAGAGGCGCATGTTTTGAGAAAAAAGAGAAAAGAGGCTTTCGAATCTCGAAGCTAATCCGTTATTCTTTTCAACAGACATCTCAAGAGAGAAAGGATCACCGCGAGAAAAGGATCGTTTTGATATCAACAATCCTTGAACCCGTTAACGTAAGTTTTCCCTCATCGTTCTTGTCATTAGGGTTTGTTCATCATCGTTGCTAGCTGCGTTTTTCTGAGTTTAAACATCGTAGTGATCGTCTTTGGATTGATTGTTTATAGGTTGGAGTTAAAGGTTTAACCTTTTCAAGACTTTGGTAGCTTTGGATTGTTGTACCACGCAAATTAAGGTAACGTGGTGTTCTTATCGTATGATTAAGGTGTCGTAAAGATGTAGAGTAATTTGTATGTTTATTTTTCGTGGTTTTGAATCTGTTTTGGTTGGAGTTTGGGTTGGAAATCGCGTTGGAAATCGCGTTTACGCAGTTGCAGAATTTCTGGGAAAATCCCAGGCAGACGGGCGTCTGCATGAGGGCGGACGGGTGTCCGAGGTAGCGGCAGCTCAGACGAGCGTTTGAGTAGTACGGACGGGCGTTTGGGGGTTCAGTTTTGATACAGGATGTGGCTGAATTTCGTGGACGGGCGTCTGGGGGTTGTTGGACGAGCATTCGGGTCGGACGGGCGTTCACATGGGGTCAGACGGGCGTCTGACCTACTTATTCTGTTTTTCACTATTTTTCGTGTCAGCTTGGTTTCAGGCTTTATAATCATGTTTTACGGCTTAACCATATGTGACAAAGCCTTGAATTAGCTTTTGATGCGTTTAGTTTCGGCACCATATGGATTCCCTAAAAAGATGAAGTGTTGGACCGTCGAAAGCTTTGGATTTGCCTTGTGCTTCGATAAGCTAGGGTTAATCGATGTCTGTGTATGTGCTAGGTTTTGTTTGAGTCTAGTGGTCTTAGGAAGAGGGAGTAAACTGATAGGTGAGCCTTTTATGTGAACCAACTTAGGTGGCTAGTTAAACATCTAATCAAACATATGTGCTAGATTAATAATCTTAAACATCATGCAATGCTTGGTAAGGCATAGTACAATATCGTGATGTGTTCTCTGACCAGACAAAGTAGACTGTACCCACGCCGGTCAATCGATTGGCTAGATAAAGCGTACGGTACATTCGCCGGTTATCACACTATCGGGACTCGGATATTCCCGGGGCTACTTAGAGCGTGTCTCTACGTAGGTTGCACCCAGTTGTCCTAGTACATTCTATTACTAGGCGTAGTGCCCTTGTTATTCATGATGTAACAAACTTGAGCTAAGCTAGATACCTTTGGAACCTCATGTTATGCTATGAACATAATGTGATAGTTAGCTAGGGTTAATAACGGAATGAATTAATAAAAGACGGCGTTGCTTTTATTTCTTTATGAGACTGACGTTGTACGATCTTCTACGCGTTACTAAGTACTTATGTACTTACCCCGTTACTCTTTGTTTGTCTTTCTCTTTCCCCAAAGAAGATGAACATGTTGCTAGCGCTGATGAGTTCTTTGACGAGGATGTGTGAGATGGAGCTCTTGAAGACTTAGTTCTTTTACTTTTGATTCTTTCAATGCTGTTGTTGATTTGATTCAAACAATGTTGTCTTTCTTTTGGACTAGTTCCGTTTGGTTCCTTTGGATTTAACGTTGGATGTTTAGTATTCTTTATTGGATTTAGTTTCGCAACATTGAAAACCGTGTGTTCGATCTTTTGTCTTTTGTTTTTTTCCCGAGTCGTTTTATCTTCCGCGTCGTTTTAGTTCTGATGTGTGACGTAAGGCTTACATATATTATTGGATTTATTTGATAATATTTGTGCCGAGCGCTCTTTCCGGATAAGGACTCGATGTCCGGGAAAGGGGCGTTACAGATTATATGATATTACTAATTAAATTTCATCCGGAATGTTATATACATATATATATATAAAGTATACTTTATGTTGATTTTGGTTTCCTTATGTGGGAAATTCTAATCTAAGGACTCCGACATAGAAAGTGGCCGTGTGGCGCGATACGACCACACGCTTTCATTACAGGATGAAACTGTGTGGTCCAGATTGTGCCACACGGATCACTCCCTTTGTTGGAGTCTCCATAGTAGAACCTCCCTCCTTATGTTGTATATCTCTAGCTAGGTTTCTCTTGAGTGTTCCTTAATTATAGATCAATCAAAAAGTGAACATGAATGAATCATGGCCCAATTTATCCATAATCATGGCCATTTATTAAGCTAACAGTGAAAGGATAAAGGTGTTACACATTCTGACATTCATACTACAAGTGGCGGGTGGTATTGCCAAGGCAATAAATAGTAATGTCAAGGCAAAAAGTGTATAGTCGAGATGTGTTAAAAGGTAAAGTTAAAATGCGCTAGCATTACCAATTATAGCTCTGAAAATACCATTAGTCTACTACAAGGTGATCCAAGGACGGAGCCACGTTAAGGGCTTAAGGTGGCTAAGCTCACCCGGTTGTTATTTTTGGTATATCAAAAATCCTAAAGAATTCAGTCCAACAAAGTCGGTTATACTAATCTAGGTAGGCCGACCATACATAGATATTTCACTAGCTCACCCTAGCATAAATTTATGGCTCCGTCATCTAGAGGTGGTCCTCTCTAGCTACTAAAGTTAAAAGGTTTTCAGATTTTGTAAGAATATATATCAAAGTGCACCTCAAATTAAAGCGATCTGTTATTCCTCAAAAAAGTTGAATAAAATTGGTAATCTAATTAAACCAAATTTGCAATGAGAGACAAAATGAAAATGAACATGAACAAATCAAATCAGTCAAGTAACAGAGCAAAGAGGAATTCAAGGATACCGTATATCTTTCATGTTCCTTCCAGCTGAAAACCAAGAGATCCAAGATCTTAAAAAACAATTTTTTATTTTTATTTTGGAGTGAGGGTGTATGGATTGTTCACGGTGCTACAGGCCTATGGCGTAATTGTATAATCTTCTGCGTAAATTGCGAGCTAAATGAGTTAATTCGATATTTCGTTGTTCGTGATATACGCTTATCTTACTTTCTATGTATTATTTGAGGAGAAAAGAATATACTTTCTGTATTATTTTGGTGTTTAACAGATGATGTGGAAGAAAGAGGTGTCAAGGAATTAGCCGGAGCCAGAGAAATTAAATGATCGAGAGACGGAAGATCGGGTCGAGTTGCGATTCAAGAATTTGATTAAAGTTTGGAAGAGCATAGATTCTATCAACAGATTTCGATTTCGATTAAGGACTTAATTAGAAGGCTTAGATGGGGCCCAAAATCCACCCTAAGTTGGCTAAATTGTTATAGCAGCATTCTAATTAGACTCTACATCGGTTTTTTGTAAATGTAAGAGGCTGACTTGGAATTGTAATGCACACAACTTTTTATTCTTTGATACTGACATTGATAATATATTGTTTTGAGCATAATTCTTGAGGTTCTTGGTTATTATTCGAGGGGGGTACGGTCTTCGTCCCGTGCGTTGTGGTATTGTTGAATTATCGTGTTTGAGGTATTAATTTGTGTCTATGCTTACTTTAATCTTCAATTTCATGAATTTTTACTTTTCCGTATATACGATGCTACTTGCTAGACAAGATTCTAGCTCGTTAACCAAACCAAGTAAAAATTAACTCGAACTCAGTCTACATGTAGTTAGATTAGTATTTAATGCACGTTTGGTCAGTTGAGTTTAGACCTGGCCGCATGAACCTTTGAATTGAACGTGAGGTTCTAATATCCTGTCCGAAATTAGTAATCAAATGAGGGGATTGCAATCATTAATTGAGTAGAATTATGATTCATATGTTTTAATCATTGAATCTACTTATTTGGTTGAGTGTGATAGATTTAGTTTGAGTATGATTTGGTTAGATTTCTTCGTATAATTACTCTAGAATCTCTTGAATTGTGTTTTTTGTATGTTACTTCCTCCGGGTTTTTTTATCTGTCGCATAGAGAAAATTCATAAAGATGAAGAAAATGATTAATGTGTCTAAAAAAAAGGGTAAAATAATAAAATTATCCTTCAAAGATGAAGAAAATGATTAATGTGTCACGTCGCGATTTATGGAAAATTCATAAAGATGAAGAAATATGATTAATGTCCCACGTCTAAAAAAAGGTGTCATTAAAAGGAATGAGGGTATTTATGACAAAATATTTCATCAATCGAGTATGAAGGACTCCATCCGTTTTATAACTTTTTCGAAACTTTTGTATAAATAAAGTTGAATCAAAACTATTTATCCACTATCGAAATTCACTTTGTGTTCGAAATTCACCGTTTTAAATTCAGGTTGCCGCCGAAAATTCACCGTCGAAATTCACTAATTTTCAAAATTCATTGTCGGGATTCACCGATTTTCGGGATTCACTATCGAAATTCACATTGGAAGTCCAATTGATTTCGGGATTCACTTCTAGTTGCGGGGGATTCTACACACCACAATGATGTGTGGATACTTGAGATTCACCGATTTTCGGGATTCAAATCTATATGGCCAACGTTTTGTCTCGGTATTAAAGACCATTCGCTATAAAAATTATGAAGGTGGACGGTTGAATGTCTTCAAAGTTCGTTGTATATATTACAAGGATCTCCATTGTGTGTTTGGGTGGTTGCTATAAAAAATATCGTATTTTGAAGAACAAAAGTGATGCATTCAATAACTTCAAGCGTGGAATGCGATTAATAATTTCTCGATGTATGCTTTCTCAAAATTTGGTTTATCAAGGAGATTTTGGGCGGAGGCATTAAGTCCTTATCCCTAATTTCCCACTAAAAAAAAGGGTAAAATAATAAAATTATCCTTCAATCCTTGTGCATGGAAAATTGTATCAAAATTTGGGTTAGTAAAATGAAGGATAAAGATGGAAAAAATAATAAATGTTGCATTAGTATTGTAAAATGACAGATAAATAAAAAACAAAGCAAATTCTGAAAAGTGACAGTTAAAAAAAACGGGGAGTAGTAGTTTACATAACCCTCTTCACGTTTACTTTGGTCAAATGTCACTCTTGTTTTAATAGAAGTAATGAAACTGACACAATCACTCAGAGATAACGAATGACACAACCTGTTATCTTTTTTCTCCCATCGAACTTTTTATTAGTACTAAATCATAGGAGTACAAAAGGAATACAGTAACCTTCAAATATTAAAGAGGCAAATCACATCCAAAATAGAAAAGGACAAGTATTCGTCTTCAATGGACCAATCTACTCTAAGGTTATTAGCACGCAGGACCGCTTTCGAAAGGAACCGTAATATTCCGATTTTCGAGAAATGACAGACGTGTCATTTTACGAAAACGAAACATTATTTTTTTTTTTCTTTTGTTGGAGTTAAGTATTTTTATCAATTATTTATACATAATTTTCGAGTTATATGTATATATAATTAAGGGATAAATCTGATTTTAGTAATTAAGGGTGTTTTTGGAAAAAGTGATTAATTGGGAATTGGTATTTAAGGAAAATCAATACACATTAATCCCATAACCTAAACACAAATTCAGTTTACACGCCCCTTCTCTGCGAAATTTCGAGAAGAGAAAAAGGCTAGAGGATTTCTCCAATTAACTGAAGCAAAGCTTAACCGTTTTCAGATCGGACGAGAGATTTGGAACAGTCGTGAGGAGAGCGTCGTTGGGATATCAGTTCAAGGGAAGTGCAGCAGACTTTCAAGGCTGTTTGAGTCTGGTTTGTGGCTGCAATTAGGTAAGAAACTCTTCCTATGATCTCGATTATGATTTGTAAAGTTTAGATCATGTTTTAAGATGCGTAGATACAAGAAAGATGTGCTTTTTCGTTGATCAAAGGATCATAGATGTTTAGATATGTTTTCTACGTTTAACTGAGTTGAGATCGATGTTAATTAGGTTAGAAACGGTTCAGAAATCGCGTTTTGAAGATTTTAGCGTTTTGGGAAAAAAGCAGGCGGACGGGCGTTTGCGACCCTATTAGCTCAGACGGACCTTTGCATAAGGCAGACGGGCGTCTAAGGTTAGATTTTTTATTCAGGATGTAGCTGTTTTTTACGGACGGGCATCTAGGGTTAGTGGACGGGCGTTTGAGGTCGGACGGGCGTCCATAGGATGTCAAACGGGCGTTTGACCTGTTTTACCTTGTTTTTACTGTTTTATCTTTTCAGCTTGGTTTCGAGCTTCATAATCATGATATTATTGTTTTAAACCCTAAATTTGTGATAAGATAACATTGTATAAACATAAACAAGCTGAGTGAGCTTCTGATTCGTTCAGTTAAAACACCGAATGTACTCTTAAAGGGAGTTAAAGTTCGGATCCGTCGGAAATGCATGATAGGCTTGTGCTTTGATGAATTAGTATTCATCAATGTCTGTGTAATCGCTAGGTTTTTTTATTGTCTAGTGAGATAGGAAGAGAGTAGTCAAGGTGAGGGAGATTAATTGAAAACACTTAGGAGGCTAGTTAATCATCCTAATAAATACGTACTTGACTAGTAAAAGATTAAACAACATGTCTCTCTTGGATAGGCACCAGTCTATATCGCGATGTGTGTGCTACCTTTGAAGGTGGAAGATCTCCGTAGGTCAACAAAACCCTAAGTACGGAGGGACTCCGCTGAGGTGTGCGTACTATCGGAGTCTACCTATTCTAGACTTCGTGGATATTGGTGTGATCCACTAATATGTTGCCAAGAATATCCCCAGCTTGGATATGCGTAGTGCTCTTGAGTGCGGTTGTAGCGTAGATAAGCTAAGTAGAAACGTTTAGTCAATTCACGTTGATGGACGTAGAGTGAACCTTAGATCGAGTCGGTCATACATAAACAACTAAACCTTTAATTATCTTTTCTTTATAAATTATAATTGTTATCATGTAAACTTCTCTTTTCTTATTAAGTACGTTGTACTTACCTCAAATGCGTGTTTTACATGTGTTTGGGGATGAGAAGATGGACATGTCAAATATGTTTACGAGGAGGAGTTCGATGATGACGTTTGAAGACGCCGTATTGAAGACTTTACATTTATTTATTTTGTTATTCATTTATTAGACTGTTCTTAGTACCGTTGGTTTAGACTTTTTGGTCTTTCGAGACGTGTAGTACCGTTACATTTCATTTGGATTTCGTATTTTTCCTTGAATGTAATAAGTTACATTTCCACCTTTAGATTTCTTGTTTCTATTCTTAGATTTATTGAAATTTTATACCCGAGTCTTTTCCTTCCGTTTCTTTATTTTTGATACGACGTAGTAGAGGCTTACGTATAAAGTGAATTTATTTTTATTTTATACGTGTCGAACGTTCCCTTTTCCGATAAGGACTCGGTGTCCGGGAACGGGACGTTACAGAAACATCGTGGCCGGGGCCCTTGCAGCTTTTTTCCCCTGGATCATTTTAATTTTCCATAACCAAATACCGTAAGTGAATTTCTAGAAGGTATGTTTCAAAATAGCTGTCGAATTGCGTGCTTTTGAAAAGTTCGTTTGAATGCAGCCCCTGATGATCAGATAATTCCAAAGAAACTCGACTTTGCATCAGAAATGTGTCTGTCAAAAAGAGTTTACCCACCAAAAGACATTAGTGGAGAAGTTCACATAGAATAGAAAGAAATTACCTTGGGGGCCTTTGAGGTCCGATTTTTTTACCATCCATTTTCAAGAGCCATCAAAATTTGGTTTTTTTTTTTTTTTTTTTTTTTTTTGAGAGTACACATAAGCATTGTTATTTATTTAACATATATTAAAAACACGTATGTTGTAAGATAATTTGTCTAGAAGCAAGGAGAAGTATGTATACATGACACCGCAACATTTGCAAGACAAGAAGACAACCACGTACTATCATGATTTTTTTTATATTTATAAACAAAGTTGCAATTATTACTATGTTATTGAAAAGGCAATTATTATTATTTTTATTATTTGGTAGACAAAATTGCAAAAGAGAATCAAGATCGTGTATTTTTTTACTTGGTCGTGTGTAATGTAAGCAGGAATATATTATTACAGACTGTTTTCACCACAAACATACAAGTGTATCAGCTATTAATGCCTTACACTTTTTTTGTAGATTAAGGAAATAATTAATGTGTTGTATTTTAAGAATGAACAAACAAATCCTTAACTAATCATAAATGTTTGTTTTGGAATATGAAAGGATTATGGAAAATTAAATGTTAAAATAGGGGTATGATTGGAAAAAATGTATTTAATGATGTATTGGAAATTTAAATGACACTTTTTACGGGACAATTCATTTTTTCGTTTGGGAAGTGTATCAGCTATTAATGCCTTACACCAATTTTTGTACATTTAAAAATTTAAAAGAACAATACAAATGGACGAATCTTAATTTGGTCTTTTGAAATTATTATTAATTTTTTCAAAAAAAAAAAAGAAATTATATTATTAATTAAAAGCAAAAAATAGAATAAGTTGTAGCCGTCCACGCAATCAGCACTAGCCACTTCATCAGGAATATAATTTTTTATTTGATACGATTCCACGTATTACAATTTTTAAGGAAATTTTAATACCAAAAAGTTTATTCCCACAAACGTGTTACTGATACTACACACTTTTATATATTTGTAATTTGATTGCCGTGTTTTATATATTTGTAATTTGATTGCCGTGTTTTATATATTTGTAATTTGATTGCCGTGTATAAAAATATATTTTGTAAGTTGTTGTAACAGCCAACATGAACATTATTGTGATAGAATCATCCTAATGGTTACATTATTGTAGTATTAGCTGTTTATATATGTATGTTTTAATATATATCTATGAAACACCCATAAAAAAATATATACAAATAATATAATAATGAGCAGACACTATATTACATCATGAAGTTTCATCATTTGATAAACCATTATAGACACTATATTGAATACAAGTGAGGTTCATTCATTAATGTGAGTTACAGTATATGATTGTTTTGAAGCAAATATTTGGGTTGATATGCAATTTACTAAAATGAGAATTTGAAAACAGTAGTAATGTTGACTTTCAAATATTTTAAAACTTTTTCATTTAGAGTTATGGTGATTTCCTTTTTTCAGAGGCATTGGTTAGAGCAACCGTACTGAGAGCCATTTAGACATAATCTCTTCAAAAATTGGCAGAAAAGAGAGAAGAAATTTTGGATTTCAAAATAATAGGGTTGAAATGGAGAGGAATTTGTAGAGATTCTCTACTTCATTCTCTCTTTTTAGATAATGGGAGAGAACATTATCTAACTCATCTTCTTCCCTTTCTCTTCCTTCCGTCCTTCTTTTACCAAATCTCTTCCCTCCGTTTCATAATTCAGGCATTGAAGATGATTGTCTTTATCCGATTTCATGCCAAAAAAAGTAGGAGGTTGGTGTTTTTGGAGAATTTGGGATTCCAGCAGCCATTGCGGTGGAGGAATTGGGCGGTAGAGACGAGGGAGGTGAAGAATTTGGGATTCCGGCAGCCATTGCGGTGGAGGAATCGGGCGGTAGAGACGAGGGAGGTGAAGAATTTGGGATTCCGGCAGCCATTGCGGTGGAGAATTTGGGATTCCGGCAGCTTTTGGTGTTTGACAGAGAAGTTGCATCGGTAACCATTACGACATCTTTTCAGCAAATTTCAACAACTTTCTTATACATATTCTCTCTATAATTTATATCCAATCAAAAAAATGCATTTGGACAAATTTTGACAGAATGAATTGCTCGATAGAACACACCACTAGGGCTGCTCTTATGGTGACTTCTGTCTATCCATAGATGTGTTACATATTCATTCATCAATTATATGTTCAATTCTAGCCTCTAGGTCTAGGTAGCTTTATCAGAAAATCATTTCATTTTGTATGGCTATTACCCTACAATGTGTGGTGTATAATTGATGAAATATGTGTGGGGAAAAAAAAGAGCTTCTAATTAGACATTATCCCTAAATAGACATTAGTCATTACCGTCGGAAATATGTGTGGGAAAAAACGAGAGCTTCTAATTAGACATTATCCCTAAATAGACATTAGTCATTATCGTCGGTTAGTCTTGAATACCGAGGAATTTAAACTATATAACTTTAAAAAAAACTTTAAAAAAAAAGGATCCCTTCTCTAATGGCCATAAATTTGCAGCATAATTCTACAACTCATATATTCAAGATTGACAAACACAAGACATACTTGCAAACATTGTATTCATCACATACGAAAAAAACAAAACAACTCAATACAAACAAACTTGGGTTATACACTACCCCTACTAGCATTACACACAAAAAATGAAAATGTAGCTTTACTTTAGCTAACCAACTACCCTAGTTAAATTTATCCTCATTATCCAAACGTCGCGGCATATGATCTTTTGTATAAACGCGGTGTCGTCTCTCCCGCCCGTAAATAACCCAGAACAGCAACGACAACATCACCGCGACCGCAACCATCACGAGCCCGATATACACCAACTTGCTATACCGGAGCAACCCGGGACAATACCCGGAATACACGTCCGTAAAAGTCTGTCTCACAAAAGTGCAGTCTTGCAAGCTCACCAAGTATGGACCATAATGATACAACCCAAAGCTCACATTCACACCAGCTGTCATTTGGCTATAGATTGATGGTGTTAGCCTCCCTGTCGTTTCACAAACTCCGCTCGCCGATACCTGGCATACGTAGTTGCCCCATACCTGCAGAGAGATTTTACGGTACAACCATTGTATGAATACATATTCAAAAAGGGTAGCATTAGGGTGTTTTTAAAGGCACCACACATTGAATCTATAGTGACACCTTACTTCGGGTTAGGTTCGACTTTACAGGGGTCGAAAATGGACATTCGACCTGTGCAAAGTCGAATGTTGAGCTCAGATTCGACTTTATAGAGGTCTACAGAGTCGAATGTTGAGTTTATATTCGACTTTCAAGAGGTAAGACGTCAGTGAGGTCGAAAATGGACATTCGGCCTCTACAAATACAAGTCTTGAGCTTAGATTCGACTTTCAAGAGCCAGAACGTCGGTGTGGAGCCCAAAAAGTAGAAACGCTATGGTTCCTTTAACAACTGCCGTAATGTTGCTGTCACAATTAATCTGACACAGCAAATGTCACACCATGAGGCGGCATTTGTTGTAGCAGAGTGGTTACAACAGATTCAGAAGCAAGAGATTTGGTTGAGTTACCTGTGTGGCGTTGTTCAAGTCGACTTCACCAGGGGTACACGACCGGTTGGTTAAGTCGGGGAAAAACGGATTACAAAGTAGGGGTAACAGAGGGCCCGATTGATTGTAGTATAGAGGCACAAAGTTTGGAGCAAAATTGATGTTGGACATATTGGTAATAACCTGGTTAATCACATCTACTAATTTACCAGTTACTTCTTTGCTTTTCATCAAGGTTTCTTGTGCAGTTACATTGTCTACACAAGGCAGTATATCGTCTAATGATGTATGAGCCGTCGGATTATCGACCCATTGCTCCATCGATACACACGTGTCAGCCGTCACACTGAAACCGAATAAAGTAAATTAGCTTTCGTTACAAAAGAGATTCAAGAATATCTTCAGTAATGCTACTGTCACAACCGTTCTGACACGATGAATGCTGCAACACGATGTGGCAGTAGGTCCCACAGAAGCATCACGCTGTGTCAGAGTGACTGTGGCAGGTTCATTATCTTAGAACTTACTTATGTAGGAGCAGAAACACTCCGCACAATATGAATGTTGCGGTCACAAGAATCCATCCGGCGATAACCAAACTGAAACAGAACAAAAAGAGGATGATTTCATAAGCTTTTGTTCAATCAAGAAGTTGGTGATCAGTACAAATGGGCCAAAAGATGCAGCAAATGAAATCAATGGCCTCACTTACATGTATACGAGGGCTTGCAGGCCAAAGATTGATAAAACTGAAAGAGAAAATTCAAAATATACCCGTCAGAAGTTAAAAGAATAGGGAGAAGTCGATATGACACATTAAGAAAAGAAACTCACCAAATCCAATGAATGTCAAGAAAAGCATGACAGCAGACAGTACAATCAGACAAACCCTCCTGTATGAATGAAGAGAAATACGACACGATTTCAGTTTAAATTTCACAAACCATATGACGAAGAACACTTGCAATCACTTACACAGAAGAAATGACATGTTTAATATCCTTTGAATTGTCAACTGCTTTAACAGAAAGGGTGGTAGCAGAAGAGTTGATTTTGTTTTGAATCTGATCAATGTCGGTTTGGACATTTGCAGGCAAGAAAACCTGAGCAATTCCGACCTGCTTTGCAGCAGCCAGATATCCGGACACATTTCTAAGGTTTTCAGCAGTGTTGTTGGCCTGATATACAACATACCCTAACGTGTCGGTCGTACTGTGGTAAAATTTCTCCTGGCCAGAGTACAAAATAATACATCCTACACTGAAAAATAAGCACCAAACTAATATTAAAAACTAATGATACACATGTAAAAGGAAGGACAAAAGGGTGCGTGTGTTACATTGCCACAACAGTGAAAAATATGAGTAGGATCAGGGAGAGTGCATAAGCCACTCGAGAATATCCGTATGGCTCCTTTCGACAGCAACAGAAATGGAGACAGGTGATGAATAAGAATAGGGCAAACAACGCGAACCAAACTAGCGCAACGGTGAAGAACGGAACAGCAGTGTAGCCCACAGACTGCCAGAAACAAACAAAACAAAAAAGGAGCAAAAGCTCAACATCAGCAAAGATACGTTAATGTTTAAAAATGTCAAAATCATGCAAATGAACGATACAAGAGGGAAAAAGAGAACAGAATAAGAAAGGAAATTGATCACATCTATATATATCTCAATTCTGAAAGTATCGATACAAGACTGATATTGACTTTGCAAGACAATTCTCATAGAACATGCTCCAAACGAAGTTAATGTCGTTTGCACACTCAAAGGCTGTAAATGAGATATGGTAGGAAAGAAATTTGCAGTCAAAGCAGTGCAGTAGGGATATAAAACTCATTTATGGATGCCTCAGAATCTCGTTTTTCACCCTCATTCGACACGAATTGTGAAAGTTTTCTGCATAATTGCTGTGCCAGATTAAGACACATATTTCGAAAGGAGAGGACCCACCCACCCCACCCCACCCCCCACCCCCTCCCCCTTCTTGACTTCCAAGATCAAGAAAATAATATCACCTCCTCATGGCTCAAAAGTAAGTGCTAGTAATACTGATACTAGTGGGAATGATTGTTAAAAAACAGATGACTCCTTTCTTCAAGGTGCTCCATTTATACATTTAGGGGGTCAAGCAAGTGGAAAGTAGAAGAATAGACCCATATGTGAAGAAGTCTGCATCTAAGAGCTACCTCCTAAAATTCACTTTAACTCTTCATTTTTCTGCTAGGGCGCGTCTTTGGTGGCACCACACCAAATTTATAGTTTTTGGCACCACAATACATCAACTTTTGCACAGCAGATGTTTGAGCTGATAATCAAATTTCCAATGGTCGATTGTGACAGTCAACCAGGTGAAAGTCAATTCTAAGCTCTAGAATCGACTTTACGCCCATTGATTGTTTCCGGTGACCACTAAAGGCGCCCTTTTTGCTAACCCCCCACCCCCTGCTTGAAAGCCCATATCTGAAGAAGTCTGCATCTAAGAGCTAGCTCCTAAAATTCACTTTAACTCTTCATTTTTTGCTACCTGAACTGAGAATCTATGCACAGGAAAGGGAGATGGGCCCTACTACAACACATACACTGCTGATGTTCAAATTGAATTAAGCTAAAAAAAACAAAAGCAAAACAATATTTTATTAATTCAGAATAAAATCACCAACTGTTCAACCTCAAAATGGAAGAAGCTTTCATACTGTATAACTGTAAAAGTGATTAAGTGGTAATCCTGTTTTTCTTTTTTCTTTTTTAGTAGAAAAAAATTTTCTTGCAAAAAAAAAAAAAAAAAAGGAAAATACTTTGAAGCAATTAACTTACTGCCCAGTAATGGACATTGCTTATATTCCATCCATCAGTGTATTTCTTAAAATCATTTAGAGGATCTTTTCTGTAAGTCCTCTTTGCAGCTAATATAAGTGATGATGAATTAAGTGGAGCCTCGTCATTAGCAGATGCATCTGAACTATTATTCTCTATCTCAGCAAGAAACCTCTTCGCTCCCCAAGAAACCATCGACCCATAATTCCGTCCAGCAAAACCCCCTGAAAAAATAAAAATTAAATCACTGTGTAATCAATTTCACTGGGAAACAAAAAACAAAAAATAAAAAAAAAAGAAGCAGAGTAATTACTTGTAGGGAGCTGTTCATGTTCATGATATGACTGTTGGTGTTGGGTAAACGACAATGACAAAGGGGTAGAGATGAAGAACAAGAATGACAGGAGTAGTGGTGTTAGGCGGAACATGGTTGTTCCAAGAAACAATGGGAGCTGTTTCCGGTAAAGCTTGAATCTTGAAGGCAATGTCTCCGGAAAAACAGAATCGCTCTCAAGTCTCAACCAAATCCGCGTGTTCTGTAGGAGAGAGACTGCAAAAAAGTGCTTTCGTCTTCGAATTCTTCAAACTTGGTTGAAATAAAGTGCAAAAGGAAAGAAAAAGAAGAAAAAGGTGAATTTCCTTTAAACGTTTTGTCCGGGAAGTTGAATTGATTTGGTAATTTTACAAATCACAGGTTTATGGGGTGGATAAATAGAAGGGAAATTGATATCTGCACTGTATAAATGTGCACTGCACTTATCATTAGTTGTTTCAATCTATTAATTAAAGTGATAAATTATTTATCGTGTTGAATTCCATGTGTGGTGGAACTACTCTATCTAGATAGAAGTCTACTACTGTATTATTATTATTTTTGAGAACCACTGTACATCTTTTTCTCGCTTCAAAAAAAAAAAACTTTTGTCTATCAAAAAAAAAAATTTCTTTTGTTTTTTTATTATTTTTGCCTTTGAATTGTTTGCCCCCACTCGTTTATTCCATTTTTTTTAGTTAATTTTATTCTGATTGTCTTTTTAGTCGATATTGGGTTAGAAAATGATGATTATGCATGCTTAAAAATATAAGTGATGCAGAATTGCATTAAAAATCTCTTCTTTTTTTCTTATTTATAAAAATGGGTCACTTTATTAAGCAAGTCTACTAACGAGGCACCATGAAAAATTACGGGCAATTCAAGAAAACGAAACGTAACAATGAAGAAAAAACTAGTCTATACATAATGTCAGTCTTAAGTTTCTGACACGTTCAACTACATTAGCAAGAAAAATATATGATGGAGGTCTCTCTTCCCCATGGCCATGAACTATCTTGTTTCTTCAATTCCAAATACCGTAAATTGCTTATCTCCACACATAGCTCCACTTATTTGTAGTAAATGTGCTATGCTCCCTCCATGCTAAATTCACTGCAGCCATTCCTGCACGTTGCTAGTACCAAAAAAACACATTTCTCCCCTCGGCTAGTACGCATTGGTCCCAAACGCTCCTAGCCCAAGAGCAGTCCCTTACCGCATGTAAAATAGACTTATTACCTCCTGCACAGATGTTACATGAGGGATCGTCGCTAACTTGTCATGAATAGAGCATCTCGTTCACTGGGAGAGCTTCATGGGCAATTGTCACAAAAGATAGTTCCCTCTGGTAGGGCTTTGAGTTCCCAAATCTTGTCCCAGATGCCCCCCTCTATCCCAGTTTTGGATTCACGATTTGTAATCCATAACCCGAAGCCACCGTGTATTTACCTTTATAATCCTCCTTCCAAGTAAATCCCTCTTGACTTGCCTCAATCCCCCCCCCCCCCCCCTGAGTTGTGTAAATGCCTTGCAAATACCTCTCCAAGTCGGAGAGCACCCAGGCCGAGGGGTACTAGATAACTGCTTGTTCTTATACGATAGGACCTGAACATACCACAGAGTGTTTTTCTGAATGATTAAATCCCAAACCAGTTTACCCAGGAGGGCATTCATTTGATAAAGTTTTTTAAAGCCTAGACCTCCTACATCCTTAGGTTGGCAAATAACGTCCCAAGCTATGGTATGCATTTTACGGCCACTCTCATCATCCCCCCAGAAAAATCCTCTGCATGTTTTTTTCCAAATTATTCAGTGTAGTGAGAGGTAGCAGAGTGGTCTGCATCGTATAATACGTTTGTGTTGCAAGAAAATCTGTATAAGGATCCGTTTATTTGCACGGGATAAACTCTTCATCTTCCAATTTGCCAATTTCCTCTTCATTTTGTCCGCAATATACGAAAAAATGGGAGATACGTTTTCTGCCATAAAGTAGGGGCACTCCCAGGTACTTTCCCAAGTCTCTAGTATTTGTCATTTGGAGACATTGAGATAGCGCATTAATAACATCATGCCCCACATTGTTGGAAGTAATGAACTTTGATTTAGATGTACTGACCTTCTGGCCGGAGCAGATACATAAGTCTTTAAGAACTTCCTCCATAGCCTTAGCCGAAGATTCTGTTGCTTCCCCAAATAAGAGGAGGTCATCCGCAAAGAATATATGTGAGATCGGAGGGCCCTGTCTGGACAGCCTAATCGGTTTCCAATGCCCCCGATTAACTGCAGCTATTGTTTTTGAACTGAGGACTTTCATGCGGAGTACAAAAAGGTATGGAGCTATGGGGTCCCCTTGGCGAAGTCCACGGCTTGGAGTGAAAGATTCTAGCTATGGGGTCCCGTTGACGAAGGCCATGGGGATTTCATTTGATTTTTCTCTGTGTATAGCTATTTCTCTCTAGGTTACCACATTTACCATCAATTATTTCAACTGTTTATTTCGGAAATTATTGTACGACCTCCGTCCGAAAATATATTTTCATTTAGGATTTTTCATACAATTAAGAATATTGGTTAAATTAGTTACGTGTCATTAATTTTGATAAAACGTCTAAAATGACCCTTTATTGTCATTAATTAAAATAGTGAAAAGTAGATGAATAAAAAATTAATGGATAAATAAAAAATTAATAAATGTTCAGAGTCGTTAAGTAGGAAAATATAATAAATTTTAAATGTTTAATTGGTTATTTAAATGATTTATATTACGGAACAAAATAAAAAAGCTAAATGAATTTACATTTGAGACGGATGTAGTATCTCTATGTTATTTCTTAATATTATCGAAAAGATTGTTAATCTAAACATTATAAACATATATCAAAGCAAAAGAACATAGTTAGATTATTTTTAGTATCTTATATTATGCGGTTTGTCATTTTCATAAAACAAAAATTGAGCGAAGAGTTTTGTAGAAGACAAATTATTGTCTATGTCCTTTTTGTTGGATTCCCTCTCAACGGTGGTTTTATAGGTTTTCTTTGTACTGTAAAAAAAAAGAGGGTAAACCGTAAAGTTGTCATGCTTCATTTATTTTTATTTTTTTACGAAACGGAAAGATATATATTAAAATAACAAATAAACAAAGTTTACAACCGAACAAATGCCGGAAACACACCGGACAAACACGGAATTACTATCAGTCTGCTACTGGACACCACTACCTTACTATAATAAAAGGAACTTGGAGAGAATTCCAAGTAGACCAAATTATCTATCTCACACATGAGAACTTGATTTAGTAAGATAATAAATGGAAACACTACACTACATCGCGGACGTCCATAAGCGCAACGAAAACTAAACACCAATCAGCAACAAAGGTTGAGACCGAGGTGCCCGACGAGCACCGAGATCGTCCGAGACTAACACACATACAACAAACACCTGAAACTAAAGTCAAAGTCCAAAACCGCCAATAGTCACCATCGACATTGCCGCTGCCGCCAACACCGCTGCTGCCGGATAAAGAGCCAAAGCCGGTCCAATCATCGCCACAAACCGTCAAATTCAGCACACAAGGGATGAGGAACCCAAAAATCGGCGATGAAGGTCCATTTTCATAGACATCCATGGTCAACCAAAGCCAATATCTATCCTTCAAAATCACAGACTGCCAAGCCGCCATGAAAATCTCCTCTCCGGTCAGCACCAAGAGATCCATCTGGAAGCCAAGAGAGCCCAAAACAGCAACATCGAGGGCTGAAAGCACCAGATCAATTCCGGAATACCCTTTTCATATGAACCACCACCGACCAATAAAGCTTTCTATCAGTGGAGGTGGGGTCGGAAAAGCTAAATCCTGCCAGCAACGCCGCCACCCAGGTCGAGAGAAAAGGTGCGCTGCATCAGTTCTAGAATTGTTTTGGAGAGGAAAGAAAAAAAAAAGGAAAAAAGATGCAAATAAAGAGACTAAAACAAACATTGACAACAACTAAAACAAGACCCGGCATCGGCGTCTTTCGGCGGCCAGCCCCGGAAGAGGGAGCAGAGAGGAGGCGGGGGCTGATCTTAGAGAGAAGGAGGAGGAAAACTGTTTAGAGAAAATGAATGTTTCAGAAAAATGTTTTATTAAATTCATCTGAATTTGGCGTGAAAAATTATTATCATACTTCATTTATTTAAACCGCAACTTTAATGAATTGATTTAAAACCACTTTTAAAACCAAATAACCAAAACCGAACATAAAACCATTTTATTCGGTCCGGTTTGGATTGTATTTATTAAAACCGTTCAACTTTAATGAATTGATTTTTTTTTATGTTTCATATAAGAGGATGGGCGCCTCATCCCAAAAACCTATGTTGTGAGGTGAGGGAAGTTCATCTCTTAATATGGTGGGTGATACAATAGCAAGTGCCTAATGTGGGACACTTTAACACATACTCACAACATTATGTTGTCATACATTCCAATTGGGTTGATCGTATAAATTCATGTAAACAATTTTGTTTCATCATTATGTCATACCTATTAGTACGGATCCTACGTGTGTGAGGTAGTTTATCGAGTATTAATAGATAATTGTCGAGATATTAATTTAATTGATTTAGTTTTCCCTGTAGCATTACATTGAAGGCATTTGATTTTCTTTCTAAAGTCGAAATTGATTATTAAGTTTAAAACCAATTTTATTTTCTCACAAAAAAACCAATTTTAATAAAAGCCGATAATATTCGATTGATTGTAATATGATTGATATACAACCTTTTCTTAACATTGTTTGAAACAACGTGACGTGTACTTCTTTTCCATTTCCTTTTAATTCACTTTCCAAAATTAAATATTTCTTAAAGTGTTGAATAAATAACATAAATAGCTTTTACTTCAAAGCGTTTTATGCTTGAAAATAGTTTTTTTTTGAGGAAAAAAAAAGAATTTATTAATCAATATCCGTCAAACAGACGGTCATAATATCATCTTGGGGGTGAGGAACCTCAGAGAGTCCGGACAGAAATAAGTAAATCATGTCTAGTTAACAGATGTTCATGAACATTCCATACGCGTCGAACAAATGAAAAGGTAACAACTTCAAAACTAGATACGGGGTCAAGCAATCCTAAACTAGACATCACTGAATTGTGAGATCCTCACCTGAACGGCAAAGGCGCGACACACACGTCAAACAATCACTTTTCACCTATAGCCGTTGAATCTCCAAATGCTTTGCCTCCTTCAAAACCAAGAAAATAGCCTTAACCTCCAAGTATTCCACTGGGTCACCTGGGTCAAAGTGATACGCAAAAGAGTGTAGTACTGACTCACTAGAGTCCCGAAAGATAACCCCAATACCCGCGCCCATGTCGGTAACTGATGCATCCACGTTGATTTTCACCACGTCTGCCAAAGGCTTTCCAACTCTCCGGTAAATGACGGTTCTCAGCCTGAATCCGAAAGCTCTCCATGGCCTCCATATACTCAGTCGAAGCTACGTCAGAGATCGCATACAAACTGCAGAGAACCCAATTTCTTTTAACGTGGTCTGCATACCCTATTTTGATTAAGGTGGATCCGCGGCATCCGCTTATGTCACCATCTATTTCTTTCAATTTCTTGAAGGGACAAAATGTCATTACCAATTAAACATTGAGTAGTGATACATCCACTACTCCTTCAACCACAACATCTTATACAACACAATCAACACCACATATTCTGTTGGGACCCACCACACAAAATAATTAATCACTTTAATCAACGGCAGTGTAGTGCGATCATTTTCCTTAAACATTTGATTTGGCAGGGATACTTGTCTGTTTTAGAGAACATTTGGCGTCCGCGCATATAGGTGGGGCCACTCACAACTCAAATGGATCCGATCGCAAATGAATCAATTTAGATCTAACACAATATTTTATTCCCTTCGACTATCTTATTTATTATTATTTATTAATTTTATTATTTTATTATAAATTTTTTTATCAATAATTCAACATCAATAAATAAAATAATATTAATCAATTCATTTTATTAACCACTACATTATTTAAACATTACTTTTTCAATATAATATTTCATTAAAATTTCTCTCACTAATAATGTCTTTAACTACATAAATTTCAACATAACATTTCAACTTATAATCATTATTTATCATTATTTTATTTTATTTTTTCTTTTTCGATTCCATTCAACTTAATCCAACCCGAAACTCAAACAAGGCCAAAAGCATTTTAATCTAGGAATGGGAGTTGTCGGAGAAGAAATAATAATAATAAAAAAAAATCTAGTTGTCATGATCATATTTTTTTGAGGGTAGTTGTCATGATCATATAATTGACAATTTGCTCAACCTTATAACGTGGCGCTTTTTGGTTTATATTTTATATTTTTGTTTTTATTATTATAACTCTTTAGTAAAAGAGAATCTAAAGATCTCCATTTTCACTTTGAATTCCATTCGATTTTAGCTTATTCCTATATTTCCGCTAGGGTGTTTAGTCTTTGTTATGAAACCGGTGTGTTTGGATGACCTAAAATATAGTAATAGAATAGAGTTGAGTGGAATGAAGAATAAATTCATTAATATGATTGCATATTGAAAATGAAATAGGCTAAATTTCATTGTGAGATGACGCATATGGACGAGACAGTGTGAGATGACGCATGGTGCGAGGTATTGTAGGGTAGGTGAGGCCGTTCATGGCATGGTTGAGTGGTGGTCAGGGTGGGGCAAGATGATGTGAGACTAATTTGATGAGGTTGTATGTTAGGGTACGTGGGGAGGTGGGAAGGGTGTATAAGAGCTTCTCCAACGGGAGAAGTTAAAGGGTTTGAAAAAAATAATAAAGCATTAGGAAAAGAATTTTTCCATCGGAGGAAGTCACGTCACTAAAATTTTATGCTAAAAGCTTTAAGAAATTGCATCGGTTTACTTTTTGACATTCACAGACTTTTCCTTTATTTTTTTTTATTTTTATTTTTACAGTTGTGCGGTATGTGTAATGAATATTTTTTAAATGTATAGTTGGTTTATGCTATAAAGCTTTTGAAAAGATTTATGATTGTGGAGAATTTTTTTATAGATAAAAGATTTATAAATTGATGATGATGTGAGGTAAGGTGGGGTGATGATGGGATGACGTAGGTATAGTGTTGTTAGGTAGCACGTAGGGTGGGGGTGAGAGGCTAGAGTGGGATATGGTGAAAGTGTAGGTGTTGTAAGGTGAGTTTGTGGTGTGGTACGGTGGAGGCGTATGGTTAGCCATACTGATCTCTCCTAGTGTTGTGTAAAGCCTCGACTCAAAAACTCGATCGAAGTTTCGGATTCGCACCGTTTGACCATGATCAAATAATTTATTTTCTCAAACCTCAAAGCCTTTAGCGTACACTTGTATCGTAATAATTGTGAAAGCTAAAACAAAGAATAAACTTTGCTACTACAAACCACAAATTACATTACTAGATCTAGATCGCAATTCATAACATCCATGTGTTTACATAAGCATTACATTATAAGAATTTCCATAAATTACATAAACAATCCCAAATTTTTAAGTAATGCCTAGCTAGTTAGTCCTAGTACGACATACAAACCATTAAGTACTCAGTCTATAATTTTACATTGTCAACAATTTCACCGACATGTATCACAAATACACAATCCTCGTCGTATTGTGAATCATATAGTATAACCTCAGCACACCTTGAAAATAGATGATATCAACTGAAATGAAAAGTGAGACTCTTATCCTCGCCCTCAATATATTCATACAGTTCATCTAGTAAAAATATAGAATTAATTAAAGGTTGACCACTAACTCGCAGTATAAAAGGAACCATCGAGAGAAACTAAACATATTATCGATAATACGACAAACTTCAATACTTCTCTCCTTTTTCTCTTTCACACAATTTAAATAGCTTTCAATTATTACAAATCATGAAGTGTTGTGTTGCTTGAACAATGTGTGCATATTCATTATTGTTACTTTGTTAGGGTTCATGATTACTTTGTTAGTCGAATGTAAAGAGCATGACATCAACTTTAATTGTATGGTAAACCAGAATGTCTACTCTTGTATCCCATAGTCATGGTTTGACTATCTAATGTCTATAACATTTTCTCCATATCCTTTCTCGAAAGCGGGGTCTTATCACTTATGCACGGCCCAGCACGGCACCCTCGTTTAGTTCAGTGCTTTAACTTATTATTTCAAACTTAATCATGAACCATAAAAATTATTCCATTCATTTTCGTAACCGAGTATTATGTAACATGCTAAATTCGATTCAATGCATTACAATACTTCGGTGATGAAATCAACATATATAAAATTTCTAGGCGGCTTCATTCGAGACCACATTTTACTGCTGGCACCACAATTGCTTCCAGCATCACGATTATTTCTGTGTAAAATAACGTCAGTGATATTGACGTTAATTTTCGATACTAACATCACTAGCACTGACGTTGGTTTTCGATAATAACGTTATTTGTACTGACATTATAATATAATTGGTGAAAAAAGTCAGTCCACTGACGTCCCTAGCTTGGTGCCGAAAGTAAAAAATGAAATATAGGTGTGGTGTCAAAGAAAATGACAATAATAAATACGTGGTGGCGATTGAAGCTATCAAATTCTATTTCAATTTCCTTAAATAAATAAATAAAAACTATTTCAATTATTATTAATTTTTATTGCAGGAAGGAGTTCTATCATCTTCGGCCCAAGAAGTGGGCTTGGTAGACAGACGGCCCACATAATAGTCACCGGAACACCCTTGGTATTCTCGATCCCATTAGATTTTTCCTAAAGCTCATGTGAAACCAAACCTATAGATCGAATTATCATTTGAAGTCAAGCGAAGGTAGGGGTTTCCTTATCGAGTCGAGCACCTCTTAAAATAATGATAATTGAGCTCTGCTCGAGTTCGATCGAGTAGGGGAAAAATTTCTTGAGATCTATTCGATTAAGTATTCATTATGCTCAAGTTTGGCTCGATTAAACTTTGCAAAATTTTGAGCACTTAAGCTTGAAGGGGCTAGAGTTTGGTTCGTTAAAAAATTTCGAAATAATAATATGTTATAATATTAATTGATAAAGCTCGTGAATTTTCTAGTCAAACTTTAAAGTGATCTAGTTTGGCAACCTTAATAAATTGCTCGATTTTGGTTCAAAATCGGTTGAATGATAAATGAGCAAGTATTTCACAAACCGAAAATCAAGCCGCTCGTGAGCGACTCATATCGTTTACACCCCTAGAAAGGGATCCAATCATCCAAGACTTTCACATGACGAAGGAATAAATAGAGAAAAGTAAATCTTTTATTTTTTTGATAAGGATGAATTACTTTTCTTAATAGGCCGAAATAGACAAACGTTCTCATAAATGTCCTGTTAGGCAAAATAACTTGAAATACACGGGTGCAACATTAAACCTCTTGACACAAGCAAGTCTCAAATCACATGACGTGACAAGTGTTTTAAATAGGAAAGACTTGCGCCAACACTAAATCTCATGAAATAAGCAAGCCTCAAATCACGTGACATAGCAACTGTCGCCTGATTAAAAAATGAAGGACTTGCGTCGGGGGTAATCCAAACCCTCATGTATAACTTTAGTTCCTCCGATGTCATATGACATATGTAATTTTTCTGAAGAGAAAGTTTCATCATTGTTTCCTGAATGGTTGATCAGTAGTATATTTCAAGTTATTGTCTATTCAACCTATAAAATATAGATAATTAAAGCTATTAAATAATGTTTCCAAATCGGATTTTCTGGACTAGGGTTTTGAAGGGGTAGGGTATGTGCATTGAGGACATCGTTTTTGTTTTGGAGGTGCCGAGAGTAGGCACAAAACCTTGTAATTTTTTTTTTTTTTTCTCTCTTGGTTGATTAATAAAACATTACAGGTTCAAGAAAAAAGCTATTAAATAATGTAAGTGTTAAAAGGCTATCAAATAATGTAAGCTAAACCACAATCTGCTATGCAAACACTGATTAACGAGCATGTGTAAAAATAATCCATTCTACGCAATCAATAACCCGGGTCATGATCACCTATCCAATATTGGTGTCTAATTTCGGTGTCTAAGTAAAAACTACGTCGTTTTATTGTGTTTTATTTTTGGGTTTTGTTTTTTTAAATTTTGTCTAAAAATAAAATACATAAAAACGACGTAGTTTTATTTAGACATCAAAATTAGACATCAATATTGGACAAGTGATCCCAACCCCAATAACCCTCCCTAGCTTATAAACGAGCTTGATACACTGCCTTGTTTTTAATAAAATAAAAGAAACCGACACTAAAACATACATAAACCGACTACAATCTTTCAAAATAGTGTCAACCCGAGACAAGTCTTTCACGTCGTCGTCGGGAGACGCTTAAGGATAAGACAATAGTAGTCACCTAAAAAAAACGACCTCGACGAAATGCCATGAAAAGACAACAACTAAGCGTAGAGTGTTTCAAGAAACGTGATTCTCCATTGTTTTTCTTTCTTTCTATAATTGTTCACCTATATTAGAATGAGAAGAGATCGTGAGTAGGCAGATATAAAAATTTGAAATTTTTGCAAGTTAGTTTTGGGGGGTTTCAAGCAATAAATGAAAACTTTTATGTAAATAGATGAAACAACAAGGATGCCATTGCAAATAAGACAGACAGGTTAAAACTGTACGTATATATACAGACCGGCAGTATAGTGAGTGAAAAATCTTTCATCGCACTGACGCGCAGGCTCCTATTTTCAGCTGGTTGCTCTGTTTGGAGTTTCCTGCTAAATCTCTAATCCCAAATCAACCCTTCATCAGGTTCTTAGATTCTTTCCTGATGCTCAATTTTACTCAAAATCATGTTTGATGCATTTCTATTCTGTTTATTTGTTTTTTTTTTTTTTTTTTTTTCCGGTGAAGCAAAATTCTTTACTGTCAGAACGTTAGGGTTATCACTTATCTGCATTCTTTCTTAGCCTGAAGGCTGTTGGAAATGATGGGTTCGTTTTTATACGTAGTTTAGCATGTTAAAAAGATTGAATTTTTGGATGCGGCTTTGTTCTTGATGGGTTGATGAAGGTTTTGATTCGGGTATAGCGGTACTGTTGAGGATGTTTGGAGTCGCTTCAAGTCGTCTCTTTTAAATTTTATTTCATGATTTTATCTGCAAGAGTAAAAAAAATTCAAGAATTTGGGGGAAATTCTTGTTTTACGCTGCCAACATGGTTGAATTCTGAATGTTATTTGCAGTACCTTTTGGTTGATTACTATCAAGAATGATGGTTATACATAATTTTTTTTGCAGAAAAGCTATATAAAACCCATAAAACACTACAAGGAATGATCCATCCGCCAATACATCTTCTAAAGTCTTCATTTTAAATCACAAATCATTTTGAGGACGTTACGTCGTCTTTACGTACTAATGTTTGTAAACAAATCTTTTCCGGATTGCTATCTTGATAACTTTTCATGAAAATGAGCTATTGTTATTGTATTTTTTACTCATGTACATCAAGCAACACATGAATGCATCCCAAAAGCGTTTTTTGGGTATGTATGCGTTATCTGTGCTAATTTCTCACGTGCTTATTTAGCTGTCATGATGTGAGCTATGCTCGAATATGGAATTTTTCTCCTTGTGAATATCAACCGTTTCAACAATTAATGCGTAGCTTGTATAATGTAATTACCTTCTGAGCTTACGAATTTCTTCAAGAGTAATGCAAATTAAGATCAAGAATTCTCTTCCCTGTATATTTCGACCAATTAGACGGACTTGTTTGTTTTCTTGCAAAAATGTTCTAGTGACAGGACATGTCGTACATCCATATGTTCTCTTTGTGCTTTTCTGAATTTAGTATGTAGATGTTACCTCTTCTTTACGTCATCGTGCTTTTATCAGTTTTTATTAATCGGGACTCCGAGGACTTGTTTTCTTTTCCTCCTGCATCTTTGAAATTTGCGCTGATTTCGACATTCTCAGTTCATGAGCATTACCTAAATAACTTTTGTTTTGTGGCCGACAGAAGGTCTTGCAATAAATGGCTGGCAACGTAGATGGGCATGTGATGGTATCTGGCAATGACGAGACAAATGGTTTGGGGACCACAATTGAAATAAAGATAAAGACTTTGGATTCTCAAACATATACTTTGCAAGTGGATAAATGTGTATGTACTTCTCTTTCATTTTACTTGTCTGTATGAAGTATCGGCAAGATTCGAACTTTTTTGCTTCTCTTATTGCCTGGTGAATGTTTGACACCAAACTGCTGGTTTATCATTTCTGCACTCAGCTGTAGATTTTCTATAAATTCAGCAAGAAATGAGTGTTGCTTTTTAGTATTGTTATTTGAATGTCCTGATCATAACATTTGAATTCATTTGACAGGTTCCTGTCCCTGCCTTAAAGGAACAGATTGCTTTGGTTACCGGCATCTTGACCGAACAGCAACGGCTTATATGTCGTGGAAAAGTTCTAAATGATGCTGACCTTCTTTCAGCTTATCGTATCCTTATAGTCTCGTCTTCAGAAGCGTCTCTTTTTCCTGCCAGTCTCTCTCTGCATTGCATTCTGCCAATAAATCCGAGTCTTATCCTTTTACTTAACTTGACTGCGTCTTATTTCTAACTATTGGGAAAAGTCCAGTTTGCAGAGATAACAATACTTCTGAAATTGCTGTTTTTGCAACTACTGCTTTGTATTCTTATTTTTAATGGTTTTTTAATTTTATTTCTACTTGTATTTAGTAAGTAATTCTATGTATGCACCTGATAGATATATTTTTATATGCACTGCTGCAGATACTTGCTGTATAGCTATTTAATTTTTGGTGTATCAAGATAAACTTTTGTCAAGCTTCTTGTTAGTGTTAATAATATTGTTCTGGAATTTAAGAATCGTGTCATGACTTGTACTTCTACATTGGATCGGTGTTCAATAATTTCAATAGTATGGTTCTTAAGTACTTACACGAATCTGTTTTACTGACAAAGTTCCTTAATGAAACTGGAAAAAGATGTGGAAGATGGACATACATTGCACCTTGTTGTCCGGCAGCCAGCTGCTTCATCATCAGAGAACATCCCCGGTCCAGGTAAAAGACCAGACACTTTATTTCTCTGTGCCTCCATGTTTGCCGTTGTTCAGTTTGAAACTTGTGCCTTTTTTTACATTTAAGATTTCGTTGAGCTTTACATTTTTTTCACGCATGCCGTGTAACAAGGCATCAACTAAAGACTGAAAACAAATGCTTGTGATTCATAAGTTTATCTGGAGGAATCTTTATGTTAGGTCATTTGATTCGTTTTTCTTTACTAAAAAAAACTGTGGAACTATAAACCTACATGCACAACCTGTTCGCGGTAGGGATACATGTCAGCTGTATTGGGTAATTCTATTTGGTTTCTCTTTTGATGTTGTGTCTAGAGGTGCTTAACTTTTTCTTTAAGTTTTCAGAAAATTCTTTGTATGCTCTCATTCTACTGCTGTTTAAAATGCCAAAATCGGTATGTCTTTGCCCGCTATATGAAATTTCTTGGTTGTTCTGATTTTCTTCTTTTAAGGCTCACTCTCTTTTATTACAGTATTCCTTCCCTCTATCGAAAGAGCAAAATTTTTGTATAGAATTTTCCTGATTTTAATGGCCTCTTGGTGAATGAGTTTTATTTGGTTCCCGACACATTCTGGACACGGATATGGATCGGATTTGCGGGATACGGATACAAATACATACAGGGGCTGTATTTGCGATTTTCAGAAAATAAGACACGGATATACCTGGTTTGCCGACCCGAAACCCGGATATGTAAATCTAGGAAACATTGTATTTGCTTTGAAACTTTTAACCACATTCTCCCATATTTATTGTTCTCATTACCACACGCTGAAGGATTCAGATTTCTAGCATTGGAGTCAAAGCTGATAGATGAACCCTAGCCGTCATGCTTTCTTTTTGTATCAATCAACACGCGCCGGATGCCAAAATCAATAGAAGAGGAATATATAATAAACAAAAATGGAAACAGATCCAACCAAATCCTTTGAATCTTCAATCAACATACGAATTATTGGCGCAAGGAGACTTGTAGTGTCGATCTTCAACAAGTGAGAGGTCATATTCTGTGGGAAGTTATAATGAGTATGATATGATGATGTATACCTAAGAAGAGAAGTATATATGCCAACAAAAAGGAAGAAGGGAAGGTCATTATGAAGGAATCGAGTTTGGGCCGATAAGATGCTTGGACTTGAATTACAAACGTCCTTTTTCCGGCCCTTATATTGTGGACATTTAATTATTATTCCTTATATTTTCAATATTAACATATATGCACCTGTACCAGTATCCACTTCTCCGTTCATTTCCAATACTGACTGTTTCTTAAAAATCTCGTATCCTGTATCTGATATCTGTGTATCCGTATCCATGTATTATAGGATATCAT
Organism: Gentiana straminea; assembly: GCA_036785695.1. Classification (NCBI taxonomy): domain Eukaryota; kingdom Viridiplantae; phylum Streptophyta; class Magnoliopsida; order Gentianales; family Gentianaceae; genus Gentiana; species Gentiana straminea. The sequence continues at coordinate 3,227,742 of JAVUPR010000374.1, read as the reverse complement.
TTGTCTTCATCTTTTCTTCTTATCTATCAGATCTAGGAGGTTATTTTCATTTGTTGATTTTGCTTTGGCTTTTAGTTTTAAAAATGCCTTTTAGTGCTTGTATTTGTGTGTTTCCCTTTAGTGACCTAGTTTTGATTGAGGTTTATTATGTACTATAAAATATCATGGTTGCTTTCATAAGCGGGATTTACTTCTTTTGTACAATAACGGGTGTCTCGTTTCCAAGAAAGTCATGTTTTTTTTTTGGGATTTATGTCATAAGGTTGTGGCCATACCTCGTCTCAATTTTTTGAGTTTAGTATCAAGTTGCTAAATAGAGTGTTCAGCCGGATGTCTAAGTTGTCCAGATAAACTAGTAGATCCACTAATTGAAATCATCAGATTAGTTGTAAGATAAATAAACGCCGGGACACAGTTTCTAACCTCCCTGTTGTTATTATAGAAATGATGTGGTAAGTGAACAGAAGTCCTCCTTTTCCTTTGACTACGGAAATTCATGTGATGTGTGTAGACTTTCCTTTAGTGTTAAGGCTATACCGTGCCAACAAAAAGGAATTTTTGCTTCTTTTTTTGAGGCTGTGTTTTGTTTTGTTCTGCTCAAGGTGTGCTTACTGTATTACTCTTCTGGTGTGTTTGCGCTCTTTCCTGGTTTTCTTGTTACTTTATACTGTTATTCTTGATGATAGAGGTCTGTACATTTGCAGGTACTGATTCCGCATCTGCTAGTGGTCAAAGGCAAGGCAGTCGAGGTCCTGGTGTGCTACTTGGAAGCTTTAACTTTTCAGAGCAAGATGGAGCTTTTCCGGATTTTAGTCGTGTGTGTATTGTTACTTATGAATGATCATTTTTCTCTAATAATATAAGCTGTTTAGTTAAACACAGTCTCAAATGCAATTTCTTTTGTATTGGTTGTTTAAGCTCAGTCAAATCTTGGAACTGTTTTATCAGAGTCTAATTTGCATCTCTTGTACTAGGTTGTCGCGGCTGTGTTGGGTTCTCTCGGAATACCTGGTGTTGGAGGTTCCGGTGAAGAGATTGATCTGAATGTACTATCTCAAAGATTTTCTTCTAATATTCATGTAGTTGGATATGTTGTCAGCCCAACTAATTTTTTTTAACATGTTCTGTTCAGGTGCTTCCAACGGAAAGGGTTTCCGCCACTGGTCCAAATCAGAGAAATTCTAGCACACAACAAGCAGGTCAAGGTGATTCTGGAACACGGTCAAGTCCTAATCTTGGTGGTTTCACCCGTCAAACTGCTGAATCCTCTGAATCTATGCAGCCCCCTGTAAGCTTCGTCGTTTTTTTTCTTATCTTGCTGATACTGTTTTCCTTTCAAGTGGTAAATTATGCATTTCATGGGTTGCTTTGATATTAATCATACAAATCATGCTTATATCAAGTTCATTCATGCGATTTCCTGTTCTTTTCCGACTTCCTCCTAGCTTTATAAGCTTTAATTTTGATACTGAGCAACTGGAGGTAGGGAGCTTCCCGGATGGGGAAAGCTTTGAAAGTGCCTTTTTTTGTTTGTCACCCCCTCCTGCTTAAATAGAGTATGGTACATATTTGTACTATGCGATGAACAATGACAGGTCATTGTTTTTCCTTTCAGGTCATTCCTGATTCTGTAGCGACATTGCTTCTGAATTTAGGTCGTTTGAGGCAGGAATTCACTGCTATTGGTTGGTATCTTTTCTCCTTTGTTTTTTGTTATCGATAATAAAGTGAGCCGAGTTTCTGTTCCATTTCTTTACTGAAATGTTTCCATTGATGGGTATGCAGCTGATGAACAGGGTTACTCTAGTGGGTCTTCTGGCACTCACGTAATGGATGGGCAAAATTTAAACTCAGCATCGAATCTCCAAAGAGGGCTTCCAACTCCCGCTGATTTAGCTAACGTGATGTTGACTGCTAGACAAATAATGTTTGAACAAGCTTCCAGGGGCTTATTAGTACGCGGCAACCTACTTTTTTTTTTCCACCTCTTTTCTTCTCGTATATTTTACATTTGATAGTAATTGGGTCAAAAATTATGGGAAAATTATGTCTTTGTTACTTGTTGCATGCCATGCTTGCTTTTCATGGGTATTTACGACACCTTTTCTGCATATGGTAACTGATAGGGAGTTGTTAATGGCACTACAACGGCACCACAGTGACATTCGACCTCTGGAAAGTCGAACCTAGCCTGAAATGTGGTGCCACAGTAGATTCACTTTGGTGCCATTAACAGCTCCCTAATTGATAAGATAAATTTTACAAGTTTCCCTATGATTCAAATCAGGAGACGACTAAGTGTAAATCATGGAACTCGTGGTCCAAGTGTAAGCAAGTTTCCTGCAGATGCCCTTATGATAAGAAACCATTCTTTTTTTAGTGGAAATTATGATGCCTTTTCTATGTCCGGTGTAATATCTGATAACGTAGTAATCATAGGAAAGTTCGATTGTAAATCACATAAGAAGATGACGAATGTTAAAAAATTGAAATACGTGGCCCATGAGTAATATTTCTTGGCCCTTGCTTGTTTGCTGCATATTGCCCTTATGATAGATATATGGAGGTATGAATCCTACCTGATATTTTCTTAGGTTACTTTCGAACTGTCTTGTTAATCAAAACAGCTAAGAAACTCTCCATAAGTTTGTAAAGACCATTCTGACTTTCTTAATCGTTCTTTAAATGTTTGAACTTTTTCGTGGCCCCATTGCTGGTACGGTCGTATAGGGTGGGGATACTTTCCCTTAAAAGTGATGTTTGCAATCTGATATCTCTGCATTAAAGTGCATATCCGGTGACAATGCAATTCTAGAAAGTTGCTAGCCTGATAATTATAGCACCTATTGGGGGTATAATCACCTTGCCAGCTCAATGCTGGTCTATCTTGGGTAAGTTCCTTGTGTGGGAAATGCAACCCACATGACTTGTAATAATTTCCTAGTTTACTAATTTTTATTTTATTCAATCAAGAGAGTAGTACATTCTAGACAGAAGAGGTATCTATCAAACAAATGCATCTGTTTTGTTCTTTCTAGAGAATATATTCAAATCTAGGTTATTATTAAACCTTAAAGTGAACCAAGCCGGACAGTCTGAGACTTTTTTTTTTTTTACTGCTTTGTAATCTCTTATTGTTGAGTATATCCTGTGCAACCCGCACTGTGGATCTTTCCTTCTGCAGGGGGGAGGAAGACTTGGAAGTTTTTAGAGAACCTTAATTTACTGTGCCAGCGCACACATTCGACCTTTCAAAACTCAATATGGTTTAGAATGACTCAAAAGATCAATTGTAATAATTAACCCTATAAAAGTTGAGTCTTTGGTCTATAATCGACTTTATAAAGGTCGAATATGTGGTGTGGTGCCACAGGAAATTTTGTGCAGTGTCAGTAACACCCCCCCCCCCCCCCCCCAAACCCTACAATGTCTCGTATGTTTCTCTGATGTTGAATAGTCTGAACTTGACGCGATAACATGGTTGTATAAGTGATTATTTGGCCATGCACTCATTTGACTAGTTATTTGCACTTGCATAATCAAATAAGTCCAAGTCTTTTGCTTGTGGAATTTTCTTTGATAGAATGGGATTCTTTGTTAATGCCTATTAAAGGCTTAGTAGTATTATCAATCGAGCTTAACCAAAAAATAGGTGCGCTACGTTGACTGTCAAGTGGACTAAAGCGAGTTATATAAAATTCCAGCATCTTGCCAGACAGCTTGAAGGTCAAGCAAATGTGACCAACGCATCCGAACGCGCAAGAATTCAGTCACATGCCGTAAGATCTGGGGTTTTTCTTCAGAACTTAGGGACTATGCTACTAGAACTTGGTCGCACAACGATGACTGTCAGGATGGGCGACACTCCAGTATGTTGTCTATCTTTGCACTTGAGATTCAGAATTGACTTTGCTGGTGTTGCAAGTTTATGATGATATTGCAGGAAAAAACCCATGTTTAAAGATGTAGCTATCTCGATTTCATGACTAGATATTGATTCCGTGTTCTCAGGCTGATGCGGTTGTGAATGCTGGACCTGCTGTTTTCTTGTCTTCTAGTGGTCCTAACCCTATTATGGTACAGGTGAGATTCCATTTCTTTAATGCCTTTACTAACATGTTTGCATCGCATTTAAGTTTACTTATGTTTTTGTTGTTGTTTTCTTTAAGCCGCTTCCTTTTCAACCTGGAGCGGGTCTTGGTGCGTTTTCTGGTGGAAGTGTCCAACAAAGTGCTGGACTTTCTGGTGGATCTGCTGGTTCTGGGGTTTTTCCAAGAAACATTGATATTAGGATAAGAACAGGTGCGTTCCGAAATGCTAGATCTGTGTAGTGATTCTACTGTAGGCCTTTTTTATTGAATCAAATGATTTTTCTCTCTATTTCACAGATTTTCGTTGTTTTACGGTATCTATTAAATTGCACTTATTTTTTTGAAAGGGTTTGTCATTGGTTTGTCATTTGTTTCTTTCTGTCATTGTACAGTAGGTTCCTTCATGCCGTCAACCGGGAACCGAAGGGACTCAAATGGCAGCCAGAATGCTGAGCAGGGAGGAGCTCCAGCAGTTTCAGATGATGGGAATACAGCTCAACAAGGTGCCGGTGCTGGTGCTGGTCCCACCGGAGTTCCTGGAAATTCAGCTCCCCGGGAGTCTGAGGTGCGGGTGATTCCGCTCAGGACTGTGATTGCTACAGTTCCAGCCTCCGGTGCACGTGCAACACCTTCTGACGCTTCACGCCGTCCAGTGGGGATTATCTACCCAGTTCTCTCTAGGGTTCAAACACCGGGAAATAATGGCAGTTCAGCAACAAGAACAACACCTCAGGCCGGTGAAAATGGCACCGGATATCAACCAATCCCGGAGTCTGTGTTTGAAATGCCTGAGAGTGATCAGGGCAGTGCTAGTCTGTTTGCTGAAATGACAAATGGACAAGCAATACCAGCTGAGATTCAGAGAGGCCTTGATCAGTTGATGCGTTCCATGTTTTCCGGTGAGAATCCTCTCGGCGGTGTAAGTGGCGGCAACGGTCACGATTTCGACACAAATTTCATTTTTGCTCAGAATTCAGAAATCCCTCCTCCTCAAGCAGCGGAAACAGTATCCGCCTCAACAACACCAACACCAACGCCTACAGAAGAAGGAATCTTTTTGTCGAATATATTGCAACATATAATGCCAATGATCACTGAAAATGGAGGATCACATATAGCTAGTTCTTCATCTTCAGATGCTGCAGCACACATGGTTGGAGACGGAAATAATAATGGCGGCGGCGGCGGCGGCTCGGAACAGAACAGAGAAACAGGGACATCATCAGCATCTTGTAAGAGAGATGAACCTGAAACTTCATACCAACAAAATGCGAAACGGCAAAAGAAAGAGTGAGTGATTGATTTGATGTTCTTTCTACCCTGTTTTGGATTCGGTTGTTTGCAGTTGTTACATGTATTATTGCATGGATGTTTAAAGATAGAGAATGATATTTCTGGAGGGTGGATTCTTGTAGGAAGGGAAGGAATAATATTATTCTTTTAGTTTTCTTGTTTTTGAATGATATATGCTCAGTTTTGTGTTGCTGAATTTATCAAGAACCCAGAACCAGTAAGTAAGAAATTTACTAAAACTAATGGGAAATGATGAAATATATTTAAAGGTTTGCATTCAATATTTAAGCAAGTGCAAGTGCAAGTGCTTGTGCTTTGCTTTTGCTTTGAAAAGACAACTCCCTTTTGGTGAAAAGAAGAAATTAGTATCCATTATTTAGTAAAATCAAACCTTATTTCCTTGTTAGAAACAGGACATAAAATATTCGTATTATTACTGCTCAACCGTTCCAAACACTATAGATGCCACAACTTAATGTGTTAGAGAGACTACTAAACGCCACATCACAAGAGATCCTATCGCCATGTCATGTTGTCGGTCTCTGATACAACATATGCCACAACTGATGTGTCAGTGAGACTACTAGATGCCACATCATGTGATATCCCACTGCCATGTCATTTTCTAACATTTGTTGTATCAGAGTGACTGACAATAGCCCTACTCATAAAATACTACAAGGTGATAAAAAAAAATGTCTATAATTCATTTTCTCACTTAAAAAACAAAACAGAAAAAATAAATACATACAGCGCCCCAAAAGATATTTGTTTTTGGATTCCTTCCTGCACACTTTTTTCACACATCTAGTTGTAACAGTTCAATGAAGACTCCCTATAACAGAATTTTCCATCTCCATCTATGAAACAACACCGTCTACGTGGGACCAAAGAATCGACCCAACATTTAGCCCAACTGGCAATGAATTTATGCACATTCTTGTTTGATGCTTCAGAGCTTGATGCTTGGCCATCTTGTTTCCCTGTCTTTTTACAAAAAGGTATTGAAGTTTCATGGCTTTTATACCTCCATCTGTATGTATCTATCTATCTATACATTAAAATCTCTCTGCCCTCTGATTTTGTGACGACTTTCATCGCGTTAGGAACCCCAATTAGGAATGTTGGCTGTGGCCTCATTCACCATTTTCACCAAGGTCACCTGATAGATTTATGTATGTAACAACTTATATTAGAGCACTGCCAGGCTATTAGTTACCGTAAAACACTGTAAATTTGTAAACTAGAGATTCAAATCATATAAATCTACTTGAATCCATATGCAACATAATCTCTATTCAAATTTATGAAATACGAAATCTCTGATTTCTCTACTCTCGACATTGTCAAATAGAGATTATGTAGAACAGAGAAAAGTACTATTTAAGTCTGTAATACAAAGAATCATGCATGATGTATTCGAGTGCAAACCATGCAACGATGTGGAAGTTTCTCTTGTAAGAGTAGAATGTAACTAAGGTGAGACTCTTTACTTTATCAGCCAAGTAGGTAGCACAGTGTGAGGCCTTTTAAATGTACCATAAAAATAAATAACACAAACAAAGGTTGTGTGTTCTTTGATATGTGACTTATTGTCCAAGAAACTTAGAGATATTCACATTCCAACATCTCCTCAATCCAATGAATAAGCAAGTATTGTATGCTTCTATAATAATCTAAGGTTTATTAGTTTGCATGCCAAGAGTTTTCACCTAACCTATCACGCAGGAATTTCCTCAAAAACCGTCAGCCATTGAATGCGTAAAATGAAAATTTTGATACTAATAACCCGAGAAAATATTGACTATTGGCACATAGAACAAATATTTTGACCATGAGACATGATTAATCATTTTTAAAAGTCAGGTGATGATAATACCACACTGTTGGGCACACCAGCGGGTGGTAGCGAAAGGTTTCTTGGTGGCCAGCTGTTATCATAAGACCTTTTATCGAATCTCCATTCTCCGATTCTCCCATAGGTCAAGTTACCCTAGTCATAACAAAGCACAATGTAGACATCAGTAACCAAGCAAATAAAATCATAAATTATATGAAATAAAAGTCGTTTTCTTAGATGGAAATGCACTTTGACTTTTGTATACCGTTGTAGTATTTTGAAGACCAAATGTGCAGATTTATGTCTATTTTAAATACCTGCAAATCGAAGTCACATCCATATGTGTAGTGAATTATGTACGCCTTCCCAATCTCTTTGTCCCAAGGAGGCTGTCACAAGATATACCGAAAAGGAAAACCTTTAGATTGCCAGTTAATCAATGTAGTAGTATATAATTCAAATATTAATGAGTATTTATTTAAAGAAAACATGTTCATCATCAAGATGTTACCTGAATCATAAATTCCTTATGCAAGATGTTCCTCACATCATGCAATGCAGATGCAACAGCATACGCGTACCTGCAAATGCAAGAAAATCATAAAAGAGAACAAAAAGAATCCAATGATTTGTGCTTGCTTACATCTCGAGCACCCAACCAAAAGATTTATCTGCTTCAGGATCTTTTTTCATTTCAAGTGAAACATTCATCCAAGTTGGAGCAATTTTTGTAAGGTATTCCTGCAATTGTGCCAACACGTAAAAGAAAATTTTAAGCTTACAAGAATAAATCAATTATCAGCCAAGAGCAATCACGAGAACCCTCTTACCTTTCCAACAATTACAGGGGAATTTCCGATTGGATCGATGTCAGTTATAGGCCCTTTTTCTAACGGAAAGAACTTTCGAAGGGCAGACTCATACTTTTTAGGTTCGATGTAGAAGAATGGGAATGCTGCCCCAAAGCCATCATTTGATAAATTTGGGATTGGTTTGACTATAATATGGTCTGGTTCAGCCATCAATATGTAGCTGCGTAATGTGCCAATATTTCACGTTACATGGAAAAAATAGTACGTAAACTTGATGAACTGTCAGAAATGGATGAATACATGCGACAACAGCAGAGTTACAGTTAAGCAGCATCTATTTACATACTCTTCTTTAATGTCTGCTTTCTGAAGCCATTGAACAAATGCCCAAGGTCTGTTGAGGACTATATACCCCTGCAATCACACAACAAACTGAAGACTGAGATAGAGACCCACAAAAACCAGTATAACCATTGGCAACCACGTAACAAAATGATGACTGAGAAAGTAAAAAAAAAACTATTTAAACTTGATTCTTTGTGGGTGAAAGAGCAGCTTATGCAGAAGGTGAAAAACAATCTATCGAGAAATCTTCAATGACGTATAAAAAACAAACATTTCCAGTTTCAGCTATTTAAAATGATAATCATTATGAATAATAGAACTGACATCCCAAAAGACGCAGGCAGAGGTAAGCACAGGACTAAGAGGAGCTAAGCCCACCCGAAACATTTTTTTACACTAAAAAAACAATATAATCCTGACTAACCCATGAATTCATTTTAATGCAGTCCACCTGACCATTCAAATATTATCCATTAAATCACCCCATTTTCAATTCCTGGATCCGCCCTGCCAAAAAGGTATATTGAAGTAAATCAAGTATCCCTAACCTCACCCAAATACGGTTTTACTAATGAGGAAAGTATACATATTTCAAGAACTTGATACATATATCACTTGCAACATACATTTTTCTCACTCTATTTCTCTGTGAATGGTCATTTCTTAAATTAAGAAGGATAAAGAAACGAAAGATAATCCCTGAAGAAGTTCAGTGGTTCCCATACATATGTCATATTGGTGCAAGTATATAGTAATAACCCATGAAATTACAAAGATGAACTTAAATGAAATAGACAGGTGTTAACTAGATTGGGAAAAAAGCTGTTTAGCTGAGCTTAAGTAGGCAATTCCTCTAGAAAGGTAACAACTTTACAACAGAAAAGAAAGGTTGTAACAACAATGTGAAGAACCTGATCTACACCAGGAGGCAGGGGCTGAGCAATAAAAGTAGGGATCTCATCCATGAAACCGTCAGCCTTTCCAGAGTGCAAAATTCTGGTGAATCCACCCATCTCAGAATCAGCTTGATCCTTGAACTTGTTAAACCAATAGTACATAATCCTGCACTGCCATGTATTATAGACAGAATCAGAAGAAGTAACAGCTGTATGAAAAAGCCTCTTATGGGATTTTCCATTTTCAACAGGCATCTTGATTATGGGGTCAATTGTTGTAACTGTTGATGAGAAAGTTTCAGGCGCAGGAAAATCTTGCAAGATAGATTGATTTGCAGAGATGAGGATATTGTAAGTAATTACAGCTGCTGAGAGACCTACTAACACTACAAAGAAGATATTCCCGCAGCCCATTTCTCCTTCCCTTTCAGTATGATGCTAAAAGCATCAAGCACAAAAGGATTTGCGTAATTGGGATGTAAAACACAGTGATTGATTAACACATGATGCTAGTGTGGAAGTTTGATTCTTTGCTGTATTATGCATACATGCATAAACACCAAACCCCAAACCCCAACTGCCACTGCCTCTGCCTCGTTGTGCTCGACCTTTTGACTAAGAGAACAAATTCAATTCGGGTTCAGAGACGATGAAAACAGTAAACCAATTCTACAGTATTTACTTGCTGTCTTTAGTTAGGACAAAAGACAATTAATTATACATTGTTAACACCGCAGTCGATCTATCCAGACATAACATCTTACCTTAGCAGAGGTCGAAAAATTCAATTGAAATTTACTTTCGACCACTTTATAGTCGAGTTTAATACATAAATTCAATTGAAATTTATTTTCGACTACTCCAGAGCCGCAGTCGATCGAACGGTACCACCATCGATCTACCCAACATAACACCTTAATAGAGGTCGAAAAATTCAATTGAAATTTACTTTCGATCACTTCATAGTCGAGTCTAGTATAAATTTACTTTCGACTACTCCAGGGTCGAGTTTAATGCATAAATTTGATCCCGACCACTTCATAGTCGAGTTTAATACATAAATTCGAAGTGTGGGGGAGAAATCGACAGATCTGATATATTTTATAGGAGGTTAACTATAATTTAGTTATGTATTGTTCTTTACTTGCCGGTTAATACACATGTTGACCTAATAAAATTCAGATACTTCTCTTTTATGTTCTTTAAGCATTGATTGATACTAGAACAAGAAGAAAACACACCAACATTTCTTTATCAAATAGCAATCCAAGCTACAAACAATGCAAGAGCCCATTCAAAACATAATTATTAACCCGATAATCTCTCGATCGATTCTTTAATGGTAGGAAATCGATAAGCCCAACGAGAATAACTCGACTCGATTATCTCCAAAAGATCGGCCTCCTCTTCCCCTCTAACACTCAAGCTTTTCTTGATTAACTGCGAAACTTTAAGAAGAACATCTTTGCTGAACCCAGGTAGCCTTAATAAAGCCTCTTCAGAAGTCGAATCGAGTATCAGTGCACAAATGCATGATGCCATCATATAACCACTAGGGTCCTGTATACCCGCTGCCCAATCTGACAAAGCTATCAGAAGGTTCAAAAAGCTCGAATCTTTCAACACGAATCGCATCTGATTCGTCTTCAGAAGAAAATTCAAGATCGTGTCACATGCCAATGATATAGAATTCGATTCATCAACATTGCCACCGATCAAACTAATGAGGTATTCGATAATTGCTTTATATGCACCGGATGAAGCCATAAGTTGACAACCATCTGACTCCATTGTTATTTGACAAAGCATAGGAAGCAAGAAGCGAATCGAGCTTACGGGTGCTGTCTCGTCATTTCCTTGTACAGAAAGCATATACTGTAGAAGCCCCTTGACTTTTTCTCCACCTGCATCAGGTGCTTCTGCTAGATAGCTTCCAATTAGACGCACACATGCTAAAAAATCGTCTCCTTTGTTTTGCCCGTGTTCTTTTCCATCCTCCAGATACCTAAATATCTCACTGATTGTCTCGTTAAGCCCCGAGATGATCTTCATTATAGTTCTTTCATCAACTGCAACACTGGACGTTGACACTTCACTTTGACTTGATTTTGAAACTAGATTTATTATCTTCTCGATTAAAGAAAACGTAATCCCGAGGTTCCTTTGTTTCACAGAAACTGCTTCGGTATCTGGTGAAGAGCTCGTGGAAGCTTGATATCTTAAGTATGCTAGATCATTAAGAAGAACCGCAATTTCAACCCTGAGAGTTTCTAAGACTAGCATAATGCACCTGCAAGACAAACCAGTTCAAACTGAATCAATGTGATTCAATTAAGTGCAATGATGCTACTGCCACGACCATTCTGATACAACAAATGTTAAACAAGAGGTGGCAACGGGACCCCTCAAGATGTGACAATATGACCTCTCATGATGTGGAATTTATGACACTACATGATGTGGCAGTAGGATCGCTCAATCGCTCATGATGGCATTTATGTCACCACATGATGTGATGGTAACCTATCATGATGTGGCGTTTATTTAAAAAGGGGTCCGTGTGCTACATCATGACGGGTCCCACTGCAAACAGTTGTTGTGTTAGAGTGGCTGTGGTAGCATCACTATTCTTTCGAAAACGGGTAACGTGGCAAATTGTAATAAAGCACAAAAACATGTACCTGTCAGGAGGGATAGGGTCTTGAACATCTGGTATGGTCACAGTAGCAAAAAGCCATTCCTCACCAACAATGGACATGACTCTTTCAGCCAACATCAGAGCCAGAAGCTTTTCCGCAGGGACTGCAAAATAATCACACGAAAAAAACATTCAAAATTCCATGATTGCGGAGAAAACTGGAATAACAATGTGTTCTACACAAATGAGGTTAATGTGGGCGAGCATTCATGAACATGTACATACCTACTTTATTATGCAAGATTGCCACCACACCACTGCGTATGTTAATCGCCCATTCAGCATCTCCTTTTGATTTAAGTGCTTCATCCACATAAAACTGAGAAAACCACATAAGAACATGTTCACATTTAGAACAAGTGAGCTTCTTTCCATTATAAAAAAAAAATTTGAACCCCAACATTAAGGGTGTCCCCACTCCCTCTGTCCCACGGGATGAGTGGGGATGTTAATCAAGAACCCAATGGCTCGGACTCTTGGGCTTGCCACTGAGAGAAGTCCCCCCATTACGGGGTTCGAACCTGCACCTTAAGCATCCAAGCCCTTTACCACTAGGCTATGTCCTGGGGACGCTTCTTTCCATTATAACTCTATTGCCTCGAGGCTATTTCATATCCATCCGGCAGTAGGACACTTAAAAAAAAACCTTTGATCCTAACAACAATACATAAAAAAAGGAACAGGGTCTATGCTAGCACTTGAAAAAGCTCCACTCATGTCATCATTCAATACAAAACAAGAACCTACACAATTCTATTCATTTCACAATGGAATAGAAATTATTTAAAACTCAAAGAAACAAAGTTAAGTGGACTTATAGCTAAAACAAGAAGATAAAAACAAAAACAAAGTACACTTATTACCGAATATGTTGAGGAGAGGATTAAGGATAACGCGTGAAGAGCTTCGAATTTTAGAGCACTATGCAATGATCCAAACTTTTGTGAAATCGCAACCACCTGAAACAAATCAAGAAGAGTAACGCTTCTGTTGCACTTATAAAAGTAAGAAGTATAGAACCTAGAAAGAAAGATCATAGAAGACGTGCTTACGATCATTGCCAGCTCAGATGGATGTTCTTTGTAAACCTTTTCCGCTGGCAACTTGCTTATAATCATCTGCACAAGCTTCAAGGCCATTTCTACTAAGCCTGCAGAAAAGACATCACTGATCAAGAATCAAGCAAGCTAGTTTACGGCACAGAGAGAACTACAATTATTCCCTCATAACACCATCAATATATAACAAGCACGTTATGTGAAGAACATGGATCCATGACGTTGTACTCAAAATTAGAAGCATACTTGAGATGAGAATATATCGACAGATAGATAGATAAAGCAATTTTCTCACCATCTGGTAGAATAAAAAGCTGAGATGCAAGAAGCTGCATGCCTCCTGACAAATAAAATAGCTTCAGACTGTCTTCCTGGGCATCTGACACTGAAACCAAGATCTCTAAGCAATCTCCAACCACAGAAGAGCCTGACCTGAAAAAAAGCATTTGTGTGATCCTTGACCGCAGAGTATGATATACAATCCCAAAATATAGTCCTATTAGTTATTAGTAAGGTTGAGCGATAATGTAGCATAGCAAAAGTAAGCACACAGTCAAACTGTAGCAATTCAGGTGAATAACTGGCAATGGCTCGGAATCATAAGTGCACATCTAGTCTCCTCAACGCCTAAAAGTATAGTAGCTACAACACTGTAGTTCCATTTCATTAAATTCATGGGTTACCATTACCATTCTTAACTTCTCCTATATTTAAGTACAATTACCCAACCCAGCTAAACTCTTTGCATTAAGGTCCAAGTGCGTAATTTCATATTAGGTATTTAAGAAAAGGCCACACAAAAGAGAGTGCATGTGTACTCCATAAGAATATGAAAAAAAAAACACTAGATTGAATTAGGTTGAGGATGATCCCTCGTCATTACAGAGTAAAAGTCCCTTCTAAAATAGCTCATATCAATTGAAATACCAAAAGAGGTCAATGAATACAACAAATTATACCAAATCAGGGAAGCAAGTGGGCAAGTAAAGGGAACAGACAAAAAGTACACATATATAAAATAAAATAAAAATAAAAGATCATAACATACGCTTTAGACATTATCTGAGGCATCAGAGGTATAACAGAAAGAATGTGTCTGGAAGCTGCAATTTCCGGAACTCTGCAGAAAGCTGCAAGCACAGCTACTGAGACTTGCAAGAAGGCTTCTCGAGTCTTGCCTCCTGTTCCCTTGCCTAATCATAAAAAAATGGAAGAATAAAGAAAAGACTCGAAATAAAAGTGAAAGGACAATGAGCGAGACACACAATGAAGAAAGGAGTTAAGAAGTACCTGAGCGCAACATAAGGTGGAGTAATTCAGGGCCAATGGCATCGTAGACGCGGCGGATGGCGGCATGGTCACCTTGGTTGCAAAATTTGGTGACCAAAAGCAAACCGGAAAGTTGGTCTTTTCCATCTCCTTTAAGCAGTTGCAAGCAATCTTCCAATGATTCACCTGAAGATTCCACCATTGCCTCCTATTTCCCAGAAATAAGTTACTATAATAAGTAATAGAATTGTGAAGGTCTGAAGGACTGACTCCGTCTATAGAGCTAGAATAATAGATTTTGTTCCAGGGAGATGCGATTGACAAACTGGCCTTAACCTTGAAGTTGGAGGAGCTTATTGCTTACCAGTAACTTTTGAAAACTAACCGAAAGCCAATGCAATCATCCTCGGAACACTCACAATGGCCCAAGCACCTCAAATTGTCGCATTAAATCAAAAGTATCAAAATATCCTACATGGCAATTGGCATCCATCTACATAGCATTTCAATGACAACTACAATAAATAACTTTAAGAAATATATGCAACCTTACCACCCAAGTTCCCATCAAATTCAAGAATTACCAATATTTTCCAGCCATAAGACCCTAATAAATTTTTTACTGGTGCACCAAACCTAATCGACCTTTTAAAAGTCGATAACTGGGTCAAGAATCGACTTTCAAAAAATCGATTCATGTGTGATGCGCATGTAGTGTGTTGTATGCTAAAACTAAGCAATAGCTGCAAAAAATTAAAAATGGAAGAATACAGAGCTAAGTCAATTCTACTTGGTCCTCATAAACTTGGCAAAAAAGAATGATTTTTTAGAATAGTAAATTGAGTATAATCATAATGCAAGATTTTGAAATAAAAATTCTTAAATCGTAATAAAATAAAATAAAAATAAACAAAAGGATTAAGAAAGAACTTACCATTTTGCAGGAAGCAGAGTTTTGTTTTGTTGCAGCAAATTCCACCGGGGAAGGTTTAATTTCGTTGCCTGGAAAGCAGTCTAAAGGATGCTCGTCCGGGAAGATGAAGTTAGATGGGTTTTATTTAGCCAATGAATTTAGAAGCTCTTGACTGCAGCAGCTGCTGGCGGAAGAAATTTGTAGCGAGGCGAGGCGAGGCAACCGACTTCAATTTGCAGACGATTGTTCTAGCAAAAGCAAGAGTAGTTAACTCCAAAAATAATTCAAACCTCATCCAAACACAGCCATAACCACCATCTTCAACATCCACTGGTTACCCTTAATATTCATCCACACACCGCCGTCTTCGCCCCTCTGCTACCACCAAATCTCAAACATAGCCCAAATCGAAAACCAAAATCATTTCAAAAAAAAAAAAAATCAATTTCAAAACAAAATAAAAAACCCCAGAATCGGCAATCCCTTCCATTTTTTTTTTCCAGATTTTTAGGATATTAAAATTTCCAGATTTTTAAATTAAAGAAAATTGAGATATTAAACAGCCCAAATCGAAAACCAGAATTGTCAACACCGTCAACCTATTTCCAGAATTTCTTTTTCTTTCAATTTTTTCAGACTTACCTGAATTTTTTAAGGGACTTTTATTTTATTTTTTAAAGTAGAGACATGTATGTTAAAGTTGTCTCATATTGGATATTTACTATTATATCACTCACTATATAAAAAAGATAGACTTCCCTCACCTAACCTAATGGCCAAAGTCGTGGGTTAATGGTGAAAACAAAAATTAAAAATTGTTTGTGGAGTGAATTGGTTACTTTTAATGATATGTTTTTTTTAAAAAATAGATATTTTCACATTTTAATAATATATTAATATTTAAAAGTTACGAATATCAAATATAATTTTTATTTAAGTTTATTACAATGTTGATATAAAAAAACGACATGTCACTTTTAATAAATGAATATCACGTGAAAGAGACTAAAATTTGTTTATTGGGCCAAGAAAATGTTGTCTATTGAGTTTGGAGAGATTAATGATAGACAAAACATGATTTACGTATATTCTTTCCAAAGAAAAATTAATAAAGAAGTATATTTTTGAGATTAATCGAACATTTCTCCATTTTATTATTTTAAAATTTTGAAAATTCCAACCCTTTATAAGATTGTGTTGCAATAATTGATGATATTGCTACCATGTTGGATTGCAGAATGGTGGTGAGAATTTGTTATAAACATAGAGAAGAAACAGAGTGGCAGATGTCATGGCCAGAGTTGGACAAATGATGGATTATGGTGTTTCATGAGTTGAAGATCCTCCTGAAGACATTGAAGAAATTCTCGCTTTAAAGATATGAGAGCGCTTTCGCTTGCAGATTCTAATTTCTGTCTTTCCCTTTCCTTAGATCCTAGTGACCTCCTTTGTATAAAAAAAAGGGTTATTGTTATGTTGTGTAAGAATTTTAAATTATTTAAACTTCACCAATATCATGAAGTATATAATAGTGGTCTACTAGCATAAAAGTTATATAAATATCATATAATAAAGGGTAGGGTTAAGGAGGGTAAGGTATAGAGTTAAGGAGTAAATGATGGGATGAGAGGGTAGGGTTAAAGAGTAAAGGGTTTGGTTGTTATGTAATATTGTTATTTAATTTAATGAAATAAAAATTAATTATACTTTAGTATTACATTAATTAAACATCAATTATACTTTGATCAAAGTAGATTGTAGTGTTATGTTGTCATATAAATGATATAAACATTGTAGACAGAGTAAACATTAGAGAATGCGTACGTTAGACTGACACACTTACACTGTTAAGTGTCACACTATGTGACGGTTGTGTAATTAACCTTAGGACCGGAGTCTGCATGGCATCATGGTGTGGATTGTCGTGCTTTGACACTGTTGAGGTTTCCCTTAGCAATGGGGCGATCATGCGGTAGTGATCGGGTATGATACTGAAGCATGCGGAGTATACATGTTAGGTCGTCTGGAAATCGCTTATCCTATGAGTAGGAATGAATATCCGAAATGGCCTTCCCATAAGGAATGTATAGTTCTCATGAATCTTTGTAAATTGAGAGTAAATGTGTTATTCCGAGATAGCTTGATATCCGGATTATAGGATACGATCAAAATACGATCGTATGGATATTACTATAGCGATATGATTCTATTTACACGCTGTCCGAGCACATGAAAAGTAGTAGTCATTGTGTATTGACTCTTCCGATGATTGAGGGTCATGGACGTGTTGCTAGACGCTATCCATGATCGTTAGAGACGAAGGGCATTTTCGTGATTGCACCTTATGTTTACGGCCAACATATTCGGAAGCCTATCAGGTCACACACATATGAATGTTGAGTCGGATTAAAATGCGGTCATAGTAGATGACCAAATAAGGAAAGTTTTATCTCGAGACTATAAAGGTTATAGTGGTGAATTAATATGGTGGATAAATCAATTATAGAGATTTTCTTTATTTTATTAGGAAAATGTTTTTCTCTCTCATCAATCTATTAGGAGCTAATCCCAATCAGCTTGGGAAGACATTGGGGCGCCACTCTCCCTATATAAGAAAGGGGTTGGCTAGCTTTTTCGTACATCATAATTCCTAGCAGTCGAATTTTTCTGATAGCAATCCGGGAGGATTCCGGCAAGGCGTTCGTGTGGATAACTGATAGAGGTCGGACGCTTGGACGGCTTAGGCGCATCTACTTCTACCGTACGGTCAAAGCTTCGATCTTTAAGATCAAGAAAGTTACAATCTTTGTCCTCCTTGTTATATGTTTATTGTTTAAACGAAGTCGATCTTTGGATCGGAAATCAAATTTTAATTTTCCGCTGCGCTACTCGTTTGATTTCCCAACAGATAGGACATTAATCATATTGTTAGACTAGAACATATTAGATGTCATATATCTTATAAAGATAGGGATATATCTCGTTTATGGAAGTGTAGAGACACTTGGAATTTACGTTGACGTGTAATAGAGAATGCATACGTTAGACTCACACACTTACTTTATTAAGTGTCACACTATGTGACGATTGTGTAATTATCTTTAGTCCGGAGTCTTCATAATATCACGGTGTGGATTGTCATTTTTTAACACTATTGAAGTTTCCATTAATCACAGGGCGATCATGCGGAAGTGCTCGTCCGGAAATCGCGTATCCTAATGGTAGAAGTAAATATCCGAAAAGGACTCCCATAGGGAATGCCTTATTATCAAAAGTCTTTGCAAAACGAAAGTAATGTAATACTTCGAGAGAGTAGGATATTTATATTATAAGATACGGTCGTTAATTATTTGACATTCGA